>NMXM01000003.1:2424547-3024547 GCA_002851755.1 Verticillium zaregamsianum | reverse complement strand
ATTCGCGCTTCAACGACCCCATCACCAACTACGTCCCGGAACTTGCCGGCACCCACGCGACTACCAGCGCCGTATACGACGATATTGACGCCGTGAGGTGGGAAGACATAACATTAGGCGACCTCGCTAGCCAATCCGCCGGTATTGCACGAGACGGTAGGTTGCAGCGGATCTCCATCACTTTCAGACCGTGAACAGCTAAACGAGGACGCCAAATAGTGTCTTTGGATGATTTGAGTGTCAACTACCCAATTGAAGAGCTCCGAGCAATGGGTTTTCCCAGCCTGAGTCGCAGCGACATCCCCGTTTGTGGAGGAAATATGACGCAGCCAGCCTGCGCGCGAGAAGGTATGGCCTGCGTCGGGTGTTGGGGTTCTTCCCCTCCACTCGGATATCAGTGAGAGGAATCAGCGAGCTAGGCTAACATCCTCTTAGAGTTCTTCCACTTGCTTCTCCAAAAGACCCCTACATGGCCGTCGTCCCACTCCCCCGCTTACAGCAACATCGCATTCCATTTGCTTGCCTACGCCCTCGAGGCCATCACTGGAAAGGACCTCGAGACAACCATGACCGAATCTGTCTTTGAGCGGCTCGGGCTGAAGCACAGTAGCTACACCGAGGTGCCGTCAGGTGGCGGCGTCATCCCTGGTGGCGATCTGCTGACATCGGGCTGGGTGCGGGATTACGGAGTCGACAGCGCCGGCGGCTCTGTATACATGTCCACAGGAGACCTGGTGAGGGCCGGACAAGCAATACTCCAGTCGACGCTACTACCACAAGCTCAGACTCGCCGCTGGCTCAAACCTAGATTGCAGACAGGCTACTCGGGGGCAGCAGTAGGTGCACCGTGGGAGATCACGTTCCTGGAGCTGCCCAGCAACCGCCGAGTCGACTGCTTCATCAAAGACGGAGACATGGACGCCTACCACAGCGCGCTCGTTCTGTCCCCCCAGCATGACCTCGGCTTCGTTGTGCTCGCGGCGGGGACGCCAAGCTCAAACGCGACCTTGATCAGGACCGTTCTGAAGATGGCCCTTGGGGATGTTTTCCTGCCCGCCGCCGAGGCGCAGGCTCGGGCAGAGGCCGGTGTCAAGTTCAATGGTACGTACGTGGATGACATGACCAACAGCTCTGTTTCCATCGCTGCCGGCTACGACGGGCACGCGGGCCTCACTGTCCGGTCACTCGTCAGCTACGGTGTCCCAATCATTGGGCCCGGGTCGTCGCCAGACGCGCCCATGGCCACTCAATTGGGGATCGGCAACAATACCAGACTATACCCAACAACGCTCAAGACGGTGAGCCGCCGCTCGAGCGGGTGCGGGAAGTATGAGTCCCGGCTGGGATTCCGCGCGGGTTTTCAGACCCAGTTTGTGCCCGGCACCCTGCAAGACCCGTGCATCCTCAACTGGGCCAACTTGGACGGTGTGACATATGGAAGGCAAGCATTCGACGACTGGGTCTTTGACATGTCTGAGGAGGATGGAAGAGCAAGCGGGGTGAATATTCGTTTGCTAAAGCTGAACCTGAAGCGAGAGCTTTAACGAGTTGTTGGGGTGGCATGATAATTGCTATCATGGGCGGTTGAAATTGATGGCGTAGTCCTATGGCCTTTTTCGCGTCTTCTATCGCAGCCTCACGACCGATGCCATCGCTGTCAATTTTGGCTTGAGGCTGCCACTTCAGAAGAGATGTCTTTATTCCGTTTAACGGTCGGGTCCAGTGATAATTGAAGCCTTGATAGTCGTGGTTGGTTCTCGGCAGAGGACGAGATCGGTAGCGAATCTGGTACAGAGACCATCCTTAGAGGGAAGGGCATGCCGGAGATGGCCTCGAGGACGGAGCTTTTGCCAGCGGATTGTTCACCGCAGACGATGATCTTCGGAAAGTCGATGTATCAGCGAAAGCCCTGCGGGCGAATTCTATTAATGATATCTAGAAGATCTCGATGGCCTTGCGGCTGATGTCGGAAGTGGCAATCATGTACTGTGATCTGATAGCGGAAGGGATGCAGTGGGAGTGCTGGCCAGGTTTGATCATGAGAAGCCCCCTCACCTTTAATGTACTCCGGAAAGTTTATTGCGCAACATTGGCCCCCCTCGAGAGAGCCAACGACACCATTCTCGGCCTCCCAAAGAGATCAGGCAGCCAGGACAGCGTGCGATGCTGCACAGTAAACCCAGAACTAGCACGGTTCCCCCAGTCGGGCGGAGCTGGGTGCCTGATCGGTGTGAGAATCGTTAAATGAAATATTCTGGCGACGTTGGAGGACATGTAGATCGTCTCGCTTTAATGCCGCTTGGCTCACTGTGTTGCTGATGGACATGACCGTCCTGCCTCCGGCGAAGTGGGGTTTACGGACTTAGGCGGGGCCGCAGTAAGGGAAGGGCCGGCCGGTCGGACATGCCCGGAGTTTACGAAAGATCCAAAAAGCCCGGCATGCTGGAACGGTAGCCAAAGCTCGTTCTCAAATGTTTCAATCGATATGTGCCGAGCCACCTCCGCTGTACTCACACCTACCGACTCGAACCATACCATGGCGACCCCCCTAGCGACTCCTGACAGGCCCCTGACCTGGCTCATCACAGGTTGCGCGACGGGATTTGGACTTGCCCTTGCTCGCCTGGCCCAATCCCATGGTCACACCGTCATCGCAACGTCCCGACACCCTCAAACAACTCCCGAACTGGTGGCCGAGATTGAAGACAAGGGCGGCAAGTGGCTTACCCTGGATGTCACCGACTCCTCGTCAGAGAAGATCGTTGCCGATCTGGAGGAAAGTGGGATCGCCATTGATGTCCTTGTCAATAATGCGGGTCGCTCGCTGCACGGCGCCGCCGAGTCCTTCTCCGAGGAGGAGACGAGGAGCCAAATGGACGTTGTGTTTTTTGGACCATTTCGCTTAATCAGAGCGGTGATCCCCGCAATGAGGGCTAGACGTTCCGGCATCGTCGTTAACATTGCTTCTGGGGCTGGGATTGACGGGCGAGAGACAATGGGCATCTACGCGGCGGCCAAGGCGGCAATGGACGGTGCGATTGATTGAATGATGCCATGCATGCTGCGATCTGCGAAACTAACGAGTGCAGGCATGGCGAGGGTTCTTGCCAAGGAGGTAGCGCCCTTCAACGTTCGCATCCTGACCGTACCACTGGGTGCGTTCGACACAAGCTTTGGGCCATCAGCGCTGTTCAGCGCCGCCCCGTTGCTCGATGATTACAAGGGCACGGGGACCGAGAAGCTGTACGGAATTATGAAGGCCTCGGCAGAGAACGGCTTCCCTGCGGATGGTGACCATCTGAAGGCCTCGAAGGTCATTTTTGAGGTTGTCACAGGCACCGGTGTTGGAAAGGGACACGAAGGCGAGAGGGTTCTACCCCTCGGACGAGACCTCGCTGCATGCTGGGAGAGGTTTGCACAACAGTGGGAGCAGACGATGCATGTCTTTGGACATGTCTGTAAGAATGTGTACATCGAAGAGGCATCTTCGTCACCACAGGGTAGGTAAAAGAACAGCAGTTTGCAGATAGGATTAGGCTATGTCATTAGGGTGCATTGTTTGTTTGGGCATGCCAACCTGTACACTGATCATGTCTTCCAGCCGAGCGGATATTACAACGCCGTCGTTACACGCATATCAAGATCAAACGCTTCGCTCCTCCACTGATAATGACGACCCCTTGGTCCTCTCCTCGATCCAGGTCGGCTTCTTCGAGCCCTCAGACGTCAGCTCTTCCTCGCTGTCGCCGGCGTCACCGCCCTTGGATCGCCACAGCGACCCCCGCTTTCGCTCTAAGGACTTTTTCCGTTTTTGTTCCTCTGACTCGTTGCTCGAGCCCGCCCCCCTGCTCTCCTCTTCGTCGTTGAGGAAGGTCGTGAGGCTGAATGGACCCTTGCCGCGGCGGCTGTCCCGGCTCTCGTCCGGTTGGTTGGCCCAGCCCATGCCAGAGGGAATTCGCTGTCCAGACACCTGGTAGCTGTTGGGGTCGTGCGAGGAGAGCCCGATGGCCCGGGCGACGAGGCGGAACAGGGGGCGGAGGGTAGCGAGGCTGCCGGCGATAATGGCGAGACCCGACTCGGTGGTAGACCAGATGGCAATATCGACGGTGGCGTCTGTGAAAGGTCAGTATTCGTGGGCCTATGATCGAATGCGGTGGACTGACAGAGAAAGTCTGGGTTCTTGAAGTCCTTGACGTATGCGAATCGCACAACGACGGCTGAGCTTGCTCTGTTCCATGGTCAGTCAGTCCCTGACTCCGTCGAGTCTCCACGCGATGACACTTACACGCAGGCCATGGCAACGATGGGAACAAGGGCAAGGCGGGTCTTGCGGTCCATGCTGAGACTCATGATGAGGAAAATGGGGAGAATGGCGAAAGTAAAGTCGCAGATGACGCTGGCGACGCTGTAGAGGTACGTCAAGGCGATGATGATATCGATGTTGACGCAGGTGCCGTTGGTGAGGCTCTTGTCCCAGAAGAAGGGCACGGGGTTGCACTGAAAGAGGGTGACGAAGAAGAAGACGATGCCGGTGAGGACGGTGGCGCCCATGACGCTGTAGATGATCCAGATGTCGAGTCTTCGGACCGTGATGCGGAGGAGGAAGTAGCCGATGGAGATCTTGGACGCAATCATGCCGAGGCAGTACCAGAGGTAGCAGAACCACCAGTACATCATGGCCTTCTCTTGATCGCTGTCGTCGAGGTCCCAGTGGTGTCGGCCGGTGCCGTACTTGATGCCCATCAGGACGCAGGTGACGAACAGGGCGAAGAAGACCTGTTCCTTGTCAGCCGGGGGAGTGCGGTCCAGGGAGCGAGTCATCCTACCATTGCGACCACCATGCAGTAGTCATCGACGCCGAAGTTCTTGATGAGGAAGATTCGAACATAGCAGCGTAGTAGAATCGAAACAATGGCCGCCACGAGCAACGTGACGGCAACGGCCTGCAGCGTAGGACCGCGATTCTCGATGGCTGCCATGGTTATGGCTGTATGTGCACGTTGAAAGGCACAGCAACAAAAGGAAGATACATGATATCGGGGACCCAGTTCCAAGGCGACGGAACCTGGCGTCGCCAGGATCTTATTGCCCTCTCGCTTCTTCCTCCCTGCTCCTTGGTCCAGGAAACCGGTTCCCCTGATCGACCAAGCTGCGCAGTTCTAGCCCCGTGGCGTTCAACATCCCCGCTGTTCTTCTTCTTCACTCGGCGCTATGGGGAGGGGGGCCAATTTCGCCCTGACCCAACCCGGAAGTGCGTCAGATCAGCAAATATCGGGCAGCGGCCACACGTGGCTATGGGGAACTGAACCTCAGCCGCAGGACATGCAAACATCGGGAGTTGGGGCAGGAGGGGGCGACAGCCAGGGCGGACGGGGCGACGTCTTCCCTGGTGGACGGTCTAGGGAAAGCCGCGGACGGCGGCGCTGTCAGTGCCCCCTGACCCATCGGCTAGGCGTGTAGCGCACGGGGATCATGTCTCCTCAGGGAACAGAAGACCGAGTAGTCTGTCTGAGAACCGGGCGCTAGGGACCGCGCCAGGAGTCTTTTCTTTGCGTGGGAGCCATTCACTGTCTTGGTGGGGAGACCTCGGCAAGACTGGTGTCGCCCGCCTCCCGCCTAGAGTCGAAGAGAACCCCACTCTCTCATGCACCCATTACGAAAGCGATGCGAGCGAGTGCCGCCTGCGTGCCGAGTCATGCGTGCGGGCTGTCGCGAGGCCAGCCGCTGACTTTGTGCCTCCCTACGTGCTGTAGCACTGGGAGGACCTAGGCACTTGAGCCGGCGCCGGTGCTTTTTGCCACATCTGGATTTTCTTTGTCACTTCGAAAATTTATCGCCGCGGAGTGAGGTGCTTCGGGGAGGGTACCATCTTGGGGAAGAGGAAGACCTTAACCAAACTCGTTGCGCCAAAGTGTCGAACTGAAGGACAGCACAACGTTTACCTGCCTTCACCAGCTCATCAGTCCACGAGGCGTTGCAATGCGATCTGCCGAAAATCTGTGGCTGCGACAGCGGTGAAGTTAATTAGCAGTGGCTTCAGGTCCCCGAGGCCCCCCAGTGCCGATTCTGCATGTGGTCATGTGCCGTGGGTCGATCTCGGACCGGACCAGATGAATGTCTCGCGCGATGGACGGTGAAGGTGAACCCATGCCTGGGCCGATGTGACGCTCAGTGCGACTGGGTGGCACTGAGGGCTTGCATTGCCCTCATTCCAGTGACCATCTCCTCCTGCGAGGCTGATGATGATCGCTCCACAAGGCGCACCGCATCTGTGTGTTGTTCGTCCGGTCGCGAACTGCCTGTCAGTCAGTGGATGGCAGGCTTACTTAGTATGTCCGGGATGTCTTCCGCGGATGGAGTCACTGGATGGATTCCTCCACTGGATTTGGTCCCGACATGGGCAAAGGCATTTAGGGGCTTAGTGCCCTCTTAACAAGTGGCATTTCTGTGGGAAGCATCTCAAAATTTCTCGCCATTGACTCCTGAGCCTTTCGTTCCATTGCTAATAAACGAACTGCTCGGACGGCCAAGCAGGATGCCGACTGTGAGAACTGGACCCCTGAATCAATAGGCTCTTGACTAGCAATACAGTTGTCTCGTTCTGGGGGATGGAAGAGGAGCTGGTTCACGAACCAGCCATCCATCCAGCCAGCCAATGGTCAAGGCCTGCCTGACAGGACATCTACGGTCCACCTTCTGGGGCCGCGGGCGAGGATCAGCGACCTGCCAAGACCTTAGACGTACTGCTATTGAGATCGTCTTCTATTGGGACGCGGACCCAGACGAAGCGCGTTCGAGACTCCCACAAAAGCGTTGGGGATGAAGAATATCCGGCCGACAGCCTGAATCTAGTGTCTACCCAAAGTCAGCCTGGAATCGTGGACTTCTTTCGCTAGTGACCCAGACCGACGCCTCGTCGTGCCATGACCACGCCACGTTCCCACGTTCTTTTCGCGGAGAATGCGCAGCAGCGTGGCTTTCACGTCGCTCTGACGCGTTGCGGTAGTACTTCCGCAATGGGCGCTAGGTCCGGTGACCGGGGTTTCGGAGGCCCAGGTCGCCGGATGGGGTGGATGCCGAGACAGTCCGGCAGATGCCCATCATGCGCTGCCAGGCAACGCGGGCAGAGGCTGCATGCCGCCGCCCTCGATTGCTGCCAGTTGCTGGTGAGGCTGGGCGGAGAATAGTCGGTGCATCTCGAGACGACGCTTCTTCGTCGATGTAGATCACGATGTAAGCTGACGTGACATCGGGAGATGTGTGGCAATACCACACTAATATCGAGATTGACTCCATGTCGCTGGACCTGTTCGGCCAAAGGCAATCTACACTCCTTGTACCCAGCATGATCGACGGCGCTGGGACCTTCGATAGGTTACGTTGGGTAAGGTGTGGTGTGGTATATGAGGAAGCCGTTAAGAGTTTGTGATTCTCGTCACGCCGGACAAACCGTTGAGGTCGCCGAACTCGCGATTGACTTATAGCAGAGAAACACTATTGCAGCCGCGGTGAGCAGCAATTGCCACCCGCCTCAGCGTGCATTGAAACAAGATGATCAGCCCAAACGACACATGAACTGTTGGTCTCCGACGTCGTATCGGGTGTTGCGCAACCCTCAACCCTCAACTTTGGACTTTGGACTTTCAATCCTCACAATACCATATATTAGCTGGGCTCACATCTCCATCATAACTCTTTGTGGCGGTGTCTCCTATGAGTACATATTTGCTGAGTCGCCGACGAGCCCGATAGAAGCGCGTCTGGCCAAGCACCCATCGTCTCCAACCCCTGTCACTGACCCCTTTTTACTCCATCACCCACGCCGCCCCCCTCAACACCAACACCAGACGAGTTTCAGAGTCCCTGCCATCGCAACCCATCAGTTGGGTCAAAACGTCAAAGCACAGTCTTCAGCGAGCCCAGCCCCACCACCATGGACTCTCTCAACCTCTAAGAACGCCTGGCCTTTGCAGCGCGCATGACGCCGTCACGCTCGAACATGACGTCCATCAAGCGGCACCAAGCGGTACCAAGCAAAGGAGGGGTTCGAGGCCTGCGAAGCGCGTGGCATGAGGTCGCATCCGGCCGCCGGGCGAGCATGATCGACAAAACCACGCCCCTGTGGTGTTTGGTCATACAGGTGTCAACCAGCCAGAACTGCGAGTCTGTTGAGGGGAGGCCAGGCCAGCCTGGTCACGGCAGGCCAACCGAGCACGTTTGTCGAGTTGACTGACGTACGGCATCGACACCTCCCGGATCGTCGACGGGCTCTCAGATGCCCTACCCTACCTTTCATGCCCTCCATCTTCGAGGCGAGGCCTTTCTTACCCTTCTCGTCACCCACACCTCATGCAAACGCTTGGGAACCGGACTGCGCTGCAACACCTCAGCATGATCGTGTCGCCTCTCAGGTCGACACCCTGCGTCTAATACCTAATTTCGTTCGTCTGTCTATACTTTATCAAACACATGGAGGACTGACGAAGCGCGCCCCTCTTCCCCTCGTTTCTTTTCTCCTTCCCCATCTTCGCTTCTTCAACCACCACAGGTCGGGTGTGTTCACTTGCTTTCCTTCCTCGCGCTTGATGCGCGCAAGCTGCTGGTTCAGTGTAAACATACCTATGAACGATAATCACCAAGGTCAAGCCTGATCTCACAGGCTCACGACGGAACTCAGACGATTTACGAGACCTCTTCAATCACACATTCGGGAAACGACGCGATGGACAGGGCCACCGAGATGGGTGGCGTCACAAGGCCTGCCGACAGCCACGAGGCGCAACACAAGACGAGGAGGATACTATCGCTTGACGTACCACCGCCTGTCCCGCCCAAGGACCCGCCGAGGCCGGGAACGAGTTCGACCAACCGATCCGGCCCGACGACGAGGCCGGGCACGAGCGCGACGAGTAGACCAAGGGCCGCGACAACGGCGTCGTCAAGGCCGACCACGAGCTCGACAAGACCTGGTACCGCCTCCACGTTCGCCGGAACGATGGCGTCGATGCAAGGGGCCGGCTCGAAAATCAAAGCTGGACTCAGGCCGCTCAAGCTGGCAGCCCTGACGTCGCACCCGACACGCCCGCCGCCGACCATCTCGCGACCGCAGACGAGTTCCAACACGACGGTCGCAAGCCCAGTGCGACCCATGACGAGTTCGACTCGGAGGTTCTCGCGCTCCACCACCATGACGGGCAAGACCATCAAGTACGGCACTGGAAGGCATGCTACCACAGAGCTGAGCCCCCAACCATCTGATGAAGAGGACGACCCTCTGGTAGGTGTTCCTCTTGACCCCTCTCGTCTTCTGTAGACTTTGTCACTAACGAGGAACCAGAACTGGCCGCTTTGGAAGAAGGACCTCAACCTCGTCGCCTTGCTAACGACGGTCAGCCTGGTTGGCGCCATGAAAACCGCCTTCGTCCCCGTCGCCTCGAACCTCGCCGTCCAGTTCCAGGTTTCTCAAACCGCCATTGCATCCCTCACGGCGGTTCCCTTCATCTTCTCGTCCATCACAGGTCTCGCAAGCGTGACCGCCTCCAAGGTTTGGGGCAAGCGCCCAGTCTACCTCATGTCCATGCTCTTCCTCTTCATCGGCTCTCTGTGGAACATGCGCGCCACCTCCTACGGCACCGTCCTCGGCGCCCGCATCTTCCAGGGCATCGGCTGGGGTGCCTTTGACACGCTCATCCTCAGCTCGATCCACGACACGTACTTCGAGCACCAGCGCAACCCACGCCTTGCGGCCTACGATATCCTCGCCGCAGCCACCGCCTGGGGCCCTCCCCTCCTGAGCGGCGTCGCCACCCGCAATGCCGCGCGCTTCGAAATCCATTTTGAAATCCTTAATGTCTTCTTTGTCATCGCCATCCCTCTTCTCGCTTTCGCCGCGCCCGAGACGGCCTACGACCGCTGGTTCATCGGCAACGCGCCGCCCTCCGCCCACGCCCCGACCTGGACCACTGCCCGCCGCTCCATCGGCAAGTTCAACCTCCACGTCCCGGACACGCACGAGGCGAGGATCTACCTGCGCACCATGAAGCCCATCTCCTCGTTCCGCGGTCTCCTCGACGCGAGGACCCTCCTCCAGGGGCCGCGCGCCCTCGTCGCCCCGACCACCGCCTTGCTGGCCCTCGCGACGTTCCTCCCCTTCGCGGCCCTGTGGGCCATCGCGCACATCGTCTCGCCCCTCACGGCGGCCGTGCTCGACGAGGCGCAGATCGGCTCCCTCCTCGCGGCGCCGTTCGTCTGCGCCGTGACGGCCGCGGCCCTGTTCGCCTTCTGGCGCCGCAAGGCCCGGAAAGAGTTCACGCTGCGCAACCTCGTCACGGCGCTGGGCATCGGCACGGCCCTCGCCGCGATCGGCGTGCTGTCGTTCGGGCTGGAGGTACACGCGAGCACGAACACGTCGTTCGGGCTGCTGTCCGTGCTGCTCGGCTTCCTGGCCGTGGGCGTCTACGTGCTCAACGCGCTGGCGAGGCCGGTGATCTACCGGTCTGCGCAGTTTACGAGCTCCAACTTGCACGTCTGCCTGCGGAACGTCGCGGATATGGACGCTGGGCTTGTGTGCTGGAAGAACTTCTTCGCGGCTGTTTTCATCATCGGGGTTGCGAGCGCTGTGGAGTCTACTGGGACGCAGGGCCTACGGGGAGTGGTAATTGGGCTGGGTGTTTCGCAGATCTTTGTTGCGCTTCTGGTTGGCACCGTTTGGTGGTTTATGGATGAGAGAGTCAGGCGGTGGGATGGGCGGGTCATGGGGCTCGTTGATCTGGGCATGTTGAAGAGGGCTGGGAGCTTCTTCGATGAGGACTGAGAAGGAAGCATCCAGAAGATGTCACAATAGGCTGATGTTCCTTGCGCCGCACACTCAATGAAAGCCTTACTACCATGGGAAATATCGTTCCTGCCACTCTGATGTAATTTCTTTTATCTCTAGCAGCTCTTGATTGACGGTCGATCGTCGGTGTAGCAGCAACTGAGCCTTTCGCGTGACCGCGGTATTGCGAGTATCGTCAACCCGTCACGCCCAATTGTGAGACGACGCGCCGCGGCCACCTTCACCGGAAATCCCCGGAATAGTCTGAAGCAATCGGACCTTTCTTGAGTTTCCCCATAAATAGCGATCATGATTGACGTGTCACAATCCTTGCTCTCCCGTCTGATGTAATGGACGCCCCAGACCCGTCTCAGCTCGTCCCAACTCCAGATCGATGCTCAAGCCCATGGGCGCCCCCGTTCACTTCCTGTCCTTCTGCCCGCGCACGTTCTGCAATTCCTGCCAATATGCGTGGGGTACGGAAAGCAGCAGCTCCGCCCCAAAGTTCTTGATGCACCGAATGGGGTCCTCGAGCCTGCCGTCTATGAGGCAATCCAGATCGCAGAGAATGAAGGCAATCCAGAGCTTGCGAAGCGGGCTGCGCTCGCCCTCCGGCGTATTGGCCCAAATGTGTCTAGTGATGGCGAGGATCAAGTCGCCATCATAGAGATCCCAGGGAAGTCGGATGAGGCAGTGGCGCAACTTGTAGAGGCAGATCTCCTCAAGGGACTTGATTTCGGTGCGCTGGGCAAGCACGTACAGCTTGATATGGCGGAAGATGGTCGTGGAACAATCCGACTGGTCGACGGGCTTATGAACAACGTCCTCGTCTTTGACGGGGTAATACCCATTAGGGACCTCGAGACCGTCCTCGACAAATTTGAGTCCATGCGTGTAGAGTTGACCCTTCTTGCCCTTCCACTGGTCAATCCACTCCTTCAAGTTGTAGACGTCATCGTTGTTGCCCTCGATCTCATTCTCGGGGAAGATACTGGTCGCGTATTCACCGCTGTAAGCGTAGCTGATGAGGTCCGCGAATGTGGCTGGCTCAACATTTTCCCAAAGGAACTTGTCGACGACAGAGTTGTCCGCGCCTCCGGTGAGTGAGGCACGGAAATTTTCCGATAAAGGAAGCAGCACACATTCATGTACCCGAAACTCTTCATGTCCCATGCCAATCATGAAGAGGATGATCGGCGATTTGAGCACCCTGTCAGGGAATTGTCAGCGTCACCGTCGTCGAGAAGCAAAACATTTTGCTTGAATGCCTTACGATCCCATGTCGGGCTTAGTCTGCAGCGACATAATGGATGTTGAATGGCTGTGAGTTCGTAGTCTATGCGTTGCTGTGGGAATCACGATGAGGTCGATAATCGAGAGAGTGGTAGGAAGAAAATAATGCTGTGTGGCGTGTAGCAGGTTAAAATGAAGAGATGCGTCTTCTACGTGACAATTCGACCTTCTTGGGAAGATTTATCCAGAATGACGGTTTCGAGTGGAAGGCGTGAAGAGAGACTGGAAGGCACGCAATGACTGGGTTGTGAGTGATGTGAGTATCGTGAGTGTTGTGAGTGTTGTTTGTAGCATAATGCTCGACTTGGTTAGAGGTGATGAATATGTCCCCTGATGAAGGCAGGGACGCATGTTCAATTTCTTGAATGCTTGTGCCGTGACCTCATAATGATGTTTGCATCTGGCGGCCAAAATATGAACGTAAGTACCTGTGGGAGACAAGTTTCGTGATGGCCGTCGAAACGGTCGAGATACTCATGCGTACCTAGATTACTGATCAATGGATTACCCCCAACACGCTGAGATATACTTTTATCGTCACACTCATTATCTTGCCCTGGTTCTAAGAGATTTCGTCCTCGACTACTGACCGCTGGGTATTTGATGCTCATGAGAGAGTCAGTCGGAATACTCAAGATGAGAAGGGGCGAAAACGACAGAAAACATGCATCTTGTTCACTCATAGAAGAGAAACAGTTGTCTTCAATAAGTAGTAGCTGTTGAAAAGGCGAATGTGCTCCTCAACATAAATCCATGTTATCACGCAGGCAATCACGGTCACCAAGCAAAGTAGTAGCAACCTGTATATACTCGAACCTAAAACGAAGGTACATGTGCAAGAAAGTTATATATGTGCAAGAAACCGCGACCAAAGTATGTGCATTTTCCACTCATGTCTCCATCATCATCGTCATGCCCAAGGCCCAGACCAAGCCCGGGCGATAGACGACCGGCCCGTCTCGCACACCTGGCTCACGCCGGCGCCGCCCGAGGACGGCGCGCCGCAGAGCCGGGTTAGATTGACGGCTGCCCGCGCGCTCTTCGGCAGGAGCGCGCTTATAGGCACTGGGAGTACCACTCGTTCTGGCGCTGGCAGGTTGAGCCGGCGGCGCAGGTGGTGGGGCCGGTCCAGCCGTTGCCGCCGCACTGGCTCCACTTGGGAGCGGTGCCGGAGCCGCCACCAGGAGTGGTAGTGGTGGAAGGCGGGACGGCGGTGGTGGTAGTAGGAGGAGTGACGGGGGGGGTGCCGCCGCCAGAGAGGTTGTAGGTCGAGCCGATGGGGCCGAAGCGGATGTTGGACCAGGTGACGGAAGCGTTGGGGTGGTTGCGGATGACGTCGGCGGGGGTGCGGCCCGTCTCGGGGCAGCGGCCACGGGCGACACCGGGCTCGCCGCGCCTCTCGGGGGGGTAGATAGAGTCGAGCCACAGCATGTTGGCGTAGTGGTCAGCCCAGACGGACAGGACGAGGACCATGGGCAGGCGGTAGGCGGCGTTGAGCTGGGTGTGGCCACCGATCTCGTCGTGGCGGTTGCGGTCACCAAAGATCTTCGGGTAGGCCGTGCAGAACTCGGGGGTGATGGCGGCGCCGAACTCAGTCAGGCCGGCGAGCTTGGGAGTCGGGGCCTGGATGACCTGGTTGTTCTGAATGAAGACCTGGTCGGACACGTTGTCGCGGAAGCGGGAGATGACAGTGAACTTGGAGCGCGTGTCAATGGTCTTGCCAGGGCCGTAGAACTCGGTGTTGCCGACACGGTAGGGGTTGTAGTCGCAACCGTTGGCGTCGCAGCCGCCACCGTAGCGGTCCTCGGAGTAGGTGCCGCCGCAGGTGTCGTCAACGCAGACGTGGTAGCTGTTGTTCTTGCAGGCGTGGGGGGTGAAGGCGAAGGACTCGCGGTTCGACTCCCAGACATCAATCTCGGCGCAGCAAGAGCCCATGGCACCGACACCGGCGTTGTCGTCGGTGTCCGAAGGCGTCCAGCCCTCAATGTTGGCCTTGCCGTTGATGAACTTCAGGTCACGGGCGCACTGAGCGTCGCAGTAACCAGTGCCGTACTTGGCACCGGCCTTGTTGTTGGGCTCGTCGGAGAGACCACCGTCGGCCTTCATGGGGACGAGGTACAGGGCAGAGTTCATGCCGCAGGGGATGGTCGACAGGTCGACATCGAAGGCCAGCTCGTTGTTGTTCAGGGTGAACATCTGGTACTTGGTGGCGCTCTCCATGAGGTAGGTACGAGAGCCAATGTTGGTGCCGAAGCCGTGCTGGGTGACGAACTTGAGGGTGAGAGCATCGCCGCTGGTGGTGACACCGTAGGTGGAGGCGTAGTTGGCACCCTCGACGGCGCAGTTCTTGGCGCATCCCTCGGCGCCGGAGCAAAGACCGGTCCAGTCGTTGCCCTCGAAGCAGTTGGCGTAACCGCCGACCTCGTGAGCCCATCGCCAGTTGGCGTCGATGACGATCTCACCGTTCACGGTCTGGCAGTTGCCGCCCTGAGTGCCGGAGCAGCGGCGCCAGGTGATCTTGGGGTGAACCTCCGGCTCTTCGGTGCCGACCTGCTGGGCCATGGCCATGGCCAGCAGGGAAAGGCCGCTGAGAATCGCAGTCTTCATCGTGAAGGTGAGGGTGATGGAGTTGTTGAGGTGAGGGATGTTGGTGTGGTTGAGAAGTGAGGATGAGGATGAGAGGAGAAAAGAATTGCTGATGATGCCGGATTTCCGTCCTTCTTTATATCAAGGTGAACGCAGAGAATCCAGCCTCTCCTTCCTTCGCCTCGGATCCCCCGTCGCCACCTTGCCTCACGGCGGAGAGAAGCCGTCCGAAGATCTCGTGAGCCGCAGAGGTCTCTGTGCCTGTCAGGGGTAAACATGTGAGGGGCTCCGGGTGCCACTCCGCCAGCAAGCCAGATGACATCGTTATACTCCCCCGCGATCCGACCAGCCCGAACAAGCAACGGCCCGTGATGGCCTCGACGGCTCACAGGAATTTCCATCCGCGAACCCATAGTGTTCACCCCTCAATGTGGGCCGGCAGCTACCCCAAAGGCATACGGTTTGAGGGGTCACGAGCGCACCAGTTCGAGCCAGTTTCCCAGCATTTCTGCGATGCTCCTGTCGGTTTCCGGATGGCTAGCCGTGGGGCTGTGCCCAGGCGTAGGTAAGGTACCTTCGGTGGTAGGTAGGACGGCTAGGAATGCGGCCTCGTCGATCCGGATCCTGCCTTGAAGCGTGGGCCTCCCATGTGCAGCTTCAACCACCCAAGTCTCAGGAACTGGCGCCTTGGAAAAGATGCCTCCAGGGTGACCAGACTTGACGTGGCAACGCCGGGGCAAGCCGCATCAGGATGGAGCATGGAACGGGTATGGACTGATGGTCACGGTCATGGCCCAGTTCTCGTGGACCCTTGCCAACACTGCCCAGTAGCCTTGTCGATGCGGGGGAAAGCTTGAAGCGCCGAGGAGGCCCATGACAGCGTCTTGTCTCGTGGTTCTTGTCGTCGTTGTCGTCGCCTGGACCGGCTGGGCGTGGAGATTGTCACCGTTTCTGCTCTCCGGAGCGTACGTCGCCGAGAAGGGCAATGCCAAGAGATGATGCCCAGACCTGGGCGCAGGAAGGGGGCTCTGCTGTAATATACTCTTCCTCCACCCAGGCGTCGACGCGGCCTTTGACAGTGAGCTTAGCCAATCTAAGCATCGAGTAGTCCAGACCCGGAACCGGCACGTCGTCGTAACGACAAGCATTAGAGGCCGAACGGTTTGCTTGGTTGATCCGACCCTCCAGCGTAACCCCAATTTAGCAAGTCGAGCTTCTCCCCACTCGACGCGCTCTGGACTTGGCCTGAACAGGGCCGGACGCGATCATCCGCCACATTTCCCCATTGGGCACTCATGCCGGGCGGTGATCAGGTGACGGTGCATTTGAACGGTGAGAGACCCGACTTCAGCCCAGACAATCCCCCTAATTCGTCGCCGAGCAGAAAATCGGATCTCTGGGTCTCGTGGACGGCCTCAAGTTCGCCCCTCACGACGTAAGATTGCAGTGTTACGGCTGAATAAACTGTTCCTCTTTGGGGCCGGAACTCGGTCACAACATGACTGCTGCATCGGTTCACGGGCATTCTTTTACACGGCTTCCGCCCGCACTTGTCTCTCAGCTGGACGGGTTGCCCTGAAATCACGATGTCCGAGGTCCGTTAGTGTTATCTCTGGCTCTACATCGGCAGGTTTCAGCCGGCTGGTAATGCCCGACTGCATGGGTGCTCTCATTGCAACGGCAACGTTCCCGACCCTGAGTAATCCCAGCTAAGCTGCGATGTTGCTGTGCACGTCGGCCGCTACCCAAGACATACACTCAGGTCGGCGTGATGTTACAACTTGCAACATTGCCGGACCGTGATTGCCGTTGGTGGCTTACATGCCGCCAACATATTCCATTGCCGACGGAGCACACACTCCAGGCATCCCATATGAGGATTGCGTCGCCACCACCGATCGTATGTTTGATGTAGTGCGACGATCATTAGCTCCTTTGAGGCGGAACTTCGAATCTCCCAGTTTGGTAGAACGTCTGACCTCATGTGCCGGTGTTGTGTTCGTTTTTCTTTTATGGCGGCATGCTTGGTCTTCTCTGTCAACTTAGCCAGCTCGTCAGTGCATCTTCATCGCAGTCAAAGGCCTGGCGGTTTCGCAGATGTTTCGAAGATCTCGGAAAAATACAAACGAAGACGACCATACAGCAATGACGAAGTCAAGCCAGTGTGCCTTCAGCCTCAGCTGCAAAGCTTTCAATTGATCATCGATCTGCTTCCAACATGTCATCTGAAATTTACAGATCGAGCGCTTTCATTGTCGATCTGGCAGATCGACCCGAGAAGTGACGCTGTCGATCTGCCCCGCCATGGATCGCTCACTGCCCATGTAGATCAGCAATTCAGTCCGGATCGGCAAACAAAGATGCGCAGGGGGCCAACGAGAGAACGATTCATGGCCAGGCTCCGTTACTATACTTCCATGTCTTTCCGACATAAGTTGTTCCTTTCGTGTAAGGGAACAGTGTTATTATCTCCACCCTCACACGAAGTATGAGTTTACCTTTTGTAACCGTAAACAGTGGCATATTGGACTACTCTTCCAGACCATGATGCGTATTTCACGACATATGCCACAGTCAGTAGACTTTATAATTGATTACAGAAAGGTTCTCCATGGCTAAATTGTAAGTCCAGCAGCTGGACGTTCTTCAGCGGATGATTGTGGAGAGCTTGATTTTGGCCCTCATGCCAACCAGACGACGTGCTGTCCAACGGGCCAGAAGTAGTCAGGAGCTTCATGCCTTGACCCTTGACAAATACCCAGCAAATCCAAAAAGGTCAACAATAGCGTACCTGGTTGATGACAACTTTGCCAAGCCAAGAATGAAGGTACTACGGCTATCAAGTGCCCTTTGTGTGGGATTGGATTGGTCCACTTTCACCAACCACAGATAGAGAAAAGCATGTTTTCGGTACATTTGACACAATAAATTGATGTTTATTGATCATCATCATCGTCATCATCACAGCTACAACAAGACTCGCTCAGCCGTCTCCAAACTCCTCGGGCACATGCAACAACCCACCAAACAGCCAAACCCAAGGCTCACACCCATTTCACATCCCAACGCCTCTATTGCCACAACATCCCATCAAATTGACTTTTTTCTTCTTGAGAGTGTTTCAACTCTCCATTTAAGCACGGTAGGTAGTCCAGAAGCTGTGGATGCGCGCATCCTGGCCAGGAGTGAACTCCTCGTAGCAAGAGCTAAGTGATTGTTAGCAGCCGATTCACGTGTCCACGGAATCGATCAACTCACTCGTCAGAGTAGTCCATGTAGTTGTGGATGGGGTCAAGGCCGGGCTGGCTGGGGCAAGAGTCACGGCCGATGGGGCAGCCGCGGCTGAAGCTGGCCTGGGCGGGAGTGTCGGCAACCTGGTCACCAGCGCCGGTGCAGCCGCCCTGGAAGGTGTGGTAGAGACCGAGCCAGTGGCCGACCTCGTGGGTGCCGGTCTTGCCGAGGTTGAAGCCGGTGGAGGAACCGCCGGGGACGGTCTGGGCGTTGATCGAAACACCATCACGGATGAAGGTGGTGCTGCCAGTCGTGGCTCCAGAGGTGGGGAAGTAGGCGTAGCCGAGAGCATCGTCGACAAGGGTGACCTGGGAGTAAATGTTGAGGTCCTTGTAGGTGCCCTTGCGGAGAGCACGCTTCATGGCAATCTCGTTGCTGTCGCGAGCCCAGCCAGTGTTGACGGTGCGGTCAGTGCCGGCCAGCCTGAAGGCAACGTCGTGGGGAGCGAAGTCCTGGTTGAGGACGGCGATCTGATCAGAGACCATCTTGTCCTGTTACGGTGTAAGTAAGGGCCAACGACGTATCTCGAAACTGCAGAGTTGTCAACTTACGGTCAGGTAACCGTTGGCAACCGTCTGGGAAGCGGCGACAACGTGGAAGTAGACGTTGACGTTGACGGTGGCACGAGCGGTCAGGTTGCCCGACTCGAGAACACGGGCCTCCTGGGCAGCCAGAACCTTGGACATGCCAATGTGCTCAGCGCTAGGCTCCGAAGTTCCGCAGCCGAAGCCTCTGGAAGCGCCCTGCTCCCTTTGGACGACATGGCCAGAGACACCGGCAGCAGCGGCGGCGGCGACGAAAAGGCTCTTGAACAGCATGATGACGATTAAACCCGGGGAGATGAAGACTGAGTCTTGACAGAGAAGCGGCTGTGAGATGGAGTGCTGGATGATGAGAGCATTGCTTCAAATGGATGGGCATCCTCTTGGCCTTTATACCTCCTCTCCACCCTACGAGCCCCATGTCGTGAGTTGATGATGGCAGTCATGAAAAGACTTGGCCCATCCTGTCACTTGACACGTCTTCTTGCTGGTGTATGGCGTCGAGAGCCACATATTTTACCACATGCCAAAAGCAGCCAAGCTTCCCCCGGATAAGAGATCGATTGAATTGTATTCGACAGGGATTGGATTGGTTATCCGGCAGAGATGCGGAGGGCGTCGGGCGCTAAGCATTAGAACAGAAGGTCCCCCGCCGGTAGACGTTTTAAGTGCCGGTCCTGGCGTCGGGCACATCTCTAGAACGGAGGGTGGTAATAACACGAGCACTCGACATCAGGGAAATTACGGACGAAGGGCGGGTAATGCGAGAGAGACGATGCCTCGGCCGAGAGACTCACGACTCGTGACCCCCCTGGACTCCAACTCCAACGTGCCGTGCTAGCCTACCAATTGCCTCATTCAGGCACATCACCTGCACTCTAAACGCACGTCACCCGAACCAAGCGCTTCTTAGTGAACAAGCTTCCTAAAGAAGCCAAGAAATAGATTGATCTAGATACGTAGATCAGATATCTCAGGCCACCGCCGGTTCGCGCTACAAGGCGGGGGGGGCCGGGACTTGACCTCTTCGCCCCCAACCGAGGAGCACCTGTGAGCTTGGCAGCTGAGGCATCCACCCCAGGCTCCTTATCGCCTTTGCCGCCCGGCAAGTCCGTCCTCGGACTGATCTTGAAGGTACGGAAGTCCCCCCCAAAAGCATCCATTCGAAAATCACTCGATGTGCAACACCAGCCTATTTCGGAAAAGATGTGTCGGTGAGGTGGCTGCCACACATGGGCTAGCCCTTCTGACTCTTTGCCTCTTTCCTCTTTGTCTTCCAGGCAGAGCAGGTGGAGAAGAAAGATGAATGTTATTGACTACATTTGGGCCTGATCGTCACACACCCAAGATGCATGACAGGGGTCTCATGAGTAAGTAATGCCAGCTACAGGAATCAATTGGTTCACTCGTAGATCAGGGTCCGGACTGATTCATCCCGTTGAACGGATCGTGCGGCAAAGCCAGCAACGAGGGAAAACAACACGGTCGGCCGCTCAGGGGAAACTGCACAGATTGCCGCCGAGTCGTTCCATTGGAGTGATGTACGCAATGTCCGCGCGCAGCCTGCTGCGCGTGGATCAATTGTTCAAACCCTTTGACCCTGAGAGAGATTGATCTACGGTAAGAACTTGCGAGGTGAAGTCAGGTCCAACACTCATGACGCCATGTCTACAGACTTCGTTCAATCGAATGGCGTCGCGCCGGGGGTGAGATTGTAAATTGAACAGTTTAATCCCAAGGCCGAATTAACTCAAACTCTCCGGACATCAATGTTTTGCGCCATTGGCTGCACGACATTGATGGTTTCGCTGTGCAGCCAATCTTCGAGTAAGGTACATCCAAAGTTTAATAAGTCAACAGAATGAGTCGAACACTCTGCAGGACGACTGCAAACCGCTTAACGCTGCAGAGAAGCATACAAACCGGTGCGCTTAGCAAGTTTGTGCAATGGATACTATTTGACATGGTCATCCTTTGACCATGTTTCCTCGGTATCCAGAGCTTTGCTTGAACAAGAGCGGTAGAATGATGCAAGCCTTGAACGCCTATCCCCAGGTACCTACGAAGGAGATAAACAACGGCAAGGGCTTACAGGTCGTTACAGGACGGGGCTCTCAATGCCGAATCAGCCCATTGAGGCTGCCGAGGTCCTTGGGGAACGCACAGGGGCTGGATTGGCCCAAAACTCAACGAAATCCTCCGGATCGACCTTTGACGTAGGGAGAGGTGGACATGCCCCCCCCCCCTGGAACGTAGCGTCCAAGGTCATAAACCGCGTTGGACCTCTTGGCGGCCTGTAGTCTTCAAACTGCCGGTGCCCGTTGATGGCATAGCCACGACGCAACCGGAGAGTCTAAGCCCCCAACACAGGACGTGCCGCGCCAAAAAGCGCCTAGCAATTAAGGTTTTAGGCACAACAAACTACTGAGACGGTGGACGACCTCCCTACACAACACACAACGTAGCCATGAGGTTCAGACTCGATCGATGGCTAACACAGCCCTCTTCTTCAATTGTATGGGAAGAAGCCGAATCCGCATTTACCTCGGCAAGGTAGAATAATAAGCCGACAGGTATAGATACTCCTAACGCACCAGAACTAGTACCATGGTCCGAAGTCCCAGGATCGCCAATGCCTCTGCAGATGTCACTCCACCCAGACAATCAACCAATCTTAAGTCCTGCAATCTGAAAGGGTGCGAAGGGCAGTTGGGTGAAGCGGCGACGGCCGCGATGAAGCGATTTGGTCACAAAAAGTCACGTAAGGGTTGCATGCGATGCAAGCAACGAGGAGTGAAGGTACAAACGACAGAACAGATCACCACTGTCAAAATACTCCACGGCTCTCTCCTTAACTGACATCATGCATCTTAGTGTGACGAAGGTGCTCCCTGTACCTCCTGCATCATCCACAATCTGCCTTGCAGCCTCCAAGACCCCTCGAAGGCCGCTGGAGGGAATCTTGGGGACGTACGCCATATTGTACAAGATGATGAACGTATTTACCATTTGCGCAGTGAGGTAACCAATATTTGAGTTCCAGCCAACATGCCTATACGGTCGAACTGATCATCCGGAACTAATGAGAATCCATCAGACTGTCTTCGGCGATAGCTCAGCATCATTATCTACAGCACCTGCGACGGCCTCTGGCGTATCATCCTCCGTTAAAACCACATTCCTCAAGTCTGAAAGCTGAAATTTCAGTACAATTGAACCAGTGCCCTTCTTCACCTAATTTCTTGAGGAGACTCAGGGGGGCATAACGAAGGACTGGACCATGGACCTCGAGCTAATGCATCACTATTCCGTTGTTGCACATCGCACTTTCACATTTTGGGGGGCAGGTAAACTCCATTCTTCAGTAAGATATGCCCCGAATTGGCCTGCTGCACAGCTTTCTACTCCATCCAGCAAATCTTGGCTTTTGCACGATTCCACTTGTCCTACAGCCACCCAGACCAGCGTCGATACTACGCCATCCGAGCATCCCAGCATCAAGATAAAGCAATCGCCGGTCTATGAATGGTGCTGGCGGTCGAAGCGACACCTAGCAACTGTCACGCTTTGTACGCAAGCTCAATATTCTTGATCATCTGTGCCTTCGCCACGTTCCCGAGCTACGAGGCATACAACAGCTCGTTCTCTCCCTTGGACGGCCTTGTCGACATATTCAAGCTAGAAGACGGGATTTCAGTCATTCTCCAGGTCTCGGAGCAGGACTTACGCACAGGTCCACTCAAAGGCCTTTTCGCTGGAAAGACGGCATCGTCGTTGCTGTTGACTGACCGTCTTCAACAGCTGACGGATAAATTGGCGGCTCTAGAGACACAAGTCCTCAAGTCCAGCGAAAATGATGTGAACGACGAAACTGAAATCCTTCGAGACGCAGTGCAAGCAATGGTCAGCAGCATTGTCGATGTTCATCAGAACCATTCCGCAGCGGTCTCGGTCGATTTACGAGCAGCTTTCCGGTAGGGTATGTGTCTGTCCGACAGATACCTCGATCTGGTTCGGCAGAGAAAGTCGCTGGCTCTTGTTATCATTGCCTACTACTGTGTGGTTTTACACTATGCAGAATCTACCTGCTGGTTCTTGGAGGGATGGGCACGCGCAATCGCTGGTAGCATTGTGGCCAGCCTCTCGGGATCAGCGCATGAAGGTTTAACTCGATGGGCTTTAGACATCATAGAATAATTCAAGCCTGATTTTCTTCTTATCTTGATGTTGAATTCGCCGGCTCCACGTCTTTCGTGCGCCGCATGATCCGTGGCGGAGTTGATTAGATCTTGACTTACCTTCGGTTGAGTTCATGTTCTCTCATTATTTATCGAGACCATGGCTGAGATAGCCTTTCAGCTGACAGGGAGGGGTGCAATGATCTGGCATATGGTGGGGAGGAAAATGCACTGCCCATTAACACCATTCGTGGCTGTGCTACAATATTAAATGGCCTCATCCTCGTTCTCGTTCCCGTTCTCGCTCTCGCTATCGTTTTTGTTATAGTCTCTTACACTTCACATCTTTTGTCAGACCACTCGCCATCTCTCTTCCATGGGCGCCCCGATAATTGGTTTACGCCAAGGTTTGGCGCTGATAGAGTAAGATGAGACTCATCTGGTGGATATTCCACTTGGACTTGATATCATGACGTCAAGGTCGAGCTCTTGGGTTAGAAACGCAGTTGCAGCATTAAGTCCCTCGCCGTCCCTTGGCGCCTGTATCTGCTCATTGCTGTCGAGGTTATGAGCACCGATCCCACACGCAGCTACTGACCACGGGAAATCTCAAAAATCGAAAAGGAACACAAGAGGTCTTTCCTTTCTTTACATGATGGCCAGCTCGCTCTACTAAGCGTCATAGTCAAGTGTGTTGGTAATTCAAAGCTGAGCTGCAGCTCGGACATTGTCAGACGTTGCGGCCCTATACGATGGCGAAAACGAGAACATATTTTACAATACCGGGGCTCGAGTCAGATATCTATCTGATGCAGCCAGCATCATCTTGATTACGGTGAAATGGGGCTGTGAAATACGCTACTTGGTATTATTAGCGCTATCGCACATCCTGGTGAGTGTCTGCCGAATTCTTCTGGGATGTTGGTGTATTGAGTCAGCCCAGAGATGACAAGAGGATCTTTCCAAGCATCAAGAAGATGGCTTGGATCAGAAGAACGTAATACTTGATGGCGTGTGTCTCGAATTTTAACATAAAGGTTGCTGTTCCCGTTTCTCAGTTGCTTTGAATGTCTCGTAAACCAGAATCATCCACGGGGAATATAAAGTAGCTACAACTTCGGCCATGAAAAAGATCCTTCCTCTCGCATTTGCAGTAGTGGCGCTCGGGGCGCGGCCGTTCTTGAACGAGCCAGACACCGGGTATGAATATTCTTCTCTTCCATTGGATTGGCCGCACACAACTGACTTCGCCTTCACCAGCATCGACGATGCCCTCATTGTACCTAAGAATGGAAGTCTCCCAGATATTTCCAGACTTCTTGGGCTCCCCGACTTTGACTGGGCTGCTCGACATGTCCTAAACAGCTCCTCTTACACACAATTTCGGTACGGATCGGGCGGGGAGTGGTCGTATAGGAACAACCTGGAAGCATTCCACCGACTGCGTTTCAGGCCCCGTGTGATGGTAGATATAAGTGATATCGAGTCTTCTCTGGAGTACGTGGCCTCGACAGCGTATCACCATGTCCAAAACACTTCTAACTAGAACATAGGACAACTATTCTGGGCTTCAACTTCTCAGCTCCGTTCTTCATTAGTCCTTGCGCCATGGCCGGCATGACGCACCCACAGGCTGAGCGAGGTCTGGTGCAGGCTGCTGGAAACGAACGGATTCTTTACATGGTACCGCATGCTAAGACAGCTCGTTTTGCCATGTATTTTAGCTGAAGTTAACGTTTCCAGCCGTCTTTGGCAGCCACGCTGCCACTTGACGAAATTGCGAGTGTCAGGGTCTCACCTGATCAAGTACTATTTCAGCAGGTACGTCGTGCAAATCGAAATGGGCTCCAGGAGATGCGTTTAACTACCTCTCTAGATATACGTCTCCGATAATCAAACGCAGAATAAGATACTTTTCCAGCAGGTTGAGAATACCGGAGCCAAGGCAATGGTCT
Organism: Verticillium zaregamsianum; assembly: GCA_002851755.1. Classification (NCBI taxonomy): domain Eukaryota; kingdom Fungi; phylum Ascomycota; class Sordariomycetes; order Glomerellales; family Plectosphaerellaceae; genus Verticillium; species Verticillium zaregamsianum. The sequence continues at coordinate 2,999,886 of NMXM01000003.1, read as the reverse complement.
TGACAGTTGACTCGGCGGGAGATCGTACACGTCAACGCGCACTTCGATATGTCCCTGACACCAACATTGCCCGCTCCGCTCAGTACACTTACATGACGTGGGACTACTACCGGCAGCTTCAGAACATGACCAGCATCCCAATCATTCCGAAGGGTATTCAAACCGTTGAAGACGCCCGCATGGCTGTGCAAGCTGGTGCCCCTGCAATCTTTCTGTCAAATCATGGAGGTCGCGCTCTCGACGGTTCACCTTCACCCGTGGAGATTGCTGTGGAGATCTTCGAGAAGGATCCAAGCATCTTTCAACAGATTGAGGTGTACGCTGACGGTGGCATCCGCTACGGTACCGACGCCCTGAAGCTTCTAGCCTTGGGGGTGAGGGCTGTAGGTCTCGGACGGCCGTTCATGTTTGCCAACGTATACGGAACCCAGGGCGTCACCCGGGCTATCCGGTTGTTGAAGACGGAAATTGCTACAAGTGCCGCGTCGCTCGGGGTGGGCAACCTGAAGAACATCAATGCTACCTATGTGAGTGTCTGGTTTGCAGATCTTCTCGCTTCAAGAGCTCGTGACTGATCCAGATATAGATACAGATACAGCTAGACTACAATCACTGGTCTGGTTAGACAAGATCTAAAAGGCATGGACACGACTGTAGGCGGCTGGCTAGATGCTGTGCTACCACATGACAGTACAAACAAGTTGTTAGTCCGGTGTATGGCTGCCGGAATTCGTAAATCTAGCACTTAAGACGTGGCTTCTTCGGGTTTCCTGGCCCAGACTATGCGCTGGTAGTAGTAGCCGTGGGTCTTCCTAGCCTTCAGCTCGCGCCTGAACTGAGCACAGTACATCAACACTTCCTCGCGAGTCCAGCCGTCCAGAAGCCCCGCCATGAAGGAGACATAGCCCTCGATGTCCGACTCCAGCGTGAGCTGGGCGAAGCGGCCAATCTCCTTTTGCTTCTCGTCCTTGGCCCAGCCTCCCACCGGGACCTTCATCGTCGACGAGTTGATATCAACGAAGCCGGCGGCCTCCATGCCCTTCTCCTGGAGGTTGTCCGGCAGAGGGGTGAAGACGCGGCCCAGCTTTTTCCCGCCCTCGTAGAAGAACTTTCCCCACTCGGCCATGGCGCTGCCCTCTTTCAAGGTGTCATCGTCGCTGTAGCACATGGGGTTTCCCTCGTAGCTCTCCACCCAGCCTCCGGGTCGGCAGACGCGGTACGCCTGCTTGAAGAGCTCGTGCCAGTCAGGCACGCTGCCGTACAGGTAGCGCATGTGCACGTAGTCGAACGAGTTGGCGGCAAAGGTCCAGTCTTGCGTGAAGTCCTCAATCTCGAACCGCAGGTTGGGCGGCACCCACGATGGCTGGATGGGCGAGAGGTCGGTTCCGATGACCTCACCGCCGGGATACTCATCGGCAAAGTCGATGGCCCAGATGCCCGTGCCCGTGCCGACATCGAGCGTCTTGCTGACGGACTCCTTGTTCAGGGGGGCGAGATGAAGCTTGCCGTCGATCGAGACGGTAGACAGGTGATGCAGGATGTCGAGCGACTCGTTCTGCTGCTCGTCGTTGGACGCCCAGTACGTCGCGTCGCCGCGCTCCGAATGATACGTGCGCCCGTTGATGATGCGGTACTGCAGAATGCTGGAGCTGATGGAGGCGCTGGAGCTCGCGCCGTCGTCAGCGAAGTTCGCCGAGTCGCCGTCATCTACCACACCCTCGTCGGGCTGTGTGAACGTCCCCGTCAGCTGTGATTCCGACGCCGGATTCTCTCGGCCCTGTGTCGTCTGCGACTCACCTCAGCTTGCGGTGCCGTCTCGACCCAGTGCGACGGCGCGAGCATGGTCCCACCAGCCGTTTGTGATTGGGGCGATGCTGGTGACACAGCAGCGCCGGCCGCTGTCGGGGAGGTTTCCGCCACCGGCGAGGTTGTCGCCACTGGCTTATTGGTCGCAGGTTCGCTCATGTTGTCTGTCAGGCCCGTGCTGCTGTGCTGTATGGTTGTCGGTTGCTTGCCGAATCTGTGGAGGTTGTCGCGAAGCTCGCGCAAACAAATGAGGCGAGTGGACACAGAAGAGGGCTCAGGACGCAAGCGATCAAGCGGCCACCTCATCTACCCCCCTTCGCACCATCCGCCAACTGGTCCTCGTTTATAAACCCTCGCCCTCCATTGTTCGATGTGCGGGGTCATTCCCCCTTCCGTCACATCTCGCATTGTGTCCAAGTCGTCAACCCACGCGCCAATCTCCAGGGATCATGACCGCGGGCACCACCCCTCGCCTATCAGCGCAACGTTGGCTGCTGGATATCAACGGGCCGCGAATCAGCTCCGACTAGCCCCCGGTCCTTGATCCCCGGGGGACGGGTGCGCCGCGTCCGAGTGACAGGCCTTCGGGCCCACAGCCGCCAGAAGCAGACCCCTTCCCATGCCAAGAAGCTGCCCCGTCGGGCATGATGCCATGGCAACAGCGGTGCTCACTGGGGCCTGAAGGACACATGAGCCCGACACGAAGGACTGACTGGCGCGACTTTCGCAGGTGACCTGGGCTCATTCGCCCATGTAGGTCTCCTGCGTGTGACATCTGCGAGTCAGTCAACGCGGGGGAAGAAATGAAATGTGTGGCTGGGGGATTGGCGCGTAGAGTTTACGGCCAATAAACCCTATTGAGAGGTCAATGTCTTCCGAAGGTAGACATCTGATATCTGAGGCGGGAGCAAACGATGGGAGGATGGGCATGGCCGAATTGCCCGTGCTGATCATGCCACGCAGGGTGCCATCGAGACCACGGCAGTTGCTTGACCGCTTCACTTTTACCCCCTGTTTCCTTCGGCTCGTTACTTGGTGTTGAGCCATAAATCATGGCCCCCACGTGCAATGTCACGGTAGGTTCTTCGCGCGTCGCACCAATGGGCGCTTGCCCTAGCACGATCACGGCATGCGGTGAAGCATCTGGATCGAGTTGTTTTGAGGGAATCGGGGGGTCAGGGATTAAACTTTCCTATGTCGAGCAGTTTGCGTGTCCCAGCAAGAAAATGTATGCATCGTGCACTCCTGCACGTCATGTGGGGGATCATACCATACCCCAGAACAGATGGAAGGTGAATGCTTGGGCTGTGCGGGAGGAGACGTCCCTTGACCCTGTGCCTTAGATTCCATGATGACATCTCCTACAGTGCTGCCCGCCAAAAGTCGAGAAGCACTGGCTATAGACAGAACGATTGGCGCAAGTTGATCAAACACGGCTCGGGGGGTTATGATATCCTGGGAGGCAGTCTACTTTGGGACCGTAACACGGTAACAAGCGTGCGGTTGTTGCGGGCCAGTACAGCATGAACAACCACTGAGAACATGTATAGCCTTTGAACACATCTGACCTTCGTCGCTGGAAGCCCCTCGACTGGTTTACGTCGTTCAGAGCTCGTGTGACTATCCATACCAGTGCCGGCGTCTAGCTGCACATAAAGCCTTTCAGGTGATGTATCGGTCCAAAGTGATTATCCCTGGGCTCCTCATTTCGATTTCCACATCTGAACCAAGTTCAGCCCTTGTCACGAAGTCTTTGCTTGTAAACATGATGACTTCAGAAAGATTTTGGCCCCATAGATGAGACGCAGTTTTAAGTTGTAAAGACTATATGTTAAATACCGTGGAAATCAGCAATGATAGTGTGGTCAACAGGGTCGCAGTTCTCAAGCTACCGCCGACTTCAAATCTATGTACTTCAAAAACAAGGTGCTTTTAGAGTGACTTTCTATCTCTAGACTCACGGAGCAACACTTTTTCTTCGTATGAGACCGAAATAACACCTGACCACCGAACTTTCTAGCTTCGGGCGTGCCATTTGGGCCAGCTCCAAATACTTGAACGGTAAGCGTAAGGCTTAGGAGTGGCAAGGGGCATTTTCCACTTTGGTGCGACCATCGTGGTCCGGACGCCATCGTCCAACATCGACCAAAACCAGCACAACCGATGGCAAGAGAAGGTCTGATAATCCTACGAAGAAGGAAGGCTAGTCGAGAGTATTGCACCACAGTATGAGGTTGGCATGAGGGCTGCGCAGGTTCTTGAAACCCCAGGGGCACTGGTGCCCAATGCTCGACGCCAGCCCGCGCGACTGAAGCTCGATTCAGCTACCAAGCCCCGGCAAGGTCCCTTCTAGATGGCAATAACGTGAGCATGTTTTATTTTCGCGCCTACTACGTTCGGAGCGCGATTGCGCATGTTTCGACCCGCGATGGTGGTGGTGTAAATGTGATCCCGGACCCCGAGACTCTGGTCCCAAATACTGAAGCCCAGATCTCTACAAAAGCATGCCTGGTGGCCACCGACAATTTTTCTTATGAACCATTGCTCTCTTTTCCATCAGTTTTATACCATTTGTTGTTATCTCTTCTTTGCTATTTCTATCGTGACTTTACGGGTGCTGTGCATCCTTTTCCAGTTCTCTCCCAGTCCGCACAACGACATCACGACAAATTTATCCCGTAATCCCTTCACAGACTTCCCATTCAAAACCATGAAGAATCTATCTACTCTCTTCTTGGCTGCCCTTGTGCCCCTCGCTCTCGGGCACGGCGACGAAGATCACGGCGCTGCTGAGGACCACGCTGCTTCGAGCGTCTCCGTCCAGGACTTTGGCAGCGCCTTCACGTCCGCCGGCATCGTTCCCGACGTGCTCGCTGCCTTCAATCCCACGGTCTCGTTCTACGCGGGGTACAACACCGCCGACGGCCACGGTGCTGCGCTCATCACGCCGAGCACTGCGCTATCTACCGTCGAGGCTGTGGCGCCGCAGGAGTTTAGCGTCGAGGGCCTCGCGAATGCCGACAACGTCACAGACTCTACCCGCTTCATCATTGTCATGGTAAGAACATGCACCGAGCCCAACATTGGTCTCCGTGCCTTCCGAGGACAGCCCACGCCTTGAGGTCTGTATTCTGACGAGACACGCACCGTAGGTCGGGCCAGACGCGCCAACTCGCGACAACCCCACGAACCGCAGCATCAGGCACTACCTGGCCGGCAACTTCACCGCCGGCACGACGGCCTCGTCCATCCTCTCCACGGCGTCGACGCTGACCAACTCGTCCGCCCCGTTCACGAGCTACGGCGCGCCGGCGCCGGCGGCCGGAAGCGGCGTGCACAGGTACATCTACCTGCTGTATGTGCAGCCCGAGGGACTCAACAGCGCAGGCTTTGAGTCTGTGGGTCTCGAGGCCGACGACCGTCAGAGCTTCGACGTAAGTCCCTCTCACCACCGAGCCCGGGAGGCCCGAGTACGCTGCAAGGTTCCAAACAGTTACTGATGGTCTGTAGCTCGTTCAGTTCCGCACCCAGGCCGGTCTTGGGCCCGCGATCGGTGGCACCTACTTCACGATTGATGCTAATGGTGGAAACGGGACCGCTGGAGGCAGCGGGGACAGCCCGGTTGAGGCCGACTCGGCTTCGGGAGCGTTTGTGTCCATCGGAGGTATCCTGCTGGCATCCTTCTGTGCGGTCGCCCTGATGTAGGTGTCAAACTTTCACAAGCGACTTCCACGGGGCGGTTTGCTCAATAGTCGGGAGCACCTGGTTGGAAGACTTGCCCATAGAGGAATGAATGATGCTTGGAGGATTGGACCGACGGCGAACGGCGATGGCCGGAGTTTCACAGGATGAAGGGGGAGGTAGACAGGCACCAGCCGGCCACAGCTGACGTCTTTTATGGATCCACTCTTATCTGCGAACCCTCTGAGAGCTCATCTCACGTATCGCGACCACGCGACCTGCTGAGGATCTTGAGCATCGAATTCAACCACATCTCATCATTAAATTGCCATTGAGGAACCATTTTGGTATTAAAGTCTCTGTATGCTCCTTACAGTAGCTCAAGATGTCCGCCTCACCGAAGCTGCGCCGGGACTATGTCTACATGGTCATCTTCGGCATCCAGCTGGCCGCTATGCTGCGTAAGATCCAACCCTCGTGAATACTCCTCGAGACAGATCAAGCCTCGTCATGACGAGCGCTGAACTCCAATCCTTCTCAGGATGAGCTTCATAGAACATCTCCCCCGGCAGCCCGCTTACGATCCCAGTTGTCGACCTCCCCCCCTTCTACCCTCCCATGATGGGCAACTCGGAGGGCTCGCCCCTTCGCATCCTGTTCCGCCTCCGCCAGTACTACATCGATGCCTTTAACGACCCCTACTTTGTCACGCCGCACGACGAGCTCCCCTCGTGGTTCACCCTCTTCACCTACCTCGAGATCGCCTACCAACTGCCCATGGTCTTCTGGATGCTCCGCGTCTTCGAGGACCACACCAAGGGCACGACGCCCGGCTTCGAGCTCGCCTGCGTCATCTACGGCGTCGAGGTTGCCCTCACGACGCTGACCTGCGTCTTCGACGTGCCCTACTGGGATCTGGCCGTCTACAGCATTGCCGACAAGGCTACCTTCATGTTCCTGATCTACGGGCCTTGGGTTGCGATCCGTAAGTCTTCCTGTTCGCCTTGATAGGAAACACGACTGATGAAGAACAGCGACGGTTCTTGCCTACGACATGGGGCATCGCCTGTTGGCCCGGACGGAGGCGGCGGGCGCGGCGAAAGCCACGGATCAGGTAAAGACGATCGAAACGCGGAAGTCAAAGTGAGCATTTGCAGGTCGACCCTTTCTGGGACACGCCTGATCTAGTCGTACACTTCATACCGGCGGGATGATGGCTATATCATCCCTTCCCACTCGCGTAATACAACATGCCCCGGCGCTGCGTCGCAGCGGCAAAAGCCAAATCCTTCCTCATCGGAACGTGTCCCGCAAGTATGTGCCAGTATTTGAGCGCGCCATCGTCTATAGTCCCATTCTTAATCAAGTCGCTTCGACGGCTTCGAGTAACCCCACCCGTTGCCAACGCCATTCACCCCGTACCCGAGGGGCGTCGCGCCGCCGAGCCCCCGGTTCTTCAGCCTCTTCGGCAGCACGATGCCGAGGAAGTACGCGCCCGCGACGGTGACGCCGGCGCCGAAGCTCACGATGCTGTAGAATACGGTGCTCGCGTAGATGTGGCCGCCCATGCCCTGCCACTCGACCGTGCCCTCCGTCTTGGGCAGGGCGGGCGTCGGGAACCACCGCACCGAGAAGGTCAGCGGCAGCGGGTCCCCTATGACCAGCCTCTTGGACGCGCTGCCCTGCATGTGGCTCAGCGGGCTCGTGCTGTAGGCCGCGCCAGAGTCGAGGACGCCCGAGTCGTGCGGGTGGATGTGGTGCTTGGGCACCGAGTGCAGGAGCACGTTGAGGTGCGTGCTGATGTGCAGGTGCGAGAGCTGCAGCGTGCCGGCGAGGGCGAAGACGAGCGGGATGTACTCCTGCTCGGGCTGCTTCTCGCCGACGACCTCGACGTGGGGCGCCGGCCGGGCGGGGAGCCGGCACGAGAGGGGCGCGTCGTTGTGGATGTAGAATTCGAGGAGGTGGAAGAAGGGGTCGTCGATCATGGGGATGGTGCAGTTGACCTCACCCTCTTGGCCGTAGGCGAACTCGAGGGACTTGCCCGTCTCGCTGCATTCGGGGAAGGGGATCCAGATAAGCTGGTGGTTCGCATCTTCGAGGTGTTCGCCTGTGTCTCTGGGGAGGGTGTCAGTGCGTTCGTCGAGGTAGCGCAATCGCACCGAGGCGGGGAACGGGGCTGGAAGCCTTTGCGCAGCTTGACAGGAGTACTCACGAGCTGCGGTTCATGCACTCAACCTGGATAGGGGCGCCGTAATGGTACGAAGGCAGGCTGTCCTCGGGCCCGACAGCGGCGGCGAGCTGGATGAGGCCGAGACCGAGGCCAAGGAGATGCGTCAAGACGGCCATGACGGGCGGTTTGGGAGGCGCGCGCAAGTTGCTGACCGTCACACTTGAGCGTCCTTATGGGATCAGCCTGGGCATTTCTTTCGGGCGCGTTGCGATAGCCGTCCCGTTGCGTCGCTACAATCGTTCAATGCGGATACGGACAACTGGTCGATCCAGGGACGCGAATTCGCAGACCGATAAGATCCTTATCGATGTGTCATGTGATTTTCAGGGGTAGCTGTGGCTTGCTGGCAAGACGCCACAACCGATCACCACGAGGTGACGCGAAGCTTCAACGGGGTCAGGTTCGAGGAGGAAAACGAACTGCAAATAGGTAGCCATTTATTCATCCCCTGCTCCCAAGGTATCGCTTATGTCCCAACGCCCTTTATCCAGCCAAGAAGTAAAAGTAACAAGTCCTCACAACCCAACTCCACATGCACCGGCCATGTCCCTCTTCCCCATTGTAGTATCTTGTCGAACCACGGCGAATGCAGAGGGGACATGCCAGTGGGGTATCACATGTATACAGACGATGAAATCAAACACCCGCTCCATGTCCCCCCGTTCAAGCACGACCGATCCAACCCGCGGTGACGAAGAAATCGAAGATTCGTCCTCCCTTGTGGGAATCCAGCCGACAGATCTCCCTGACTTGTTTCTTCTTCAGCGCGCCGTTGCCCTTGACCGCGTGGCTCATGATTTGCTCCTTGATCATGATGTATGGCTTCGGCTGCAAACGCACCACCTCGCAGAGCTTGACTTCCTCGGGCGTCAGGAGGTGCAGGTCTGGCGCAGACTCTTGGGTAAGTGCCATGGGCGTGATGCCGGCGATTGGTGTTGGCATGGACTTTTGCCGCGTGCCATTGGCGACGATGACGTTTCCGTTTGTGGACGCACCATCGCCGTGCCCGTTGGTCAAGGGTTTCGTCTCACCGGTCGTCCCGTTGACGCCATTTGTCTGCGGCGCCAGGCGTATCGAGAGTTCCGGCGCAACAAGCTGAGCGGCGCCGCTTGGTGGATCTGGCGCAGCAGCAGCAGCCTTGTTGCGCTGGGCCGATGCCAGACGGTCACGGTCCATAGAGCCCATGGGCACAGCTTTCTGCACCCGCGTTGATTTCTCTGTTTCGTACTTCTCCCCGCTCCGGAGATCGCCGATGCCCATGTTGCGCCATTCCTGCAGCTGGCTGATTGCTTGTCGGAGGTTCAGCTCATCCATCAGCCCAATGTTGAGCTCCTCGAAGTCGTCGTGGTTCATGATCCGCGCGAACGGCTTCGCTTTTGTGAGAAGATCCCTCTCTTCCTTGCTCTTCTTCTTTTCCTGCTTGTTATTTTCCCTATATTCCAACAAGTTGTGTTCGAAGATGACCTTCTTGCGGTCCACACGCTGTGTGAGTCGTGCGTTGTAGATATCCATGACGGTGAGCTTTAGGTCCATTTCTGGCTCCAGCTGGCCCGTCCGCTCGTTGATGCCGTCGCCTGGATCAAACTGCATGAGCTGCACAGCCTCTTCCGCTTCGTTTGCATACTCGGTCTCGAACTCCAGGCGGCCCGGCATATATCCTTGGATCTCGTGACAGGATGGCACCGACGCGGTTGGTTTCGTCTTGGGCTGCAAGGCCGGCGCGTTCTTAGCGGCCTCTTTGCGCTCCTCAATTCTCTGCTTCTTCTTCGCCTGGAAATCCTCCCTCGAGATCTCGTTCGCCAGCTCCATGTCGTGAGGACTGCATCGCTTGGGTAAAGGAAACGCCGGCGAGTCGACGTAGACTTTGAGATAATGGTCGCGCACTTCGTCCTTGTTGCGGAAACCGCCGATGTGATCCGCAATGTCAGCCCAAGATCCAAGGCCATAAGTCTCTGCGCCCTCCAGCATGAGCTGTTCCTCGTCGGCGCCCCAGTCGGCATCGAAGATGGGAAATGAGTTTTGTTCGATGACGCGAAATGGGTGGCTGTCAGGCTTGTGGTTGCCGCTGCAGCTACCTTGCGAGAAACAGCTGACACAGAGATCGTAGTCGGGACAAGCGCTATGCGCGCATCTGATGCGCACCTGGAGACAAGAGGTCAGCACACCAGCCAAGAGCAGCAGGCAATGCGCCGGGGGGGTTATGGGGTTGCAAGCAAGCGTACAGTTGATGTGATGTCCACCGAGCACACGTCGCAGTGGTATTTGACGCCACCCTCGCCGCCGCGCGTGGCGGTCTTCTTTCTGATAACACCCATCGCGCTCTCGTTGCCGACAACTGTGGATTCCCGGGGGGATCCTCGCCCGGCCGAGGCAGAGGAATTGGGAGACTCGACGGCTGTGCAGGGCTAGCCCGGGTATGAATTCGAATTCACTTTGGCGCGCGTCACTGGGTTGCTCTTCGAGACGGGCTCGGGGACCGGTTTGTGCAAGCTAGCTTTGGGCGTCTAACGTGTCTTCGAGGGGCTGATTGACGACGCGTGAGATCCCAGCGGGTCAGAGAGAGCGGCGCAGGCTCGGCGCGGTAACATCAACAGCTCAAGGATCTTGAAGCAATGGTATGTCATGTACAGGGTGTGGCAGCAACAGAATCGATGGTTGGAAGTCGGTCGTCGATGGAATTGTCGGTTTGGATTGGTGTTGTGGTGTTGTGACCATGTTGAATGCCGCGATCCGATGGTGCCCCCGGATCGGAAGCATCGCGGTGGAGCTCCCTTGGGAGCCTCATTGGTGGGGTCGAAGGCAGCCACCCGCGATGACATAATCACGCATTCGATCAAAGGCAGTTGCGGCTGGAGGCACAATCCCCAGAACAGCGCCACTATCAATTCACCAGCCATATTCTGCCTTCAGCCATTTGTCTATGAGATAGGTAGGGTAGGTAAGGTAGTTATGAACTGCAACTATCTACGAAAGCCCCGATGAATGGGGCATGGGACATAACTGGCAAACTGGCGCACGGGTCCCATCCAAACGCCGCTGCATGCCGGCGGTAATCAATCTCCGTGGCATTAGGAATCACCGAGCAGCTCGTTGATCTCGGACATCATTATGTGCCCACTACCTAGTCCCATCTCAAGTTGAGTCATGGTAGGCCATGTGCTGTACAATGACAATGCGGGCGCCGTCCCAAGACTTTTCTTCCACGGCGTCACATTGTAGGCTGGACGGCGTCGGCTTATTCAAGGCGCCGACAAGACCGAGCAGCTACCGAAGCTTGGGGCACAGCTCAGTTTCGAAGTCATAGAATATAAATACGCCCAGCTTCCCATGTATTCTCCGATCTGCGGCCCGTTGTTTCTGCTCACAAAATCTCATCATATTCTACCATACCCATAGTCTGTCCATCCCTCCAGAATGTCTTCCGACGCCGCCCTTGAGTCAGACCAGATCCCCCTGATCGTCATCGGATGGGGTCGCGAAAACGGCATCATCTTCATGCCCAAAGTTTTCACCGACCATAAGACACCGTACGTTATGACAGCCATGATGGATTTTGTCGAAACACAGGAGCCATACCGTTACTCGGCACAAAACCTCGGAGCCGTGTTGCATAATCTGCACCCGCGCCCCAGAGCCCTCGTCATCGGTATTGCCGTTCCACCATCTCTTGTTGATGAGATAACGGTGGTATGGAATGAATATGTCGACGTCGTCCTGAAAAAGGAGTTCAAAGCGAATGATGAGTGGAAGAGGAACGTCTGCTCCCCTGTAAGTTGCACAACACAACACTGTGAGGTGGTACACAAGGCTGACCATCGTGTTACAGCTGCCCCTCACGCATTATGTTGATCCCAAAGTGGGACGCCCGCCGATGGACATGGGATGGGAGATCGAGATGTTCAAGCAATTGGATGCCGCATTCAGACCTGAAGTGAATTGGGACTAGGGTAGCTGAAGGGTACCTCGTAACAACAACCTGAGTTTGCTGAGCTGAAACGGAGGTACCCTAGACATGCGTGATGGCGTGGCAGCCCATCTATATCTGGGCCTTCCGCAAGCCTACAGCTTTCAGTGTGTCCAGGATTCGTTGCTTCTCACGTCGAAGATACGTCTAGTCGCAGCCCAAGAGGCACCGTATCAACCTGTTGCCTTTCCACAGATCCACGTGCCTCCAATTCCACGCCCTCTCCCTCCGATGATGGTGCCGGCCTCGTTCGGCGACGTTGGCCAGGTACCAGCGGCTTCAGGTAATGGCTGATGCTCTTCATTGTCGGCCTGTGGAATGCCTCTTGGATGCTCTCGAGCGATCGACCGCGCGTTTCGGGCATGTAAGTAGCCAGTACAAGGGTCGTGCCCAGCGCCAGGCCGCCGAAGAGAAAGTAGGCGCCGAAGGCCGACTTGTCCAGCAAGATTGGAGTCAGCATCGCGACGAGCCAGTTGGTGAACTGATTATTGTCAGAAAGTGTCCCCATGTATCGTCTCACCGGCTACTTACGAAGCTCAAGCCCATGGCCACGCAGTTGGCAGCAGCCCTGGTATTGGATGGCTGAATCTCGGTCGCGTAGATCTTGCCCACGATGCCCCAGGTCGCGCAGTAAGTGAGGCCGAATACGAACACGGACACAATGACGACCCATCGAGCAAAGCCCGTGGAATGAACCACGTTCGCTGCGTACAGGCTGCCCATCAGGAGCATACAGCCCGTGAGACCAACACCCCCCGTGATGGCCGAAGTGCGTCTCCCCCACTTGTCAGCGAGCAAGAAAGCCGGCACCGAGATCGCCAGCATCAGGATGGCAGACACACCCGAAGCCAAGAAGGAGGCCGTGTCCGATGACAGACCAGCGCGCGAGAAGAGAATGGGTGCGTACTAGAACATCGATCTTCAGCACCTATTCTCGTCCAACCCAGCATTCAGGGGCACTCACATAAACCACTCCATCAATCCCCGACAGTTGGACCATACCCAAGATGAAGAGCGCGAGAATGGTTCGCGACCTGTAGCCCCTCTTGAACAGTAACACGAAGCTCTGCCAAGGCGACAGACTCGAGCCCTGCTCACTCGCCGTCGTGAGAAAGTCTCGCTCGGCCTCCACCATGGAGAATTCCAGCCGCTGCAACGCCTCCATCGCCTCGGAGCGCCGGCCGTGGAGAATCAGCCAGCGCGGCGACTCGGGCAGAACGAGACAGCTGGCGGCAAATAGCAGGGCGAAGACGCCCTGGACAATGTAGGCCACACGCCACGCCATGCTCGACTGGACGGCGACACTGCCGTAACAGATGAAATATCCGACGCACACGCCCGCCGTCGCCATGAACTGAGGCAGACCAGCAAGCGTGCCGCGCGACTTCATCGGGGCGATCTCGCAGATGTAGACGCTGACGTTGGCCAGGAAAACGCCCTGCCCGGCACCGGCAATGGCTCTGCCGACGAGAAACTGCGACAGGTCATGTGCGGTGTCTTGGAGCAGGAGGCCGAGGACGTACACGACAGCCCCGGCAAGGATCACTTTGAGGCGGCCGTAGCGGTCGGCCAGATGACCAGCGAAGACGGAGGGTAAGGTGCCCGTTAGCATGATGAGTGAGACGGTGAAACCGATCATGGAGGCAGAGAGGTGGCCGATTGAAGCGGCAAACTGAGACATGTTGATGATGGCGCCAATGGAGCCTGTGTCCAGGCCATTGACCAGGCCGCCGAGGGAGACGGCCACGGAGGCGAGAGCATAATTCGGAGGTCTCATGATCAATGACTGGTGTTGATGAAGTATTGGGCATGGAATTGGCTTGTGTCTAGCAACTATGAAATGGCAGTAATGTTGGGCCTCTTGTCTATCCGTGATCTTCCAATCTCTCGCGCCCTTCGTTCGAGCTGATCGACGTCATTTGACATCCAACCCCTCCCGATCCTTCAGAGGAGAGCTGACAAAGGTACCTTATTTGCTGATGTGCAACAGGTAAGGTATCCAGGCAGGTAAGTTAGCCAAGCGTGGTTCGTCGGTGAGACTGCATTCACCGAGGTAAGGAAAGCTGACCGAGGTAGGGAGTCCATCGGAGATGCAACGAAGATGAATGCGCCGGCCCGAATCCGGGCCGGGCGATGAAAGTCGCGCTCATGGAGGCGCGGAGGCGCGGGGGGCAGGCGACAGCAGCGCGAGACGAACAGTCAACTAATTAGGTAGCAGGCTAGCTCGGCGTTCGGCATGACCCCCGGAAATCTTCCTAGTCGGGGGACGAGGGGGGCCTGTGTTGCGATGTTTCTGAAGCGCCGGATCATGTTCCTTGCTGCGAGGCCGCCCCCCTCCAAACCAGAGCAAGCTGGGAGTACCAAGACACCGACGCGAACGGGATGATGGTTCTTTGGGCGAAAGAAAAAGCGCAATATTCATGTCGGACTCGGAGTGCTAGAGCCAATTCCGCTACTTTCCCGACGGTAGTCTCGCTCGCAGTCTAGACTCGTGGGATGACGCCCCAAGCAACAATCACAAGCGTATAAAATCCCGCCATCCCCTCAGAGCTACCCCACCATGATCACCCCTCATCGCTCTGTATCGTGTCGAGGCTATTTTATGCCAAGTCAGTGAGGGGCACCCATCTCCAACTCTCCTTCTCGCGTTCGTTCCCACGTCCTTCACCCAAGACCGAAACACCCAGGGACAAACGACAGGCCGCCATCATGCCCGATCACATCCTCGACGACATCTCCCACCGCAGATACAACCCTCTCCGAGGCAATTGGCTGCTGGTCTCACCACACCGAACCAAGCGACCCTGGCAGTAAGAACAGCCCCTTTGGCAGAGGGGGCGATTGCGCATGACACCAGACTAAACGCCAGCCCAGGGGCCAGAAGGAGGAGCCTTCCAAGAACAAGCTCCCCGAGTACGATCCTGCTGTACGTTGCACAGAAGCTTCATGTCGCTTGGTCATCCGCCAGAGACTGACGACTGCCAGTGCTACCTCTGCCCTCGCAACGCGCGCGCTGCCGGCGACACCAACCCCGACTACGAGAAGACGCTTGTCTTCGTCAACGATTACAGCGCCGTCAAGGAGGACCAGGCCGAGTACAGCCCCCCCGATGCCTCCACCGACCTCGCCTCCTCCCTGCTCCGCGCCGAGTCCGCCACCGGCCGCTGCTACGTCCTCACCTTCTCCCCCAAGCACCACCTCACCCTCGCCGACATGACACCCGCCGAGATCGTCCCCGTCATCGAGATGTGGACCCAGATCTACGCCTCCCACCTCGACCCCGCCAGCGCCCTCGCCAAGCAGGCCGCCCAGCTGTCCCTGCCCGCCCCGGCCCCCGAGGCCGCCGTGACGCCGCCCAAGGCCCAGCTGCGCTACATGCAGATATTCGAGAACAAGGGCGCCGCCATGGGCTGCTCGAACCCCCACCCCCACGGCCAGGTCTGGACCACCTCGACCACCCCCGAGGAGCCGCGCGCCGAGATGGAGCAGATGGCCAAGTACCGCGCCGCCAACGCCGGCCGCCACCTGCTGGCCGACTACGTCCAGGTCGAGCTCGAGAAGGAGGAGCGCATCGTCTTCCAGAACGAGGGCTTCCTCGTCGTCTGCCCCTGGTGGGCCGTCTGGCCGTTCGAGGTCCTCGTCCTTCCCAAGCGCCACGTGCGCGCCCTGGTCGACCTGACGCCCAAGGAGCGGGAGGACTACGCCGAGGCCATCCAGGAGGTGACGAGGCGGTACGACAACCTCTTCGAGACCAACTTCCCGTACAGTAGGTTTTGCCCCCGTCTTTCACGGCCCCCGCCCCCTTGTGACAGCCGCTGTGAGCCCGCCCAGGACGATGCTGACCTTGCCACCAGGCGCCGGCATCCACCAGGCCCCCCTCGACGCGACGGACGAGGAGGCCGACGACAGCTACCTGCACATGCACTTCTACCCGCCCCTGCTGCGGTCCGCGACGGTCCGCAAGTTCCTCGTGGGCTACGAGCTCATGGCCGAGGCGCAGCGCGACATCACCCCCGAGCAGGCCGCCGCCCGCCTGCGCAACTGCGGCGGAAAGCTGTACCGCGATCAACTGGAATAGAATTACGGGGTGAGAAAAGGGGGTGGGGCACACACAGCGTTGCGAGAGAATAGAGAGTATATACCACACCATGCAGCAACACGCGCTGGCGCATCGCATCCTCTAGTGTCTATGACGTTTCCTCTAATCCTCCTCTTCCACGCACGCAGACGTGCTCTAAGGCAGCTGAACGTAGTTTCCCCTTTGCATGGACATCCAGACCATGGCAATGGAGGCGACCGTGAGGGGCGACGCGACGGGGACGCCGAACTTGATGCTCTTGAAGATGAACAGCTCGCTGAGGAAGTGGCCGGTAGCGACGATGTAGGTCCACAGGACGAGGTCGTACATGTGGCCGTGGTGAAGGTTGTAGGCGGCGTACATGCGGACGACGCTGGCGAGGAGGGTCCACGTCGCGAAGAGGCGCGCGGCGAGGGGCGTGACCTGGTCGACGGCGTTGCCGGCGGCGGCGCGGCTGGTGGCCGGGACCAGCTTGTGGACGGAGTCTTCGGGATCGCGGAGGGCGGACTTGGGTGCCAGGTTGGTGTTGGGGACGAACTTGTTGCTGTAGATGCGGCGGGTGAAGTGGAGGGTCAGGAGGCACTGGGCCGAGTTGCCAACGGAGATCAGGGAGACCTGGGGGTGGGGAGCGGTTTAGCTCGGTGTCTTGGAATGCTGGGCCACGGGCGACTGGGTTTCGAGCTTACGAGGATCA
Organism: Verticillium zaregamsianum; assembly: GCA_002851755.1. Classification (NCBI taxonomy): domain Eukaryota; kingdom Fungi; phylum Ascomycota; class Sordariomycetes; order Glomerellales; family Plectosphaerellaceae; genus Verticillium; species Verticillium zaregamsianum. The sequence continues at coordinate 2,983,433 of NMXM01000003.1, read as the reverse complement.
TGTAGTAGGGGAGGAGGCCCTCAGAGGGGGGTAGGAGGTCGGCGAGAGAGACCATGTTTGCGGTGCGTTTGATAGGCCGATCGGAAGAACGGGGTAAATGCGCGTGAGGTGTGGTCGGTCTTAATTGACGGTCACGATGGTCGAGCCTCCTTCTTGTAGTCCTGCAGCGTCAGAAAGCGGCAAGGTTCCTTGATTTGGACGTCAGCGGCCTCGAGGTTGACCGGCGGACCTTTTCACGCGCCTTGGTATTCTGTCAGCTTGCAGTGTTTATAGTGGACCTGTGCAGGGGCTCAGGCGGGGGACGGCGGGCTTCAACGGCGTACGGCTGGTGGCAGCTGTTGTCTGACATCAGCCGCCTACGGGCTGTCGGGGCACTGACTGGCGGCTGGGCGCGTTGATTGATTTTCGGTCGGGAGCTGCTGCTCAACAATTTCGCCGGGGGGCCCTCCGTCTGGACTGCTGGAAGCCTCGGCCCCTCCCTCCTTTCTTGACTTCGGCCGCGTTGTCTCAACTTGTGCGATTTTGCAACTCCCATCTACACGAAGAAACATCTCGTCGACCGCCAAGATGCAGACGGTTCTCACGGAATTCCTCAACAGACTGCCGCCGTCGGCGCTCACGGTGCTGGCTGGCATCGGAGCTCTGTTCGTTGCGACCAAGGCTCTTTCTTACTTCCAGTTTGTCCTCAGCGTCTTCGTCCTGAGCGGCACCAGCGTATGTTCTGTCCACCTCGTCCTCCTGCGCACTCCCAATTGGGGCTGACATTTTACCACCAGCTCCGCAAGTATGGCAAGCCCGGCAGCTGGGCCGTTGTCACCGGTGCCTCCGACGGCCTGGGCAAGGAGTTCGCCCTCCAGCTCGCCAGCAAGGGCTTCAACGTCGTCCTCGTTTCCCGAACCCAGTCCAAGCTCGAGGCCTTTGCCACCGAGCTCCAGCAGAAGTACCCCAAGGTCCAGTCCAAGATCCTGGCCATGGACTTCGCCCGCGATGACAACGCCGACTACGACGCCCTCGCCGAGACGGTCGCCGGCCTTGACGTTGCCATCCTCATCAACAACGTTGGCCAGAGCCACAGCATCCCCGTCTCCTTCGTCGAGACGACCCGCGAGGAGCTCCAGAACATCGTCACCATCAACTGCCTCGGGACCCTGAAGACGACCTCCATCATCGCCCCCCTCATGGTTCAGCGCAAGAAGGGTCTCATCCTGACCATGGGCTCCTTCGCTGGCTGGCTTCCCACCCCCTACCTTGCCACGTACTCCGGCAGCAAGGCCTTCCTGCAGCACTGGAACAGCTCGCTCGCCGAGGAGCTCAAGCCCGCCGGCGTCGACACGCAGCTCGTCCTCAGCTACCTCATCACCACCGCCATGAGCAAGGTGCGCCGCGCCAGCGCCCTGATCCCCACGCCCAAGAACTTCGTCAAGGCGACCCTGGGCAAGGTCGGGTCCGGCAGCTACCAGAACTGGGCGTACACCTACACCCCGTGGTGGACGCACTCGATCATGGTGTGGGCTCTCGAGAACACGCTCGGCACTGGCAATGCTCTGGGAATCTGGTACAACGGCAAGATGCACAAGGACATCCGCAGGAGGGCGCTCCGCAAGGCCGAGCGTGAGGCCAAGAAGGCTTAAGGGAGGGCATCATCCCCGTGTGTTCATTCATCAACATTGGGACCGAGATGTAGAATCAATCCGAGTCCATGGAAAAACTGATAGATCAGGGACTTGAGCTCAATGGTGGGTTCCTCAGTAGATTCGTAGGTGGGGACGGGAATGTGCTGGGTAGGGAGCAAATGGTAGGCAAGCTGCCTGGAGCTTGGGCGCCTGGCTATACCCGTCCCGAATCCCAAAAGACATGATGAATGAACGCTGCGTTTGTACGAATATATGACTGGCAATTGGCCATGCTGTGCCGTACTATTCATTGATCCGTCGTTGACATGTGACGTGGGCTCGAGCAGCTTGATGATGCACTGGCAATTCCCTGTAGAGCTCGACTTTTGGTGGGCCACAAGCTCTCCTCAGCCTTGCCCCCAATCAGGCTTAGCGTGAGGTACCCATCTCAGAGCACCTTCCAGCTCCAGTTGTTCCCTGTCGCGAAAATTCCCACGCGCTGGGAACAGGTGCAGCCTCTCGACCTCTGACCTCCAGAACCGTCAATCACCAGTTGCATCTCGCCGCTTCGATACCGTAGCCCAGCCACCTCCCTTCGTCAGAGGCTCATCCATCAACATCTGGACGGAAGCCCCCGGTCCCTTCGCAATCGCAGCTCGCCAATAGCAATTGCTCCCACCATCTTCTTTGCCAGTTGTTGATGGTGGTTACATCCTGCGACAACAAGCCTTCGCTGGCCACGCGCTGCCTCGATCGGTGAAGAAGCCACTTCGACTCTCGGCCAGCCCCTCCATCATCCCTCTTTCGAGCTCCAAATGTCGTATCCCGCGATAACGCCGGCGCGTCCCGTGCCTGGCGCGTTTCTCAACACCCCCGCCGCTTCGAGATTCCAGTCCAACGACGACCCGGTCAGAAGGCGTCTCTTCGATGGCAACGCGAACCCTGCGCCCAGCAGCGGCCTGGTCAGCAGGTCGAACCAGTCTGCCGCGACGCCCGCCTCTGCACCCGGTTTCAGCGGCGGCTTGATTCCCACGTCGCAGATCCAACAGCAGGCCCCCGATGTGCCGCCCATCACCAAGGCGGCCCAAGCCGTCAACGAGTTCCTTCAGCGGGACCAAAACTACCCCGATCTGGAGTCATACGCTAAATGTGAGTCGTCTCCCGTGCGGACGACGTCTGCGGCAATCCGCGCCGTACTGACCATTCCCAGCCGGTTCCTCTTCCGAGTATGACCTCGTCAGCATCGAATCCGCCTGGGCGCCCTTCCACAAGACCCAGATGTACCCGATCCCGAATGAGATCTTCAACCACTACAACGCCAGCCAGCTGCAGACCCTCATGGGCCTCTTTGCCGAAATCAACCACGCGTGGGTTGCTATCGACAACTCGCTCTTCCTGTGGGACTACACCCAGCCTGAGCCCGAGCTCATCGGGTTTGAAGATGTGAAGCACACCATTCACGCCGTTGCTCTCGTGCCCCCGAAGGCCGGCATTTTCGTCGCCGACATCACACACATGCTCGTCGTCGCGACATCTCAGGAGATCTCCCTGTTGGGTCTTTCCGCCAAGCCCACAGCCTCTGGCACCAAGAGCGTGTCGCTCTACCAGACAAAGTTGGAGCTGGGCTTGCGAGGAAGCGATGTGCGGATCATCACTGGAACTGCTGACGGCCGCATCTTCTTCGGTGGAAGCACTGACACAGACATCAACGAACTGTATTATCAGCAGGAGGAGCGGTGGTTCTCGAGCCGGTGCGGCAGGATCAACCACAGCAACCCCGGTTGGACGGGTGTTGTCACCTTCCAGTCCCCCTTTTGGAACGCAAAAACCCCCGAGTATCTCGTGCAGATCGTCGCCGACGACTCGCGCAAGCTCCTCTATACACTCTCGTCTACCTCGACAATCCGGGTGTACCACATGAGCGGAACCAACGACCTCGTCAAGGTCATTGAGAAGGAGAAGAGCCAATGCCTTAGCGATATCGGCCACATGATCATCCGAAACTCACCCCTCATCACCAACAAATTGCAGATCGTCTCGATTAGCCCGATCTCATCCCGAGAGACTACGCGCTTGCATCTCATGGCCCTTACGAGCTCCGGCTGCCGTTTCTTCATGAGTGCCACCGCTGGTGTGTACGGTGAATCATCACTTCCACCGAAGAGCATGATGGTTCAGTACATCAAGTTCCCCCCGCCCGACCAGCTGGGGCGCACCGCCACAAACAGCGCTGGTGACACCGAGTTCCACGCATCGTCTCGCGCGCTTGAGGTCAGCCGCCTCGGCGAGAGATTTGCTCCTGGCTATTTCTTGGACTTTGTCGTCAAGGAGTCTCAGCCCAACTCCGATCTGCTCTTCGTCTCGGCCCCCGAAACGGGACGTATTAAGGCAACTGGCCCGACCTCCGTGCTGAAGTACTGGGAGCATGGCAACTGGATTGATATTGGTAGCCGTGCTGAGGCCGTGGGCCTCATCACGAAACCATTCGCGGCATCTAACCAGCCTCTCGGGTTCGGCAATGAGCTTGCGGTCCAGTTTGATGACGAGCCCAGTGAGTTCGCCGTCCTAACCAACACCGGAGTTCACATCATTCGCAGAAGGCGTCTTGTCGACATCTTTGCTTCGGCACTGCGGACCGCGGTTGGCGATGAGGGCTTGGAACACGAGACACGAAAGTTCATCCAGCTTTACAACCGCGTCGAGACGATTGCTTGTGCGCTAGCAGTTGCGTGCGGCCACGGTGGAGATTCCAGACCCGGCGCTCCTCGAGCTGTTGACCAAGCGACAGAGGATCGCGCGAGGACGGTTTTTGTCGACTACGGCGGACAGCCCACAATTGCTGAGACTGACAGCACCCCTCTCACAACCGCTTCAGTTCGCCTGTCCTCGCGACATGATGCGCTCTGCGTGTACCTCACTCGTCTTGTCAGGACGCTGTGGAGGTCAGGTGTCGTTGTAACTGGGCTCAGCCCCACCGGCGGTATCAACATTGTTTCCAGGATACCTACAAACAAACTTGTCTCCATCCAAGAGCAGCTGGAGCGACTCCGAAGATTCCTTAACACGAACCGAGGCTTCATCCAAGGGCTCTCTGGGCCCTCTGATCTGCAGCTGGTCGCCAGCAAGCAGGAGGAAGTTGCGCTGCAAGCCGAGCACCAAGCTCTTCACGCTCTGCAGAAACTGATGGAAAGCATCTCTGAGGGTATTTCCTTCGTCCTGATGCTGTTCGATGAGCGAGTCAACGAGATCTTCATGAGACTGCAACCTGAGGCGCAACAGCAGCTTAAGGAGCTCACATATGAGAGACTCTTCTCCCAGTCGTCCGGTCGCGATCTCGCCAAGCTGCTGGTCAAGGCCATTGTCAACCGTAACATTGAGAGCGGCTCCAATGTTGAAACGGTCGCGGACGCTTTGCGCAGGCGGTGCGGCAGCTTCTGCAGCCCCGACGACGTGGTCATCTTCAAGGCACAGGAACAGCTGAAGAGGGCTTCAGAGCAGCCGCCAAACAGCAACCAGTCTCGAAGCTTGCTCCACGAGAGCCTGAGGCTTTTCGAGCGTGTTGCTAGCAATCTTTCGTTCATGAACCTCTCTACCGCGGTGTCCCAGTACATCGACCTCAAGTACTATGCCGGCGCCGTCCAGCTCTGCCTGGTTGTTGCGCGCGAGAAAGACAGGGGCAACAGCGCCCTGTCGTGGGTGAATGAGGGCAGGCCTGCCCAGGATCCTCGAGCGAACGCCTTCGCTGAACGTAAAAGGTGCTACGACCTCATCCATGATGCTCTCCGACATCTCGATGCTGCCCTCAGCACTGAGCCAGAAGAGATAGATGGCAGGCTTACTCTCATTGGCACCAAGCGCCTAGAAGCCTACGAGGTAGTCAACAACGCCGACGATGAAGTCTTCCATTTGGATCTCTACGAGTGGTACATCCAGCAAGGTTGGGCTGACCGCCTTCTGAGCATTGACTCACCCCACGTTATCACATTCCTCCAGAGGCTGTCGGCGACTAGCGCCGACCACGCCGACCTCCTCTGCAGGTTCTATACACAAAGAAGCCGCTACTTCGAGGCTGCTGAGGTGCAGGCCGAGCTGGCTTGCTCCGACTTCACCCTCGGCATCAAGGACAGGGTCACCCTCCTGTCGCATGCGAAGGCCAACGCACAGGTTCGGACGACTGGCATCAGCTCGCAGCAGCAGCAGATTCTCATTCACAACATCACCGAAAGCCTCGATGTCGCCAACATCCAGGCTGACCTGCTGCAGCGGCTGAAGGCCGACGTGCGCGTCGAAGAGAAGGAGGAAGAGATTGAACAAGCTCTGAACGGCCAAGTTCGTGATCTCTCAGAGGTAAGCACCCGTGATCCCATCCCAGACCGTGCAGAAACTAATACGTAGCAGCTGTTCAACAACTATGCCGACCAGGCTGGTTACTTCGACATCTGTCTCCTGATCTACCATGCGGCCGACTACCGCAACTCCACCACCGTCGAGTCAACATGGACGTCCCTGATTGAGCAGACGCATGAGGAGGCTTCCAGGAGAATGCAGGAGGCCGGCCCCGGTGTCTCGGCACTCCTCACTCCGTACGAGTCGGTTTCGCAAAAGGTCCTCAACATCGCCCACCGTGTAAGCCTCGACAGCTTCGTGTTCCCGATCAAATTCCTCATCGCGGCACTCAGCCGTTACTCGATCGAGTACGGCCAGGACGGTCAGATCGGCGCCAACCCCGTCTGGCCCATCACGGTCTTCTTCGACTTGAAGGTGTCTCACATTACCATTCTCAACGCGCTGGAAGATATCTTCAACGCCCAGGATGTTGGCTTCACTGGCAACAACCGCATCCGCGTTATCGAGCTTATTGTCTACGTCGTGGACAGTTGGCAGAAGGATTGCAAGCGCCGGGCAAACTCCACCGCCCGTGGTGATGCTATCTGGCAGTCCATGAAGGAGCTGCTAGACTCGTGCGAAGAGGCGCTGCCCCCGGCGTCGATGTCCATGGGTAACTTGAACCCCGGCGGAGCGGACGTGGCCGACATTCGCCGCGAGGTGCGAACTGTCCGTCGGGAGGTGGAGGCTCTCTCCGACAGGGGCCCGGCTGGGAGCATGCGCTTCCTGTAATCAGCGAAGGGACTGGGATGACGTCTGGCACAGCGAACAGACGAGGACAACACTGGAGATTGCTGCGTGAAGTTGTCTGCATTGCATTGTACATAAATGAGCTGGCGGGATGAGCCGAAGGCCGGGTTTGGCTGGGTCGACTCTGTAAGTTTGGAATGGATGAATACCTTGTTACTTGTGCGACCCATGACTTTCGAGATTCAAGAACATGTGATTGATGACTGCCAGGCCGGAGTCTTTGCAACGGATATGGCCTTGGCACTTTGTTTTTAACAGGAGACAGGGTATTCAAGCCTAGCCTTGGCCCAGCATCCATCCACCAAGTATTGTAGATCATGCAATCAGAGCTTATCCCACGGCTGTAAATCGATTGTCTGTGAGATAGCTGACGCACTGGTGCATGGATCGCCAGTCACCGGATGGCTTTTCATTGGCATGCGACTGTCATTCCCCCTGCGGCTTGTGCCAAGCGCGGGGAAGATCTTGATCCTGGCCTTCTCCAAGCCGAGAGTCAACACGACGTCACTTTGGGAAGTTCGTTTAAATGAAGGAGAGCCAACCTGAGTGAGAGCAAGCATTGGTAGCAGTCGCTCCAGCGTGCTACAAAGAATCTTTGAAGCCTCAGGAACATCATTACCTACGCTCTAGAAGCTCATCATGTCGACGCAGCCTCTGCTTGGGGCCATCTCCGGCCAACCCAGCAGCAGAGACGACGATAGAAACAAGGTCAGTCAGCGACTGAGCCCCCCGCATCGCATCTAACACCTCTCCCAAGTCGAGCAACCTGACTACCTTCCTCTCGATATTCCACGGCGGTCTCGTCGCCCCCGACTCAACAACACTGTCCTCCCTCCACGCGCTTCTCAATGAGCCCGACGCCGCACTTCGCGATGATCTCACCGAGCGCTGGCGCGACCACAAGCTTCAGGAGCTCAACTTTGTCGGCACCGTCGGCGCCCTCCTGGCCGCTTGCCTGAGCTCCACGGGCTCGTGGCCCGACGTTCTCGACAACGGCCGCAGCCAGCCGTGGAGCATACGGGCGTGCTGGTACAGCGGGCTTGTGCTCTCCTTGTTCGCCGTGCTGACGGCACTGCAACAGAGCCTGCGGCTGCACCGGCTCAGCGCGCACCGCGAGGGGCTGGGGTGGATCCGGAAGAGCATGACTGGGGAGAAGACCGGAGACGAGGTCAGGGTGCGGACGTGGCAGGTGTATGCCTGGCAGGCCAGCTTGGTGTTTCTGGTGGCGGCGGTCGCGTGTTTGGTCATTGGGATTCTGGTGCTCGTCTGGGTGTCGACGGAGTTTGGACCGGACAAGAGGCCGGAGGACGGGTGGTGGGATGACAGTGCCAAGGTACGTGTGTTGTTTGGGAAGTGTGGTATGCTGTCGCTAACGTTTCTCAGATGGCCATCACATTCACTGCTGTGGTGGTGGCGGCCTTTTCAATGTTCTTGGCTTCGCAGGCTACGCTGGCTATGGATGGGATCAAACGATAATTTCGGGGGTGCCTTGACAAGAGGGGACATTGTGCTATATTGCAAAGGAAATCATTCACAGGATTCGAAGCGCTGTGGGAATCTTTACGTGCCGTCTTCTATATTTTCAACAGATACCGTCAGTTCAAATTCAATGCAAAAGCCGACCCTGGTTTCTTCTCTCCTCTGCCCCTTCCCGAGGTCGTTTCTAGTTTGCTATATCAAGCCTGCAACTATCGCTCGCTCTTAGCCAGCTCCTCGTTCTGCACGACAACAGCGTGAAGCAGCCGTCCGATATTCTCTGCGTCAGCGCTGAGGTCACTGATATCGTCATCATTCAGAGATATCGACTTCCAATTGTCAATGATTGTCTGCACGGGCTCGAGACCATGCCGCGATGCCTCCTGAAGGAGGCCGAGAACGTGATGCTGGTGCGCTTTAGACTGCTTCGCCAAGGATATGGCAAGCTGCAGCTGCTGGTGTTGGCACACCAGCGTCTCCGCCAGCTCATTGATGAAAATGTTGGCCCTCAAGAGCTCGTCTTCGCTCTTCTTCAGCTTGGCTGATGTCTGCTGCAATCTATTGTCCCTCTCCCACAGGAGATCGTTCTTGGTCTCGAGGAGGTCAAGATCCATGGCGATCTGATTGTCAAGTCCTTGGATAAGTTCCTTCGATTCCTGCAGCATTTTCCGCTGCTTTTCGGCCATATTTTTAGCGATCTTCAAGTGGCTCTGGAGAGTCCTGAAATCAACAGCATATTCGAGAGGCTCGTGCGGGATGCATCGCGGTTCGTTGATATCCTGTTGCCAGAGGTCCCTGCCCACTTCTACGATGTCGACACTTGAAAGATCCAGAGCTGCTTGCGAGATGTTCGTATGAGAGTGAAATACCGCATCATATTCAGGTTCGACGGGAGATGAACAGATGGACGATAGGGAGAAGGACATCCGGGGCGAGCAGATGTGGCTTGCAGGGGAACTTGGCATCGGATAGGAAATTCGCCTGCCCTAGGCCAAGACGATGCAGTTTTCGACGTGATAAGGAATCAACTTGGGCTCTATTGAAATGTTCAAGGTATTTCAGGAGTCTCGTTGGCGTTCTTGTAAAAATCACCAGGCACGAAGCAGTTGGGGTACATATAAACATTTTCAGGCATAGTCGGCAAGGTATCACACAATCACTTTGCGCGACACCACGCGAGAAGTGACAGATGTTGAATAGTCTCCAAGGCTCTTGAATCGAACCAAGAAGGCCCAGAAAAGAAACAACGCTGCGGGATTGGATTCTGCAACACTGATTTGTTGCGGATGTCCCGAGGACAAAGGTTATAGGTATTGTTCGTTGTTTCAGTTTTGAAAGGGGTCAGGACCTGTGTGGCCCTTGTATACCCTAACCCAGTATCAGATTGGGTTGCGGTTGTCAAACCGTCAAAGGCAGGAGAAAACGAATGAACCGATTTGCCAGCGTAAGTAGGTAGTTGCCTCGCGAGAAATGTAAGGCTCAGAGTTGGTCAGTGGGTAGTGTCGCTTCCCCGGCAACCACCACTTTGCCCTAGTTACAACCATTCATAGGTCTGGCAAGGTTTGGCCTTTGCAACAAGGCCTGAAGAATGGCATAGTGGGTTGAATGTTGGCATGTTCACCAGCGCGCTCTCCATTCTGTGATACCTTCAGGTCTATGGATCGAATCCTGACTCAGGCCAAGATCCCATCTTTTTGCTTCTTTTCCAAAGAACATCTGTCTCGACAGATATAAATGAGGAACCGACAACACATCACGCGAAGAAAGCATGTCGCCCCATAAGAGATATTGCTAGATTGAGGGCGAAATAGCTGCCGAAATCAAATCGTAAGTGATGCCGTAACTCCTTGCCTCCCGCTTGATTCCCAGATCCGAAAACAGATATAACGCCCTCTTGAGGTGACTGGCTCACACATTCGAGGAGCGTATTGGCCCGTGGGAGTCTTTTACATCCTTTAACGGAGCTCACTGTACCATGTCAGTGATGTGTTATGGGCTTCAGGGCCAAGGCAACTTACTGATGAAGCTGAAGTTTACCACCTAGCCCTCATTTCTCCCCGACGCACGGGTCTGCCGTCCGAATAGTTCTCGGAGACTGGCCATTTCGGCCTGCACTTGATGCAACTGCGTCCGGATCTGATTGCACTCCGCGCAATCTTCTTGCGTCGCTGGTTGCCCAGATTCGCTTGGGGCTCTCGTCGCGTGGCCCGACGGACATCGATAAGACCCATTGAGGATTGAAGTCTGTGATGGGCCGGCGCGGTGCTGATCCTTGTCCTTGGTAAACCGTCGCATGCTACTCTCCAGCTGGATGGAGAAGCTGTGGGAAGGTCTCGGAGATGTGGGACTCGACGGCTGGAGGGTGCCGCCGGTCAGGGGTCTGTTTGGGGTAGCTGGTTGCAGCTGGTGGTCGCTCATCGTGGGCATGCTGGCACCTAGGGTTCCACTCATTCGGTCCAGGGGGTTCAGGTTGATCGAGAATGCGCAGATATGTCGCAGCGCAGCGGGATCCGAAGAGGTTGAAGTCAAGTTGGAGGATCGGCCAGTGTCTCAACGGTCGAGATGAGATGCTCCGCTGGATCTCGTGATGGCTTGATGGGCCAGTTCATTGGTGGAATAACCGCTATGTTGAGGGCAACAAAGAGTACTTCAGTGGCTTGGCCAGACGACCCCTTAAGAATTCCCCATCTTCCCCGCATAATAGGAGCATCCCGGAGACCAGGGACCAGCGAGGCACGCGAGTAGCGTAGTACCGAGGGCCTTTTCCCCGCGTGTCGCACCTCTTTCCACCGAACTGGCGGGAGGTTAGCTTTCGAGTCATGCGTGTGGCTCAACAATAAAGTCACGCCTGTTCGCTGCTGAGCACATTCGACATGTAATCTCCGCCGTGTTCAATTTGTTTTTCCTGAAATTCACGTAGGTTCATGGCCCTCTCGCGTTTCTGTACGTTGGAACAGGGCTGTATCACCATATTAGACTCGGTACCAGTGCATCAATGGCTTCCACGATAGACAATACTTCGGGACGTGGGCTCTCGGCCTAGCATCTATTTGTTTAGTCTGAAGAGCACGTCTCGAGAAGTTCCAGATTTGTCAAACCAACTATATTGATATGACCTTGCAAAATGAATGATCAGCTTTCTCTTCAAAACCCCCCTTGATTAAGGTAGATGGAATTCAGCGCTGCTTGTCGAGGACGTTCATCCCCAGCTGAGTAACTTGACCGCCGCGAGACTGTCTTTCACTCTCTCCACTCCATGAAGCCGCCGACATCCATACGAAAGCCGTCCTCCTCGTTCAGAAGGTCCTGGAAGGCTTGGTTGGGGTAAAACTCTTCCCACATGCAAACCGTGTAGCCTGCGACAGCAAGTCGCATCGGGTTCCTGTCCCTGGTTTGCGCGTACACGCTTCGAAATAGGGAGATCAGGTCGGTCGTTTGGCCCGAAACGAAATTCATCGTCGACAACGACCGAACCATCTTGCCCGTCGCAAGAGCTTCCAGCAAGGGAATATCGTACCTGTCCGCGAGAACGCCTATGTTCGCGTGCAGGTCCAGCGGCGAGTTGGAGTGATCGCCTGCGGCGGGCGCCTCCCAGCCTGTCCAGGGGCGGGGGCCCCAGTTCTGTTCGTTCAGGTCATGGAAGGCCCAGAACGCTGTGATAGCCTTGGCCTTTCCGTATCCCTTGCTGACAGGCAGCTTTTTTTCTGGCTCGAGCCACTCGTCCCAGATGCTGCGGAACAACAGCAGCGACATTGGTTGCAAACCGGATTCATCGTCGTACGCGCGCAGTCGCACGGCGGGGCATTGATACGGAGCGCCGTATCCCTTCAGCGCCCCGAGCAACTCCATCTCTTTTGGGTGTCCAGGGTAGTCCATGGTGTACAGGAACGCTGTGAAGCGAGCAAAGACATCTTCGCTCACGTCGTCCCACGTGATGGTTCTGGTGCGAGACTCAGACATGCCAGCCATCAGCATAGTGCTAATGACAGGCGATACCAGCATGAGAGTTTCGCTGTGGATATAGAAGCGACGTCCTTGAGGCCCAATAATGATGGTAATAGGCTCGGACGACGTCTCCCTTCGCATGTATTAGTGTTGAGACTGCTGCGGGGTCTGAGGTCACTCACGATAGCCAGTCCTGGGGGCTTCTACCGCGGCTACGAGCGGCCATTCTGCTGTCGATATGGTGAGAGATTCTTTCAGGCTGTGAGCTGACCAAACCCCAAGGTCTGCATTCGATTTTGCTGCGGGTGTCACGATGATATCGGATTTGTCAATGAAAGGACTTAGCAGATCCCCGGCCCTCTTGTTTGCACACAGAGAAGGATTTTAAAAAGAGCCATGGACAAGCTTGGTACCCAGATTCACTGCTCTTGAAACTGTTGGTTACTGTTGCAGTCGACCATGAATGATGAAACACTGCCATGGTGAAGGCCTGAACTAGATTCAGATCCTAGAAATGCATTCTCTGATTCAAGTCGGCTTCAGCTGCCCGCACTGAAAGACCATTTGCGTCGTTATCGACCGTAGGAAGTCGGTGATCTGGCGACCTGCGCAAGAGAATGGTGAGTCTTGAGCGGCAATAGGAACGAGCTACAGCATTAGGTGTAAGTGGCACGAGGCCCTCGAGATGTCTGGACAGTAAACGTCACAAACGTTACTTGACTTAGAGGACCTTGTTCTATCCGACGTAGTTCCAGGTTCTGTCGGATCCCTTAGGTTAGGTCCGCCGGAGGCATCTTGAACCAGAATCGTGCGCTTGAGCCAAGGACAATGAGCTGGACACTCTACCAAGAGGCCTTCGTAACACCCTTCTGTGGCCTCTACTATCCCGAGTGCCCCTGAACGCCACCTCAAAAGTGACACGACTGGCCAAACTGCACTCCAGCCTTGGCCAAGCCACCTGCCGACAGCAAGACCTGCAGACTCATCTCTGGCCGTTTCCCATCCATCTACGCATACAGCTGACCCCAGACAAGCAAGGAACATGCTCGGATCGCAGCCGATCTGGAGGGTGGCGGTGGAAGCAGACTGGCAGGGAGCCCTCGGGTCGAAGGCCAAGATGTGCTGAACAAGTACGTACCCCTGGCCCCAGGGCGGGCAGGAGTTGGAAGGAAGAATAGGGTCAGGGTCCCAGTCTCTCTACTGGCTCAGAGCCTGTGCCCCCCGCAGTCAAGTACCCCGCCATTGGCTTTTATGCCCACAGCGGGCCGCCCCATCCGAGTCTTGTGCCTGCCTGCCTTGTGCCTGTGCCTGTGCTGCTGCTGGCGCATCAGCTCCCAGGCTCCACCCCCTCAATCTTGACCACACCTTGCCGCGAACACCACCAGGACCACCACACCATCTCGGATTCCACCAACCCCTCATCGCCATGCCGCGCAGATGCAGGTGCCTGTATCCGGGCCATCGGGGTAATTCCAATCACGGACAGCCCGACGCGCACGCTCGCTTCCGAGGCCGAGGCGGCAGATCTCCCAAGTTTCTTCAGCATCTGACCCATGTCCACGAGATGCCTGCCCAGCCAGGGATACCCACGCAACAGGCATCGGGCGTCAGTCTCACATAGGGAAGGCAATCAGCATGTTTGCGGCGACAAGTGTCTATTCGAAACTTTGGCATAGCCTCACGATCATCATGAGGATAAGGTGCTCATATTCCTGGCATCGTCAACGACCTCTTTGGCCATGATTCCGACCAACCCTCGATGACCTCGTAGCAGCACAGCAAACGGTCAACAGAAGGATGCCGGATCCTCTTTCTTACATGAAGCTGCAGCGCTACACAAGGCAACGGAGGCATCGACCTCACACCCTCAACTACGGATCCGACGCGAGAGCCGACGGATGACGCGCGCTGGGCTTCCTATTGAGGTTGTCTGTCGAGCGACTCGTGGGAAAATCCACGGCCCCAGTCACTATGGCAGTAATGATGCGCCGAAGATCGTCATCTCGCGCCATCACTCTGCGTTTTCATGCTCCATGAAGGTCTTCAAAAGGCCACTGGGTCGCTCTCGACGAACAAGAAAAGTGCCTGGGTTGGATCAAGCTCTAAAGCGCGCCAGCAAACACTTTGCTGCTCGGCCGCAGCCTCTCTTTCTTCTGAACGGCCTCTCAAATACGTGATCCACCATCATGAAATCGCCCACCTTCGCGGCGATCGTCGCCTTGGCCTTCGGCTCCGTCGCCGTTCTGGCCCAGGACGATGCCGCCCCGAACGCCCCCAGCTCCCGTCGCCGTGTCTTGCTCAATCCCGCTCGCGTCCGTGCCCTGGATGAACCCGACTTTGAGCTCTGGACCATCACAGGCGAGCCCAAGACCGCATCCTCAACCTTTGACGACATTACCGTCACCGTCGCCGCGGCCAACTCGACCATCGCTGGTGGGTCCTACAAGTACCATTTCACCCGCCGTCCGGCCCCCTTGGGCGAGAGGCTCGTGGCCCAGGGTATCTCGACGAACACCGATGACGCCGGCAACAAGCCCATGTCCATTTCCATTACAGGACTGCCCGCTGGCGACCACTCACTGCTCACCTGGCACAACGCATGGGACCGTCTAAGCGCTGTCGCTTCTCTGGCTGTCAAGGTCAATGGCGAGGACGCCGAAGAGGTTCGCCCAAGCCCCCCACGATGACCTTCAGATGTCGCTAACTTCGCCAGCTCGCGCAATCTGTCCGGGTGGATAATATCTGGGAGACCGCCCACTCTTACGTCCAGTTCACCGTGTCTGGCGCCAACGACACGACCGAGGTCGAGTTCATCCCCACCGGCGCCGACGGCCGCGTTTTCCTGAACGGTTTCGAGATTGACACGCCCGACATCAACAACGTCGTCAGTTTCCCCGAGCCGCACAACCGTAACGAGCGTGTTCAGCTCGAAGGAGGCGACACGTATGATGTGTCCTGGCGGGCGGCAGACCTCGAATCGGTCAAGTACAATGTATATTTCGGCACGTCACCCACTGAGCTGGAAAGCGTGAGCCTTGGGCTGGAGGTAACCTCCACGACGCTGACAGGTGGGCACTCCTTTGCGTGAACTGGCTCGTGTTCTCTGATCTGACGATTATCCAGGCCTCAACGTCTTCGACACCTTCTACTGGCGCGTCGATGTGGTTTCGGGTGCTGAGACGTACATCGGTCATCCTTTCATGCTTCGAGGTGCACAGCTGGCCTTCCCCGGCGCTGAGGGCTACGGGTAAGTCCGTCATTTGTGTCTTTGAGGCCTATCTGACAGCAGTAGCCGTTTCGCTCGTGGTGGCCGTGGAGGTCGAGTCATCCACGTCACCAGCCTCAAGGACAGCGAGGAGGAGGGCACTCTTCGATACGCCTTGGCCGTTGCCCGTGGCCCGCGCTACGTCGTCTTCGACGTCGGCGGCGTCATCACCACGACGTCTCGCATGACCGTCAGCGACAAATACGTGACAGTCGCCGGCCAGACGGCTCCTGGAAAGGGTGTCATCGTCCAAGGGCACCCCTTAGGACTGTCTGGCGCTGTCGATACCATTTTCCGCCACATCAAGGTCCGGCCGGGCGCCGTCTCCGGCGAGACCGTCGACGCAATGGGCATGGCGGGCTCCAACCACTGCATCTTGGATCGCTGCTCCATGGTAGGTCATCTGCTCTATAGATTATTTTCGGGGCGCTGATTGATAACAGGGCTGGGGTATCGACGAGAACTTCTCCTCCCGCGCCGCTGCCAACATCACCTTCCAGCGCAGTATGATTTCTGAGCCATTGAACGTCGCAGGCCACAAGAACTACCCGCCCGGCCGCGAGCACGGCTTCGCTGCGACGGTCAGCGGCGATGTTGGTTCACTACACCACAACCTCATTGCGCATGCCGAAGGCCGCAGCTGGAGCATGGGTGGCGGTTTGGACGACGAGGGCAAGTTTGGGGGACGTCTTGACATCCGCAACAATGTCGTCTACAACTTCGGTACGTGGATCCGTTATTCCGGGTACTAAGCTAAGAGCTAACATTTTCAGGACGCCGTGTGACTGACGGCGGCGCGCATGAGGTCAACTTTGTCGGAAACCTCTATAAGCAAGGTCCCGCCAGCAGCCTAACCTACGCTCTGCGTGCTCAGGTAAGAGTCGCTCACCCGTGCGCCGTCAGAGCTGTAATCTGACCCACTGCCCAGTACGAAAACCAGCTTCCCGGCCAGCAGCAGTACTACTGTGAGGGCAACTCCATGCCTGGCGTTTTCGACCAGGACTCAGTTCAGTATGCCTCGCCCGACGGCACGGGCAGCAAGGAGAACATTGCCTGCTGGGCCGACGTCACTATCGACCCGCCTCCCCCCTACCGCAAGTTCTACGACGAGCCGTATGTTCTGCCGATTGCTTCTAAACGCTTCCACTTGCTAACAACCTCAGTTTCTTCCCTTCTTATGTCGAGACGCAGACCTCCACCGAGGCCTACAAGCGTGTCCTCTCCGACGCCGGCGTCAGCCAGCCCGTCGTCGACGACCAGGACTCGCGCATCTTCAACGAGACCCTCACCGGCACGTACACGTACGTCGGCTCCAAGTCCGGAAAGCTCGGCCTTATCGACAACCCTGCCGACGTGGGTGGCCTCGAGGACTTCCCCACCGTCACTCGTGACGCCTCGTGGGACGCTGACGGCGATGGCATCGCTGACTGGTGGGATGGGTCTACCGGCGGCGACGGCTACGAGCCCATCGAGGGATATCTCAACTTCATGGCAGACCCTCACGCGTACGTGGCCCCAGGCAAGTCGGTAACTGTGGACCTGCAGACCATCTTCCGTGGATTCGAGGACGAGCCCCAGTTTAGCGTGGAGGGATCCGACAAGGGTACTGTCGAGGTTGAGGGGTCCTGGATTACGTACTCTGCTGGAGACGAGGCCGGCATCGACTATCTTGAGGTGACTGTCAAGGATGGCGAGGGAAGCAGCTGGACGAGGACCTTTGGCGTGGCCATCTTCGAGGGGGCGCCAGCCTCTGGGCCTGGCAAGTGCCGCAGGGCGACGGCTGTTTAGTGATATCCGGCCCATGCGAGCAAGCTCGCTAACTTTTTTCAATGGACTTGTTTATTCACTGAACACAGGAGCTCTTGATCGTTGTGCTTATCATTATCTCAGCTGGATGATCTTTGACAAACAGCTCTAGATTTGAGAATAGATGGTCTCGCCTCTCACCTCCGTCACCATCACGCCCCCGCCGCAAAAGGACTCCTCTGTCTCAAGCCCTCCCCGTACCTCCAAAGAAGCAGCGGCCCCGGCCACCCGATGACGATGCCCACTCCCGCCAGCACCGTGTTCCCCCATCCGTATCCCAGCCGCGAGTACACGTCGGGCCCGAACAGCGGAAACCCGAACCCGGCGAGACTCCGCAGGACCGTCGCGGCCCCGACGGCGCTCGCCGCGTACCGCGCGTACGAGTCGACCAGGAACCCCTGCACGCACTGGAACCCGATGATGGTGCCCATGGCGAACAAGGCCGCCCCGACGTTCGGCCCCATCCAGTGCGTGCGCGCCTCGGCCGTCCAGCCGTACACGAGCAGGCCCACCGGCACGAGCACCGCGCCCGGCACCATCATGGGGACGCGGAACTCGGGCCGCCCGGGGGTGCCGAGGCGGCGCTTGAGCAGGGCGTAGACGCGGTCCTGGAGCGGGGCGCAGATCTGGGTGCCGAGGAAGAAGCCGATGCCGAGGGAGAGATAGTTGAGCCCCGCGCGGCCGACGGACTGGTGGTAGGCGTCTTCCCAGAGGGAGGGGAAGGTGGAGAGGACGAGGTACATGAGGCCGTAGAGGTACATCATGTAGAGGGCGAGGCACTGGATGATGATCTGGGTGGCGAGGAGGCGGAAGGGGCGCGTGAGGGCCGTGACGAGGGTGGCGCGGACGGTGCGGTCCGGGTGGTCGTACTCGGTGTGGAGGGCCGTGTTGCCCGTCTCCTTGATGAGCCGCTTCTTGCGCCGGGCAAGCAGCACCGGCGTGAACGTCTCCTGGAGGACGAAGAAGCCGATCGTCTGGATGGCCGCCGTGAGGATGGTGGTGCTGTAGAAGATCCAGCGCCAGGTCGTCTCCTGCGTGATGTAGCCGCCGGCGACGGGGCCGAGGGCTGGGCCGAGGAGCGGGGTGAGAGAGTAAATGCTCATGGCGCGGCCACGTTCTTCGGCGGTGAAGAGGTCGCTGAGGACGCCGCCGCCGATGGCGAGAGGAGCAGAGCCTCCGAGGCCGGCGAGGAAGCGAAAGGCGATCATCTGGCCTTTGGTCTGGGCGAGTCCGCAGCCCAGGTTAAAGAACATGTAGAAGAGATTCGTGAGCTGCAGCACGATGATGCGGCCGTAGAGCTCGGAAAGGGGTCCCCACGCCAGAGGGCCGAGGGCATAAGCCAGGACGAAGATGGACATTGTCAGGGCCTGTTCCGTGGTGCTTGGGATGTCGAGCTCCTTGCCAATGGCCGTCAAGGCCGGGGCGACCATGGACGAGGATACTGGCGATAAGAAGGTGAAGCAGGAGACTCCAGATTGTTCAGCCAAACTCTTTAATATGCTCATCAGAGGGCCACTCACCACAAAATACAGCCGCCCACTTCCGATGCTTCGACCACTGCTTCGGATTCTCTGAATCATGAGGCCGGTCCCAGGCGACCAGGTTCGGGTCCCTCTCGCCCTCTGCCGTCTCGGGCTTGTCTTCATCGCCGTGCAGGCCGCCGATCTCCAGATCTCTCCGACTCTCAATCCCATCACGAACCTCTGAGATGGTCCGTGACAAGGTCGATCCAGGCCTGCTGCCGCGTCTGCTGCCCCGCGCTTCGGGCCGGCGCCTCTCAGGTGAGCTCACATGGCTGTCCGAGCTCGAAGTCGAATGCCGTGGCGTGGCCGTCTTCTCCTCCACAACCCGGGTATCGGTTACCGGCCGCAAGGCACGCTCGAGGTGATGCCTCAACGTCTCAGCCGGCGGCGGCTGGACGGCCTCTACTCCGTCAGGGGCATTTTGGTCTGCGCTCTGGGGCCCCGTGTGATCTGGCATGGCCCTTCAAGTGACCAGGTGTGTTATCATGCCAAGCCGGCGTGTCGATCTTCTTGTCGTCATGGGATGAGACGATAGTGACGAGCAACCAGCTTGAGTCGTATGTCTGTCCAACACGAAGAGCAGCGATGATGAAGAACCACCGAGACGAGTCACAGGCTTGAAGACAACAGGAGAAGATGAAGACGACGGACGACTTAAATAGAAACATACCCTCTGGGCCTCCACCAGCCCGACACTCGTCGCAGGAGACGGGCCCTCCCCCACAGCCAAGACCCAGGAGAAGAAGATCCATCAGTGCACCAGTTCGTGAGCGCTCGCCCAATGACACATCGATGGCCGCCAAATGGATCGGCCGCAGAGCCGATGCCGCCCCCCGTAGAAAAGGCGCTAGGCAATCGAAAACCGATCAGATGGATGTTTTGGGGCGCCGGAGTTAGCGGTCGAGGCGCCGACGGCGGGCGAGAGCGCGAGAGCGGGTATAACGGCGTGGCTAGGGGGTGCCGGAGACGACTAATAAAGCAGATGCCACTGGACATTCTTCTTGCCTCGGTCTCATACGTAATTTGATGGATCTGCGATGGGAATTGGGTTTGCGCTGCTGACGTCTCCCTCTGCAGAATTGCTCGATGAGAGGGGCAAAAAAAAAGAAGAAGGGTCCCCGACCGATGACGGGGATGCGATGTCGGCGGGGAACGAGGGTGCCGCTCGGTGCCGCGGTTGAAACGCCGATGAGGCTTGTTGCCGCCTCGACTGATGGGCCGCGCTTGGTCAATCCTGTCCGTGAACTCGGAGACAATCACTGTGATGCCCTTGTCGCCGTCGGTGGTGACGGTCAGAGGATGATCATGACAAAGCTTTTCGAGATCCGTTATCTGCTGGCATCGGAATCCGTCCCTGACCATAACTAAAGCCTACCAAACGCCGAGAACCATGCTACAGAGCATCCCTGGTATCATGCGCCACGCCGTCGCGGCATCTAGACCTCCTTCGTGTCAACCTTCTTCGCCTGCGGGGCGCCGGCGTCTCCGTTCTCCTCGCGTCCGCGCTTTCCGTTGTCGTTGACGGGCTTGCCATCGTTGTTGGTGGCCTGGATCATGGGCTGGGCACTGTAAAGGGAGACGGGTCAGTACGAATGGAACACTGGAGCGCAAGAAAAGTACGTACGCGTTGCGCTCGTCGTTGCGCGAGTTATCCCGGCGGTCGCCACGGTCCTCGCGGAACCCACCACGGCCACGGCCACCACCACGGCCACGTCCACCGCGGCCACGACCCCGGCCGCCACGGAAGCCGCCCTTCTGGTCCTGGTCACGGCGGGACTTCCAGTCGTCCTTGTCGCCGCCGTTGGGGCGACCACCGCGTCCGCGGCCGTTGGTCTTGCCGGCCTTGCCACCCTTGCCCTCCCAGAACTTCCTAGCCGAGGTGCTGGGCTGCATCTCACCGCGGGCGATCATACCGCTCTTCTCGGTGACATAGGCGCTCTTGGACATGATCTTCAGCTCGTTGCCGTTGAACTTGGGCTTGGGCTCGAGAGCCAGGAAGGCCTTGGCGCCCTCCTCGTTCTTGAACTCGACGAAGACGGAGCCCTTGAAGAGGTTCTCGTCGGTGCGGCGAAGTCGAACGGCGGCCACGTCAGCGCCAGACTCGGCGAAGAAGTCCTCCAGGTCAAACTGGGTCTTGGGGGTCTCGTCGCCGAAGCCCTTGACGTAGACGGCGCGCTTAGTGACGTCGTTCTTGTCGATGGTGAGCTTGTAGGGCTCCTTGCGCTGGACCTGCTCCTGGCCCTCCTCGCCGACGACCTCGAGGGCCTGGCTCTCCTTCAGGGCGCTGACGAGAGTCGCGTAGTTGGGGTAGCATCGCATGCGCTTGAAGTTGTGAATGTGCTTGAGATCGACGGGCTTGTTCTCGGGGCCACCGGTCAGGTTCCAGAGGTGCTCGTCAGAGGGCAGGTTGGCGTCGCTGAGGTAGAACTCGACCTGAAGACCCAGTCAGTAGACGGTCGCGATGGGGTAGAGAGCGAGGGGGCCTCGCGAGGGCGGACTTACCTGACGGCGCATCTGCTTGGGGTCGTCCGACTCGGGCAGGAGAGACGCATCGAACTTCTTGTTGTTGCGGCTGTCCCGTTGGTCGTGCTGGGCGGTGGTCTTGACAATCTTGGGCTCCTCGCTGGTCGTGGCGGCCTCCTTGGTCTCTGTCTCGGCCTCGGCAGGCTTGTCGGCGGCGTCGGCAGTCTCCTCGGTCTTCTCGGCGGCGGCAGCCTCAGTGGGGGCAGCTTCCGCGACAGGCGCAGGCTCTTCGGTCTTGGGGACCTCCTCAGCCTTGGTAGGCTCAGCAACGTCGCTCATTGTTGCGTTCGTGATGTGGTGAGAATGAATAGAGAATAAATTTCGAAGGATGTACAAAGCGTATGCGTCGTCGAAGGGGATCGCGCAGTACTATGTGGTAGCACAAGGATGGTCACGCGTCTGGCTGTGAAAAATGTGTGAGTAACCCGGTGAAGGCGCAGGTGCAGAGGAAAAAAAGACATGGGGACTGGATGGCGGCGGCGGGGTAGAGTGGCCGGGGTTGAATAGAGAGGTTGGGGTCGATGCGACAGGCTGTGAAGAGGAGCAAACTCACAACAGGTCAAAGATCTCGTAGCAATTCCGGTCGTCGTCAATTGGCAATGATCATTGACGGGGAGGTGTGAAAGTTGGACGGGCAGGACTGGATCTGGGTCTGGATCTGGATCTAGAGCTGGGTGTGGATGGAGTTTTTTTGCGCGATGCGCTGCGCTGCATGCAGCAGCAGCGGCGGCGGCAGCGGCAGCCCGTCTGCAGAGGCAGGAGCTACGATTCTGCCGCGCCAGAGGTCCACACCGCCTGCAGCACACAGTGCAGCCCCCCCCACATGGCGAGGCGGGCAAGTGGGGTGGCAGAAAAATATGAACCATCGCACCTGCCTCGCCTCACCTTACGGACGGATGCTGACATAATTTCCTTCCTCGAGTCCCGTTGATGGGTCCACACCTTCAGCACCAGCAAAGACAGATGAGACGGTCCAAGCTCACCGAAGAAGGCACGTGACCACGAGCCGTGCTGCAGGACGCCCAACCATCACCAAATTTTTGGATGCCGCGTCGCATGTCCCTCGAGTGCAGCTCGAAGCCCAGCAACCCAAGGCCCAGCAACATCGCCCCGAGGGCCAATCCGTCAAGATGAGAGCCCGAAGACCCAGATTCTACAGCTTGAAAAAGCCCGTACGTCCCTGCCTCCCCGATCCATCCCAATCGACTCGACGGCTTCCCTCTCCCCCTTCATCCGCCCCTGATCATGCATGGTATGGTGACCACGGCTGACATGACACCACGCAGCGAGTTCGCATGTCATGGAACAAATTCAATATGTTCAATCTGGTCCGCCTGCAGACACGCTACAGTCGGATGGAAAAGACCTTCTTCCAGCAGAAATGGGCTGCCAAGTCACTCACCCGCGGATACCACGGCGGCACCATGCGCGAGGGCGACTGGGAGCGCATGTTCTCCCGCCGCCTTCTCGGCACGGTCGACATCGATCCTGCCTACCTCGCCAAATACGACGGCTCCGAACAGGCCGCCGGCCGCGGCTCCGGCAAGCACCGCGATCCCAACGACAACACGCCCCCCATCTCTGCCGACCGCTTCTCCAACTCCTGGAAGCTCCGCCGCCGCAAGTTCGACAGAGAGGCGGCTGAGAAGCCCCACCAATTCCGCCACCCTGCCATAAGACGCACCTATGCATCGGACGAGCTCTGGAAAACGACGAATGAGGTTGCCAAGGACATGACGCCCTACATGCAGATGACCTACGCGCCACTCGAGAGGCGGTTGGAGGTTGCCATCTTCAGGGCCATGTTCGCAAGCAGCACGCTGCAGGCGAGGCAGTTCTGTATCCACGGTGCAGTCAAGGTCAACGGCCAGCCGGTATGTCAAGCCTGTCCTGTATCGTCGCCCTCTTCGCACGCTAACGGCTCTTGCTCGTAGATGCGGTCCCCAGGCTACCTCCTTAACCCGGGCGACATGTTCCAGGTCGACGTCGAGCGCGTCCTCTACGCCACGGGCATGCCCAAGAACCCCAAGGAAGTCGCCCGCCTGAACAAGCTCATGCAGGAGCGCGAGGAGCGCGAGGCCGCCGCCGAGGCCAAAGACGCCGCCCTCCGCGCCGCCAAGCGCCAGGAGCTCGCCGACAAGCTCAAGGCCGGCGAGCAGGGCGGTGGCGAGGCCCCCTCCGCCGAGGCCTCCGAGCAGGCCGCCGGCGAGACCGCCGTCGAGGCGGAGACGGAAGCCGCCGTCGAAGCTGCGGCCACCGACGCCAACAACGCCGGCCTCGGCGAGGACGGCGAGCCCCTGACCGAGGACGAGCTCGCGGCCCAGCACAAGCGCCAGCTCAAGAAGCTCATCCAGGACGCCAAGACGCTCCTCAAGGACAACCAGGACGCCATGAGCGCCAAGCACAAGCAGCGCGTCCGCCTCTTCCTCTCCGAGGCCAAGCGCGCCATCTCCCGTCTCGGCAAGAACGCTGCCGCGCTCGACGCCGAGGCCGACCTCTCCCGCGACACGGTCATGACCCAGCTCGCCGCCATCCTCAACGGCCTCAACCTCGACCAAGCCCAGCAGGCAAAGGCCGAAGCCGAGGCCGAGACCGCCGAGGCCGCCGCCGACGACACCCCCCAGACCTGGGAGCAGGAGCTCCAGACCCTCACCAAGGACGAGCAGGACGCCCTCGCCCGCCTCCTCCGCGAGGATGCCGACAACCCCGTCGACGAGACCAAGCCCTACCTCACCCCCTGGCAGCCCCGCCGCTACCTCTCCCCCTTCGCCTTCATCCCCCGCTACCTCGAGGTCAACCAGAACATCTGCGCCGCCGTCTACCTCCGCCACCCGGTCGCCCGCCGCGGCGAGGCCGAGGTCCCTACCCCCTTCCCAATTGACCAGAACCAGCTGGCCTTCAACTGGTACCTGAGGAGGAGGTAGAGCATCGGAGCGTGTAGAGCATATGTGAAGAGTTGAGCTTGATACCGGGAGAAAGAGGCCGTGGTGCAGCCACCACGACGTGTACAATCTTGGAGGGACCATGTAGACGGGCTAGATGTAGTCTAAATGTATCATCATCACCATGACCACATAATATCATGAAACGTGGCGTGACATGAATTATGTTCTTCGGGCATTGATCGATTGACTCAACCACAAATGATGGGGTGAACGGCTTCAGACATTAAGCTCGCCTTAGCATTTCGTCCCCTGCTATGTGTTCAAGCAACTCGCCGCATGATCATCAATAGCAGACACTGTTGTTCACAAGCGAGGTCACAGAACACAAGGAGCTCGGAAAACCGTCCTCAATTCGCACACGGAAGAAGTAGCTAAGAAGGGGAGGAAACCTGCAAGGAAAACGACATGCTAAGAAATGGGAAGACAGCCCCCATCAGCCGCAAAACGGACAGATAAGAGCCCAGGCCGTCCTCCGCGTTTCCGCTTCTCTATGGCCAGGTCCAACTAGAATACACACACACACCAGTCGCCGAGAACCCGCACAACGTCCACAACAACGACAATGAGGCTCCGCCGGGAGCAAATGGAGAGGAGGCAAAGACACAGGGTGTCTGGGGTATCGAGAGTGTTGTCGTATTATAAGAAACCCTAGTCGGGCGGCGAAACAGCGGCGGGGAAAACAAACTCTTCACCCGCTCGCTGATACCGCCATCTGCCTTTGCCCCCAAGCCATCGCTTCACCCCAGCGTCTCTTTCCTTGCCCTCCAGCACGGAGAGCAGGATGCGATGGTACTGCTGGTAAAACTGTCCCGAGAACTCCTGTTTGTCATGATCGTAGCCTCGCAGAAGCCCGATCCGCAATCTTTTCTGTGGTGTCTTTCGTCCATAGCCTGCATCAACCCGACTGCATGACTGCTTCATGAAAGACTTTTGATTGACGATGAAGGTCGCCGTTGATTAGATGAGAGGGTGCGAGGGGTGTGATTAAAAAAAAGGTCGAGAGAAGGGCGGTGGTAAGAAAAGACAAGAATAGAATCTGACAAAGAGGCGCATTGACCTTGTGTGTGTATGGGCATCATGGGTACTCAAACATGGGTCGTGGAAGAATCGCGAAGGCTCGGAAGGCAACGTCAAGGCGAAGCGACCACCTTAGCGAAGCGAGAAGCCTCCCCTCTTCTTGGTCTCCTTGCCCTCTATGGGACGGCCGCTCTCGATCCTCTGCTTCTTCTCCTCGAGGTCCATCCGTTGGCGTTCTAGTTGCTCCTTCATCTCCCTGTGGCGCGCGTACAGCTCCTCTTCGCTCTGCTTGAGCTTGCTCTCCTTTTCGGTGACCTTTTGCTGGAAAACCATCTTCATCTCGGCCTCCATCTTGGCGAGCTTCTGCTCGTGCAGCGCACGCTCCTCCTCCTGCTTGACGGCAGGGTTGACCTCCTTGAAGACGCTGGGGTCCTGGGACACGCCCATGGCGATGAGCTTGTCGGTACGGTAGTTCTCGTACAGGGTGTTGTTGGTGTGCTCCTTGAGCTCCTCCATGTGGGTGCGGATGAGCATCTGGCGCAGCTTGACGAAGTCGCAGTGCTCCTCGTTGTCGACCTCGATGATACCCCAAGGGTAGGCACGGCCACGGACCTTGCGGCCGTCGGCGGTGGTGATCTCGTTGCCAGCACCAACAACAGCGAAGGGGACCTTGGACATGATCTCGTTGTTCTCGGCGATGGTCTCCTCATCGTCAAGCTCGTACCTGGGGCCCTCGAAGATCTGGATGCCGTGGTACTTGATGTCGGCGAGAATCTGGTCACTAGTTAGACAGATACATGAGCGACCGCGGTTGGGTGTAACTTACGCGAGCCTTGAAGCTGACAATCTCCTCATCGGTGAGAGTGTCAGACTTGGCGATGACGGGGATGAGGTTGACCTTCGTGTGCAGGCGGCGCATGACCTCGATGTCCAGGGGCTTCAGGGAGTGGCCAGTGGGCTGGATGAAGAAGACGCAAGCATGGATACGGTTGTCCACGATGTTCATGCGGTTGACCTTGTTCTCGGCATCGAGGTAGGCGTCGTAGCGCTGCTCAATGTTGTCGACAATCGGGCGCCAGGACTCGTCGTTGTTGACGAAATCACCGAAGCCAGGGGTATCGACAACGGTCAGGCGCAGCCGAACGCCGGCCTCCTCAATGTCGGCGCTGATGGACTGGATGGAAACGGTCTTGGGAACAATGTCGAGGCTGGGGCCCTTGCGCTCCTTGGGGGGGTAGAGGGAGGTGTTGAAGAGTGTGTTGACAAGAGTCGACTTGCCGAGGCCGGATTCACCTAAGAGGGAGTCATGTCAGGCGAAGGTCCTCGTCGCGGACAGGGGAGATGACTTACCAACGACCATCACGTTGAAGTTGAAGCCCTTGCGGACACTCTTGCGGTGCCATTGGTTGGGCAGGTTGGCGAAACCAACGTAACCAGTCAGCTTGCGGCGGACGATGTTGCGGAGGTCGCTGGAGGACTGGGCGGCCGAGGGGGCGTTGGGAGCAGGACCTGTGTGCATGTCAGGGAAAACGTCTCTACATGCCGCATCGTGGAAACCTACCGGAGGGAGCGCCAGAGGGAGGCGCGGGGACCGCGGCGGGCCTCTGCGGCGGGGGAGAAGCGGCGGGGGATGCGTTAGAAGAAGCTAAGAGGAACGCATATTAGCACAAGCCCCTCGTCATGGTGATTTGTTAATGATGCGATGGCTCTGGGAGGCAAGAGGAGCTGTTCTGACGGATTAAAAGTTTCAACCCGGGATTCCTGTTGGCCATCGCCTTCGCCTTGGTAAGCTGTTCGACCTTGGGCTTAGGCGGGTTGACGACAGCATCGACAGTGTTCTGGAAAAAGTCGCCCGGCGATGCGTCCTTGGGTGCTTCAATGGATGGAGCATCGACATAGAGCATGCTCCTGTAGTGGCGAACAGTGGGTTGGGCCGAAGAAGGCCGCGAGCGGGTAGTGTTGTCCCCGTCAATAGGTAGGCTGCAGGATCTTGTCGAGGCAGACGGGTTGGTTTGACTTGTCGTCGGTCGGCTGCCCGCCCCCGAGCTGCCGGTGCTCTTGTCGAAGTGAACGCTCCGGGCCCGGGCCTTGACGTGCTCCACCATCCTCATCGCTATTGACTGCTAGCGAGTCGGGAGATGGTGACGGTTGTGATTTTTTTGTTGTTTTGATTGCTTGCTTCCAAAAAGAGGGTAATCTCTGGTCTACCAATAAAGGACCAAAAAAGAGAGCACCCAAGAAAACGGTAGATGTAGAACCGATGCCGTTGTCGAGTAATCGAGAGAGCGTGGTGTCGATGTCGTTGGGAGGGTTCGGGGTGGAGGGGATAACGAAGAGGAGACGATGGCCACGTCTCTCGTGTGGTTGACGGGGGCCATGCTTGCCCGATCATCGAGTCCAGTCCTCTTGCCATCCTTTGCATCACATCACGGTGCTCGGCAGGTGAAAAGCTTACCCATTATTAAAAGCTCAGGTGCGATCGCCGTTCACAGAGAGGTGTTCGGAAAGATCTGTGCAGCAGGAGGTTAGCCAGTGTTGATGCCGAGACGAAGCCGATGGTGCGGCTTCCGAGGAAGAGGGAAAGGGGGCAGGCGTTGGCGACCAACTCGCCGCGAGGAGCAGCGTCAGATCAGATGGACAACGACATCTCGATCTCGTCGGTCCAGCCAAGTCAACGCATCTTGAGGGATGACGCTGTCTCCTGAAGCCCGTTGCGAAGTAACTGGGGGTAGACCACCCATGGGACGTACCAAGAGGAAGAGAAGTCGCGTGTCAGGAGCGTCGCAGGACCTCGTCGGATGGAGGATTCTGGCAACAATTGACGGCGCTGGGAGGTGGCGAGGGAAGAGATACTGACGGGAAGGCGGCAGTATGAATGATGAGGGAAGAAAGCCTCGAAGGGGATGGGAGGGTCGTGATGGGCGAACGAGCGTCCTTGGGGTTGGGAGGAAAGGAGATGGGAAATTTAGGTCGAGGTGATGACAGGGAGCGGCGGCGACCAAGGGGACGTGGACCCGTTGCCCAAGCCAAGGCGCAGAGCAGAGCAGAGCAGCGCACGAGCAGGCCCGGCCAGTGGAAAGATTTGGCTGTGCGACCCCGTTTCAGTGACCCAGTGCCTCCTGCCGTCCCAAGCGTCCCCCTTCACACGGCGGTTGATGTGGCCGTTGCTTTCCACCAGCAATAGGGGCTTGAGACGCGCTAAGCCTGTTGGGGCCTAGGGGCAAGGATGCCGGGCTCGCGACAGGGGGACGCGCCTTGGGTGGTTCGCATGCGAGCTCTGCGGTTGGCCCGTTGATGTCGACCTTAATGAGAGGGGACCCACCCGCTGCCACGAAATCGAAGCACGGATGGGGACTTGGCCGTGTCGAGGTACCCCTCCGGTGGCGCGCACTGCAAAGGGGGACTTGGCCTGATACGAGGGCCTAACAAATACCCCTATAAAACACAACAGCGGACGAGTCCAGGGGTCGCTGCTCGTCAGTTGCGCGTCTGGATCCCTCTCCTCTAGTCGCTGTCCGGGGAAAGCTCTACCAAGACCCGGCTCACCAGGTGCTGTTGCACTGCACCCACCAGCGGGCAAAGCAATCTGAGGTGGCCAGCCTCTCGAAATTACCTGTCTCGTCGCTTTTTAAGTTGCGATCACGGCCGCGGCATCTTGCGACAATGACAGCTGGCAAACGGCAAATGACAGCACTGCACCCCTGAAACGACCCCGGGGACGCTGCCTGCCTGAGGATCGCGGTGCAGCCTGTGCGGGTGCGGCCTTCCGGCAAACGAGTCAACCGCCTGGATCATCAGACGAGACGAGGTCTGGACGGGGAAACATTTTCATATTGGCCGACGGTTCACGCAAATTGCCTCCCGCGAGAAAAGGAATCCGTCCCGAACATCATCCCGAACATCAGTCACTCGCTGCAGCTTTCTGATCCGGATCCCAGGAAGAAGAAAGCACACGAGGAAACGGATCTGCCTTACGGTAGACCTCTGATCCAGCACACAGACCAACCATCCAGATCCTTCTTTCTCCCTGCCTTATCCAGTGCAACCCCGTGATCATCAACATTCCTCGGCTCGCTCACAAATGGACAGGGGAAACTTGGACCACGCGTCGGCACGCCAGGACAGAGATCAGCAGGTCCGCCGTTTGCTCCCTGCTTGACTGACAGCCAGCCACTGATGACACAACAAGGCCTCTCTGTACCCTCTTGCCTTCGATATCCAGGCATCCCTCCGTCTGATCTGCCACTCGCGAGGCTCCACTCCACATGAAGCCATTCACAAGCCATCTGGTGAACCTTAGCCCATCGCTCACAGAGAACGACATCCTTCATGAACTTCCTCGCCCCCGTGGTTTTCTATCAAAGGCTGCGTATCTCAGTGGTAGAGCTCTTGGGTTCTCTTTCTCCTAGAAACATTCCGACTAAGCAGACCTGATAGCATCATACTCTTCCCCGGGAGGTCGGTGGTTCGAATCGACCCGCAGCCATCTTGTGTTTTGACACTCTCTCGGCATTTGTATGGCAGGCGATACATCACCCTTCGAGAACAGGCCACAGCCTGCCATCTGGTTCTCGCCGCCAAAACATGCCGCAAGAGCCAGAAGATATTCTGACGAAAATGCGGTGTAACCTCTGTGTTTGATCAAATCATGATGCGATCCTGGGGCATATTATCTTAACAAGAAAATTCATTTGCTTCTCGGGTTTCCCATAATCCAGAAGCCAACAGGTCCATCAGGCCTTCCCCTTTCTCTTCTTTGGAAACGCCCTCTCCCTCTCGTCGTTCACTTGTATAATTGCCTCCCTCGCCCCATCCCATGCGGTTCTCTTCCCTGTCCTGAAAAGCCGGTATATGTGCGGCGAATACACCCCCCACGCAACGAGGTTGTACAGCTTGCGATCTCTCAGCCAAAACCACAGTCCCTTGAGCCCCCAGCCCATATACTCGTACATCCCCGTCCCCGCCGTCTCATGCAGCCACTTCATCCAGGGAAACATCTGCCCTTTCCCAAGCAGCGTCGCCGGGAATGCCAGCATCTGTCGACCGAGCCATGACTGGTACTCCGTGACCTGCGCCCCCATCGCCTCCTCGCTGGGGAGCACCGAGTTGCCGGTCCAGACCTGCGCGATGGCCATGGCCTGGAGCTCGCGGTAGGCGGCAGCGCTCTCGTTGATGATACAGTAGTTCGTGCAGGCGAGGGAATCGGCGTAACGCGGCGGGAACATGTTCTGGTACAGGTCCGGAAAGGCTGGCAGCGCATCATCCACCCGCGTGTATGACAGGTCGGGCAGCAGCGAAAAGTCGGCTCTGTACCCGGTGCAGGCGATGATGGCATCGATGTCCTCGAGAACCTCACCGTTGTCAAGCTCCACGGCCTTGGGGCCGGTGATGCGCTTCACGCCCCTGACGGACGCTATCCTTCCCTCGTGGACGAATCTCTTGAGGTGATCGTTGCAGATGATGGTGGTGACATCCCCGCTGAGCTGCTCGAGGCCCCACTCAATATGCTGCTCACCCGCGTCGTCGTGGAAGTGCTTGTCCGAGTTCTTCTGCAGGAGCCCGTCGGCGAGAATCTGGAAGATGCCCGGGGCGTGGTGTTCGGTCCACAGTGCCATGCGGGAGATCTTCCAGGAGATGTAGCTGTCAAGCGGGCCGTCCTCGTTGGCGCGGGGAATGATCTTCGCGCCGCGGCGGTGGGCGAGGTAGATCTTCGCGGCGTACTCGGTGAGTTCCTGTGAAGTTAGAGGGTGTACTTTAGCTGGGGCTTTGCGGGAGCATACGGAGGCTGTATCGCTGGCCGAATTACCCATCCCGAGGACGACCACATTCTTTCCTTCAAAGTCGGCCGGGCTCAAGTCATCAGCATAATTTACATCGACAGTTGGCTTGCAATGTTACCTCTTGTATGCCTGCCCGTGAAGGAACTGACCTTCGAATATGCTCAAGTTCTCAATCGAAGGCTTCGTGGCAATCGTCTCTGAGCCGGTCGAGAAGACCACCCGGTCAAAGACCTTTGGCTCGGCGTCGCCTTTGATGTAAACCAGCCATTTCGAGATCTTTTTGTCTCGTTTGATGACATCAATTGTAGTGTTGAAGACGATGTGATCGTATAGCTTGAAGTGCTGGGCATATTGACGGTAGTACTCAGACCATTCGTTCGATGACACGTGTACAGACATGTCTGGAAAGTTAATTGATATAAAGTGATTGACAACCGGACAGCTTACTATCGGGGAATGGGAAGTCGGACATTGGACACTTGTTTCTCCGTTAGAAGGTGACATCGCGTTCATGGGCTTGCATCGGAGGCTCACGACGTATTTGCTCAGCTGCGAACGTGTCCACTGGGTTGTTGATGTGATGGTCGGGTCAGCATCGAATGTGAATATGCCGCCCACTTCGGCTCTGCGCTCGTAGACTGTGACATCGAAGCCGACTTCTCGTAGCTCTTTCAACGATGCCATACCCGCGGGGCCTGGTGATCATCAGTGATGAGTGTCGGGGGGGGGGGCGCATATTCAAGTCGTACCAGCGCCAATGACAGCGACCTTGTCCGCTGAACGGCATCTGACGGGAGATAGCAGAGGCTGGCCCATGTTTGCTTCAAGCCACTCGTGAGAATATGTAGGCGACGGCAGAGGAGCCCAAGCTGCAGATGCAGAAGATCGCCAGACATGCGTCATGTTGTAATCGACAACATCAAGGGGCGCGTATTTCACATGAAGAGGAACGCAGGACATCATTTTCATATTTTTATTGACCAGCATATCGACATAAGGGATCGCATCCCAGTACGATACCTCAGCTCGAAGTCTGCTTGGTTCGGGTTTCGGCTTCAAGTGAGAAGGCCTGCTGTGGTGAGTGAGAACAATGACAGCAGGCTGTAGGAACAATGTTAATGGCATTCCTAGGTCACATCCAGGCCAACTGCGAGCGGTGTGGCGCCTGAACAATACCACAGCGCCTCGAGTACAATCAACGACACGTCTCGAAGTCAGTGTTTGAGGCGTGAGAGTTGCAGCGGCGTGATGTCCAACACATCACTGGCCTCTAGGTGCTAAAACAATTGGGCTTCGGGGAAGCGAGCTGAGATGGTAGTGGTCTGGGGTGGCCGGATGCTGCTGGCCCAAGCTTGCTTGCCCTTGCAGATGTACTTTGCGCTATGGCAGCATGATGTGCATTGGGCCCCCAAACCTTTTTGAAGTGAGGTTGGTGGCGATACCTACCTTGGATGCACAAGGGCCGAAGATGGGGCCATGTTCGAAGACGGAGCCCACTCCGGATGAGGCAAGGCAAAGGCAGCGATAGCCAGGAACAGGAACAGGCAGATGCGCAGAATGATTCACATGTGATCGAATTGGCGAATCATCAGCCCGGAGCTTCTAGGCCGCGAGCGGAGCAGGCGCTGCTAACATCATACCTTCCTCATGCGAGGCCTCACGGCGAAAAAGAAGGTACACTAGTAGCCCCACCCCTGGGCTAGACCAGGAGCGACCCGGTTTTGGTGTTGGCCCTCAATGATGTCAACAGGCAAAGGCATCGATCTAGATCGCGAGACGCGATTGTTGAGGACGACGCCAAAAACCCCTCGCACTCGGACCTCATGTGCAACAGCTTCCTCCTCGATCCCTCTCTTCAGCCACGTATCATGAGACCACTGCACCCCGAACAAAGGCGGTAGCACGGTTCCAGAAAGCCTCAGCCAATCTGATCAACCACCGCCAATACCACGGTCGCCGCTCTTGGCAATTCACGCCCACCGCTCCCCCCAGCCAAGCATGACCACCACTCAAAGCTTCTTTTGACGCACCCAAGACCTCCAAGCAATGAGGTTCATCGCCGCCTACCTCCGCACCTCAGCGGGGCGAGCAAGATGTTTCCATCCTCGACGGAAAGGCTTCGACGCCCTTGCGACTCGTCAATTGGCGACTAAAGAGTTTCGCACTGGCTTCTTCACCTCCAGCTCGCAAGACCAGGCCAAGAAGAAGGCCAGAGGCATTCCCACCCTTCCAGCCGTTCTCATAGCGGGTGGCCTCTTCATATGGGCCCTGTATCCTTCGGAGGAATTCGATCAGATCACAGAAGCCCAGACCTACCGACGAGAGCG
The DNA here is from genome assembly GCA_002851755.1 of Verticillium zaregamsianum. Classification (NCBI taxonomy): domain Eukaryota; kingdom Fungi; phylum Ascomycota; class Sordariomycetes; order Glomerellales; family Plectosphaerellaceae; genus Verticillium; species Verticillium zaregamsianum. Next base: position 2,950,077 of record NMXM01000003.1, on the reverse strand, counting down.
ACAGCTCCAACGGAAGCGCGACAAGGAGCGGCGCGAGAGAGATGAAGAGCAGGATCGGCAGGATCGGCAAGCTGCCAAAAACGCATCTTCTGCCGCCTGGAACACCTTCTCCTCGAGCTTCGAAGCCTTTTCCAACGCTGCCGACATTGAATGGACGTCTCTGTCCGACAGAGTTGTCGGCTTCATCCTTCCGGAGTGGTCCAAGCAGATCCCTGGCTACGTCCGAAAACTGCAGCACGAGCTGTCTTTGGCGCCTGGGTCTCTCGCCGATGAGATTTGGCGTGACGCCCACGACCCCTTCATCAACCCCGAAATCCGACATGAGGCATCCGTCCGAGTTTCTACCGACCTCTGCAACGACGAGAAGGAATTCCTTGCCCGCCGCAAGCTGGTCACCAGAGTCGCCCTGGCCCGCTACCTCGACATCGACGAGAATGAAATTCACCCCGATGATGTCCCAGTCATTGCCATGTGCGGCTCTGGTGGTGGTCTGAGAGCACTCGTGGCCGGCTCGGGCTCTCTCCTGGCCGCCGACGAGGACGGCCTCTTCGACTGTGTGACTTACACGTCCGGCGTCTCCGGCTCCTGCTGGCTGCAGACCCTCTACTTCTCCTCTGTCGGCGGCCGCAGTTTCCCCCGCATCCTAGAGCACCTCAAGTCCCGCGCTGCCATCCACATCGCATACCCGCCCGTTGCTTTTCAGGCCCTTGTGTCGGCCCCGACGAGCAAATATCTCCTCAACGGCGTCGTGGAGAAGCTCCGTGGCGACCCGCAGGCCAACTTTGGCCTCGTCGACATCTACGGTCTACTCCTCGCCGCGCGCTTCCTAGTCCCAAAGGGTGAGCTCGAAGTCTGCGACAGCGACTTCAAGCTGAGCAACCAGCGCCAGTACATCAAGTACGGTCAGAACCCGATGCCCATTTACACGGCCGTCCGTCACGAAATCCCCGGCCTTGACGATAACGAGCCCATCGACAGCGTTGAGGCTGCCAAGGAGAAGGCCGCTCGGGAAGCCTGGTTCCAGTGGTTCGAGATCACCCCTTACGAATTCTTCTGTGAGGAGTTCGCCGCCGGCATCCCGACCTGGGCTCTCGGCCGCAAGTTCAACAAGGGTGTCGATGTGCCCCCGGAGGAGGGCTTCCATCTCCCCGAGGTCCGCGTGCCCTTCCTCATGGGCGTATTCGGCTCCGCCTTCTGCGCAACGCTCAGCCACTACTACCGCGAAGTCCGGCCACTTGTGCAGTCTCTCTCAGGGTTCATTTCCCTCGACGAAATCATTTCGGGTCGCTACAACAACGATCTCGAAAAGGTCCATCCGATTGATCCAGGCACCGTTGCCAACTTTGCCTATGGTATGCACGGCCGGCTACCCGACACTACCCCGGAAGGCCTCTGCGACAAGGAGTACATCCAGCTCATGGATGCTGGTATGAGCAACAACCTGCCTCTGTACCCGCTCATGCGGCCCGGTCGCGGCGTTGAGGTTCTCGTTGCCTTCGACGCCTCCGCCGACACCAAGACAGACAACTGGCTTGCCGTCGCCGACGGTTACGCCCGCCAACGTGGCATTAAGGGCTGGCCCGTCGGTATCGGATGGCCCAAGGCTGGCGAGACGCCCGAGGAAATTTCGCAGGAGCTTGAGCAAGCCGAAGCGGCCACATTGAAGGACGCGGACACCAAGCTTCGCAAGGCCCAGGCTGACCAGAAGCAGGCCGAAGGCAGCAACGCGACGGGCGACCTGGGGTACTGCACTGTATGGGTGGGAACCTCGCAAGAACGCTCCACCAGCACACCCCCGCCCTCCAAGGCCCTCGACGACTCGACGCACTGGCGCATCTCCGAACCGGATGCCGGGATCGCGGTGGTGTACATGCCGCTCCTCGGCAACCCGGAGGCGGTGCCAGGCGTCAGCCCCGGGCAGTCTGATTTCCTGTCGACATGGAACTTTGTCTACACGCCTGAGCAGATTGATCAGGTCGTTGCGCTGGCTCGCGCGAACTACGCACAGGGGCAGAGGCAGATCCGGGAGACCGTCAGGGCAGTGTACTTGAGGAAGAAGAAACTCCGGGAGGCGAGGGACGCGGAGAGGAAGTCAGAGCGGTATCGCGGGCTTGTCAGGCGGGGGATGGCGACGAGGTTGGGGGAGGGAGATCAGTTCAGTTGAACCTCTTAAGATGTTGTAATAGACAAGGGCGCTTGGATGCTTTCGGGCAGGTGGGAGTCATATACCCGGTTGAAGGTACCATACTGTAGATGTAGAGAAAAGAGAAAAGTAATGGTTGTTAAAAATCATCAACAGTATGCTTCGAGACCTGCTGAGATCCCGCTCAAATCGCACATCAACACAAGACCTGGGAAGAAAGCATACGGCACAGAGCAAATGTTGTACAGATCTATACATCTACATCGACGTACACACCTGCCTCTTAGTGGTGGTAGTAATGTGAACAAAATATACACTGCCATCCAGGCACCCCCGGGGTCCACACGGCTACCCATCATACTTCCCCTCGTCGCTTTTCTCCTTTCCAACCATCCTTAGATGACCTCTCCCATATCGATATGCACCGGCTGCCACGGCTTCGCGCCCTCGCTCAGCATGTCACTCGGCACCCTGCTCTTCTCGCCGGGGCTGTACAGGTACCACGCCTTCAACGCGTTCATGCTCGCCTTCAAACGCGCAAAGTCCAGGCTCGCGCCCGTGCCCTCGCCCAGCTTGTCCTGCCCGCTGTAGATGCCGACGACGAAGACGGGCGTGCGGCTGTGGCGGCCCGTCTCGGACAGCAGGCGCGCGACGGGGGCCTCGAAGCCCTCGCGGGCGCACAGCATGGCGAGTTCGCGGGTGGGCAGCTTGAAGCTGAAGAGGCTCTCGAGGTTGACGCGGCGGGAGAGGACGTGGGCGTCAACGAAGGAGCGGACGCTCTCGCGGCCGCAGTGGACGTAGAGGGCGCCGACGACGGCGCGGACGAAGGCGGCGTTGGCGTTCTGGCGGATCTCGGTGCGCTCGGCAGAGGCGAGCTCGGCGGCGTCGGTCGCGTCGAGCGGGTTACGGGTGGCCTTGTGGACCGTGTCGCCGAACTCGTCGTCGTAGACGATACGGGAGCTGGTGCCGCGGCGCCACTTGAACTTGTCGATGTGGGCCGCCTCCTTGCGGACGTAGCCCCAGCGCGTGTGCACAACGCCGGCCTTGGGGTCGAGCGTGTACTGCAGCAGGCCCGGGTCGACCTCCTCGCCAGGCGCCGCGGCCATCTCGACACCCCATTGTTGGGCAATCTTGGCGAGGGACGCGGGACCGGCGTAGGAGCGCATGGCCTCGAAGAGGATGGCCATGGGCAGGCGGGGGTAGGCAACGACGAGGCGCTCGGAGGTGTGGTAGCTGATGAGGGAGGAGCCGGTCAAGGCGAGGTTGGCGTTGTTGAAGTGCGGGTTCGCATCCGCGGACGGGTCGACGAGGCAGCGCGCGAGGGTCTGGAGGGGGAGCTTCGAGGGGAGGGAGAGACGGGCGTGAAGGGCGGCGAGCTTGGGGGAGGTGAGAGCTCGTGCGGGGAGCGGTGACGGCAGAGGTTTGTACTCGGGGATGTCGAGGTCGTCTCCGGCGGTCTCGAGGGCGGATGAGGCGGCGTTGGATGATTGTAACCGTGACTGTTGCAGGCGTGGTGCCGTGGCTGCTGTCGTTGCTCTAAAGGAGGTCGAGATGGGAGTGTGGTAGGAGGGAGCCGCCGCCCTCGCCTGGGCGGAGAGCAATTGCCCTGTGCATCGTATTGTCCGTACCCTCTTCATCTGTAATGATCGAAAGAAAGAAAACCGTGTTGTACAGGCGTGGAAGTGGAATGTGGTTGGACGAATCGCTAGGCCGTCTGCTTCCTCGTTCGCCTCGTCACGAAAAAGTTTCCCGAGTGTCGAGACGAGTCGTGGAGTCGTGTGAGGTGCAGGGGTCCCAGCGCCGATGTTGCTGGAGCTAACCCGGATTAACCGTGCTCCGCTTCCGCTTCTTCCGACCCGCCAGGAAACCGCCGTGCATCGCGACTTCAAGGTCCGATCCTCGAATCACAACCTCGTCAATTGTCATTATCCTCAGTATACCCCATCAATTGAAGATACAATCAAGATGGTAAGTACAACCTCTCCCTATAGATGCGACGAGGCTAACGCGAGATCCAGGGTGGCGGTCCGAAAGTCCCGTGAGTTCCCATCGCAAACCCGACGACAATCCCCCGAAAACCCTCTAACCGTGCCTTTGAAGATACCCCAAGCACGTCTGGTCGCCTGCCGGTGGCTGGTACACGCAGCCCGCAAACTGGCGCGCCAACACGGCCGTCATGGGCCTTGTCATGTTCGGCGTCATGTGCGGTGTCTGGAAGATCAGCTCTGAGAAGGAGCACCGATACATCATGCCTAAGGAGGGAGCCTTCTTTCCCAGCAGATAGTAGGCCCATCACTATTCGATGCCGATAGGGCTCCTTGCTAACGTCCGGCAGCTGGTCGAAACAATTGATCGAGTACGACCAAGAACAAGCGGCGAAGAAGAAGGCGGCTGGCGAGACGAGCTCTTAGGTTCTAGGGTCATGGAACGGTGGAGGCAGTGTACACATAGGGCTCGCGAAGAATGGGAAAGAACATTGAACCAAAACGGAGTGACCCTGCGATATCGCTACCTGCTGCAACCCATGGACGAGCAGCATATTTCCTACGGCCGGACGAACCCGAGGAGACAACCGGATGCTGCAAACCAGCATCCTCTAATCGATGAAGACCTGTGACGACAATCCCATCTTCGCCTGGAAATACCCCCATTGTCTCCCTTATCGCATTCTGACAACTCATGCTGAAATCCGATCCTGTTGCAGTATGACACCATGCTGCAATGCACGCCACACTGACAAGACAACAATGTCTCGTCCACAGTTGTGTCACGAATGGTCCTTCTTATCAGGTGGTTCTGACTTTACCAAGGCATCCCGAAAGAAGCATAAGAAGGAGCAGACACTGGCCACAGATGCTTTAAGATTGCTAGAGAAGTTATTAGTCCTGCGCGACCTGTCATCAGCAGCCTGAAAACAGCCCGAGCTAACGCCTTGCTAGACGAACCGCAAGCTCAACCTGGCATACCAAATCACTCGACGTTATCGTTCCGTGTTCACGAAACCAGGCTCTCGTAATACCAACCTGGTAATAGAGGCCACGGCGCCTGGCATTGGCCCTCGCTCGTCACCGTCACTTAAGGAGATGGAATACCACAAGACTTCCTTCAACATCATCATTACTGGTCTGATTTGTCACAAACTCGTTGCTCGAACTGTTCTTTGGGTCCGGACTTTTCAAAGATCTGTGGGCACCCGGCCTCACCGCCCTCGATTGTTCGACCTCCTCATTGTCCATCGCTCCTGAGCTTCTCGCCATCCTTCCGGGCGACTATTGCCGTGCATGCGACTATCTCCTGGGGTTCTAACCGGCTGAACGGCATCTTCATATTGAACATCTTCAATTGTCCTGTCTTGTCGTCCGAGAGTGACACATTGAGAACGGATCCACGGCAGCCTCTTCTAAGGTTCGACTCGAGATGAAATATATGGACCCGTACACCGAGTCAATTGCCTCAAAACACCATACCTGGCAATTCAGGAACCAGGATGTGCTGCCGTACTGCCGTCAGGCGACCACTATGGACAGCTGACATATTCAAGCAAACCCTTACTCCTGCGATTATCAAGCATTATTTCACCCCGTACCCCGTCGTCCCGTTTGTCGTCTTCCCCGGTCGTTGGCCCGCCCAAAACCAAGGCCGGACTGAGCTTCTTCTCGTTTGAAGGTTCGTTAGTCGACTACCCCTGTCAGTCAAGCGTGGCTGGGTGCTGAAGCGCGTCGCTTTAAACACCCAAACCCGCACCGAAACGAGGGCTTGGTCAACCCCCGTGGGCAAACCACGATCGCATCAGCGACCACTGACTCGGTCTCCGAGGTTCCCGCCTTCAGTCCCTCCACAACAGTCCCTATTTACCTCCGATTGAGGCAATTGCAAGCCTCTTCGAAGCATCTCGACCTGTCAATCCTGGTTTGTAAGGCTTATGTCACAGATTGATTAGATTAGATCGAACTCAACCATTCGGCTTCGTTGCTTCATCTGTACTCGACAAACCCACCAAGGAGGATCCTCGTCTGAAAGGGGAAATTGGCGTGAATAAGCGTTTGAACTTTAGTACACTTGAGATGAACCAGTCCTGCCCGAACAGCTGGGTCCATGCAAAGCATCAAGCCCGCTGAGGTAACTGCGCCGCCATGTCGACGTCGAATTCGACTTAGGTGACTTGGCCTGTGACAGACGGGGACTCGGACGAGTTGCTATAAGTCCGCCATGTGGCCACTCCGACGACGTGATGTTCGGTTCTTCAAGCCAAGACTTTTTGTGCCCTCACTCTTTACTCACATTCCTTGCCTGCCATCTTGACAATGCGCTCTTCGCTTCTCGTTGCCACGCAGCTGGTTGCTGCCGCCCTCGCAGGCGAGCCATGGATCAACGAGGTTGACACTGGCCTTGAGACCTACCTCTCCAGTACCAACTACACCGAGGGCGAGCTTCCTCTTCTCAAGGACATCCGTGCCATCCCCGACTTTGATTGGGCAGCCCGCCAGCACCTTGACAACCAGATGTACTCTTTCTATCGCACTGGCACCGCAGGCGAGTACAGCTACCGCCACAACCTTGATGTGTGGAAGACTGTCCAGCTCCGCTCGAGGCATCTGAGCGATGTTACCAAGCTGAACCAGACTCTGGCAACCACCATTCTCGGCTACAACTTTAGTGCGCCTCTGTTCATCGCCCCCGCTGCTCGTGGTGTCTACGGCGACCCTGAGCGTGCCGAGTTGAACTTCGTCGAGGCCGCTGGCAACGAGAACATCCTGTACATCCCTTCCATGTACGCCTCGAAGACTATCGAGGAGATCGCCGCCGGCAAGTCCAACAGCACCCTGAACGGGCCCCAGGTCATCTTCCAGCAGATCTACACCAACGCCAACCTCTCCGTGACCTGGGAGAACATCCGCCGTGCTGAGCGGACCGGCGCCAAGGCTATCGTCTTCACCATCGACGCCCCCGGCGACTCCGTTCGCCACCGCGCTGCCCGCTACGACACCACCAACGCCAACTCGGTGTCCTCCGCACTGACCTGGGACGTCTACGACCAGATGCGCAACCAGACCAGCCTGCCCATCATCCTGAAGGGCATTACTACCGCAGAGGAGGCCCTTCTGGCCGTCGAGAAGGGCGCCAAGGCCATCTACATTTCCAACCACGGCAGCCGTCAGCTCGACCACACCCCCGGCCCCCTCGAGATCGCCTACGAGATCCACCGCAATGCTCCTCAGGTCTTTGAGCAGGTCGACGTCCTCGCTGACAGTGGGATCCGCTACGGCAACGACGTCCTCAAGCTCCTCGCGCTCGGCGTCAAGGCTGTCGGCATGGGCCGACCGTGAGTATACCAGAATACATAGGATGTGACAAGGCTAATGCGAACGTAGCTTCATGTACTCCAACGTGTATGGTCTTGAGGGTGTCACCAAGGCCATCAACATCATGAAGACGGAGATTGTTCGTGACGGAGCCCAGATGGGCGCGACGAACCTGCACAACATTAGCACGAGCTTCGTGAGTTTGGCTAGCATGTCTAGTTGATGAGGAACCGTGATCTGACCAAGTACAGCTTAACACCCGTCAGCTCGAGCAGAATGTGTATCTGTTCGACCAGTGAGCCGAAACGATGACGGAACGAAATAAGCATGACAAGTTGGTTCCTGGAGGAAATATGCTTCTCGGAGAGGAGTTGACGGAGTTCTGAAGGTTGACGATGCTCATGACTTTACGGATATTTTATGTAGTGGCACGGAAGGCTCCCTATCACGAGCTTAGTGTTCATAGTCATGCTCACCTCGATCATGTTGCAATTGAAGGCCGAGGTCATACGTCCCAAATTCTTTATAAAGTAGGATGTTCATTTGAAAGTTGAGAGTCAATGTTGATTGTCTAAAACAAACCAAAGGAAAGTAATAAAAATAACAGAATCAGAGTAGGACAATGTTGGGGTATCATGGCCTAGACAAACAGGCCAGGCTAGTTTGTGCCTCTCGGTGCCTGGATGTCCTGTTTGCTATAGCTAAGTCAAACTTCTTACACAGGGTTGCATCGAAAGACGCTAGGCTGGTAAAGTCGGTACAGGAAAGATGTGAGCCTCTCTTCCGTCAATAAGTCATCATCATCCTGGCGAACTGTCAAGCCGAGGATTTCATTACCAGTGTTCACGCAGCTCAAGGGACCTCGTCGTCAGCGTGAGGCTCGGCGCCAAGTGCGGCAACGCGGCATGTTACGTCCGTGCTTCTCCCTGAACACAGCCCTGATCGTGCTGTCGTAGGGCTGAGGGGCTGCGAGAAGACAATCCGAAGACGAAACCCGAGATGTGTTTGTTGGTGATGCTGGGAATCCGATGGGAATGTGGTGAGGCGCTGTGCACTGCAAAAGACATGCGGAAAGCCGGGCTGACGCTTTACGAGTCATGCGGGTTTGCCTGGCGAATCCGACGTGCGAGAATACGAGCCAGACGAGTACGAGCGAATACGGGGCTAGTGCTGTCAGCTAGCCTCAGTCCGGCAGTGCCGATCCCCACCCTCGGGTTGTTCGCATCTCGAATCCAACACGACCTCATCCCATCTTCTATTCGACAATTCGAGTCTCTTCATCCCAAAGGCACAGGCACACTGCCCCAAAGCGGCCACCCACGAGGCCCAATCAAGCTATGCCAGGACGGCACATCGGCCGTTCAAAGATGGAGCCTCTCATGCAACTTCGGGTCCTGCCGACTGCCTAGGAGTCGCAACGCGCATGGTTGGACGCGAGTCCCTTGACATCATGCATCCATCCCGTCCGATTCAGATCCAGACCTAGACCGTCGCATCATGTATACCTTAGGCTGGCGTCGGAGCTAGACATGGAGCTGGAGCTGGAGCTGAATCGCTCCCTTGATAAGCCTGGTCACCCCGTTGGACTAAGGCATTGTTCTGCTGCTCTTCAACAACCTTCTTCTCGCCTTCCGCCGTCATAAGATCACCAGCGAGCCATTGTTTTTTTTCTTCTTCATTTCGCCATGTACAACGACGACAAGCCGCTACCCAGGCCGCCAGCGCCGCGGCGCCCTTCCTCATTCGCACCAGACGAACCAGGCCCGAGTAACTACGCCGATGCGATACCAGAAGAGGCACCTCCACAGTACTCGGAGCAAGCTGCCGCCGCCGAGCGGATTCTGAACGACGCGACGGGGGCCACGGGTATGATGCCGTAGAGAGACGCCTCTTTCCATCTAGAGACTAACATGGTCGCCGTAGCCGATGGACGTATTGACATCAACCTCGATTCAAAGCTCTGCAGAACCCTCTCTATCCTTGTGCCTCGAAGAGAATCGACACAGCCCAAGCCTGACCGGCCCGTCAGTGTCCTCCCCCCGGCCTACACCGAGCAGATCAATTGGGGCATTCGCCTCAACATTGTCGTCCAGGTTGTCGGCAGTCGAGGCGATGTTCAACCATTCATCGCTCTCGGCAACGAGCTCCAGCGCCATGGACACAGGGTTCGCCTTGCCACCCACGACACCTTTGCCGACTTTGTGCGGAAATCTGGCCTCGAGTTCTATCCCATCGGCGGCGACCCGACCGAGCTGATGGCCTACATGGTCAAGAACCCCGGGCTCATGCCCTCCATGAAGAGTCTCCGCGCTGGCGACATCCAGAAGAAACGCGCCATGATGGCTGAGATGCTGGAGGGCTGCTGGAGGTCGTGCATCGAACCCGATCCCTTGAGCCAACAGCCTTTCGTCGCCGACGCCATCATTGCGAACCCGCCGAGCTTCGCCCACGTCCACTGCGCTCAGGCTCTTGGCGTGCCGCTGCACCTCATGTTCACCATGCCTTGGAGCAGTACGAAGGACTTTTGCCACCCCTTGGCCAACATCAACGTCAACAACAGCAGTATTTCACCTGCTGTCGCGAACCAGGTCTCGTATCTGGCTGTCGAGTGGATGACCTGGCAGGGGTAAGGAAAACGTCCGTGTCCCGCTCACGAGCAGTACGCTGACTTGATGACAGACTTGGCGATATCATCAACGCGTGGAGGCAGACCTTGGACCTGGAGAATGTGCCTTTCTCCGAAGGCGCGGGCCTTCTCGAGACGCTTCAGATTCCCTTCACATATTGCTGGTCGCCGGCCCTGATTCCCAAGCCTCTCGACTGGCCGGACTACATCGGTGCGTATCTGGCTTGATGTGTGCAATATAGAGCGAAACTAACGACATCGACAGACGTGTGTGGCTTCTTCTTCCGAGATACACCAGATTACACACCCGAACCCGACCTCGATGAATTCCTGCGCAGCGGGCCTGCTCCCATTTACATCGGCTTCGGAAGCATTGTCATTGACGACCCTGACAAGCTGACGGCGACGTTGGTGGAGGCTGTGAAGGAGACGGGCGTTCGTGCCATCATCTCCAGGGGATGGAGCAAGCTCGGTGCCAATCAGCCGGCTGACAAGGATATCTTCTACCTCGGAGACTGCCCCCACGAGTGGCTGTTCCAGCACGTCACTGCTGTCGTCCATCACGGCGGAGCTGGTACGACCGCATGCGGTCTGCTAAACGGGAAGCCGACGGCCATCGTGCCCTTCTTCGGCGAGTAAGTCATCTCTCCGGTCTGTTTACAAGGCATTCGTCGCTAACCAAATCACAGTCAACCGTTCTGGGGGACCATGGTCAACGCTGCCGGCGCTGGTCCCATGCCCATCCCGCAAAAACAGCTGAACAGCCAGAACCTCGCCGAGGCCATCAAGGACTGCTTGACCCCTGGGGCGCTTGCGGCCGCCAAGGTCATGGCCGACAAGATGCGACAGGAAAACGGCGTCAGGCAGGCCGTCAACTCCTTCCACGCCAACCTCCCCTTGGACAACATGCGTTGCGACGTCATGCCCGAACTCCCGGCTGCCTGGTCGTACAAGAAGGGTTCGCGGCATATGAAGCTCTCGAAAGCGGCGGCTGAGGTTCTTACGGATGCGAAAAGGATGAAGTGGACCGATCTCAAACGGTAAGCCGTCGTATAAACACCGTGTTTCTCTCAGATCTGTACTGATCAAGCGCCACAGCTACGAACCTCGACCCATCGACATCGTGCTCCGGAGGTGGGACCCGGTCACGGCTGCCACCTCATCGATGTTCAAAATGTACGCCGACATGGCAACCTCGGCGGCCGACATTGTCGTCAAGCCTGTGCAGGCATTCACTTCAGACAGGCCCAACAGCAAGCGCATAGAGTCCAGCAGAGACTCGAGCCCGCGGTCATCAGAAGACCCTATCTACGGCAGGTCCGCCGGGCTCGAGGTGCCACCAGAAACGTATGACAAGAAGGATCAAAGGAGTCGCGCTGGCACTGCCCTCGCTGGGTCAGCAAGTGGCGTCGGTGGATTCTTCACGTCTTTCACCAAGGGTATTTACCTTGATGTACCGCACGCGATCCAGGAGGGTATGCGTGTCGCCCCGCGGCTCTACGGTGGCGAGGTCTACGATCCAGGTGCTGTGACAGACTGGAAGTCAGGAGGCATCGCGGCGGGAAAGAACTTCGGCCATGGAATCGTGGAGGGAATCGGCGGGCTGGTCATGTCGCCCGTGCGGGGCGCCAGGAAGGAGGGGGCGGTGGGCGCTGCCAAGGGGGTAGGCATTGGTGTCCTTAACATGACAACAAAGGTGTCGTCGGGAGCCCTGGGACTGCTGACGTTCACGAGCCAAGGCGCCTTTAAGAGCGCACGTGCGTCGATGCGGAGGGATACGCGGAGGATCATCAAGCAGGCCAGGCGGGCGGAGGGCGTGGCCATTCTTCGGGAAGGCAAGCAAGGGGTTGATCCAGGAACGGCACTGAGGACGTATGACCGGCTGGTGGTACAGATGCCGGAGGAGGAAAGACACTGGACGGACAGGCTTGGGCCGAAATGATAGCATCATGGCTTGTACAGGGCTTTCGCGAGGTGCTCTTATCCTCTGTAAGCTTTCAAAAGAGTTAGATACCCAAAGTGTGATTCGCTGAGCTTCTAGTCCGATTTTGTGAATTACTTGTATTGCAGATGGGAAATTTCAATTCGCATTCTCAGGCTGTAGCCTTTCCGCCTGCATGTCCAGGTTGTTGTCTGCCTACCTATGTACCGTATCTTACCTTTCACCCGTCTCCGATCGACTGACCGATTATATGGACATCACATGTCGCGAGGCAAAGCCAGTTGAAGGCAACGATGCGGCCAGGATCGACATCCATGGTCTCGACCCCCAAAGCTGCATAATGATCGTAGTCACCAATGCGGAGCCCAGGCCGCCGGGGACACGACATAGTCCTGTCTGATGAAGACAACATAGATTTCATTGTGCAAACAATTCGAACAATGAGCCCTTGCGAAGATGCACTCTACCTTGAGGACTAATTAGAGCATGGCCGACTCGAAGAGCCGGACCGAGAGGTACATCGTGCTGTTCACTCCGCGAAGGCGGATTTTGTGGCCCAGTGCCAGCGCAGTGAACGATTCGTGGTGTAGGACTCGATGGGCGTTGAACCTATGAACTGAATCATACGATACTCGACCTACCTGGGACAGTGTGGACTCCGGAATGCCTTGCGTGAAAAACCATACACTCCTACAGGGTCAAAAATAGGAGGGAGCCTAGTGGCATGTGCTGGACAGACATGGAAGCCTCGCATATCGATTTCGCCGTCTACAGGCAGACCGAGAGCCTTACCAACTCAGAGACCATAGCCATTGATACTTCACCGAACCGGTAATGCTTCTAACCTTGGATCAATTCCGTGGGTATCACGCCCTCCTAACGCCCCGCAGCCTCCTAAACGCCGAAACAAACAACCCATTCAACGGTGAACCACATCCCAGTCTGCATTGTCTTCAGTAGTACCGGTTTCCTCCCTTACGACGATCACGGTTGTTATTGCGCGCGTAGGGCCCACCCCGGCCGTCGTGTCTCCTGTCGCGATGCTGCTGGCGGTCGGACTCGGGAATCGCCTCGACCCTATCAATCTCGACGTCTTCGTACTCCTCATGCAGGTACGAGTCGACGGCCTTCTTCTCGACCTTGGCCTGATCCATGTCGAAGACGAAGCGCATCGTGCCCTCGGTGCTGCGCGTGCTGCGCTTGACGGGCGGGTTGCTTCCCGGCGCCGATCCCGTCGTGGCAGGCGACGTGGCTGAGCCCGGGGTGAAACCCGGGGTGAAGCTCGGGGTGATGGCGGGCGTGAAACCCGTCTGCGGTTCGTCCACCTTGCACTGCTCGCACCAGACGAGGTACCGTTTGAGCTTGTGGCTCGCGTCGGCGCCCTCGTCTTTCCAACCAGAGTCGACTTCCTCCATGACCTTCCTCTTAATGTCGAAGAAGTGCTGCTCCTCGTACTGGGAGCCGACCTTGGTCGATTTGGGGTGCTGGGTGTAGAGGTCGAGAAGGTCGAGCATTGTTTCAACAATGTCTGCTCGAGTCGTGTGCCAGTCGGAGGGATTGACCTTCTGAACCTCTTTGATGTGTGCTCCCGTGATGAGGGCCGTGAGCTCAACCACAGCCAGAGCCATGGTCCAGGTAGTTTGCTTGATTGGCGCGAAGGTCTTGTGCAAATCAATGCCCATGTCGTATGTAGTCGTGAAGAAGCTCTTGGTCGCCTTGGGGCCGAGGATTGTCTTGATGGCCTTGACGAAGTACTTCTGCGCGTAGCGACTGCGGAAATCGAACCCAATGGTCTCAAGGATCAGACGCTCCAGTCCGATGACAATCTTGGAGGGCTGCTCGAACATCTGGAGGCTAGTCAGCGGCCGTCGAAAATAGCACTCGAGGCGAGGCAGTGCTCCGCGAGGGGGGGGATGGAGAAACGCCAAGAGCGCCTAAAACACCCGTACCTTATCGTCCTGCGTCGTCGTGAATTCAGCATTCTTAATGTTGTAGGCGGCACACAGGATCTCCTTGGACTTCTTGATGGTGTCCTCGACCTTGCATGACAGGAATAGAGAGGCGAGAGCAGCATCCTGATAGTTGTACTCGGCATCCCTATGGCAGAGGCGGAAGAGGTGGAAGTAGAAGCACGCCGTGTCGAAAGTACGGACCGGCCTGTGAAGCTTGTGTCAGCGTCTCGGCCAGATCGGAGAGCGGATCTTTCCAACGTACAGGTGCAGGTACTCGCGAACGTTATCCAGCAACTGCACGCCCTGCAGCCGGTATGTGTCTTCGCGTGCTGGCTCGCAGCCGTGCTCTTTGAGCATGCGCTGCAGCTTTTGCTCGAGGGTGAATAGGCAGGCGACCTGGACGTGGCCGGGGTGAGGGCCCTTGGGGGGGTCGGTATGATCTAGAGCTACGACGCCATCGGGGATCGGTGGTTGAGGGGGCGCCTTGTCGGCTTCCTTCGCAGCCGTCTGGGCTCGGGGGCCATTCGGGGCCATACTGCCTGCGGAGATGCTTGCGTATGGAGCTGTTGTAGTGCGTATTGGGCTGCGAATACGGGTAGAGAGGAAGTAGTCGAGCTGTCGATAGGGACTCGATGACGGGGTCCAAAAGCGATGCCAAAAATGATGGTGTCGGTTCGCAAGCTTGCGGCCGGCAGATTCGGGCGATCTTTGCGATGAAGACGTAAGGACCACTCTTCCTTGCCGGCTGATGATGATAATCGGAGGTATCGCGACCGTTTACGAAAGGTCGGGGTATCGTGAGCTCCCCAGTTGATCGAGCAAAAGTCCGGTCGCAGAGCTAGTGTGGAAGAAAGATTGGAGCTGTCGCGACCTGGACTTGGTGATTGCCACGGTGGAGCGCACCTGCATGTCGGGGGAAGGACTCGATGTGGGGAGCGCGTCGCCTGATTGGGCTGATCATACAGGGCGAGATCCACCAGCACATTGGGGGTTCAAGGGGTCTCATCGCGATAGTTACGGGCACAGCGTGTCAGTAGAGGAAAGACATGATTGTTTGACGGCTTATTTGGGTGGTTGCATGACAAGTATCTTCGTGTTAAAAAAAAATAAAAAATTGAAGATTGGTCAGTACCAGTGGACCATGTGGTCGACAGCGCCGGCAAACCCAGATCATGCCTTGCTAGGCCTCCTCCCTCCTTGACTCCTTGCAATGCCCTTGATCGTACATGCCTCCTTCTTTCATCAAGTACGGACAGTGATGGACCACAAATGCCACCTGAAGCGGCCATGCTTTTGGTCCTAAGCCAGATACCTATCGAAACCGAGGGCGCCGTGTGCTCGTGCTTAGCCTGAAGCAGGAATCCATCGTTATCATCGCCAGCCTGCGGATAGAGTGGTCAGCCTCTGTGAGTTGATTCATCTCGTGGCAGGGACCCAAGGACATACCAGTGGGATGAACCGGCCTGATGTTAGACCTTTCGCGATCACTGGCTGGCCTCGAGCGTCTCGAGGGCGGCGGCATCAAAGGCGCCGCGCTCAATGACGGGGACATCGGGCGCCTCGGTGCCGGGAGCCAGAGTGGGCGCCTCGAAGGGGAGGTACGGCAGGGCGAAGACCGTGACCGGGAGCATGGCGACGAGGAGGGTAGAGAACTGCATGTTGATCGTTGTGGATGGAGGCTGGGGTAACGCTGATCTTGTTGTTGATCGGGCCTGCTGATCGTACAATGGCTAAAGCGCTGATGTCGTGAAGGTCAAACAAAAAAAGTCATGTCATCGGGGAGAACATGGGTCGCCAAGAGGAGGTGGAGGACCTCCCGTACTTATGGTGAAGTCGACCCTACTGCCCTCCCCCCCTTGGAAGACCGCATCAGGCGGCATTCGATGCAGTGCGCGGCTATCACCTTAGCTTCGTTGGCTTCTGACATGGTGGTCGTCCGAGCTTCGAAACGGCACAGCGAGGGCTGGTGTTGCAGATTCCGTTTCAGGGCCAACGACAGGTTCGCCGCGCGCCATGGATGCCGCCGGATAAAAAAGGGACGATCCCCTGACCATGGTGCGAAGATCAGCAGATCGCGTTAGCTTCTCCGGAGCTAGCTGGTGCTGTGAGACGCGGACCAACTTGAAGCAGCTGGGCCAGACTTGGAAAGATGATGGGATTCGCGGGTCCGGACGACAGTGCGCCGCTGCTTGGACGCCGGCCTGGATTGGGGTTGAGTTGGGGTGATGTGGTGCCTGACGGTGCCAGCCGTGACCCCCTGGCCGCCTCACTCAACTCGACTCGACGCTCCACTGCCCGGACTGCGGTGCCGAGGCGGGCCTGACCTGACGTGCCGCGCGAGTGGAGCCTCCTGCGGGCCGCGGACCATCATATCGCCGACTCCAGGCCTCCCATCCCGAGCCCGACCAATGGGAAGCTCAAATCGCCACAGCTTCCAGATTGCTGCCTGTGACCCCCCCATCCAGGTCGACGGCTTGCGTCACTTCGCCCTCGTACAAGAACACGAGCATCATCACCAGGGACACCACTGTCCGTAACCGCCACGCAAACCCACGATGAAGCTGTTTCCCCTCTACAACCTGCTCGCCCTAGGCTCCCTCGCTGCGGCCTCCGAGCAGAGGCTCTCGAACGCGGTCGTCTCCGACACCGACGATGACACCCCTCTCCCCCTCATCATCTGGCACGGCCTAGGCGACACGTACAACGGCGAAGGCATCCAGCACGTCGCCGAGCTGGCCGAGGCCGCCTACCCGGGCATCTACGTCCACATCGTCAAGCTCGGCGCCGACCCCAACGCCGACCGCTCCGCCACCTTCTTCGGCAGCGTCTCGGACCAGCTCGACACGGTCTGCGCCGCCATCGCCGCCGACCCCATCCTCTCCACCGCCCCCGCCGTCGACGCCCTCGGCTTCTCCCAGGGCGGCCAGTTCCTCCGCGGCTACGTCGAGCGCTGCAACGCGCCCCCCGTGCGCTCCCTCGTCACCTTCGGCAGCCAGCACAACGGCATCGTCAGCTTCAAGGCGTGCGGCGACGGCGACTACCTCTGCAAGGGCGCCATGGCCCTGCTGCGCTTCAACACGTGGTCGTCCTTCGTCCAGAGCAGGCTCGTGCCGGCCCAGTACTACCGCGACCCCGCCCACGACGAGTACGAGAAGTACCTCGAGTCGTCCGCCTTCCTCGCCGACATCAACAACGAGCGCGAGCGCAAGAACGACCAGTACGCCGCGAACGTCGCCAGCCTGACCAACTTTGCCATGATCATGTTCGACCAGGACACCACCGTCATCCCCAAGGAGACGGCCTGGTTCGAGGAGGTCAACGGCACCGAGAGCCTGCCGCTGCGCGCGAGGAAGCTGTACACCGAGGACTGGATCGGCCTGCGCGCGCTGGACCGCAAGGGCGGCCTGAAGTTCAGGAAGGTGCCCGGCGACCACATGCAGTTCACCGAGCAGGAACTCAACGACACGCTGCGTGAGTTCCTGGGCCCCGCCTCCAAGAGGTTCGCCTCCGAGGCCCCCGGCGCCGCCGAGCTGCCGCTGGACGACTCGTGGTCGCAGGACCTGTGAGGGGATCGAGAGGGCGTGGACATGGCAGGGAAGCAAACGTGAGCGCGCGTAGTGACATTTTTTTTTTGGTTTTGGGTAAATTGAACGTTGTATTCTGGCATGTCTCGAATAAGTCTCTCAAGTGATGTGACCGATTGTGTCCCCAAAGAAACAACTCCATACGCCCGCGTTCATGCATGGTACATACAGAAGCCCCGCCGCCCTCTCCGCCCCGCCGAGTTCCGGCGCGTCTGGGACGTGACTACTAGTTGTCGAGCGCCGCCTTGGCCTTGGCCTTCTGCTTCTTGAGCTTCGTCTTGCGCTCCGCAATCTGCGCGTCCAGCTGGGCGTCGTCGGCCTCGGGCAGCGCCTCCTTCTCCTTCTTGGTCTTCTTGGCGGAGGGCTTGGCGTCCTCGTCGGCGGCCGACGACGCGAGGGCCGACTTGCGCTTCTTGCCGACGTTGGCCTGCTCCTTGAGGGCCTTCTTCTCCTCCTCGGTCGCGTCGGCGACGACGTCCTTGTCGTCGATGAACAGCTCCTCCGTCGCCCAGATGGGCAGCGCCACCGTCTCGGCGCCCTTGATGTAGATGCCGCGGACGTTCTTCCACTTCTGCGGGACGAACCTGTCGACGAGGCCGGCGGTCAGGGCGTTGACGTTGTCGGCGATCTGCTCGGCCGTCATGCCGGCCGTGGCGATCTTGACGGCCGTGTTGGTCGACGGCGTGAGGCTGACGTACGCGGCGCTCAGCGACTTCTGGATCTGCTCGGCAATGTACGCGGGCGTGCCCGGGTTGACGTTGGCCTCGGAGTTCTTAGGCTTCTGGGCCTTCTTGCCGTCCGCCTGGGGCTTCTTGCCCTGCACGATGACGGGGATGGGGCGCTTCGCGGTGGTCTTGTAGAAGGTCTTGCCGAGGGCCTGGGGCGTGGCTGTCAGCGGTGCGCGCTCCGGGTGTCTCGCGGATGGGGGATCTCGCGGACGGGGGATCACGGTTCTCTCTCACCTTGGGCAGCCGGGTGACGATGCGCTCGTCGCCGAGGAAGATGTCGTGCTCGGCGAAGAGCTTCCTTTGCGCCTCGTACTGGGAGTACTTCTTCTGCAGATGGTTGATGTCGATGACGCGGGTGATGCGCTTGCGGAGGGCCTCGGGGAAGGACTCGTCCTCGACGGCGTCCTTGTAGGCGCGCTGGGGCGAGGCGACGATCAGGCAGATGGTCGAGTCCTCGGCGTGGAGGCTGTGCGGCACGGGGACGCGGCCGGGCTTGAGCCTGTTCGTGTCGGCGATGTGGCGCTTCGTCGTCAGGGTGAGCCAGATGGGCGTCTCGGCGGCGGCGTCCTCGTCATCCTGGAGCAGGTTCTTCTTGTCCGACTTCTGCGCCGACTCCTTCGCCGACTTCTGGATGTGGGCCAGCAGAGCCTTGGAGGCCTTGAGGGTCTGCAGGGTGTTAGGAGGGACACGAGGGGAGCGGTGGAGGCGCGAGCGGGAGCGTTAGTGTACCTGTTCGGGGTCAATGGTGACCGCAGAGGTCTGCGAGCGCGTCGCGATTTCCTTGGTAGGCGCCATTATGTCGTTTGGGTAGCTGGAATCGGTGATTGAGGTTGCCCGTCCGAGGTGGTGGTTGGATGGCGGGGACTTTTCTTCGCAGAGGCTTCGTTCAGTCGTCCAGATTTTTTTCCGACAGGGGTCCAGAGTTGCCGATAAGGCGATTGACCGGGCATGATAAGCGCACGGTCCACTTTTGATGCGGCCGACCGAGGTGGGTCTCGGTAAAGAGCCTCACCGGTCGCGATATCACGGTCGACGGAGCATGGAGTTGCTGGTGTTGAAGCCAAGAGTCCATGTCGAGGAAATTGAGATATGACTAGAGCGGAGGACCGACGAGCTGGAGAAACAACATAAAAGAGATTACAGATGCATCGTTTTCCCTGGTTTCGATTTATTGCAACATCAATACGCCGCGATGAATGTCTTAGGCGTCTCTCTCCTTGCTTGAATCGACGACGACTCCGGCATCCTCATTAGCACTGCGCGACCCTCGACAGTGCAGCAAGACTCGATCTGCAGAGATTGTCACGCGTGTAGCCAGGTCGTCACCGCCCTGCCCAACCTCGCCTCTCGCAGAGCAAGCTGTAGCCAAGGGTGGGCGTACGCCAGCGTGCAGAGGGGGCAGACCCCACGCTGGCCACTTGCAGTCAAGCCGCGGACAGGATGGGCCGCAATTCAAGAGGCGTCGGACCAGGCGCACGCCAAAGACAGATCAGCGTTGAGGGGCGCAGGCGGGCCTCCGATGCGTTCGGCGAGAAACGCGTCTGGGGGGGGGGCCCAGAGCGGCGTAGCGGAGCGCACATGGGGAGCACTTCGAGTCTAGGGCTTCACGAGGGACTCGATCATTATATGAAGTACGCCGGGTCGGTCGTCTGCGTGGCAGCGTTCAGCGGTATGTGGCGGGAGAGAAGACGTGATGGGTGAGACCAGGGATCTCCTGGGAGGCTAAACGTGCTTGTCCAGGGCGTCGAAGGGCTCAACGTGACTTGCCTGTACCGAGCAGGCATATGGACAGCCACCTGTGAAATTGTCGGCTGCGCAAATAAGCAGCACACGACAGGCTGCCGGGGGCGGGCGGGCGGGCACGAGATATGTGCGGCTAATTGGCTTCTGTCCGGTGCTTGGCTCGAAGCGAATCCATGGAGGCACCGGGCATGGAAGACGCGCACAGAGAGAGCGAGTCGGAGCGTGTTGGTGGAGACGTGTATGTGGGAGGCTGGCACCGGGGCGGGAGGGGGAGCATGGGATGAAGGGGGCATGTGTCGACGCGACGCAGCGCTTTGCAGAGGAGGGCAGAAGAGGTGCAATCTGGGAAGCATATGCTGAGGGATAGTATCATGGGACTATTGGGAAAGATGGGTAAATAGGAAGAGCCTCAAGTGACAAGTTCACGACATTGAGAAAGGCGCCTACAGAGGGAGGAGGGAGGACATTGCAACCCATCTCAGGCCTGGTGGGAGCCCCCGACGTCATCCCTGAAGACCCCTGTACGCAGTCCCCTAAAAAATCAGCCTCCAGGTCACCCGCTCCCTGTAGCCTCAGAAGCTACAGCGCTCTTACAGCGCACCCCAGCACGGCCCAGCGCGTCTTGCCGGACGTGTCAGTGCCCACCTTTAAACGCCAACGCGATGCGGCCGCGTCTCAGACGGCAGCGCAGAACACGACCACGAACCGTGACGCTCCTCGCTCCTGCCCCCTCGCCCTTTCCCCCCCCCCCCGGCTGGGCCCAGATCAAAAAGGCCCAGTCCCGCACCACCACCCTTCCCTGGCCTCTTCCCACCCGACCTGCAACCACTTTTCGAACGACGGAACCAGAACCAACAACCCTCTCCATTGGAAAAGCATTGTTTGTTATCTTCAACTGCCAGAGCCCTGCTGCCTCCCTTGGACCATCGAAAATCCTGCACCTCGACTGCGCACCGCTCGCACTTACACGACCACCGCCGCCTACGCGACCCCAAGCGAGCTACACGTCCCACGCCTGATATTGGACCACCACACGCGAAGACGCGCCATATCACGACACTACCAGAGGGGATCACGTCGAGATTCCCTCCGTCACCCTCCACCACCACCCCTCCTCACCCTCACACCCACGGGTCGCGTCCACAATGATGAACTCGTCGCCGCCCCCAAGAACGCAGGAGCCCACGCTCCCTGTCGCCGGCGTCAAGCGTCCCGCCCCGACTCTCCTCCCGCCCTTCGAGCCTCTTTCCTCCTCGCCGGGCTTCCCCCGACCGCTCAAGAGGCAGGCTCGGGACGGCTCGGTCGGCGGCAGCGGCGCCCACCTCAAGTATCCCACCCCCGTGCCCACGTCGAGCACCGGCATCCTCTCCTCCTCGCCGCCCCGCGCCGCCCGCCGACCCAGCCTGGCGCGTCCCGGCTCCTCGGCCGCCGAACGCGCCCCTCTCGCCTCCGTCCCCTCGATCGAGCTCAACGACAACGGCGAGACCCTCCTCATGGGCCGCTCCAGCAACTCCTCCCACTACCAGCTCTCCGGCAACCGCCTCGTGTCACGCGTCCACGTCAAGGCCCGCTACGTGCCCGCCGCCTCGCCTCTGCACCCCAACAAGATCGAGATCATCTGCAACGGCTGGAACGGCTTGAAGCTGCACTGCCAGGGCCGCACCTGGGAGCTGCTCAAGGGAGACTCCTTCACGTCCGAGACGGAGGGCACCGAGATCATGGTCGACGTGCACGACGCGCGCCTGATGATCCAATGGCCCAAGAAGGACCACCGCGATGCCCTCGGCAACCTGTCCGACTCGTCCTGGGAAGACTCGCCGCGCTCCCAGGCCCGCCGCGGCGCCGCTCTCCAGTCGAGCCCCATCCGCCGGGCGCCGCGCATCGAGACGCCCGAGTCGCCCACCCCGGCCACCGGCAGCGCGCGCGTCAGTGACGAGATTCAGATCTTCGAGGACTTCAGCGCGGAGGAGGACCTGCCCAAGCACGGCGAGCCCGGCCCCGACGTCGGCCAGAGCTTCATGACCGAGGTGACCAACTCGTTCTCCTCCGATCTCAGCGACCCTGACGAGGACGAGAACGAGAACCCCGACGAGGAGAACGACCCCATCGTGCACTCCTTCGGCCCCTTTGGCGCCAACATCTCCAACCGCCTCGCCTCCATCACCACCTCCTCCCCCAAGCCCTCCACCCCCAAGCGCGCCCCGCGCCCGCAGCAGGTCCTCGCCTCCTCTCCCGCCCTCGCCGTCGTCAAGGAAGAGTCACCGAAGCCCTCGCCGCTGCCCGTCGTCGTCAACCCGACGGTCAAGAACCACGTCGTCAACCAGCTCGCCTTCTCCCGGCTCTCGTCGACCCCGCTCTCCACCATCATGAACAACCTCCCGGTCGAGGAGAAGCACGGCCTCACCAAGGACGCCCTGCGCTCCATCATCGAGGGCACCATCTGCATCGGCATCATCTCGCGCCAGGGCAAGGACGCCGCCGGCAAGGCCCTCGAGAGCGAGTACTACTACGTCCCCGAGGGTGACGACGACGAGCAGCGCCGTCTCGCCGTGACCGACGGCCTGCGGAAGCCGAGTCTGCGGGCGTGCAGGAAACAGCACAAGGTATGTCGAGAACCATTTACCGCTCTGTTGGGATTTTCGACTAACAAGGACACAGCAATACTACTGGAAGCGTCCCCGAACGCCCTGATCGCCCGCCCGCGAGGCTGTGGCGTCACGCACCACCCCCTTTTCCGTGTCTATATTTCTCGTGGCCCGCTATCCCCTGTTACATAGCTGCATAGCGAACGGCGTCTTGTTTTGAGTGGGAGCCCGGGCGGTTTTTCTGTTCACGACGTCACACGACGTCGTCTGTTTGGGTCTGGGTGGTCTATCTGAATTTCGTTGCGCGGGTGGAAGGATACCCCCCTGAGCTGGTCATGGCCAGTGAGGCTGGCGTCGGAGGCCGGATGGGGATCTGTATTGAGTATGGGGTCTGACGGTGAAGTCGACGATGAATGGAAGTGTTCAGAGCAGCTGCCCTTGTCCATTGACCCGCGTGAAGTGGTTCGGCGCACGGAGAGCCTCGGATCGGTAGATGGGGAAGATCGAGGCCCATCGGGTGCCGTGCTCGAACAGCAGAAGACATGACGTCGAATCTCGAGCTCAGCCGGCCGGATGCTACCACAAACACGTAAATCGCCCATCGACCAAAGCAGTGCAACCAACCCAGGGCCCGGGATGAGACGATCGCGACATGAACCCATCCCAAAGCGTCCGACTGCATCGCACCACTCCCTCCGAACCACATCTCGCCATTCCGAGTCAGCAAAAACGCCCCGATCACGCTTCCTCCGTCTCCTCCCGCGACAACCCCGAAGCCCCTCCAAAAGCCGGCTGGCCACTCGCGAACTGCCCGCCACAGGAGGGGACGTCAGGGCAGCCTGCCTCTACCCCGCAGTCGCAGTCCAGGCCCAGCGACGCGGGGGAAGCACCGCACGTCGCCTCACCCTCCCTCACGCCAGCCCGTCCGCGGGTCTCGCGACCGTCGCGCGGGTGGCGAGGCCTGTGCAACGCACCTCGCCCTAAGAGTGGTGGTGCTCCTCCGCCATGGCCCGATCGGTGGGTGACGCCCGGCGGGAATTGGACCCTGGGGCGGGAGGATGGGGGAAGGCGCGAACTTATATGAAGGGAGGGATGCCTCGCGTGGATATTTCTGATGAGGACATTCCAGAGAACTCACCATCCATCCTCTTAACAAGCTTCACTACTAAACATCAACCACTATAACCACCACCACCATAACCACCACCAAACATCAACCACCAAGCGACACAATGTCCGCTCCCAGCCCCCTAAACACAGCCGTCCCCTCGGCGCAGAGCCAGCAGTCCCCTCACGCCGCCGCCGAGGCTGCCCGCGCCATCGAACACACCAACAGCTGGAAGCCCCCGGTCTTCGAGCGCCGCCAGAGCTGGAACAAGGAGGACCAGAAGCGCGAGCTCCAGATGCGACAGATCAACGACCGCGTCAAGACGGGTCCCGGCTTCTCCGAGAGAACGTGATTTTCTCGCCCTTCATCCTTCACCTTCACCTTCATTTTCATCTGATGGATTCCATGCGGCGAGGAAGCGGACGAATGGCAGAGGGAGAACGAAAATGGTCACAGCAGAGGGACTGATGACCTGATGCGGTATTCGGGGCGTTCATGACTAGGCAAGGACCCCCAGCACAAGACTGTCGAAGAGCAGCTCGAGGGGTACGACAACTTGCAGTTGGTTCAATAAAACATGATTCCTATGCTACCTGCTGCCTGTGTACGCTGTGATGGCCATGGCCAAAATGATGAGCAACGCCGCGAAGAGCATGGCGCATCGCCTGGTCAGCGAGTGCCTATTCATACATGTCGAGGAACGGAAAATCGCCCGCCTTCCATGCGAACCAGAAGCAGTGTAAAAACAAAATATCGCGGTGTCGTGCCGCGTCGTGATGGTCCCAATCTCGGTCGCGTGGTATCAGAATCGCCTGTCCGTCCCAGTCCTACCCAAACCCATGCGAAACAAAGGAAAAAGAAAAATTCAAGCAAATCAAGGATCATGAACCGCTGTTCGATGCCACCACTCACAACCTTCCTGATGGTCCCGTGCCATCGGTGCCGCCCGTTCTGAAGTACTGACCTACGGTGCCAAACGCATACGAGATGCCCCCGACCCATGCAGCCCCCAGGAGCACCTTCTTGGCCTTGCCAGCCTTCTTCGGCTCCTCATCTGCCGCGAAACTGCTAGCCGCGGGTCCTGCTCCGTTCGTGCCAAAGCTCGCTCGGTAAGGCGGCGGCGGCTTGTGATCAACCTCGGTGCTGGCATCGTCATAGTTCACAAAGCCCGTGGGGCTCGCCGAGTATGAGTGCGGCGTGACGGGTTGGCTGCCCATCATATCGATGGGGTTCACCCTCGGAGGTTGATATCTCGTAGCCTGCTCCGTTGTTGCGGCGCCACGAGTCGCTTCTTTCTGCGCGTCACGGACTTTGCGAAACACGAGCACATCTCCGTTACCAGAGACGATCTCGTAACCCTGTGCTTGGAGCGGTGCTAGGTGCGGGAAGAACTTGACAGGGTTAGACAAGCGCATCATCACCTCGGGAGGTGTCAGTGGCGTGGAGCTGTCGATTGCGAGCGACGATGTCTCAGCGGTGCTGATGGACTTCGTCGTCGGGTCGTAGGCCAAGATCTTGTAGTAGGACGGCTTGGGTGCTGCCTCCTTCACAGGGTCGGTTGTCTGTGAGGCAGCCTTTGCCTGCGTAGCGGCCGCGGAGGCGGCGTCGCTCACTGTACCGTAGGTCCTAACAAAGGTAGGGCCGGTAGGCTTACCACCGCACTCTTGCAAGTAGCTGAGCTCAAGACCTTGAGGTTCTGTAGAGTAGGGGTCAGCCAGGACCTGAAGTCGATCCGCCCGCTTCTGGCTGTCGAGGAAGGACGCGCCCCGGTTCAGCGCTGGCTCATTCTTCGTAAAGCTCGCAGTGATGGGCGTTGGCTGGCGATCCAGGGCAGATTCAAGCTTGGGAAAGCTTTCGTCGAAAGATGCTATCTCCTCATCGCCCTTCTCCTGCTCTTGCTCGCTATTCTCAAGCTTCTTCTGGTACTGTGAAGCGACAGCATTCTGCCCCAGCATTGTGCTCCACGATACAGTGGAGTCCTCGGAGAAGTCATTGACACGATCGCCAGTCTTGTTGGGGCTGAGCGCGTCATCCTCTTGCGACTTGATCTTGGATTGCTTGAGGGTAGCCTTAGCCGCTTTATTGGCAGTCTCCCAGTGCTGGCCGTAACTCGAAATATCCCTCTCGAGCGATTCTGTGCGGGACACGTCATGTTCCGTCCGAGTGGCGCCCGACAACTGCGACGACTTGGCGCGTACATCGCTCGCGCGCAACAGGTCGATATCCTCCGCCTTGCCGTCTGGTTCGTTGTAATGGAAAGCACCGTACTTGGCCAGATCGCTGGCAAGTGTCTGTTTGCTCTGTTGGCTGGGCGCTTTGCCATCAGGCTCGTTGTGCTTGAACGGCTCGGAGTAGTCGGAGAGATCCTTGTACCGTTTGCTGGCTTCCTCCGGATTCATGGGAGGCTGCCCGTCAGGCTCGTTCCAACGAACCGGTTGGTACTTGTCAAGGTCGTCATACTGTTTACTGGCCTCCTCCGGAGTCATGGGGCGCTTGCCATGGGGCTCGTTGTGAGCAAAGGGCCTGTCATATTGCTCGAGATCGTCATACTGCTTGCTTGCTTCTTCGGAGCTCATGGCTGGCTTGCCATCTGGCTCGTTCCATCGAATGGGCCTATATGTCTTGAGGTCGTCGTATTGTTTGCTCAGTTCCTCGGCACTCATCGGCGGTTGGCCATCAGGCTCGTTCCACTGCACGGGTTGATATTTCTCCAGGTCGGCGTATTGTTTCGAGAGCTCTTCGGAAGAAGGTGGGAGGTTCCCGTCCGGTTCGTTCCACTGGACTGGACCGTAATTATCAAGGTCTTCGTACTTCTTTGACCGCTCCTCAGCAGACATCGGAAGCTTTCCATTAGGTTCGTTCCACATGATGGGCTCATAAGCGTGCAGGTCTGTGTAGTGCTTTGACCGCTCTTCGGACGACGGGGGTAGTTGACCATTGGGCTCGTTCCACATCACCGGCTGATAGGCGTGCAAGTCTTTGTAATGCTTCGACTGCTCCTCCGCCGTGGGTGGGAGGTTGCCGTCGGGCTCATTCCACATCACAGGACCATAATTGTCCAAGTCTGTGTAGAACTTCGATTGCTCTTCGGCACTGAGCGGAAGCTTTCCGTCAGGCTCATTCCAGTACACGGGACCATACTTGTGGAGGTCGTCGTACTGCTTCGACAGCTCCTCGGAAGTCGGGGGCAGCTTTCCGTTGGGTTCGTTGAACAGCACAGGTCGGTACTCGTTCAAATCCGTGTACTGCTTCGACAGCTCTTCGGCCGTGGGGGGTAGGTTACCGTCGGGCTCATTGAATTTCACAGGTCCGTACTTGTCAAGATCCGTGTATTGCTTCGAGAGCTCTTCAGGAGTGAGTGGAAGTTTTCCACTGGGCTCGTTAAACTGCACAGGACGGTACTTGTCGAGATCTGTGTACTGCTTGGACAATTCCTCGGCGGTCAGAGGCAGGTTGCCATTAGGCTCATTGAACTCGATGGGACGATACTTGTCCAAATCCGAGTATTTCTTCGACTCCTCTTCGGGGGTGGGCGGGGTCTTCCCGTTGGGTTCCCGCCAGGCGACAGGGCCATACTTGTCAAGGTCGCTGTATTGTTGAGCAGCCCCAGATTCCGCCAGTGGGGAGGGGTCGGCATTGTGGGTGGCTACGGGGCCGTATTTGTGGAGATCATCGTATTTCGGGGCGGCATCGTGAGCCGTATCCACCTGATCCACGATCGGTCGGTACTTGTGGAGATCGTTGTACTTCGGGGCTGGAGGGGCTTTTGCGGGGGAGGCAGTGTCTGGGGCGGGCTTGTATTCGTGGAGATCGGAGTATTTGGCAGACTCAAACTGCACCGTAACCCAAGGCTGGTCGTCAATCTCGACTTTGCGATATTTCCGGAGCTCTTGGGCGGATGGCGGACCATCTGAATGAACAGGCGTCCGAAGAAAACTGGCCTTCAAGGCCTTGGCGAGAATCGTGTTGCGCTCCGCATATGTTGGTAGCCTTCGGTTGGTGATGGGGTCAATTGCCGAGTATGAACTGGCTGTTGATGTTTGGTCCTTGCTGGCTGCGCGGCCGGCGAGGTAGTTGCGGGCCTGCCCGCGTTGCCGTAATGACGCGCCCAAGGGCCCCAAGGTTCTGGCGGAGGATGGTGGAGGTGATGAGGCGCTTTGGAGAAGCCTGGCCCGGGCCGAGGCAGAAGAGGCGGTTGTCGTCAACATGGTGAAGATGAGCTGCACCAGTCTATGTCATGCTAAGAACTGGGAGAAGAAGGTGAGCAAGACGGGCTTGGGACTCGTGCTGGAGCGAGACGGGGAGGATGCGACATTTGTTCGCACCGAGGCAGGGCGCGAGTGCGGAGAAAGCAGGAATGACGAAGGTGGCAGGCACCCGTGTTTGCATGGGGTGATTCAAGGCACGCAAATGGCCAGGGTGGGCACATGAGCCAGGGTGAGTGAGGTGAGACGACTTACATGAAGCTTGGAGGATTGACAGCGCTCGAAGAGTGCCGCATGGGAAATCGTGGAAAGGATTAGAGGTGAGGAATGGTATAGAATGGGAATTAGGAGCTGAGTTGGAGAAAGCAGTCGAGAACCAGCTGCTGCTCCCTTCGGCTCAGCAAGCTCGACTGAGGTCAGGTGCTGGGGCCGCCTGGGGAAGTGGCCGGATGGGGGGGTTCCTGCCTGATAGCCGGATGAGGCCGGGCGAATGCGAGTCCTTATTGCCGCCGTTGCCCGCGATAAGACACGCTAATGAGGTGTCGGCCAATGAAGAGCGCGGGCACTGGCTCAGCCAACGCGGGGTAGTGATCCACCTGCCCCTTCCCCTGTGATAGACCTCACGCGAGCCAATGAGCAGCGGCTGACCCAGCTCAGCCCTCCTCAGGCGTGAGAAGCGTCATCACGTGTCTCAGTCTGCCAATGACCCCACCATGACAGCATCGGTCAGGGCCAGTCTCTCGCCGCGATGGAGGGGCTACTCCAAAATCTGATCGGCCTGAGTCAACTGCTCAGCACGCCAAACCAAAGGGGCAATCACCTCAACCCGGAAGCAAAAAAGCTTGTGCTGTCGATCTGCTTCACCCTTCGTTTCTGCGCCGACGAGCTCCACGACAGCTACTGTTTCTTTTTCCTTCCCTTTCCCGTCTCTCCCTCGACTCCAAGAGCCCCTCTGTTCGCACCTGCACCGGCAACCCCGCGCCTGCACGCTCTCGTCTGCATTTCCAGCGCGACCCGGTCGCTGCAGCTCGCCTTCGATGTCCCGAACTCAGGGCAAAGGGGCCCGCTTCCCTGGCACCAATGCCTTCTCCGGCGCTCCTCGCACGGGGCCGTCAGGCTTCGGTGGCTTCCCGTCAGCTCCGGGCGGCAGCGGACTCTCCTACCTGACTGAACCTCCCGACTTCTCCTCCATCTCCGACGCGAACGTTGGTGTCGCCTTCAAGAACCTGCTCAAGAAAGATGCTACAACCAAAACAAAAGCCCTGGAGGAGCTCGTGGCGTACGTGCAAGCGCACCCTCACGAGCAGGATGGCGGGGTAGAGGAGGCTATTCTGGAAGCTTGGGTGCGTCTCCCCTGTGCATGCAACATCTTGAGAGAGCAGCTAGTAATGTATGTAATAGGTCCAAGTGTATCCTCGTATCTCAATAGACAACGCTCGTCGAGCCCGCGAACTCTCTCACACCCTGCAGTTCGAGCTCATGAAATCTGCCCGGAAGCGCATGGAGAAGCGGGTACCAAGAGTAGTCGGCTCATGGCTCGCAGGCACGACCGACAAGGACCGAGCCGTGTCGAACGCGGCCAACCATGGACTGGCCTCGTTTTTGACAAACATCGACAAGATCCTTGCGTTCTGGAAGAAATGCCAACCTCAGATATTGGCGTACGCGACCGAGGCCATTCGGGAGACGAAGGATACCCTGAGCGACGAGCGATCCACGACAGCCGACGATGCCGAAGCGAAATACTTTCGAGTGGTGAACTCCAGCCTATCTCTGGTTCTTGAACTGCTGCGAAAGCTGGAGCAACCAGATCTCGACGCGGAGTCCGAGACCTACGACACATTCTTCTCCGAAGATGTTGTTTGGAAGAGCGCAACCTTTGCTGATACCGCCGTCAGGAAGGTTACTTGCGAGCTTCTTTGGGTCTGTTTGGAGAAGAGATACGAGTCTGTCGCATCGCAGGTGTCGAGACTCAAGAAAATCTTCGTCACTGAAGGTCTCAAGAGCAACCAGTCAGGCTCGGCCATCGAGTACATCAGGGTCTTGACCCGCCTCACGCAGAAGTTCCCTGAGTTGTGGTCATCGACAAGCGACAAGAAAACACCCATTTCCCGCCTGCAGGCCTTCTTAGAAAAGGGGTCGCAGGGCAGCTCGGCCAAGTTTTGGGGTTATCTGGAGCAGCTGCTTGCAGTAATTCCCACTGAGCACGCAACGTACGACTCTGCATCCGGGATCCTGAAGTCGCTGAAAGTCGGCATCGCGAATCGTGGGGAACCCCGGATCAATGCGCCGTCTGCTTGGACGTGCTACGTTCGTACCGCCAAATACTTCCTCTCCGTACTACCAGCCGACGGCCCACGACCACAGTTCCTCAGCGATCACCTGCTTCCTCTCATCAGCCATTACTTGAATCCTTCCACGGAGACCACAGCGTGGGACGTGGGAGGCGCAGCCGGTACGACAGTCCTTGTGGAGGCTTTCAGTGTCACTGCGGATCGGCATCTCGAGGCAATCCCTTCGGAAACGATCGATACGTGGAAGCGCCTTTCTTCCGAATTTTGCTCAAGGATATCCAATTCGTTGCCTGAAGTGTCGAAAGACCACCAAAAGTCTCAAGAGGCCGTCGCCCAAGAAGGCAGTCGTTGGTTCTCGCTTGCCGGCCAGATCCACGCCAAGGTCCCTGCTGCGCACCAGAAGACGCAAGTCCTAGATGGACCGTCCAAAGATATCATCTCTTGTTCCATCAACTTGCTAGCTAATAGGAATCTCAAACCATTCGGTGCTGCGAGCATTCTACACAGCGTCGGCAAGGACGCCTCTTTCCTTTGGGAAGACAAGTCCACCTTCGCAGAGCTGGAGCAATTTTTGCTGGAGCAGGGTCGCGATCATATGGAATTGATTCTCGAGAGCAAATCGAGGCAATACCTTGTTGCCTGTGTCTCTGATCTGGATTCTTCTCAAAGTCACAGAGCGGCGTTCTCGAAAATCTGGAAGACATGGATGGACACTCTGCTCCTCCATCAAGACCAACCAGCTGCTCTAGAAGCGATCGGAAGCCTCGCTACCTCAAGTGGTGGAGTCTCGCTTGCCACGAGCCATGAGGGATACCAGGACTTGCTGGCAGCCAAGGCCATCCAATCCATACAAGGGACCACGGATGCCTGGACCTTTCTCGAGACGGCTTTCGCTAAAGAGGCAATCACCGAACGCGTATCTGTTGTCATCGTCAATGAGGCACTTTCAGTTCTTGGCCGGGACAAGCAGCATGCTGGCAACGCGATTCGGGCTCTTGAGATCATCGCCAGTCGAAATCCCGCATTGCTGTCACAGGATGAATCCACTCACATGGCTCTTATTACGGCGCTGCTTGGTCTGGCCGAGTTGAATGATTCTGATGTCTCGTCGCGCGCGGTAAACCTAAGATCTCTCATCGACAGGCCATCGGACGGAAGGCCGGCCGCGGTGGCGATCATCCAGAGGAACTTAGAAGACGCAAATCAGCAGTCGCTAGGGTAAGTTGCGCTGGTGGCGAGTAGTATCGAACCTGGGAGATAGCTAATCATTCGCAGTATCGAGACTTTACACCTTCAGGCCGTCCAAGCCACCGAGGGCACCGGTGTTGCGATCGAAGATCTTTTCCCGAACACTAATGTGTGGATGGAGCAATTGCAGCTGTTCCTCCAGAGTGATATTGATCCATCCTTGTCCATCACCAGCAACGTTGCAGGAGCGCACTTTTTGGTACAGCCTGCGGACTCGGAAGAACAGAGGCGCGTGCGACGAGATCGGGATGGACGCTCTATTCCTGTACGCATGGCATTATACGTCGCCAAACTCCTATCTTCCGAGGTTGATCTCGCGGAGCTTCCTGACAAATTCCACGTCGAGACCCTCTTCCTGCTTGCGATTTCGGTTCAGCTCGCTTCCGACCAAATCACACTCATGGAAACCCACAAGCTTTGGGCCAGTCTGACATACAAAGATTCCTTGTCGGCGGCAGAATCCTTTGTTTCCACCGCTCGAGCTACGATCAACGTTCTCGCTGAGAAGGCAACAGGGTGGAGCCACGGAACAGATGCTGGATCTACGCGCCTGGTCAGAAGCCTGCTTGACATCATGGTCAAGCAGACAAGGGAACTCACCCCAATGGGCCTCTACAGCTCAAGAGCCCTCAATGAGTTGGTTGGAACGTTGACAGACAGCCAAGGCCCCCCTGCCTCAGTCGACGATGAGCTCACCAAATATGACGCATTGAAGGCTTCGCCAACAACTATCTTGGCTGCCATCGCTCTTCTCGATGGATTTGGCGAGATGCTCCAATCGTCGAAGCTTGTTAATACCCTCTGCAATCGCCTTGTCAGTGATGCGGCAGGACTTTCGGCGCAATCGGAGAAGACTCTACCCACCCTGGTGCTCTTCAACACGTGCGCCCGGCTATACGATCTTGGGGAGCTCCCAGTCGCCAACAACCGGCTGGTCTTTGCAATCCGCCAAATCACCTCCTGGCTGGACGACACCGTGGGCCTGACTCCGGCAATGTCGACAGAGATTTGCCGAGCGCTGCACACTCTTCTTCCCAGCATCAAGGATGTGTATGGGCCACACTGGGAAAGAACTATCGAATTTTGCACGACGCTTTGGTCCAAGGCCGCATCTGACGACTTGGAAGACGCCATTCCCTATATCCATGCGTCATTGAGGCTCATGACCACCCTGGAATCTCTGCTTGAGCCGAACGATGATTTGGTAGACGCGCTTCAGGAAGCTGCGGAGACCAAGTCGCGCTCATTGCTGGCGTTGCTCGAGATGCCGAGAGAGAAGAGCAGCCAGCCGCTCGAGATTGTCGACGGTGTAATCTGCCGACAGGTTGAGAAGATCCCTCTAAAGCATATTGACGATCTGTCGGATCTGTACGGTCTTGTTGCCTCGGAATCTCGCGATATCCAAACCGCTGCCTTCAGTCTACTTCACCGGGCGCTACCAACGAAGCAAGAGCAGCTATCTATCGACGTGCTTCTGGACAAGTCTGGTACGTTTCTCATACACTGTGCTTTTTACCCGATGCTAACGATATGGCTAGACGCGCGTCTGCCCGACGAACTCTTGTCCTTGCTGTTGGACGCACCAACTCTGGAGAAATACCCTGATGAGCTCCTCGCTCAGTTCCCCACCGCCATCCGATCATACCTTCTCACGTGGTGCCTCGTTTTCGATGCCTACAGCACCGCCTCCCTCAAGGTCCGAAATGACTATACTGAGCATTTGAAGACTGAGAACTACGTCGGCCCTCTCATGGAGTTTACCTTCGATGTTCTCGGCCACTCCGCCGCACACGCCCTTAATCTCGATCGCGAGGGTATTACTATCGAGCAGATCAAGTCGTACGACCTCAAGATCGCCGACGCGGAGCCTGAAGAGAAGAATCTGCACTGGCTTCTCGTTCACTTGTACTACCTCTCATTGAAGTACATTCCCGGTCTATTCAGGGCCTGGTACATTGAGTGCCGCTCCAAGCAGACCAAAATTGCGGTTGAATCGTGGATGTCCAAGTACTTCTCGCCCATCATCATTGCCGATGTCCTCGATGAGGTTGCCGTGTGGGCGTCGTCGCAGGAAGCACCAGCTTCTGATGAGAATGAGCTGGTTGTCAAGGTTAGCCCGATGGCAAAGGAGATCACGGCTGGGTACGAGGTGGACGAGTCCCTGGCATCCATTGCCATTCGTGTGCCGGCTGGCTATCCTCTGGAGGGTGTTAATGTGGTCGGCCTTAACCGGGTCGCGGTCAACGAGCGCAAGTGGCAGAGCTGGCTCATGACCACGCAGGGCGTGATCACGTTCTCGGTATGTATAATCTCCAGATCTTGCGCAACGGTCGATTCATGCGTCCTGGCGATTGCTAACCCCTTGGTAGAACGGGAGCATCATCGATGGCCTCACCACCTTCCGTCGCAACATTGTCGGCGCCCTCAAGGGGCAGAGCGAGTGCGCAATTTGCTACTCCATCATCTCGACGGACAAGAAGATGCCCGACAAGAAATGTTCAACATGCAAGAACCTCTTCCATCGGACCTGCCTGTATAAGTGGTTCCAGAGCAGCAACCAGAACACGTGCCCCTTGTGTCGCAACCCGATCGACTATCTTGGCTCGGATGTCAAGACGAGGAGGGCTGCAGCGGCTTGATACAACGAGGCGATGTCTAGTGAAGCCGAAAAGAGCATGAGGATGTCGAATAGAACATGCAAAGACACTAGAGAGTGTCAAGATCATGGTAGAACTGGTTTATGCATGAGGTAATATACCAGCAAGTTCAGCGATTATACACCACACATTTGACTATCTGATGAAAGTGTTCCATCGCCTTCCATCAAGCTAAGATGATTTTGTTGACCGCCCGCGACTGAGCCCAACAGCGCCCGAGCTTTACAAGAAAGTGTTTGCCTTCAGCATGGCGAACAACGCCCCGGAAAGCCCTCAAATAAGGAGATCAAGACCATTCTCAAGCAGCCAAGATGAAATCACTGTCTCGAGCTTCCCCCTCAGTACAGGGTCCATCCGGTATCGCAGCTCAATCTCCGCGCCTTCATCGTCATCCACGTCGGGACTGTCAGCAGCCGATTCCCTCCTTGTAGCGCCTCTGCCACCAACACTTCTTCTTTCCTTGCCAACTCGTCCGGTGACGACCCGAGCTTTGCTCGCTTGTGATTTCAATTCACGCTCCGACGCAGTCCACTTCGGCTTGCCCTTCCTTCCCTTGAGCCCAGCAAGCCTCTCCTTCTCCTCCTCCGCCAGCTTGCGCTTCGCCGCCTCTTCGCGCGCCGCATCCTGCGCGGCCTTCTGCTCCGTGAACAGCTTGATCTCGCAGTTCCTGCAGGTGGAGCCGTAACCAGCCGAGGTGAAGACCCCGCACTCGGGGCACTGGATGAGGCACCCGTCCTTGATGCACCGCTTCTGGTCCACCCCGTGCTTCTTCTTCGGACAGTGGTGTAGCACGCGCCCGCCGTGCGTCTTGGGAGCGATGTCGGCAACGGCGCGGGGGCTGATCATGTGCGTGATGGCGCGGTGGGAGTAGCCGAGCTCCTCGAGCATCTCGTAGCGCTCCTTGAAGGGGACAGACGTGTCGGCGGCCTTGCGGCGGATGACGATGTCGGAAGCTTGCTCGACGTCCGTGTCCGTCATGGCTTTGACGGTGGCGAGGGCTCTCTGTGAGAATTGAGGCGGGACTTGGGTCTGGTGACGCGATGGTTTGCCCTTCGCCATGAAGGCGTTGATGGTTGGCGGAGTCATCGTGAATCGGACGCGGCGAGTGTTCGTCGGAGAAGCAGGGAGATCGTCAGGTTGGGGCGATAGGCTGGTTTTTTTCAAGGATGGAGTTGATATAGCCACAGAATAATACCTTACGGATTGCAATTCTTTGTCCTTGGCCTCCGCTATCCCTGGCATCGTTAAAGGGTAATATGGCGGCACGCATGCGGGACACAACAAAGAACGCACGTACAAGGGGCTTCGGGCCGTGGAATGGGGTTCTTTGAGAGG
The DNA here is from genome assembly GCA_002851755.1 of Verticillium zaregamsianum. Classification (NCBI taxonomy): domain Eukaryota; kingdom Fungi; phylum Ascomycota; class Sordariomycetes; order Glomerellales; family Plectosphaerellaceae; genus Verticillium; species Verticillium zaregamsianum. The sequence goes on along the minus strand of NMXM01000003.1, from coordinate 2,914,624 downwards.
GTATCACGGGCCATTGGTCTTTGTGGACTGCAGCCGATCCAAGGCTGACTAGTAATCCCCCAGGTCCATCTATGAAGGATCGATGTGCTCTTGTCGGCTGATAATATCAGGCAGGGGAGCAAATAGCGGGATGTCGTCACCAGCTACTTTGTCGTTCCTGTCATACTCTCATGGCTCAATACCTGTGCACAATTAGACAAGTCAAGATGGCAAAGGCGCTGAGGACTCACCTCCTCTGCCGGCATTCTCTTGGAGTCGAATCGAACCATGGCAGCAATCAGATCGCGAAGACCAGGCTCAACCTCAGGCAGTATATCCTTCCAAGCCCTGCCCTCCATCATGCGATACATCTCAAATGGCGGCGTCTTGAATGCAGCAGCCTCCGGCCAAGTTTCCTTGGTGGGCGTCCCAAGCGTCTTGAAGATGCTCAGGATCAGCCCCAGTTGATTGCCATCCTCGTGCGTCGGCCGCGATTCGAACAGCGGCCTTGGCGGATCGCGGGATGCTTCGGCGAGCATGGCGCCCGCGGCCCACATGTCGACTCCGGTCCCATAGGACTTGTCGCCGAAGAGGCATTCTGGGGCACGGTAAGGTCCGGTGCCAATGTCGAGAATCTTGTTTCCGGCAGGCTCAGATCCAACAGACATGGTTGGATGCCATGCGGTGCCGAAATCGGAGAGGAACGCGGTTCCGTCGGGACCATCAAGTAGAATGGCTGCGGGCTTGATGTCGCGGTGGATGATGCCCTGTGCGTGAATATCCCGTAAGGCGGCAAAGACGTCCCGGAAGATGCTCTGAACGCGGGCTGCTGTTAATGATCCTTGATCAAGAAGATCTGCCAGAGTGAGCGGCATGTAGGGAAACGCGAGAACAAAGCGCTGCTCTTGGTCTCGAAACGTCTCGAGCAGCGGGATGCAAGGCCGTTTGAGGATGGCGAGTATCTTGGCCTCGCGCTGGGGATTGTGCGGCTCCATATTGCGCGTTTCCACGATGACCTTCAATGCCCGATCTCTGCACCGGAAGACTTCCGATGTCACGCCACCAGCAATCGGCATGCAGTCTGTGTAGGATCCTATGGTAACCCCAGTCTCTGGCTGGCCTTCGTCGGAACCTGTGGGCTTGGCCAAGACAGGTGCAACATCTCCCACCAAGCGGCACACATCTTCGTACTGGGCCTAGATCCAACGCCGGGGATCAGCAATTGATCACCATGTTGCCTTCTACGCCAAAGAGACGTTCGCCCTGTCATAGGCGAAATGCTTACTCGGCTGGCACTATCCTGGTAGGCCTGGTTCTCGAGGGAAAAGGCCTCGGACTGGGCTGTCGCCGCGGCTTGAGGATTTGCCGTTTCTAACGCGATCTTTCTGTAGAGCCATCAGAACACATCATCTCACGACCGTCATTGGCACTGGTTGAGTGTCGTGGGGGGTCTCACATGTTCTGAATGTTTTCAAAGCGGTCGCTCGCTGAGACAGAGGGTCGCCAATCCAGCTCATCTGATGCCATCCTGACGATACCTTTTGCGTTTCTAACGTGTGAACAGCGGAGTAAATCGGTAGAAGTAGCGGCTCATTACAAGCCTGCCGATTTTGGTGACGTGATGCGAATGAACTTCAATGAGTGCTTGAGCGCCGTGCTCATCTGGAGCAGTCGTCGGAAAAGATGGAGTGCGTTGCATTGCACCGTGCTTTCAAGGGTGTGATTAAGCATCGCACGGTACCCATGCCGCCCCTGCTTCGAAATCTCAACACCAACCAAGTGCGTGCACCGGGCGGGTCATGATGCTGGTGATAGCTTCACTCCGATCCCTGTCAAGCCTCCTTTCTGGCACAACCTCGCGAAGCCGCTCGAAAGACGTCAAGTTAAGCACCGATTTGGCACCAAGACTGGCCGCATAAGTTCCCTTCAACCTAGGAAGCCGACAGGTCTCAATGCTTGCGCACAACCCTTGACATCGTCAGAGCATTACGCTGTGAGAGTGAGGCCCGGAAGTGAACTGAACTAGAACACTGCATAGTTATTCCTATGACGAGTACATCTACCGCACGACCTTCCCATCTGATGGCCGAATTGAATCCCTCCGAGGCACCCGTGTAATTCGTTCACAGGAAGTGTTGGCCGTTCGCGGGATTCTCCTTCTGACCCTGAATACAATTCCCTCTTTAGCTCAGGCTCGTCACTTAGTTTCATCTCTGACCTCGCTGCGGACCGTAATGTAGGCGGGAAATCTGATCGCTGCAGAAGACTGGCAGAGGCTCGACACAAGAAATGGACAGGGCTCAGGCCAGTACATACATGTCCCAAGCCAATTTTGCGGGATTGAAGCGCTTCTGCAGCTAAGTATGGAGATCAATAATCAGATGGTCTCGTTTGGCAGTGACGTGAGGCTCCGTGGTAATCTAAGATAGGTTGCACAAAAAATCAAGATCACGCCCTAAGCAGGACCTTGAGGGTTCCAGTCGATGCACTATTTACAGACTCTCGGCTCAGTCCCTGGAAGGTAGCTGCACAGGTAGTCGAGAGACTTGGTGTCCCTTAAGCCTTATACCTAGGTGAACTCGATTTCCTAGCACCACATGGAACATAGGCTTGAGAATAGAAAGGTGAATGCAAGGAACGCGCCGCAGGTCATTATCAATATCTCCTGTCACGCTCACAAAGGGGAATGAATGCTCCCTGAGAATCTTCCACCGGCCATCCCTGGAGCGGATAATCCTCATGTCGAGAGTCGGGCCGGTCAAGTTGTACATGCATACCCGCTGCTCCTCAGGCCTCATTCACGACGGAGCAGAGCGGGATGTGAGCTTGAACATCAGGCCTCCTGGGATCGGCAAACCCGGCCAGCAGCCCTGTTAGCTTCCCCGCTTCTGCACTTGCATACAGCCAGCAGTACCGCCAGGCCTTGTGTGGACGGGTTCTATCGTAGTCCGGGGAGGAGAGGGGGCGACGGTCGACCGGCCCGTTACAGGGGTGTTCTGCTGAGATCCACGAAGCCAAATATCCGACACCCACGGAGGGAAGCCAATTGGGAACATGGCCGGTTCGACGTCAGGTATTGTCGGCAGAGGCTCGCACGACGTGCATCATGGTGCATATCGTGCCATCTCGCCCCAACGGCCCCTCTCTGGGGATGAGGGGAATCCATGTCGATCTGCAGGAGAGACCAGAACCGAGGGCGATAGGCTGTGCCTGAGATCGGCCAGCCATTCTCGGCGTGCCAATTCCGCCGCTATGCGACGACTTACATGGGCATGGTAGCATTCCGATGCGTTGCACTGCGCCGCGTGGGCAACAGTTCGGGATGAAATAGATGCTGTCGCCCATCTTGAGGGATCGACACCAACGAAAGCGTCTATTGCATGGTTCGCGGTTGAGTTGCACCTACAATCACAGAGGCAGAGCTTAGGAATCATGCTGCTGTCGCGTTTTCAAATCCTGCCCTTGTTGGCCTTCACCTGGCTCACTGGAGTCAGCGCCGCCGCCGCAGGCGCCAGCACCAGCAGCCTGCATGGCAGACAACAAAATATTGTGAGTGTACATGTCGCTTGTGATTTGCCTACGATCTTGAGGCTTTAGTCCTTGTCCATAGGTTTCCTATGAACTACAAATCTACAATCACAGTAGCTGACCCTCCACCCCAAATTCAGGTCACATACGATGATAAGAGCGTTCTCATCAACGGAGAAAGGCTGATGATCTTCAGTGCGGAGTTTCATGCCTTCAGGTTTGTGATCTACTGATCGTTCTGAGATCATCACTCCTAACAACCGGATGAAGACTCCCTGTTCCCAGCCTCTGGCTTGACGTCCTGCAGAAGATCAAGGCCATGGGCTACAACTGCGTCTCCTTCTACGTAAATTGGGGTCTTATTGAGGCAAAGCCAGGAGAGGTTCGTGCCGAGGGTATCTTTGCTCTTGAGCCCCTGTTTGAGGCTGCCCAAAAGGCTGGAATCTATCTATTCGCTGTACGTACGGTGTTCTCACGAAGAGAAATACACGCGTTGACGTTCTCTAGCGGCCTGGGCCATATGTCAACGCAGAAGTTACAGGAGGAGGCTTTCCTGGCTGGTTGCAGCGAGTTCAGGGCGCTCTGAGGACGAGCGACGAGGCATACCTGAAGGCTACCGACAAGTGAGCGCATCTGTACCCTTTTCATTGACTGCGAATGTCACATTAACGGACCAAAGCTATACTGCAGAGATTGGTCGCATAATTGCTGACGCTCAAATCACCAACGGCGGCCCCGTCATTTTGTTCCAGATGGAGAACGAGTACATGTTCGCGGTTGAGCCCTACCCATTCCCCGATTTTGAGTACTGGAACTACGTCGACAACCAGTTCCGCAGTGTGGGTGTCGTAGTTCCCTATGTCAACAATGAGGCATGGAAGCTGGGCGGCATCACGCCGACGACTCCCGCCAGTGTTGATATTTATGGTTTTGATGCCTACCCCCTAGGGTTTGACTGCTGGAACCCGAATCAATGGCCGGCTGAGGGTCTGCCGACAGACTGGTTGCAGCGCCATAGAGAAATCTCGCCCAACACCCCTTTCACGATTGTCGAGGTACGTCTTGTCTGGACTTCATTTTTAGGGCTTGGATCCGCGATACTGACAGCTCGTAGTTTCAAGGTGGTGGTTACCAGCCGTGGGGCGGCGCTGGTTTCGAGATGTGTGCTGGTCTGCTGAACCACGAGTTCGAGCGCGTGCTGTTCAAGCATGTGTACTCCGCAGGAGCAACACTCTTTAACGTTTACATGGTATGCTGCTTCACTCCTTTTCAGAAACTTATTCTAACAGTTACAGACCTGGGGCGGAACTAATTGGGGCAACCTCGGGCACTCGGACGGCTACACTTCTTACGACTACGGAGCGCAAATCACCGAAGAGCGTCTTGTCCACCGTGAGAAGTACAGCGAGTCGAAGCTTCAAGCGAACTTTTTCCATGTCTCGCCTGCCTACCTCGAAGCTGACCGCCACTTTGCTTCCCTTGACTGGACCGATACTGACGCCATTACTGTCACGCCCGCGACTACGAACACAACTAAATTTTACTTCACGAGGTATTTTGCAGCTGGAATTTGCGGGTCATCTATTTGGACTAATCGAAATGTTAGGCACACGCAGTACAGCTCCTTGGACACCGTTTCCTACAAGCTTACGGTCGACACCGTTGAGCATGGCAATCTCACCGTTCCTCAGCTGAGTGATAGCCTCTTTTTGACAAGGAGGGACTCCAAGATCCATGTCAGCGACTACCCCGTTGGCGACAAGACTCTTGTCTACTCTACTGCCGAGATCTTTACCTGGTAAGCATTTTCAGTCGCTCTTCATGCAGCCAATCTCTTACACCAGTTTAGGAAGCAGTACAGCGACAGGACTGTTCTTGTTGTCTATGGTGGTCCCAACGAACATCACGAGCTGGCCGTCGAAGGCAAGGGCGATGCGGATGTTATCGAGGGCTCTGATATTGAAATTGAAGAGAAGGACGGCTACACAATTCTCAACTGGGAGGTTACTGAGGACCGCAAGGTCGTCCGTGTTCACAAAGACCTCGACATATACATCTTGAGTGAGTACAAAAGCTTGAAGCACCGTGTGTTGCAGACCGCTGACAGACAACAGACCGCAACGAGGCATACAACTACTGGGTTCCCCCTGCCGAGGCCGATTTCGGCACCGCCGATGTCATTGTCAAGGCCGGCTACCTTGTTCGTACCGTTTCTCTTGATGGATCATCAATCAGCTTCGTGGGCGACGTCAACGCCACGACCCCCATCGAGATTATTGGCGGCGCTCCCGACTCACTGAAGTCGCTTGAGTTCAATGGACAGGCACTTGACTTCGAGCAAGATGATTCTGGAGTGGTATCTGCAGTCATCGATTTTAAGTCTCCCGATGTTTCGCTGCCTTGCCTGAGTCAACTCAAGTGGAAGTACCTCGACAGCTTGCCAGAGATTCAATCCGACTACTCTGATGACGCTTGGCTTGACGCGGACAGAGACACCCTGAACATTGCGAACCCGCTGGACACTCCCACCAGTCTGTACGGCGGAGACTACGGCTTCCACACTGGATCGCTTCTGTTCCGCGGACGTTTCACCGCCAACGGCGAGGAGTCCGGCAGTGGTAATGTTCTTGACCTTACGACCCAAGGAGGTAACGCTTATGGAACCTCTGTGTGGCTCAATGACCAGTTCATCGGCTCCTGGGTCGGAAACGCAGTCGCGCCTGCTCACAACAGCACATTCGACCTCCCCAAGCTTACTGAGGGAGAGGAATACATTCTGACTGTCGTTGTTGATCACATGGGCATGAACGGCAACTGGGTTGTCGCAGAGGAGCAGCAGAAGAATCCCCGAGGTATCCTCAACTACGCTCTCTCGGGTCACAAGCAGTCCGACATCACCTGGAAGATCACCGGCAACCTGGGTGGCGAAGACTATGCGGACGATGACAGAGGTCCATTGAATGAGGGTGCGTTGTTCGCCGAACGCCAAGGCTACCACTGGCCTCAGCCTCCTTCGGAGAGTTGGGACGATAGCAAGGGCCCTACCGAGGGCATCAAGGAGCCCGGCATCGCCTTCTACTCTACGACCTTCGATCTCGATCTTCCCACTGGATACGACATTCCTCTCGCGCTTACCTTTGGCAACACGACCGATGTCGCCTACCGCGCTCAGCTTTTTGTCAACGGCTACCAGTTTGGCAAGTTCATTCACCACGTTGGTCCCCAGACTCGCTTCCCCGTACCCGAGGGTATCCTCAACTTCCAGGGCTCAAACCATCTTGCCATCTCACTCTGGGCTATGGAGGAGGGAGGTGCCAGAATTGAGGGACTCAAGTGGGACGTTGGCATGGTTAGTGCCACTGGCTTCGGACATGTCGAGCCTGCACCTCAGCCAAAGTGGCGCAAGAGGAAGGGAGCGTACTGATATCTTCATCAACACTTGTCACTTGATATGGGCTTTGGTAGTCATAATCCGTGCATGGATTACTTTTCTCCTAAGTACATAGTATCTCGAGTGAAACAGATTTTCGAAAGATGACCCGCACGTTCACCCGTTCACGGCATACGCCTGGCGTCGAACTACTGCTGGGCTGATAAGTGTGTCCTGATGTCGTAATGATCGCGCAGATCAAGATGATCATCATGCGAGTTCAGATATGTCATGATGAGACCAGGTACAAGGGTATTAGTTGTCCTAACGACCGCATGTCGACCCTCCATTACCACGTGGCTCCACGATGACCCAGTCTCTCACCACAGCAGTTCCATCTGCTAGTGCTTTGAGTTGACTTTCAGTGCAGGTGTGAGGGGCATTGAGCAAATAGCAAATACTAGCCCTAGGCTCGGGCACCTCATTCTTCACGTTGAACACGTTGCTCGGACCGACCGTTACGTAGTCGGTGTTCTTGGATAGGTCGACCTCGCCAGTGGCAATATCGAGACCGAACATGGCGCGCTCAAAGATACGGTAAATAGTCTCGGGTTGATACGCAGCGGCGCCATGTCCAGCCTGGAAGACTCGAGAGAATGATAGGTTGCCTGCTTCGCGGACGAGGCCACCCTCGTAGGACGCATTCGCCACGAGGGGGGCGTAGCCGGCCGCCTTGAAGTCGTCTGATGAAGGGAATTCCATGGAAAGGGTGACATTCTCAGCTCCGAGCCCTATGAATTGTCAGTAAAGTGCATCGCACATTCCAATTGATGAGCTGGAGAGAGGCTGCCTGGTGGATCTGGGGCAAATGTCGAAATAGAGAAACCTACAGCTACATCGATAGTCTCTGTCGCCGTTGTAGAGTGCGACATTGATGCCATTTTCAAGCACATGTTCCAGCGAAGACAAATCTCTAATAGCTGTTTCTCCAGTCGCAAATAGGAAGGTTTCGGGAATGACCGTAGAGCTACTGGTAAAATTCAGAGGAACGCCTAGAGCCTCTTGAACCCACGGTTGGTTGAAGTACGCAACGTGGTACTGATCAGGGAAAGTCGCCGGGCTCTTCATCGTGATATCAAAGGGTGTTCTCTGTTGAAATGTATCAGTACCCAGAGGTTCATCTTCATGCACCGAGACTCATAACGCGAAGGTGTGAAACTAACGTCAGAAAATGTGGTGAACGCGCCCTGGACCTTTCCGAAACAAGTCATCATGGTTTCGCCACAGATCCGATTCACCGTAGAGTTGTTGCCAAAGTTCAGCGGGTCGCCTGACTTCGCGGCTGCTCTGCAGTTGTGAATCAGTGCGTAGCATCCGGTTTCCGGCTCAAGGATGGTGGCCATGGCCTCGTCGTATGTGTCTTTGGAGTAAGCCTGTATGCCGTAGGTGTTGTTGTAAGCCATGTGAGGGTAGGACTTTCCGATAGCCATGATATCGGTACACCCGTCTCCAAGACCGAGGGTCCCAAGGTTCAAAACGGTTGCATTAGAGTTTTGGTGTGTCCCACTGGTGATGAGGTCGTTCTGGCTTAGGAAGTGGGAGAAGAATGCAGGGCCATAAAATCCCCCGTACTGTACAGGTCAGCTTTGCGACAAAAGCTAAGGAGAACGACATGGAAATCATGTCAAGGGCTTTCTTTTGACTCACAGAAGTCGTCCACAAGGATATCTCGTTGCTGCCAGCCCGCCATTCGGGGAACCTATCATATGTTAGCCACTCAACGCCGAAGGCAAAGACACCCACTCACTCCTGAGACCAAACTTGCGCAAATTGCCACATCGTCCGGGCAGCAGCCATAGTAGTGTTCACGGTGGTAGATTGCTTGACTTCATGTAGTGTAGCCTTGATGCTCGTGAGGTTCGACTCTGAGAGGGATGTCCCATTGTTGGCGGGCGTCAAAACGGACGTCAGTATGTCAAGCGTGCCGTCCTGCAGGCTCACGTAGGAAAACCCAGTGCCAACCGGCTGGTCGATGTAGAGCATGTTGACGTGATTGTTCCAGGAATTATCGTTCAGCGTCGTGGAGATGGAGTCGGGGTTGATGGTGCAGGGAAACCCAGACATCATATCGAGGGACGACGATCCGGGCCCGCCGCCAATGTAGATGGATGTCGGAGAGGTTGAAGGATTGTTACGAGACTCTACACCCAGGCCGCACTGTCAATTTGAGATCTAGGTTTAAGGACACACAGAGATTGAATGAGACGCGTCAGGACAAAGCCCGCGGCGTGATAGGAACAACATGGGAGCGTGACTGACCAAAATACCAGAACCAAAGGTGAGCGGCCTCGTGGTCCTCCCATCCCACTGCATCTGGGAGCTGCTCCTTAGGAAGCGTCACATAGCCGCTATATGCCTTGACACCTGGGGTAGTCTCGCACAGAAATGTCTTCATTTTGTCAGCTTGTGTTCATCGCCACTTAGCCTTTGCCCAGCAGGGCTGGCTCTTACCTCCTTGTAGGAGATCCTAGCCCCGGGGAATCGTTGAGACAAGACGGTTGTGGTGCTGTTGTCGTCTGACGGGAGAAACCCAGCCGAAGTGTGACCAGCCAACAGCCCGGGAAGAAGTGCGTGTGAGATTTTCATGGTGGTATTCAAGATTGTTATTTATCGAGAAACTGAGCTTGGTAGTCTGGCCGATACTAAATTGCCAAATCTGGTGTCAGAGTCGGGATATCGAAGATGAAGACTGCTCTGTTGTCTGGGAAGTGACAGGATTCTCAAATGCGTCCCAGCAGCTCTTATGTGCTTCTTCCGAAGCAAGTCGCCCGACAGCAGGCTCATGGCTTCGCATACTCGGGCCCTCAGAAGCCCCCGGGGTTGCACAGATTAGTCCACATCATGCTGTCTGTCTCCGGTTACTCCCAGGGGAATTACTGGATCTCTGGGTTTAAAGACAGGGGATGGCGTATTGGACCCGAGACACTATGGGGCTTTCGTTGATTTAATGTTTAGCGTAACCGAGCTGGCCAATTGACATGTTCGGGTTCACGAGCTTGGCAGCAGCAGGGACCACTCTAGATGCTGGGGGTGACGAGGCATCTTACATGCGCCACGAGGAGGATTGTCGACCAGGCTGAACATGGCGTTTTCCCAATCAAATCTGCTATGACGCGCCGGCCAAGCTACCATGCAATACTATTCTGACGCTCAATACCAGGCAGCAGGATATTTTCTGCTTCAGCTTGATTCAGCCCTCTGTGACGACCCCTGCCAGTTGACAAACCGTGACGTTTTCCCCTGCAACTGTGGTCTGACCATGATCTCCTAGATGGAAGCCCCTCTGTCTATCCCTTTACCCTTTCCACTTCCAGAAGTTCCCTCTGCATCCTGAATTACTTTTGGCCTGTCGAGGCCCATCAACTGTAGCCCAAGACCCTCGGGACGTCTGACTTCATCTGCGAACTCGGACTGTCGCATGACCCACGTGTTCCAAAAGCTCGGAATGCTCTCCTTCTTTCTCTCAATTACGGCAGGCAAAAAAGATGTCTTGACGTCCTTGATCGAATAAACCTTCTTTGGAGCGTGATTCAACACGATCTTCACCAACTCTTCGCGGTTACCGCCGAGACTCGACTCTCCAATCTCCACATTCGGATCAACGAGCGACACGCGGGCGCATTGTTTGATATCCTGCGGGAGGCGATGCAAAGTATTCATCGCTAGGGTGCCGTCCGAGCCAAAGGAGCGGAGGACAATAGCGCCTTGTCGTTCCAGATTATGCAGGTGAGAGACGTTGATCACCCCATTGCGGTCTTTGTCGAAGACGAGCGTGTTGGAGTGCTGCACCAGTGGCTTCGGTCTCTGCGCCAGATCTTGAATGGCCTCTTTCATGAGAGATACATCCTGCAAGGGGTTCGTCTGGATCAGTTCCCCGGACACACCCGAAGACTGCGCGTTCTCCAGGGACGCGAAGCGGGCCGGCGGCGGTGGGACGCGGACCACGAACGGCGAGCTGAAAGTTCGAGCCTCCGATGATGGTGCTCCAAACTCGATGGGGCTGTCTGTGCCGTAAAGATACTGACCATCATCCGAAAAACAGGGGTCGATGAGCGGCGGGTCGTGGAGCGGTAACGGATTGGCAGGGCGCCCAGGCTGGACTCTTTCAGGGTCCACGATGGGGCTCTCGAAGTCCCAGACGTATGTCTGCGGCAAGCCGTTGACAACTTGCGGGAAGGCCAGCCTGGGAAGAACGGGGTGGAACACCACCCCTCGATCTGGAGAAAGGATGGCGACGTCGGTGCTCGGGAAGAAGATTGTGTGTGCAATACAGGCGTACGATGATGTGTTGGTTGATAGCTCGAATGCTTCGTCTCTGAAAATAGCCAGAGACCATCTAATCCCGTACTCGATCCCAGCTTTAGTGGCCTTGTCTACCGATTCTCGGATCATACAGATATACTTCCCTGACGGGCTGAACTTTGCATGAGATGAAGGCCTCAAGATTTCAGGGAGGAAGACGTCGTCTCGTAGCGGGACGTAGAGTGCCGGGTCTTGGTGATACTTGTTCGAAAGTCGGTCGAACGTGGAAGCGGCTTGTCTCAAAGAAAATGAGGGGGTTACCAGTGCAGGAACGCAGATGACGGTGTCGCAGAGCAGGACGCGGCGCAGATCTTCGCTGATGGCGGTTGGGAATAGCACGCATTTTTCGTAATTCTCGTAGCCAGCAGATGGATCAGTAGCTGAGGTAGCGGAGGCGCCAGAAGTGGAAATACTGGCGGAAGCCCAAGGTGACTGCGGGATCATGCGTCGAGCTGTCTTGAACCACTGTTCTGAGATCCAGCCGCCCTTGCCGGTTTCCCTGGCGGACGGTGTTTGTTGCTGGTAAACGTAGTGCACGGATTGGTCCCTACAGTTCCTACCGTAGGACAGGGAGTCTTTGTCATTCTGGCTTCGAAGACAAAGGAGAGGTCGAATGTGGCCGGGGTCTAGAATAAGACGGGTCGAAGACAAAACTTTGTTCGACCCCAAAGACCAGATGTCGTATCTCACCTCCCAATCGCCGCCAGGATCCAAGTGTCCCGGCTGAGTTGGTGATAACCATTCCCTATCCCGCTGTTAGTCTGCCTGCCCAGATACATTGCATGGTTGCTCTCGGACCTACTTGGAAGGAAACAGTGTGATGATGCCAACTTCGGTGCCTGATCGGGATATCTCAGAATGTATCATGATGGATGTCGGTACTGCTCGTGAAACATGGGCAATCGGAGTTATACGCGCCTCGGCCGTCGAGACCCAGAATCGGGATCGTGTGAAAGAGGGGATACTTGGCTCCCAGATCTCGTTTGGTTCGGCGCGCAAGACGTCTTGCCACGACTTGGACAGCGTCATGAGATCCAGACTCAATTCTCCGATGTCCTTCCAAAGCTGTGAATACTCAGAAGAATCCATGGCTGGATCCATGCTTGCCCGAGCTGCCACACTGAGGTTTGGTATGCTTGGAATCGAAGCGAAAGTCCAGCTTGCCTCGATCCACATGGTGATTTTCTCACGACTGTAGAGAAAGCTCTTCAGTAGACGCATGATCGCCTCGAGTGCGGTAGAGTCATCTCTGTTGGCGACTTCTTTGCTATCAACCAGGGCATCCAACAGGTGCTCTGCCCAGTATCTTGAGGCGTAATTGAGTAAGCCATATTTTTTGTGGGAGCTTTCGATTCGCTTGGCCGATGGAATCAGTTTGGTGAGTGGCTGTGCTGGAACTGTAAAGTTCAAGTATGAGAGACATGTGGTTGCAACAGCGCGGGTAGCTGCGCGGCGCGAGAGCGTAGACCTGAAGAACTCAAGGGTCGACAGGTGTATGAACTGGACTTTCCGTTGACTTAGATCTGTCTCCAGTAGAGCTCCAGTCATTTGACCCAGATTTTCGATCATACCAGGAATGGTGTCGAGATCGTCTCTGGGACCGTCCGCTGGTGTCGTTATGGCGACCTCGAACTCATCAATCTGGATGGGTCTTTTGGCCTGCGACATCCATTGAAATATTCGCAGCAATGTGTTAGAGACAGGGCCAGTTGCTTGACTGTTGAGGGATGTCCAGATCTTGTCGTACAGATTATCAAGTCCCTCTAATCTGCTGAGGTTGGAAACAGCGTCTAGCCGCTGACGCAGGGTGAGCGAGGGGAACCGGAGGTACTCCATGAGCAGCCTGGCCCAGAGAAACATGCCGTTGGCCCTAGGGCAGATGCGCGCCACTAGTTCATCAACTGTCGGCTCTGTAGGCAAAAGCCGGTTGCGCATCAGTTCCTGTATCCGGTGTGATGTGTATTGGCCGATGTCGCCGAAGTTAGACTCGCTGGTCAGCATGATGCTGGACTCTTCGCCTCCAAATATCTCAAATGGGATTTGAACTGTTGGTCGCCCAAGCAGAAGAAAGCAGGCGTGCTGAGTCTGGGCAACTGCTTGTGATAGTACCTGAAGGAATCCGTCGGAGTCCGAACATTCGTCTAGGCCATCGAAGACGAAGAATGTCGTGGCAGGAAACTTCACTACCAGATCGAGGAAAAGTTTCTTTACTTCGGCTTCCGTCGCAACCCGCTGTCCTACTCTGCTTTTATTTCTTGTGGCCTCAACTTCTTGTACGAAGTCGAACCTGGCATGGTTCAAATGGAGTAGCTGGGCCACCAGGGAGCGTATGGCATCAGACGGCGTATTCGCACCGCGTCTTTCGTCGAAAAGGTAGAAAGCAACTGCCGGGTTGAGTCCCATGGCTGTATCGCTTTCGATAGAGGCATGGTCTCCTAATCTGTCGATGATGGCTGAACAGAGAATTGTCTTGCCAAAGCCCGGTTTAGCTAGAAAAGAAGTATGTAAGGGCGTTACTCTAGCTTGCGACTCGGAGCAAGGAGTGCTAAGACAAACCTTTCATGGAAAGGACCCGATCTTGGAGTGATGGCTCCGAGCTGCAAAGTTGGCTTTGCCATTTCTGGAACTTTGGCTCATCGTAGATCCATTCGCAGGTTCCGACAGTGCGCGTGCTTCTTGCCTGCTCGAAAGGTGCAGCCCATCGCGGCGCGTCTATCCACTGCTGCAGACGCATTACTCTTTCCACTATATGGAGTATCTTGTGAGACGCTAACTCTCAAGGAGGAGCAATGAGGGAGAGCCTACGAGCCGATTCCCGAGCGACCCTCTGGCGCTCTACCATATCTTGAGCCTTCGCCTCCTCTGATTTCATTTTTTCTTCCACGGTACGGTAGAACCTCATTGTCTCTTCGGCAGAAGCCACCGTGAGCTCCAGCTCTAGGGCCGCCTTGTGGTTTTTGAGCTGGCTGATAAGATCGGAGAACTGCACGTCGAAAGGTTTCCACATGAGGCGGCCGATAAAAGATATCTTGAATCTTGCACCTATGGCAAAGTTTCAATGTTAACCCTACATGGCTTGGAAAGATCACGATCGTCTTAGTGAATGTTCTTACTCATATTTCGTCGGGTAAAGATCAAGCACGTGCGATGGCAGAAGCACAACAGGTCGACATAAACTTGTGACAGAGCTTTGGCGAGGCGTGGATAAGCCGGAGCAAGCTGATCATGGCGATCACGAATGAGCTTCGCGTAGTGCTCGTATGCCGGTAGTGCTCGTCCAATCTCATCGAACTTGTCGAATATGTTCTCGAGGAATGTGACGACATTTGAACTCAGCTTCGACATGGTCAGCACGCGGCATAGTCGTGCTTCGATGCTAGAATATGATGCCCATACCTTGAAGATCATGCTCAAGGAGCCCCACACCAAGGCAGAGTACTCCGGATTAGATTGAACGAAGATACCGACAACATCAAAGTAGGGTTCGAGATTCTTGGAGAAATTGGTGACTCGTTGGCACACTGCCAGAAGCTTCCCCTGGTGAACTGGATGGCGAGCAGCAAGCGCTCGAATGGCCGTGAGCATCTGCTCCGAGGTCGCATACTTGGTGAATTCCTGCAGGTCTTCTGCTGGGAGATTATCCCGAAAGGAATCGCATGCCTTCCTGAAGATGGCCTCGACATCGTCACCCTGTCTGGTCCATTGTTAGGGTGCGAGGAACGCGAAGGCAGCGCCAGAGGAATACCAGTGCACTCACGAGGTGGTGGTGGTCTCCATTCTGATCTGTGGAGAAATCTATGGTGCGAAAATGCAAAAAGACTACCGCATTCATCAAGATGTTGAGGCAAGTCAAAGGATATATCAGTCAGGCTGCCATCGCATAATAAAGGCTGTGCCGGGGCGCAGTTCGTGTCAGAGCAGCCGCCACCAGATATGGCTTGCTGGACTATCGAATGAGGACTACATCCTTTCCTGGCTTGATTGGACAAGCATCATCTCAGCTGCACCAGGGGCGGTTATGCGTCCAACTGGAATGGGCTTGGGAGGCATCCCAGGCCAGCTGACATTGCAGCCAATCACTACGTCGCACTGCAAGAGTCTCGACCGGTGTACGAATGCCGGTCGCCGGCAAGATCGAGAATCTGCCTCACATATCAGAGGAACCCTGGCAGCCAGCCTCGTGACGATAGTTGATTCGGATGAGGACAGCAGGCCGAGGAAAATGAACTCATAGCTTGCTGATTGATGACGAGCTCTAACTACTGGCATTTGTCAATTCTCCCGAGAGAGGATACTGGACTTGGTAAGTAACACGCCATAATCATGCTTTGCCAGTCTCATCAAGAATACTCACAAGTCTCTGGCTTGCCTTGAATAACTACAACATACATTGCTTCCAGGGTATCAGCACTTCGGCTAGAACCTCACTTTAACCGGCGACTCGGAGATCTGCACGAGTCGCTCCGCGTCAACTTGGGGTCAAGCCGCTCGGCATCATCCCATGGAGACATTTTTTCAAGGTTGCCCGGCCGGTCGATCGTTCTGAACGCGGGGTTGAGCAAGCGGGTGTTCAGAATCCGGCGTCGACTGCCGACAGGAACCGGGATTTCCCTGCGCTCATTTGCCCGCTTCTTGCGTTCCTGGGGTTGAGCCCCCCGGACTGAGGTAGGTGCATGCAGCATCCTAATTACCCGGCAGCTCAGGATGAGGGGCAACGGGTCTGACGAGGTTGCATCATTGATGGACGTCATTGGCGATGCTATATAAGTCGGCCTGGACGGCAATATGTAGACGCAGGAACAGGGAGCCTGCCCACGTCACGTCGCACGGCTTTTTAAAATGATGTTGCTTGGGTATTTGATTTCGGCCGTTCTGCTGTTGCCAAGTGAGTTTTGAGCAGGCCGAGCTTCGTGTCATCCATTCACTTACACGGATCAGCGGTCGTCAATGGCCTCATCAACCCCATCATTCCCGGGTTCAACCCCGACCCGAGTATCATCAGAGTTGATGAGGATTACTTCCTGGTGACTTCAACGTTTGAATACTTCCCTGGCGTCCCCATTTACACTTCGAAGGACCTGTGAGCAAGCCATCCGTTCCCATTTCCAGTCATTACCCCCGTCTCACGCGAGGCCAGTGTCAAGTGGGAGCAAATCGGCCATGCGCTGTCGAGGCCCTCACAGCTTCCCCTCCGTGGGACGGCGCCCAGCGGTGGCGTCTTCGCTCCCACGATCCGATACCATGATGGGATCTATTATGTCACGACGACCATCTTCGATGTCATCAGCCCGCCGGACAACGTGAGTACTCTTCTTCTATCCTGTCTAGCATGAACAGCGTTCTCAGATTTCAGGTCACTCGCGTCCCACGCTCGTTCTATGTCACGACGGAGAACATCTGGGATCCCGATTCCTTCTCGGAGCCCATCTACGTCGACCAGTGGGGCTTCGATCCGGACCTCTTCTTCGACGACGACGGCAAGGTGTACTTCACCAGCACCTTCTCCGAGTTCATCGACTACGGCAGCTTCGCGAACCACATTACGGAAATCGACATCAAGACCGGCAACTCCCTATCCGAGTCCCGGGTCCTCCACACCACCACCGTGCCCGAAGACGTCGGCTACCCCCTGACCGAGGCAAGCCACCTCTACAAGATCAACGGCACCTACTACATGATCTCCGCCGACAGCGGCACCGAGGAGAACCACTCGGCCAACAACTACCGGTCCGACTCGCTCGAGGGCCCCTGGGAGCCGAATCCCAACAACCCCGTCCTCTGGAACGGCGAAGACAGGTCCCGGCCCGTTCTCGCTACGGGCCACGCCGACATAGTCGAGGGGCCCGACGGCAAGTGGTGGGCCGTCTTCCTCGCCACCCGCCCACAGAACCCCCGCAACGCCACAGGCCGCCCGCAGCTCGGCCGTGAGACCTTCCTCTGCCCCGTGACGTGGGAGGACGGCTGGCCCGTCTTCAACGACAACGAGCCCATCGCCGAGCACCTCCCGGGCGTGCTCTATGACCTCCCCCGCCCGACGACCTGGCGCGATGACTTTGACGGCGGCCTCGCCGACACGGAGTACTACTACCAGCGCACACCCTACAAGGACTTCCGCGACTTTGAGGCCGCTCCCGGCAAGCTGCGCATCAGAGGCAACGTGTACGACCTGTCCCACCGGGAGACGCCCGCCGCGCTGTTCCGGAAGCAGGTCGACGTCAACACGACGTGGAGCACCGAGCTCAGCGCTTTCGAGCCCACCTCCGCGCGGCAGGAGGCAGGCGCGGCCGTGTACCTGAGCATCCACTACCACAACGCCATCGCCGTGACGCGCTGCGAGGACAGCGGGGAGCGGTGCATCGTCGTACACACGCGGACGGGGCCGGACGCGACGCTGAACACGACGTACATCGAGGACGAGGGCGTGGCGGCCGGGAAGCCCGTCAAGCTATTCATCGAGGCGCGTGATGTCGGCTACCGACTAGGATA
The DNA here is from genome assembly GCA_002851755.1 of Verticillium zaregamsianum. Classification (NCBI taxonomy): domain Eukaryota; kingdom Fungi; phylum Ascomycota; class Sordariomycetes; order Glomerellales; family Plectosphaerellaceae; genus Verticillium; species Verticillium zaregamsianum. The sequence continues at coordinate 2,896,899 of NMXM01000003.1, read as the reverse complement.
CGCGACGGGATGTGGTCGGCCGCGGTGGGTGGCGAGCGTGGAGAACCGGTGGCTGCAGGCCTTTGTGGACGGGTGGCAGAACTTTGTCGGGACGCATTTCGCCATCTATGTGACGGGGACGAAGGTTCCCATTCTAAACCCGGCGGTAAGTGATCCCCGATTTTGGTGTGTGGGCCGTTGCTTGGAGAGATTGCTGACTTGCGGCAGGACTTTGAGTACGTCCAGACAGAATTGCTGTCGTCAAACCGGACAAGAGATGACTGAGAATTACATGGCTGTGTGTCTCAAGCCCAGGCGGTCTCCTTTGGTTGTGGAAGGATAAACCTGCGGGGTAGATCAACGAGGACTCGGTGGATAGCCAGTTGCAACAGAATCCATTGCTATCTTCGAGAATACGCCGAAAAGGAGTCGCTTGTCCACCAGCTCTAACCGCCCAGGTTGTCCATAGCACCAATATCCAGACCACAGCCTCCCTTGACGGAGAAGCAATCTCGGATGAGTGCTGAGCTCCAGTCAAGAACTGACCTCACCATCCTTCATGGGTCTCCTCCCGGTGATGAAGCGATAGCAGGTGATCAGCCTCAGTTCCTTGCTGCGGAACTCCCTCTTGACCCCCTCCATCAACACGCCCGCCTGATCATTAGAATAGTTCCAGACTCGCGTGAATAAGGCCGGCGTGTGAGAGTCCACGGACATCTGCATGTGTGTCAACTCGTATCGTCCCAGCTCCTTCAGTGTCGGATCCTTGGCCCAAGGCCCGATCGGGATCCGATACGCCACCTCCTTGACGTCCTCAAAGCCGGCTTCTTCCATCCACTGCTTGTGGTAGCGCGCAATGTTGATTGGCTTGCCGAACATGTGTGACGCCTTGTCCAGTTTCTCCACCCACTCCATCGTCCACGGTGCGCGCTCAATACTGTCGTCGTCGCTGAAGATCCAGGCGTCATACTCCTGCATTTCGACGTAACCGCCCGGCACGAGGTTCTCCCGCACGTTGCGATAGAAGCGGGCCCAGTCCGCGGAGGTGCCGGACAAGGCACGGCCGTGGATGTAGTCGAAGCGCTCGTCGGGGCCGTAGGTCCAGGTGTCCTCGTAGTCATCAACGTGAAATTTGCAGTTGGGCGGCACCCAATCAGGCTGGATGGGGGAGAGATCTACGCCGAACACATGAGCGTGGGGGAACTCGTCGGCCATGTCGATGGCCCAGATGCCGGTGCCACAGCCGAGATCGAGAATGCGGAGTGAGCCGTCGGCGGGGGCGTCAGCGCCTTCCGCGGGGGCTTCTCGAGGGGACGGGAGAGGCGCGGTGTAGAGGCTGCCGCCCAGGAGGAGGCGCCATATGTGATGCTGTAAATCGAGGCGTTCTTGTTCTTGGTCGTCGTTGGGCAGAACGTATTGACCTTCGCGGTAAGCGTGATATCGACGGCCGTTTTCGTACTGGTAGTGGTAGATAGAAGAGGACACGGAGGCGGTGTAATTGGTCGCGCTATCGGAGCCGTAAGTCGAGTCGGTGTCGTCGGGGGCATAGGCATCGTACTGGATGGAGGTGTTAGATGACGGCCGTGCGGGCGGTGGTCAAGGAACGGCTGGATCTTACGTCGACTTGCAATGGCTCTGGAGTGTCCACATCCTCGACAGGGTTCAAGAGCTGCTGCAGCGAGGGCCCTGCCCTCGGTGATGCTGCTTTGGGGGAAGATGCTTTCGGCGAGGATGCCTTGGATGAGGGTGCCTTGGGCGGCGAGGAAGGTTTGCCATCCCTGGGCGTCTGTTCCAGCGACGTGGTACTGGGAGCGGGCACTTCCGTAGCGGGCGCCCGGGGGGACGACATGGTGCGGGTGTGGTGCGCTACAGGCTGCTAGAAGACCTAGAATGCCGATCACTAGGTTCAAGCTTGCTTGCTTCGAGGGAGGGCTGTGCGACGATGAAACCTTGTGGTGGGATCAGAACGTTATGGTGATTGCAGGAGAAAACGGAATCGAGTGGAAATCCAGGTTCTCGGGCCTTGGTATTATCGAAGGGGCCCGTTCAAGACACTGCAGATGGATGATTGCAGAAGAGTGCCACCTCTTCCGGCTAGGGCGCCTCTAAGGATGCCCCTAACGAGGAGGCATTAGTCCCCTGCCCCAATGAGGGAAAGACCCGAGGCTTCGCAGCGCCACGTGCTTGGTAGATCAGGTCATTCCTTCCTGCGGCCCTGATACTGTGGAGCCGATCGAGTGATGGATGGAGCAACGGCGCGATAAAAGCAAAAGAGGGGGAAGGAGCTTTGGGCTTGGAACGGAAGGTACTTCGCGGGAAGTGCGAGTGCGGTTAGGTGGGAGGGAGACGGGAAGGAAGGAGGAGACCCGATGCCTCCTAGCTTCCATGTGTATGAATTTTACCGCGAGATATCCCCCCCCAGCGCAGCCCTGTAGCCCAGGTACACATGAACCACAAGCACTGGCGATCCAGCATCTCACCCGCGATTCAGGACCTCACACTCCAAAGCCGTGTTCTGGACCTTGCTAGAACCAAGATAGTTCTAGCGGCCCTTCTGTGGCACATCATCTTCCTCGCCCCTCTCCGCCAACCAACATCCTCTGACCTTCAGCTTCAGCTTCAGCTTCAGCTCCCAGCAAACCATAGCACCGTGGTGGTACCTTGAGCGCCCGACCAGCCAACAAACCAGACAGACGACCAACGTCAGACGACGAACTGACCTACAAGATCTTGCTCTCCTCAAGACCGCCCGTCATGGCCAGCACAAACAATAACGACCGGCTGATTGTTGTCGTCGGCGCCACAGGCAACCAGGGTGGCTCCGTCGCCCGCCGCTTCCTCGCCGCCAACTTCCGCGTCCGCGGCATCACCCGCAACGCCTCCTCTCCTGCCGCTCTCGCCCTCGCCGCCCAGGGCGCTGAGGTCGTGGCAGCCGACCTCGAGGACCCGGCCGCCCTCGCCGCCGCGTTCGAGGGCGCGAACCTTATCTTCGCAGTCACTAACTACTGGGAGCCCTTCTTCCGCCCGGACTGCCGCGCCGCCGCTGAGAAGCAGGGCATCTCATGCCGGCGCTTCGCCTACGACGTCGAGCTGCGCCAGGGGAAGAACATTGTGGACGCCGCTGCCAAGACGGTCGATTCCCTGGTCGAGAATGGCTTCCTCGTCTCGACCCTGAGCCACGCGGGACGCTGCAGCCAGGGCAAGTACAAAGACCTGTACCACTTCGATGCCAAGGCTGAGGCATTCCCCATCTACGTGGAGGAGAAGTATCCCGCGTTGGCGGCCAAGATGTCGTGCATCCACACGGGTTACTTCTACACGAGCCACCGCATCCTGCCCAACTCGTACTTTGGCAAAGTAGGCCTCACCCGGTTCCGATGAACAATGACGGTCATGCTGAGAAGAGACAGCTCCCCGACGGCACGTTCCAAATGTCGTTCACCACCGCGCCCGATCGCGCCGTCCCCCATCTCGACCCCGTCGCTGACATGGGTCCCTTCACCTACGCCGTCTCCCAGATGCCCCCTGGCAAGGCCTACATGGCCGAGGGCACCACGTGCAGCTGGGCCGACTGGATCCAGGCGTGGGGAAAGCTGACCGGGGCGTCTGCTGCTTACAAGCAAGCCTCCTTTGACGAGATGGTGGCCACTACTGGGGAGAAAGAAACGGGCGTCGAGGTGGCGCTGATGTACGAATACAGCACCGACCCTGGTTATGACGGCGGCATGGATCTGCTGCGGGCTGAGGACATTAGGAAGGTGAGTCTCACGATAACGTAGGATTGCTTCAGTGATGGCGTACTGACCTCAACAGGCGGGCATCGACTGTCCGATGACAAGCTTCGAAGAGTGGGCCAAGAAGCAGGACTGGACCGATGTCCTCAGCAAGTGAATCTAGCATGAGGATTGATTCGATGAGACGACGAGCAACAAGGTAAGTCAGAGTGTCGAATAGAGTACATACTCATGAGATAGAAAACAACCGAATCAAGGCACGCGATTTCAGTTTAATCACTTGCAGCTCATCATCCAAGTTCTTTAGTGCTCTAATTAAGTATTATGAGTTCCTGCTGCTGAGAATAGCTTCCGTGTCAAGGACAGAGCAGCAGCCAAAACAAAAATGCAAATGAATTTCTCCTTTGCCGAACCCCGGTCAGAACCCACGATCTTTCCACGCGCTTTCAGGCCTGCGTGCCCTCGCAGTGAGAGGCATGCGATAGGGTACATGTTCCGGGTCACATCTAGGATCACCACACTATCTGTGTCCCGGTGTGGGGGCCCCCGTTGAAAAGAGACCAGGTTGCAAGTGCCTATCGAGTGTTTGGCTGGCTGTCTAATTCCTGTCCTCCACGCAACAGCACCAGCAACATCAGATGAAAAGTGCCAGGCGTTGCGATGTCAACCGCCAAGGGCATGGAATATCTTAGCTCGAGAACGGACTGTGTTCATGTAGCAGGATCATTCTCAAGCTCCTGGGACGTAAATCCTAAAAGACTAGAGAAGCAGCCCGCAACATAGCACCAGCTTTAGGTTGGGCTGCCTGTGGCACAATTCGAAGGTGACCAAAATGCTCCGTTCCTTCTTCTGCATTGGATCATCTCGGTAGAGTTCAGGGATCATATGGCTCCCAGTAAGGCCCTTTTCATCTATCCATGGGGATAATTCCTCCTAGATGCTTCCGCCAGATCATTGTCAGCAGCACAAAGCAGAGTGCTCGGAGAGTGAGGCGAGGCTGAGAGTATGATGCCTCCCTTGTCACTGGCCGATGACGAGGGTTACACTCCTGAGAAGCCAACGATTAGGTGATTCGCTTAGGGTGCACGAGGTGATCCGGACGTGCTTAGCATATCCCGAGTCGCAAGGGGGGCATTTCACTGCACAGAAAACCGGGTTGAGGCTGAATGTATGCAAATTGATGTGTGATCTGAAATCGCTCTCGCTTTGATTTTGCGCTGTGCTGTAGTGAACCTCGCCATTTTGCGCCGAATCCATGATCGCCATAACGCCTGGAGTCTCCAACCGGCCGTGCTCACGAGCGTCCTCCTCACCTACATGCTCTCCTCCTGGCTCTCCCTCACGCAGACGCGCACCCGTTTCCTGAACTCCTTGGCGTCCTCCCGCAGCAGGCGCCCTGCCTCGACGTTGGCGGGCGACTCGGTGTTCGGGCTGTGGAACAAGCTCAGCACGCTGACGAGGATGCTTTCAGGGCTCCGCACGGAGCTCCACCGCTCGGATGCCTCTTCGTAGGCGAACTGGTCCTCGCCCGGCGGGTGCAGGATGGAGATGCACAGCTTGCCGTCGGGGTAGATGTTGGGGTGGAAGGGGATAGGGTTTTGGAAGGTCATCGAGGGGGGCATGTCGGGGAAATTGGAGGGGAAGCTGAGTCGAGCACGGAAGAAACCACCTGGTGATGGCGCATTAGTAGATGGACATCCGTGGTACGAAGGTCGGGGTGGGACGAACCGCCATAGTACTTGCAATCATCATTGATCATGAGCATGACTTCCCATTCAAAGACGTTGCTGTTGACGAGACCGACAGAGACTCCGGGCAAGTCTTTCGCAGCTTGGCCTTTGGTGATATCTTTGTAATAGCGGGCAAGGAGAAGAGAGGACCCCGAGGAGGAGGCCATGGTGAAAGGTGGTGACGCGCCCGAGGAAACGGAAGACGAGGGTTCGTGGGAGGGACAGCAGCCAGTTGATGTAGCGCGTAGCTTAGTCGATGCGCAGCATCCAACGCTCAAGGGTAGGCAAACAAATCGATGGCGGGATGTTTGGCGATCGAGGTCGAGGGCGGGTTCGTGCAGAGGAGTGTGCTCTCCCGTTTGCGACAGTCGTTTGGGGTGTCGTCGTCAAGGTCGGCGCCGATCAACCGCGGCCATGGTGGGGTTTGCTGATGACAGACACCAGCAAGACCCACTAAGTTTTTGACTCTGTATTGGCGGGGTCGTCTTTCACCGAATGTTGACCGGGCTAGACCGACTCGGTGAGTGCTGGGGATTTGGGTTGCGGCAGGGACGTCCATCCACTCTGTTGATATGAACGGCGCAAGGAGGGGGGAGGGGTCCTCATGGGAGCATTTGGCCAACGTTGAGCATGACGGTCCCAGGTCGTCTAGCCCGAGATTGAATTTCTGGAAGGGTATCATTTAGCCTCGCCACGGCAGCAAGCAACTCACTTCTTCGACGTCCCAAAGCCAGCGAACCCCATGGATGCCATCATGTCATCCTCCTCATGCTCGCCCTCGATCCTCACATCATCTCCGTACTCCGTCTTCACCTTGTCCGCCTCCTCTCTCTCCTTGCGTCTCCTCTCGTCCGCCTCTTTTCGCTTCCGCCTCTTCTCTTCCGCCTCCTTCTCGTCTTCCTCACGCCGAAGCTCCAACCTTTCCTGCAGACTCGTCGCCTGCTGCTTGACAATCTCCTCCCTCTGATCCCACCAGTACTGGATCCTCGCCATCACCTCCTCCGGCCCCGCCCTCTCGACTTCCATCTTCTGTCCTGTCGCCGCCAGATGCTGTGGTGTGTTCATGTGCTCGACGAACTGCTTGTTGTCCTTGAACGTCAGGTCGCACGCCTCGCAGTAGAAGCCCGCGCTCCGCCCGCGCTTGCCCGTGCCCGCGCCCGCCGCAATGAGCTGCGTCTTGCCCACCTGCGACGACAGGTCGAGCCCCGACTGCCGCGCCGTCGTCATCGTCTCGTCGCCCGTCAGGGGCTTGTAGTATTTCTTGCCCGCGAGCTTGGCCTCGTAGCGCGCCTTGCCCTCCTCCCGCTCCGCAGCCTCGCGCGCCTTGGCTTTGGCGGCGTATTCGTCGAGGTCCCACGTCTTGCGAAAGTCCGTGTCGCCAGCCGGGGCGCCGTAGGCGCTGCCCTTCTTGTCGGCCATGCTGGGGGTAGTCGTCGACGTTTTGGGGGGTATGTGTTTGTTCGGTGTTAGGTCGTGGGCGAACCGGGTTGGGATCGAGCTTCGATGGCCGTTGTTTGTTTGTGGCTGGTCCTAATGTAGGTGATGATGCAAAGGACAAGCCGCCGCCGCAAAGATGCAGATTGAAGCTGGCTCCATCCAAGCGGAATGCTTGACAGGGATGCGACGCAAGGTCCAGGGCCTAGCTCCTGTTTCCACCTGCCTGTACTTGTACTGTGTTGCGGCCCACCAGCAGCTCGCTAGGTGGTTACATGTTTTATTTACATATATCGCGGGGCTCCCGGCGCTGTGGTTCGATGCAGCACCGAAATGCCATTTGCTGGAGCTGTTGTCGTACTTCAAACTTTCGAACCCCTCAAAGTGCATTAAGTGGAGGGTGCCAGTCGCGATAAGACGACGAGGCTGTAACCAAAGTCCCTCCGGAGGATGACACCACAAGAAGGATAGTTCCCGATGTGAGCTCGGTGAGCCAACCACCCCCGGCCACACCTGCGACCCCGCCCTGGCTTTCAGATCTTCAGTGATTTGTGAGGATCACAATGGACGGCAACCATCACGCCAAGCATCCTGCGCTGTCAAGGGCCTTCCGCTTACCATTGGTCACATGGTCCTGCTGTGCCACACGAATGCCTGCTGAAGATACCCAAGCGTTCTACATAAGGTAGTAGAACTACCCCCCAACCCACTAGGCCGCCCAGCGGAAGGGGCCAAGCTCTGCTCTTCGCCAGCAGCGTCGCTCGTCTTAGCCGCGAAACGCAGCTCAACAGGCAGCACCAATTTAGCTTCGATCACAGCCGCCGTCCACGACAAACCCATCGGCTCGGATTCGGCATCGGAGCCAAATGGCTTCAAGGCTGGTTCCTCTTCCCAAGTTTAACGGGCTTCCCGTCCTTGATGGCTTTAAAACCACGAATTATGTCGAAACCCTCGAGGCGCTTCCCAAGATCGAAGGTCTCCATGCCATCCGTCTGCTGACCATCCACCCCGGTGTCTTCGCCGAAGAGCTCCAGTGCAGCTTGGTCCGGCACTTCATTGACAGGGCTGGCGAGTTCGAAACGCTGTCCTACACATGGAAGGGCGCGGGCTTCACACAACCCCTGACTGTGAACAACGATCGCTTCCTTGTGACGTCCAACGTGGAGACCGCGTTGAAGCATCTGAGATACACGAACAAACCGCGGACAATATGGATCGACTCGATCTGTATTGACCAGCGAAACGTCATCGAGAAGAATGCCCAGGTCAGGCTGATGGGCAATATCTACAAGCAGGGGGAGAGAGTTATCGCTTGGATAGGGCTTGAGAATGAGGAAGAAGACGGTGTCGGGGATACAGCCCTGGATGTGGCTGGCGCATTCGCACTGGCCCTCGAGATCGGCAAGGAGGGCTCCGCCAAGTATCCCGAAGTGATCAAGCGACATTCCGAATTCGCCCTTTTCTCGTTGACGAAGCTGAGCGATCGGTCGTACTTCCGGCGTCAGTGGGTTATCCAAGAGATCTCTCTCTCGCGCGAAATCATCGTCATGTGCGGCACGCACGAGGTTGACTGGAACTCGCTCTCAGAGGCGGCCGAGGGGATGCGATGTTTCGGTCAGGACCCGAGGGCAAACCTCCTGTTCGGAGGGACCCGGCGAATCTGGGATCTCTTCGGTATCCGGGCCATGGAATTCTGTCGTGAAAAGTCGGTGGCCGGCGACTTCTCCAACGATCTCCTCGAGCTTCTCCAGACCACCAGGGGGCGAGAGGCCTCTGACCCTCGCGACATGGTGTATTCCCTCCTGGGGATTTGCGGAAAGGACAGCATGGACGTCGAGGTCGACTATCGCAAGCACGTGTTCCGCCTGTACAAGGAAATCGCCAGGGATTCTATCCTGCAGTCGCTGAACCTGAACTTCCTCCGAATGTGCGACCACTGGAGCAGAGACGAGGGCCTTCCCTCGTGGACGGTCAACTGGACGCACATTTGGGCCGGACAGTGGATGAATCGCTCCCTCGACTTCTTGCCGCGGCCGCCGGCCAAAGCGCGCTTGGACCCTAACACTGACGACCTGGTTTTCTCGGACGACCTCAACTTGCTCACCATCAAAGGCCATCTGGTCGATGTGATCACCCTCTGCCAAGACCACGCAGACATGCCGCAGAACCCCAAGGACTCAGTCGGGGATGATGAGATCTACAAGCTGCTGCAGGGAACCTTCATCAAGTCTGAAAGACTGTGTAGGGATATCATGCGTCCCGGGCAGACGCACGAGGCGCGCCGTCGTGAGTTTGTCGAGTCGTTCTTCTGGTGCTTCACCGGCGGCGCCAAGACCGACTTCACCAAGGAAGACTTTGCGGATCTGTACGACAAGATCCTCGCCGGGCATGTCCCCGAAGCGGACCGAAAGTTTTGGAATAAGTACTCCCTGAAGCTGGTGAGGTTCCTCGCAGACGCGCGTCTCTTTGTCACGAAGGGTGCTGTTCTCGGGTACGCGGAGAGGGTGTGCGACACCAGGCCGGGCGATCTCCTGATCTCGTTCAAGGGCTGCACGGCCGAGTCGGTGCTCATCAACAGGCCGGTTGGTGATAAGTTTGAGCTCATCAGCGGATGCTATCTCCACTTTACCCCGGAGGAACAGGAGGCGCACGAGAAGATGGTGGATGAAGTAAACGATGGGGTCTTGAAGACTGAAAAGTACACATTGCTTTGATGTTTCAAGCGAAGGTGTGGAGGCATGGGCCAGCGTGTAGTTACCTGCAAGTGAGTAGATGTTATCTCCAAGTGAAATTTATCGAGAATGCCAGATCAAAGAGACGAAATGCAATATTACCATCAAAAGAAGCTCGCTCTCCGTGATGTGCCAGGCGAGAGGTGGGTGGAAGCCGACAGGGATGCGCCGTTAGGCCCAGCCCAGGCCCGATGGTGCCGGGTTTCTTGGTGGGGCAAGGACCTCCACTAGGTAAATCTACCCCTCCGTGCTACTTCTTCACTTTTACCCCGCCAAAACTTTTGCTCTCAGGTCTGAGTCCGAGAACCGAACATCCCTCAAGCCACCCGACACCACCCTTTTCGCCCACCATGCTCTACCTCGTGGGCCTTGGCCTCTCTGACGAGACCGACATCACCGTCAAGGGCCTCGAAGTCGTGAAGAAGGCCTCGCGCGTCTATCTCGAAGCCTACACCAGCATCCTCCTCGTCGACCAGGCCGTTCTCGTACGCCCCCTCTTCTCCTGCCTACTACTTCTTTTTATCCTCTGACAACGTCCAGGAAGCCTACTATGGCCGCCCCATCATAGTCGCCGACCGCGAAATGGTCGAGTCCAACAGCGACGAGATCCTCCGCGACGCCCAGTCCGAAGACGTCGCCTTCCTCGTCGTCGGCGACCCCTTCGGCGCGACGACCCACACCGACCTCGTCCTCCGCGCCCGCGAGCTCACCATCCCCGTCGCCACCGTCCCCAATGCCTCCATCATGTCCGGCATCGGCGCCGCCGGCCTGCAGCTTTACAACTTTGGCCAGACCGTGTCCATGGTGTTCTTCACCGACAACTGGCGGCCCGCGTCCTTCTACGACCGCGTCAAGGAGAACCGCGATATCGGGCTGCACACGCTGCTGCTGCTCGACATCAAGGTCAAGGAGCAGAGCATGGAGAACATGGCGCGGGGCCGCCGCGTGTACGAGCCGCCGCGCTACATGACGGTCGGGCAGTGCGCGCAGCAAATGCTCGAGATCGAGGAGGAGAAGCAGGGGGGCGCGTACGGGCCCGACAGCCTCGCGATCGGCGCGGCGCGGGTGGGCGGCAGGACGGAGAAGTTCGTGGCCGGCACGCTGCGGGAGCTCTGCGACACGGACGAGCTGCTGGGCGCGCCGCTGCACAGCATGGTGTTGCTCGGCAGGAGGACGCACGAGCTGGAGCACGACTTTGTGAGGGAGTTTGCCGTGGACAAGGAGGCGTGGAGCAGGATATGGAACGCGGAGTACGGCAAGCAGTTGTAGATCGAACGCGCGTTGGGTCGTGGGTTCATGTCTCATTCGTCCGATGAAGGCTATTTATTGTACAGGTATCTTGTCACGCTGGCTACGGCACGGCCCCCATCACTGGGCCAGGGTCTGGGAGGCCCTCCACTTCTCAATGTCTGTCGCGGAAATCTCGCGCAGCTTGTTGACCTCGGCGGCGCTGCCGGTGACGATGCCCTCGGCGACCTGCGCCACCTTGCCGATGAAGGTCTTGTGGGAGACGGCATACGTGATCGTGTTGGCCTTGACGCGGATGATGCCAATGCGGGGGTCGTTCTCGGAGCCGTCGTGCTTCCCGTCGCCGAGGTCACCCAGCCACGCCTTGAGCTCGGCGCTGTAGTGCTTCTTGACGAGGCTGCGGTCTGTGATGACTTCAGAGACGCCGGAGACGGACGCCCAGTCGCCTGAGCTGTTGATGAAGGAGATGTTGACGTGGGGATCGCTCTTGATCTCGTCCGTCTTGTGGGACTCGGTGTTGGTGTGGAAGAGAAGGTCAATGCCACCGACCTCCTGTGAGTTGTCAGTATGATGCGTCGAATCATAACGCAGGAAGAGAACGCACGGTAGCTGCCAGGGCCATGGCGCGGGACACGAGGTTGCCGGACGAGGCATCGCGAGTGGTCATCATGGCGAACTTGGTGGCATTGGCAAACTTGGTCAGGTCTTCCACCTTGGTCTGCAGAGAAACCTCATCCTTGTTGGCGGCCTTGTAAGGGTCGGCGGGAAGGTTGCCCGTGTCGGTGTTGGAGAACTGCTGGCTCGACATGTTGGATGGTGGTGGGTGTCTTAACGTGATCAATCAGCGGCTGGTGTGTTGTTGGATGTGAGTGAGGGAGGTTCTTGGTGGTTGTGAATTAATTCTTTCATTCGGCATGGAGGACGCTTGGTACGCTAAATACAACAACTCGACCCATTTGTCCCACCGACAGCTATGACGATACGTGCGTAGCTGTTGCTCTGTGTTGGGCGGAATTTCATCATCGACTTTCGTTGAGACAGCGATTGAGGGGCCCGGAGCAGAAAGCCGACGATGCATGACGTCAACTCAGGAGGTCGGAAGGTTACAAGCACGATGCACAGGGGCCAATTGGTGCAAGCCGTCGACAAACACTGGAGAGGACGCTCGATGTTCGATGTCCTTGATCCCCGTGTCTCTTCCGATCGCCACATCGAAGGACAACGAAGGACATATGAAGGAACAGAAAAGGAGAGTCGAGGCCCACCGCCCTCGTCAGCCATCGTGGTTGAGTCTGAATCGATCACTTCTCTTTGCCTGACCCTGGTATCCTGGCCAGGCGGGCGGACAGGCTGGGCTGGGCTGGGCTGGGCTGCGGCAACAGTTAGTCTTGGCAGTAAATGTCCGTTTGCCCCTCCCCCGCCCCAGTCCAAACGGAACCAGGTCTCCTGTATCCTGGTCTACCTACCATCCATCCTCCTCCATCACAGGCACGTCTCGTGAGACCTTGGGTTCGTCAGTCATCCATCAGTGGACGCCAGCATGCAGCATGTCGCCTGTCACCTGTCGCCTGCAGTGCAGCTGTCTCCTTCCTTTTGGCTACCCACCTACCTTACCTGGCTCGATACTTTTGGAGAACAGAGCTGCTGGGAGCCCCCTGCCCATCAGTCGCGGGTTATTCCCCCATCACCAACCTCTAGCGTCATCGCTGGCCAGGCCGCTCGGATTTCATCAGCAGGCTCGGCGCCATCGGTTTGGTGGCTGTTAGAGAAAAGGCAACGCAGCCCCCAGGAGCACTAACAACGCCTGTTGGATGCACTGACCTGCCCGCCTGCTCCCCCCCCACGTACCGTACTGAACTGTCCTTTGTCAATGCGGGATGCTGCTTTGAGTTGGCCGCTCATGCTCTTTCTTTCCTGGTGGGTGCCCTTGCCGGCATGAAGGCATTACTCCGGCTGCCGTGGGCTACTCTCGTGCGCTCGACCTTCCTCCACTCCCTCTCACCCACCCGCGCCCAAGTCGGATACCGGTCAAACACCTCACAGTGCCTGCCTTTCTTCGCCGTCACCGCCCGCCCACCTTGAGGCTTTTCTCCTGGATGCTGGCCGTCTCTCTGCTTTAGATTCCCATCTCCCAGCATCTTCCCAGGACACTTCGCCCTCTGTCGCTGCCTGTCTGGCCATCCGAAACGTCCCGACAAACACATCCACCCCCCATCTTCTCAGGGTAGCTGCTTCCGGTTGTCGCTGCCTTCCTTACCACGTACCGACATCGCTGGCGCTGAGGTCTTTTTTCTGTGACCAACCCAAGGTCCCCCGGTGGTTTGCTCCTGCCCCGAGAGGTCGCGACGGCCTCGTGTTGCTTCACCGATCACGCCTACCGTCCCATTCTCGTAGCACCCGAGCGACGTCCGCAGGCACCACCGAGCTTCTTGACCCAATCCACTTCCGCTTGCGTATCACCTACCCCCCGGCGAAATCGTGCCTATCAACTGCCTTCCCAACGCGACTGCCAATTCATCGTCACCACCACCACCGGCCACCACACTGCGTCGAACCTCCCTGGAGACTCAGAGATTCGGCGGGCACCTGCTCTTGGATCGCTCTTACCTCCTGGCTCCTCACCGTTGCCGCCTAAATCGACACCTTACCAGCCCCTTCGCCCACTGGATCCTGGCTTCCTTCCTCACAGGTCCTTTCTATTACAGCGCAGCCTGCCATCACCGCGTCTCGTCGTCGTCGAGCTTGACTGCCTCGCCCACCAGATCGATTGTTCGCCACTTTGAGATCCCTTTTCAACGCAGAGCTCGCCACCACCGGCTCTTCTCTCCTCTCACCCTCATCCCCCCCACCCTTTCTCCTACATTGCCGGCCTCGCCCGCATTAACAGGACAACACCATGGTTCGCCCCTCGGATTTCGTGGTACGTTGGCTTTTCGTCTCATCCATCCTTGCATTCACACGCGTGCTGACTCACCACAGGATGTCGATCCTTGGGAGACCCAGGACAAGGAGGACCAGGCCGAGGCCTACTACAACCAGCCTCTCCGTCAGAAGCACCGCATCCTCACCGATGAGAACCTCAAGCTCAAGCGTCTGCTTCGAGAGAACGGCATCGCCTGGTCGCCTGTCGCTACAGCCCATCTTCACACCGTCAAGAATGTGAACCCCGGTCGCATGACCCGCCGCCGCTCCCTCGCCGCCGCTGTCACCAACCCCTATCTGCCCACCGAGGTCCTCCTCCGCATTCTCAAGTATGCCCTCACCACACCCCTCTCGGTCGTCGACCCCCTCTCCAAGCTGAGGCCCGAGACTGTCACGACCGATGAGAAGGCCCGCGAGAAGCAGATCGCCATCCACTTCCTCGCCACCTGCAAGGCCATGCACACCGAGGGCACCCGCATCCTGTGGGGCCAGAACTCGTTTACCTTCACCAGCCCCGAGGCCGTCCGTAATTTCTCCGAGCTCGACTTCTACTACAGAAAGGGCATCAAGGACGTCACTTTCCGCGTCATCGCCCAGTTCTACGATGACAAGAAGCGCAACCATCGCCTGCACCGGGCCTATCATCCCGCCTTGAAGAAGGACCACACCCTCCCCGTCAACACGCGCGTCAATGAGCAGACCTATGCCCGCGGCGGCTTCCGATGCTACTCGTGGTCCCAGATCGTCGACTTCCTCGCGGCGCTGCGGCCTCCTTTCGACCCAAAGCACGACAAGAAGCAGATAAGGCCCCGCCTGCTGCCAGCCCTGGAGTCTCTCCGCATCGACCTGGTCAATTTCGAGGACGACAAGCTTCCCATGTTCGGCAACGACATGCACAACATGGCCTCGCACGAACTGGGCTGTTCGTTGAACGAACTCCACGTCACTGGTCTCCCCATCGACGACCCCGGAGTCAAGGCCTCCGCCGAGCTTACTGGTCTCCTGAAGGACGAGGGTCTTTATGTGACGGGAGTGCCTGCCTTCGTACAGACCAAGCGCGGACTCGTGTATCTTGCCGGCCAGACGACCTGTGCTCGCGTCATCCGGGCCTACAAATCTCTCCGCGGCACTTCGCTCAGCCTGCCGAACGGCGCCATTGACGATCTTAGCGACAGCGAGGATACCGACTTGGACGCGTTCGACGAGTCCGCCCTGGACCCTCATCACTCGCACATTCCCATCATGCCCGCCGCGCCTCGGCAGGAGGGCCACCCGACCTCGCATCGAAAGGACAAGGTCATCTGGAAGCAGGTTCCGGTCTCGCGCGATTCTGGAGAACGCCGCTGGGTCGAGTTCTGTCGCAGCAGCGGCTATCCCGTCGAGTCTTCCGCCACTAAGGATGACGAGCTTGACGACGACGACGATGGTCTCGCCTGTCCCTGCTGCGGCGAGCCCCACCCGGGCACCTTCCTGGACATGCTCCTGGACGAGGCTGACTGACTGCACTGGGTTTGATACTGTATTCGTACGCCGTATACCAAGGGTGCTACATGATTGCGCGGCGAAAAGTTTGCTTTTTCTGGGGGGGGACGGGACTGCGTCACGAAATGATACCACTTGGGCAAAGGCCAGAAAGGCAACTGGCTTTGCGGATGATTGGAGTTTGTATGATTTGAGGCCGGGTTTGCGCCTTTTTGCCGAGTGCCGCTCGGTGTTATGTGATAGGGATAGACATGTGTGACCAATCAACGAATTCATTCATAGTCAGTGCATCTCCGTCATGTTCGAGGCAGGCTGTGATATAAATGATAGTAGAGCTTCAGCACCAACTTGAGGCAGGCGGGCGGGAGGGCAGGCGCGTACACCTGGTTCAATCATCATCTCGGCATGTGTCGTTCAAAGAAAAGATGACTGTGCCGCGGGTGGATTCGAACCACCGACCTCCCAGGGAAGAAGATTACCAAATATTGGCTTTAGATCTGCGGAAGCGGAGAGTTTCATAGGAGGGAGAAACCTGGGCGCTCTACCCCTGAGCTACGCGACCTTTGTTAGGAGGATCATGGAGGGAGGCTGATTATATAGGGACAGCGACCCCTTGATGAACGGGAAAGGACTTGGGCTTAAGGGTGTGGTTGTGGCTTCTGGCATCCTGGGTTAGAGTTTGGTGGAGGTTTGAAAGCTAGGCCGGGGCTTGATCGAGGCATCTTTGTGG
The DNA here is from genome assembly GCA_002851755.1 of Verticillium zaregamsianum. NCBI lineage: Eukaryota > Fungi > Ascomycota > Sordariomycetes > Glomerellales > Plectosphaerellaceae > Verticillium > Verticillium zaregamsianum. The sequence goes on along the minus strand of NMXM01000003.1, from coordinate 2,880,908 downwards.
AGGCACGGCGAGGGGACGGCGAGGGGCATACGATGGTCGAAAGAAAAGGTGGTGGTATACACAGGCTTTGGGGGCGGGATATATGTACTCCTTTCTCGAGAAATGAACAAATGGAAACGTCCTCATCACGCATCAAGGTACAGCCGTCAGCGCCGTCGTCGTCACGCATCATCACTTCCTCCCTCCGAGGTCGTCCTCGCTCTCCTGGAACACGCTCCTCCGCAGCGGGCTCTTCGCGGACACGTAGTCGTCGCTCTCCTCCATCAGGCCGCCCGTCGGCGGGCTCACGGCCCCGGGGCTGACGGCGTCCGCGTCGCGCGCGGGCCGCGCGACCTGCGGCACCCGCTCGGCGGACGAGGTCGCCGAGCTGACGGTCGCCTCGCTGATCTGCCGGAGGTGGCTGGTCTCGCGCTCGCTGAGGCCGGAGACGTTGCTCGCGCGCGCCGCGCGGCCGAGCATGGGCGGCGACGGCGGGCCGGGCGGCACGGGCGACGGCGACTGGCCGCGGGACTGGGCGCCCAGGACGCCGGACGAGCGGGACAGCGACGACTCCTCGTTGCCGGAGACGGAGCCGTAGTAGGACGAGGGGTTGCCGGAGGGGCGGGCGCCCGGGGCGGCGAAGTGCGAGTGCTTGGCGATGATGTCGACGGGAGTGAGGCCCGTGTCGTGCAGCTCGGGGGGCCGAGAGGTGTCGGGCAGCTCGGCGATGGCCGTGTTGTCAAGCTCGGCGTGGTGACCGTGCTGAGTGGCGGGGGCGGCGACGACGAAAGGCACGGGCGGGGAGCGGGCGGCCTCGGCCATGTCGGGGTTGGACTTCGTCTCCTCGGTGGTGACGGTGGGGTCCTTGGCGACGCTCTGCTGGCCGCGCATCCAGGAGAGAATGCGCATGCCGTTCTCGTCCGTGCTCGCTTCGCTGTAGTTGCCCCTGCGAAGGTGGCGGCGCTTGCGCCAGAGACAGAAGGCGACGAGCAGGGCGGTGATGAAGACGAGACTGAGGACGACACCGAGGACGGGGGCGACCCATTTGGGGGTTCCGCCTCCGCCGCCGCCGCCATCATCGTCGTCATTGTCATCGTTGCCATCCTCGGGGATGGTGGGTCGGGATGAGCCCGTGGTGACAGGATAGGGGAACCACTGCTCAATCTTGTCCGTATCGTACTTTGTGTCGAAAACGTCGGCGAGGTCGTCATCAGCCCAGCCAGAAGCAGCGGGGGTGGTAGCTGTCGCCGAACCGGTGGGGTCACCTCCGATGACTGACAGAACTGCGCTTGGCACGGTGTAGTCGGAGTATTCCCGTGGGTCGTACGAGTCCATCCACTCGGCACTGCTCATGTTGTACACTTGGATAATGCTGTCATTCCTCAAACATGCCGGGCTTCCACCACCGCTCAGCTGGGTCGTGCCACCGATGACGATCATCTGGTCGGGATACGGCTTGAAGCATTTGTGGCCGACGCGGGCGAAGTTGTGTCCCGTTCGGGCATAGTCCAACCGCGTCTCAGAGACCCGGGTCCAGGTGAAAGAGGGCAGCGATAGGACCCAGACCTCGTCGCTGAAGTCCTCGCGGGGGTCAACGCCGGGATAGCCGCCATAGTAATAGATGTTGTAGCTAGACGAGTCCTGGGCGGACGCGAGCACGGCACACCCACGTGTGCTGGCAGTCGGTGCGCCCTCGGTGGGCTGCTTGTACCACTGGTCGTTGGCTATGTCGTAGATGTCGATGACTCGCATAAACTCGTCGCTCTCTTCTTTCTGATGCACGTGTTAGCTTTGAACTCCGGTGGTCGTGAAACAAGACTTACGCTCTGCGCCGGGTTCTCCGACCTCCGCGAGGTTGTCACCCAGTCAGGGTACGTCACGCCGCCAATAACCACCAGAATGCCCTGTTCGCCCACGGGGACCCAGACGACCTCGGGGTTTGCTCGTCCCTGAATGTTATCCGGCAGGGAAGAGTTGGTCCACACCGGCTTCGCCTGTTCCTTCATATCCAGCGTAACCAGCGTATGTGACACGTTTGCCGCATTCTCCGAGATGTTGCTGCTCCTCTGGTAGATTGGCCCCCAGGCCGGGCCTCGCATGCCGCCGAAGTACCACGCCTTGTTCTCAGACGGTGCGCTGGCGGCACCGCCGTCAGACACGTACCGTGACACGCCTTCGTCGAGGTCATCCACGATGAAGTTAGGCTTGAAGCTGCCACGGTCTGGCCCATACTGGTAGCGCTGGTACGTCAACACCTCGTCCGCGCTGGGCTCCTTGTTGGCATCTGTCTTCTTCACGAGACCGCCAAACAACGTCACCTGCGCATCGTTGCCGAGCAGGGCGCCGTCGAAGTAGTTGGGCGCGTCGCCGTTGGCGTTGGAGCCGAGGCCACCGCGCGCCTTGGATAAGGGCTGGAGCAGCGATGTGAGGTTGTCAGACGAGCTAAAGGGCTGGCTAAAGTTCAGAGTAAACATGAGGCCCATGGGGTTATCTGGGAGTGTCAGAAAAGATCAGGATGCACGTTTGGAAACGCTGGGAGACCAACTGGCGGAGTCAACGGGGCCATATTCGCCGTTGGCCAGGCCTTGCGACCAGTACATCAAGCCTCCATCGAGGTAGACGGTGTCTCTAATGACAGCAGCTAGAGGAGCAAGTCAGTGTGATGCCGTGCGAAGTCTTAATCGCGGACGGGCCTCACCTCTCGGCTGCCCCCATGCGCATAAGGATGCGTTGACCTGGTTTTCTGTCCAGCCCTCAAACTGTGCAGAGACCAGACCGGCCAAGGCGGAGAGGAGAATGACAGTATTTGAGCGAGCCATCTGGGAGGCGAGTTGACGAGGAACACCTTTGGTGAGACGGGAAGAACGAGACGAACGCCGCGTCTTGAGTGCGAGTCGACGACGACCTTGCTCTCAGCGATTTCCGGGGGAGAACACGCAAGCGTACTAGACTCGAGGGACGGTCAGAACAGACTCTCTCGGTGCGCAAGCCACGGTGACCACAGCCGGCGGTGCTAGGGAATCAAAGAGCATGGGAGGAGGCAGGTACCCAAGCGCTGTCCCTTTGTCCCCGCCTCACGATTGAACTCGGGCAAACACTCACGGTGGGGGGAGACAGCCAACCCCGCGAACCTCTTCACACCCACTGGAGGGCGAGGTCCAATAGAGGAACGGGTGGCAATGGATGGGTGCAATCCAGAACACAACACGTGCCAGCGATCGACACTGGGCAATCCTAGTTTATCTGGTGTGCAGGACTGGAAGGTCGTCCGCCGATAGCCTTGCGGCCGAGAAGGAGATGTTGATGGGCGGGGAGGGGGCTGGAGGGGGAGAAGGGGGCGACGGTACGGCCGGCGGATGGTGCCGAGGCGACCTGGAAGAGCCTTCAGATATTACTTGCACCGTGGATGGGAAAGAGACGAGCAAGGTACGGTGGTAAGACGACCTGAGTCCATCCGGTGGTGGGATGGTCAAAGTCCAGTCTGATTGGGTCCATGAGCTAGACACGGCAGCGCCGAGGGATGGTACAACGGGACGCCAGTATGGGAAGATACCTCTGGCGGGCCAGACTGGTGGTTCTTCTTGGCGCATGGTTCCATTAGGCAGGACGTGGTGCATGAGAGACGACCAACTGCAGATTCGTAGCATGCATGGAACATGGATACGTGGGATCGGGTCGGAGTGGGTGGTGGGTGGGCAGACAGGCGAGCTGAGGCGAGAGGCACAGCCGGACGGTTAGGACGAGGGTGAGATTGTGGACTGAATAGGATTAGTGCTGATCTTGATTAATTCTTTATATTTCGCCGGCTGTCATCAGCGGGCCGGTTTTTGTGCGACTCATCAGTATAGAAAGAGATCATGCTCAGCCAGCTGCTGGGCCATTTGAGCTGTCGCTTCGCCCTGATGGTCTCGATTTCCACGTCAGTCCGAAGCCTGATAGCTTCTTTCCGCCCAAGAAACTGCAGTCTCTTGGCCCGCTTGGCTTGCAGCTGGGCCTTTTGGAGCGCGGAGACTGGGACTGGGCTGGTGGCAGCACTGCGCAAGGTGGCCAACGTGGTAGTAGTCTCCCTACGCTGGTCGTCGCTTTCGCAGGCCTTTGCGATCAGAGCAGAAGAGCCCTCAGGGTGAGGTTTTCATAGTTGCCAGCCGAGTGAAGCCTACCAGAAGGATGTGGCGATGAAAGGGCAGTGTGCGACTCGAGAGCCCGGCAAGTGTTGTTGGAACGGTACTGTCACAGGCAAAAGAGGCCTTCTCGAGATATTCTTGAGATCCCGTGGCAGAGTTGGCTGTCGATGTTAATTCGTTCGGCGACCTGGTAACGAGGTCCCGCATGTCTAGTGAAGCTAATGCGACCTGGGCATTGGGGAGACTTGGAGGCCGTGCTTCACATTCTCGACATTCTCAAAATCGAGGGCGAGGAAGACGCATCCATCAGGTGGCTCGGTGTGGCTTGCATGTCACTGTGAAGCCGAACTTCTTGCCGGATAACCTCGAGACAATTCTCGTCTGGCCTGACCGGACGGGCAATCGGATGGGCCATGTCGCAGTGCGATGTCGGGCCGGAAAGTGGCGTACTAAGCCGGAATCAGTAAAGGCAGGGATGGGCAAGGCCAGCTCCTGGCTCCAACAACGACGTGGACACCTCTTTTTGAACCGGCGAGGCTCGAGTCGGCCATCTGATCCCTTGTCGTTCTGCGAAATGCCATCTCCACTGGTCCCGGGCACGTGTCTCCATGTCAATCCGCATCGAGTTTCTTCAGAGCAGGTCCGGCGGCCTGAGCAAGGCAGTCAGTCTGTGGCCCGAGGCTCGCCACGAGAAACAGTCTGCTTGCACGACCGACAGTGCGTCCCGCGGCTCGGTAACGGTTGTGGCAGTTCCCGCCGTTGCCTTGCATGGTTGGGAGGTCCAGAGGTGGTGTGTTGGCAGTGGCGGAGGCAAGGGAGGCCGACTGCAAGAGGGTCAATAAGACGCAGCGAGGTGAGCTCCGACTGGCACCAGCACGGCGCGGCGCGACCTCGACGGGTGCTTCGGGCTGCAGGCTGCAGACTGCATGTAACTCGAGGCAGGGGAGCTCGAGCTCTGCTAGCTGTGCCCTTCGATGGGGGTGCTGGCCAGGAGAGGGGAAGCCGATCCGCCCATGTCGTGGAGCGGCGATCGATGGCTGGTGGTGTGGTGAGTGGGTAGGTGGCCTGCAGGCCCGTCCGAGGCGAGGCAGATGGCTGGAGATGCCGTTTCTTCCCTCGTCGATTGGGATAAGGCTCCGGCCGTTGGCCCGCCCCCAGAGTCATCTTGTCAAAACGGGAGGCTGTGTTGATTGTGCCTTCGCAGGAAGGACCTGGGTTTCCCGGACTGGGTCAGATCCGGGAAATGAGATTGGCAGACTCGGGCCCGCCGGTAGCCAGATCAAGGCGTTGGTCGTCCGAATGAAGAGGACCGTTGGTGATTTGGCGATGGAGAAACCCAGACGACAAGGTAGGCAGGCAGGCAGGCAGGTAGTCAGTCAGGTGCTGGATGGTGGAGGTCAGTGAGGTGAGGTGGGCGAGGTGAGCCGGGGAGGGATAAGCAGGCTACGCTAAACCAGGACTAGCTCCATGTTGTGATGACAGGCTCCACACGGGCCGCAGCCTTGGGAACCCTGGCGAAAGAGGAGCTTCAACCAATCATTCCGGGCGTGGCTGGGGGCCGCCCCGCCCGGCCGAGGGATTTTCCAGGCCTAGGCTTGTACCAAAGTACCCTTTTTTCCTTTTTCCACCCGCCCACCGCTTCCGCTTCGATTCCCATTCCCCGCTTGCCCGCCTTTCGTCTCCTCCGCCACCACTAACCGCACCTTTGTTCGACGACATGCCCCCCGTCGACTCAGCATCCAACCTCCGGCACTCCGTCTTCCCGTGCGTAGTTCCGTTGTCAGGCTGCCGGCACTACGTCTCTCGAGTCGTTCTTCATTTTCGATTCTGCGCAACCAGCGGCGGCCGTCGTTCTACCATTGTGTGTGTGTTCTAGTCGCATCTGGGGTATCACGAAGCTCGTATACAAGCACTCGTGTGCAGTCCGGCGAACGAGAGTACTCTCGACACCACCATCTTTCCAGAAAGTTACGCCTCAACAGCTAGCTGCCTCTTCTGGACGATCCGCGGGACACACATGGCGGGTCACGTCCGACGACACCACCCAGCCAGGGACAGTACCTGATCAGCCCTGATCAGCCACTTCAAGCCCCGATCACAGCCGACCAGTCGATCCATGGACTGCCGACGCCTTCTTTCCAGTTGGCCTCTCTCAATACGAGAAATCTGCCACTCTTCTTTTTATATTCTCTCTAGCACTATCGCGTCACGTTGGCCGTCGCTCACCGGACCTACCTTCTCTGTCTCGCAAGTTGGCCCTACTGGCCGGCCAGGCCCCCCTCACGTACAGACAAGTACGGCAAAAATCAACCTGGACAACAGCCGACGGTTGGTGGGTTGCAGGCGCTTCGCATGCCAAGAATCTGCCCGCACGACCAGGGTTCGTCAAGTGAAGTATTACTGTCGATCATCCGTCCGCCATTTCCATCAGATAGGCACAACAGCACAAGTGCCTGTCAGACCGCACAACACATCACCAGCTAGCATGCATTGCTTGTTCTTCTCCTTCTCCTCCTTCTCCGTCTTGTCCCGCCGCCGCCTCTCCTCTCCCGTCTACATCTCTTGAACACTAGCACGAGCGATAACTGGGCCACGTTTGTTGGCACTGCCCCCGCGACGCCCGACCACGCATGTGCCAGTCAAGTGTGAATTTACATCTCAGCCCTAACCATGGACGTTGATCCCCGACGCCCCCGAGGTTGACACGACGGGTTGCAACTTTGCTATTGGGCGCTGCTCGTCAACAAGCTATGCGTCAGACCAGGTTTCCCTCGCAACGTCTCTTTCAGAGGACGGTACAGGGTATGGGTCACACGGTGTTGCCGCAACCGGGGCATGTTCGTCGTCATTGTACGGACGACAAGGGTGTGCAGCCTAGCCTGCACTTGCTGACCCGCGTGTAAAATCCTCCACTCCATGGCTGTGGTCTTTTTTCCCGGGGTGTTCTCGCGGAACGGCCTCTCTTCTGTGTCTTGACCAAGTGGTCTCGTCCCAATTTCCCTGGGGCAACGCGATGTAGGTGGCGGACTCTTCGCTCCCCCATGTCCTATCTGGGCCGGTCCGTGGGGATGGGCCGCCACGTCAACGCACTCACACAAAGAATCCTGCTAGATGAAATGAGATCTCGAATCCATGTGTCTTTTGTCTGCGTATACCCACCCTCTCCCAGTCTTTCCTCTCCCGAAGGGGGGGCCGCCTGCGGGACAACATGCCCAGTGGCTTGCCTTGGATTTGCTCGGCGGCGAAAGCTCACCCTTGTCAAGCTTGTTCCTTCGACCGAGCCAAGTCATGGACATCTAACTAGGAGTTCCATAAGGCTACTTTCGCCGTCAACCCATAAGCCCTTGCTTGACCCATAGCTCCAAGACCATGCCCATGACCATCCATGCAGGCTTATTTCGCACGCAGCACACCACACCTCCCAGGTACATACATATGCTGCCCCCAGGTACCATTCTGCCCCCATCCCCCCTCCCGTTCCTCTTCTGCCCCCAACCCGCGCGCGACTGGCCCTCTCGAAGCTCAGCTCAGCTTCCCTCACTCCCTCCACACGCTCGTTAGCCGGCGATCGTCCTGCGTCCGGATCTAGCATCCTTTGCTGTGACTCGACTACCTTGTGGAAGCATCGCGGCTCGCCCGTTCAGCTCAGCTCAAAATGGTGTCGACAAGGCAGGTGTTGGCATTGGGGTCCTTGACCAGTCTCGTCCTGGCCGCGCAGCTGTCGCCCAACTGCGAGGAATGCGCAGCCAGCTGCGAGTTGCCGACGGTGACCGAGACGGTTTATGGCTGCTGCCCAGCTCCGTAAGTGAACATGATTGCCCGAGGCCGACTTTGCAGCAGAGCGTCAGCTAACGAAGCTGCAGCTCCACGGCCACCGTGACAGTCACAGAGACCGTTGTTGGTTGCTGCCAGCCGCCAGAACCGTAAGTCTTGCGTCAATGGGTTCGGCCACAAGGGGATCTCGTGGGCTAACCCCTCGCAGCTCGACGATCAACGTCATTTCCACCGTATACGTGACGGACATCGTCAGCGACATCTACACACAGGTCGTGCCAACCACCGAGTGGGAGACGCAGGTTGAGACTGAGACGATATCTTATGCCGTGACCGTGACTGAGGCAGTGTGAGTACAACGCGGCGCGTGGCTGCGAGAGCATGTTTCAAGCAGTACCACAGATTCTGACTCTCATGGCAGGTGCACTGGGCCCCCTCAGTCCGGGTATCCGCCCATTGAGAGCTATCCTGTCGAGCCATACCCTACGGAATACCCTTCGGCCCCTACGTATGGCGAGCCTCCGGCGCCCACTTACGGCGTGAGGCGCATCAGGGCACCGCCCCCAGAGCTGCCCGATTGTGTGTACTACACGACGACTGTGTGGGAAACCACGACGCAGGAGAGCACACGGACGATCCACATCTCGGACATCTCGACCCTGACCGTCCATCAGCCGACGACATACTATGAGACGGAGATTGTCGTTTCCGGATCCATCTCGACTTATGTTTCGACGTACACCTACATCAGCGTTGTGCCCACGACAGTTGTGTCTGATCGGACGGAATATGTCACTGAGACATACATCAGCGTCTCGACATTCACGGAAGAAGTGGATGTTACGGACTATCAGACGATCACCAACACGGCCACTGCAACTCAAACATTCGTCGAGACGGAGGTCATTACGCTTCCAGGCGAGGTCACGACAATTGCAGGCGAGGTAACCACCTTGCCTGGCGAAGTGACAACACTACCCGGCGAAGTGACCACGCTTCCGGGCGAAGTGACAACGCTGCCAGGCGAGACGATCACGACGACGATCACCGAGACGGGCCCAGAAACGACAGTCACGGTCACCGAAGAGGGCGAAGTCATCATTTCGGTGGTTCCTGGCCCTACGTCCGTAGTCACGTCGGTTGTGGTTCTTCCTCCCGTCACGGTCACTGGCCGTCCTCCTGTGACGCCGTGTCCGGCGCCGACCAACATCCCAGGTGTTAATCCCGAGACCCCCTTCGACCCCCGTTCCAACCGCACCTGGGGCTGCGATCCCGGCTACGTCTGCAACCCGCCCAAGCCTGACGGCTGCAACCTGTGGGCCGATTCTCCCGCCGATGACTACGTCTGCAAGCCCAAGTACTGCGTTCCTTCCCCGCACTTTGCCGTCGCCAGCTGGCCCGAGGGTGAGACGAGCTACTACCCGCCGAGCGAAGGCTACTTCAACCTCAACCCCAACGCCTTCGGCCTGCCCTACTCCATCTTCGACTACGAGACCATCATAAAGAAGTGGAAGCACAAGACGTGGACCATCACCACGGGCAACTGGGCGTCGGCCACGGAGCTGTCGGTCTACCCGCCGCGCTCGCCCACCACGTCTCCGGCGCCGCCCCCGGCATACGAGACGTACGCGTATGGGCATGACAAGCGGGAGTCGACTCCTGACGTCAAGCGCCAGAACGACGACGACGAGGAGGATGACGGTACCACTGCCCCCGCAATCTGCTTTGATGACTGTAACAACTGTTACATCGAGGCCCAGGCCGTCGGCAAGTCGCCCCGCCTTTGCGCCGTCGACTCGCAGTTCCGCGCCGACTACCTGACCTGTACCAGCTGCATTGACGCCAACGCCGCCGACGGCCTGCTGACGCGTCGCCTCTACGTCACGCCCAAGTTCGGTCAGTACATCAATTACTGCGAGAGTCAGGATCCGGACGAGGTAACTACTTCGTCCGTCGTGTCTCTGCCGCCGCAGGAGTCGGCTGTGACATCAAGCAGCGGCTCTGGTGATGATGTCTCGACCACCTCTGCGGTGCCTGTCGAGTCGAACACATCAGCGCAGCCCATCTCGTCGCCCTCGATCTCCGACGAGGCTTCCGCCACGAGCGAGCCGGAGACGGTGACTTCGACGGTTGTCACGACTACGAGCGAGCCCGAGACGTCGGAAGAGCCGACAGCATCGGATACGGCGTCTGTCGGAGAGCCCCAAACAACGAGCTCAGTAGAGGCCAGCGAGGGTGCGCAGTCGGAGGCATCCTCCACCGGCAGCACTACTGGCACCGTGTCTTCCGGGGGTGCCGGCGCGTCCGAGTCGGGCGAGTCGAGTGCTGCCGAGGAGTCGGGTGCTTCGCAGACCGACGAGGAATCGGGCGCCTCGCAGACCAGCGAGGAGTCCGGCGCCTCGCAGACCGAGGAGGCCTCACCATCTTCGTCTGGCGGAGGCGACGAGGATGAAGATGCGGACGGCGACGGCCAGCCCAGCGCTGGGGGGCCGGGCGCCGTGGGGCCCAGCTCAGGTGCCTCGGGCGACGAGTCTGCTGTGCCCAGCACGGCCTCGGGCCCTGTCACGGTGCCGACCGACACCGACGGGGCGCCGAGCGTCGTGCCGACCGCAGCGGCGGGGCGTGTGGGCGGCAGTGTGTTTGCCATTGCTGCGCCGCTGGTGGTGATGATGCTTGTCTGATCGATGCGCTTCCTTTCTCCCACTCCGAATACCCCTTATTTTTCAGCATGATGCTTCACGACCCTCATTAATAACTACGACCTCTGCAGCGATACGACCACGGATTCATGACACTCTTTTGACACGACGGACGAACGGACGGATGGATGGGGCACTTTGCATGGTTTGAAGTGGGATGCGTGATACCCTTGCACTCTTTTGATACATGATGAATCCGATGGCACGCTGATGGAGGCTTTATGCTTGGATGGCCCGAGGCTTCGGGCTCTGGTCTTTTGGCTGGGAATACACACTGGGAAGATTGGCTTTGGATTCTTGGACATGGTTAATACTGAGGATAGATTCAAATGCCTGCGCCGTGCGGCGGGGCTTGATTTGAACGCCTGATTTAATGGAACGATGTTTTGTGTCGAGTGTTTGATGTATCAACCGAAACACATGTGTTGTTGTTAGTGATGGTCTCTTTCATAAGCGTCTCATACAGTGCATCGTCACAGCACGAACAATCCATATACTTGGCAAGCAACCGATTCTAGCACATACGACCATACCTATTGGAAAACTCGGGATCCCGTCCGCTCTCCCATTGATAAACTAATAAGGGCCGGATCAGTAGTTGGGTGGGTGACCACCAGCGAATACCCGGTGTTGTATGTTTTTGAGATGTCCTTTTTGGCCAGAGCTTGGTGGAGTCCAAATTGCCCGGCGAGGCACACATTGATGTGACGGCTCTCCAGCCTCAAAATAAATCTATAGCCCCAACATTGTCCTTCTGAGAGTCTGAAACTATGAGCTCTGGTCGGGAAGAAGCCTGGCCCGTCCGTCTTCCCCGGTACATCGCCGCATCTGGTTGAATACCTACAGCCACGTCCCTCTCACAGTCATACCGAACTACTCATGGAAACAAAGCAAGTATCAAGACGGCATATTTGAGACTGCCCCTATTCCGGATCCGTCGCCGTCGATTGTGGAACGCCCTCTCGACCGTCCGCACAAAGGCGGCGAACAAAGCACCATGTCCACAGGCAGCACACAAAGGAACACATTCCTTGCCTGCGCCTTTGTGGCGGGCGAAGGCCGCCTCGACAGCCGCATCAAAGGGATGGAGGCAGAATAGGCGTGTTCGCCAGGCTTCTTATTAGAAGCCTTGCACTGGTCTTGATCTAGGTCGATCTTCTGCGAAAGGTTGCCTGTTTGCCATCCGTTGACCACCCCTAAACACACCAACATCGACACAGCACCAGCAAATTTACATCCGCACTGCAGCAAGAAACACAACTCCACGAGAGGACTCGTCCCACCATGTCAGGAAACGGCAACCAGTCTCATGCCGGGGTCGGCGATCCACCACCTGTGGACACAGCGCAGCAGCCGGCCCCGATCAACCCAGAGACGATCCCCCGCATCAGAGGCGGCCAACGCAGGACCGGCCAAGGCGCATCGAGCTCGAGCGCGAGCGCGAGTGCGAGCAACACCAACCCCGGGAACGTCACCGGCCCGCCGCCCGGGCTGCCGCGGCCGCGCGAATATCCGCCCTGTGACGGCTGCCTCGCCCGCAACCGCAACTGCTCCCAGTTCCGCCCCTGCGCCAGGTGCCACACCGAGGGCGAGCCGTGCACCGACTCGCCGGCCACCCACGCGGCGGGCAACCTCGAGAAGGCCGGCCGGGCCGGCAAGCGCAAGCGCGTCGACGTCGACGACGACGGCCGCCCCATCAAGAGGGTGCGGCTGCCCGAGCTCCAGGGGCCCTGCGCGACCTGCGCATCCGCTGGCCTCGACGCCGCGGCCTGCGACGCCGATCACCGGCTGCGCATCGAGTGCACGCCGTGCGCGGACCTGCGGGCCATCCGCGAGCCGGACCACGAGTGCGCCGTCGCGGACGCCACGTACCGGCCCAAGCGCAGCCAGTGGACGCGCCACCTGTACGATCACATGCCGCAGGTCGTGCAATGGACCTGCGAGGAGTGCCTGCGGGTGTCGAACCGGGGGTGTGACGTGGACCCGCGCGTCGTGGCCGGGTGTAGCGAGTGCGCGGTGCGGGGGCTTGCGTGCCGCTTCGTGCCGGACAAGCGGGAGCCGGAGGCGGTGCGCACGATGGGGCGGCGACCGGTCAGGACGGAGTACGAGATTGATCCCGGCCCGGCGTGGTGGCGGCGGCGGTGCGGGCGGTGCGCGGCCCTGGGGTTGAGCTGCGGATGGCTGAGCGACTATCGCAACATCGGGCTCAAGTGTTCCAACTGCATCAACGAGCAGAGGGAGAAGAGAAAGAAGGAGCCCGAGGCTGTCGTGCCGTGCTACGATGCCGAGGACGAGTACACGCTGTGTGAGCGGGAGTTGGGGGATCGGCGGGATGATGGATCGGTTGTTCTGCCGGCCAAGCTGAAGAACCGAACGCCGAAATGCACCTCGTGCCGGCGGGGCGGTGCGAGGCTCAGGTGCCGCGGGTATGAGGGACTGAACCATCTGGCCTGCGTGCGGTGCGTCGCCTGGGGTCTGCCGTGCTTCGATAAGAACATGGAGCACTCGCGGCCGTCGGACGACCAAGAGCACCCGGGCGTGTTCCCCGAGCCCAAGCCGTACGGAGACCTGCAGCAGATGGGCTGGGGCACGGGCAACAAGTCGCTGATGGAATATCCTGTCTGCAGGCCGTGTCTGGCCGGTGACTACAACTGCGACAGACAGCGGCCCTGCGACAAGTGCTTACAGCACGACACAGCCAACGATTGCACGGGGGTCGCAACAGTGAAGGATCTTCCGGCGGGGCTCATCAGACGGGGCGTCTTCACAGATACGGGGGTCCAGCCGGCGAATGCGCAGTATCCACCGTCCTTTTACATGGCCATGGGGTTCGGGCCGTACGGGGTGGACGATGTCCGGACGGGGCCGATGCCGGACATCGGCGTTCCGGGGCCGCAGTGGGGCATGTGGCAGATCCGGGTCCCGGACCCGGATGACCCCAACTCCGGCGAGAGCAGCCTGCTGGAAAACCGGAAACTCGTCCGGCGCGAGAACCGCGCTCCGCTCTATCAGCGCCCAGCTGACCTCACGCCGCCAGCAACTCGCAGTCACACCCCTCGCAGCGATCTCCCGTCCCGAGGAAATAAAGGCAAATCTGCTGTCGAGCCCGAAATCGGCCCCCAGGGATACCCTATCACCCCCGGGCCAGATCCCGAGCATCAGGAAGACGACAACGTCGTGATGCATGATGCCCAGTTGGACTTTGACAACGACCTCGCCAACAACGACTATGTCGACTTGATGAACATCGACTTTCCGGCCTTCGAGCCCCCACCGATCGAAACGGAAGAGGATCTCGACGATGCCGCCATCACGGCAGAGCTCAACTCACTCTTCGACCCCTCGTCTCGCTTCCTCAAGGCGCTTCTGGGACCCAATGCTCTGCCACCCGTCGACGATCCCCTCGATCCCCTCTGGCTCGTCTCGCCCCCCGAGCGGGTGCTCCTGACCCTCCAGTTCCAGGACCCCGATGCCGTATCCCGCCACCCGTGGGCACCCGCCGACAACCCCTTTGCGCGTAACGACCGCGCCAAACACCTGCTGACCCGCTGGCAGCGCCCATCGGCCAGCAACCTGCTCGCCGCCATCCCCGACGAGCCCGACCATCTGGCCCCCGACGTCAACAACCAGGCCCCGCCCTGCGCCGAGCCCACCAGCGACCCCGAACAGCAGAGGTGCCAGACGCCGTGTCCGGACCCAGGATCCGTCTGCGCCTCGCGCCACCACATCTTCCACCCGGACGGCGTCCGCCCCGTCTGCGGCGCCTGCAACGCGCGCTCCGTGGCCGCCGTCCTCAAAGGTCCCGAACGCCTCACCCACGACGAGGTCCTCTCCCTGCGCACGTACGCCTGCTCGCGCTGCACCGCCGCCGAAACACTCGCCGCCGACCGCGCGACGACCATCCTCAACGGCGCCCAGCACCCGCTCACCGGCTGCCTCTGCGGCACCAAGCTCTTCGCGCGGCCGCTCTGCGGCGCCCACCGCGCCACCCTCGCCGCCCGCGCCGTCATCCACGCCGCCCTCGTCCGCGAGTGGCGCCTCGTCAACTTCGCCCCCGACCAGTGCGTCTTCTGCAAGTTCCGCGCCGGGCCGGGGCACGCCGAGCCGCCGCCCGTCGGCCCCAGCGTCTTCCACTGCAGCGTCTGCGCGCGCGTCGTCCAGGACGACGGCGCCACGCCGACGCTGTTCCCCGGCTACGAGGGCTGGGCGAAAGGGCCCGGCAAGGTGTTCCGCGCCAACGAGACGGCGTGGCGCTCGGCGGGCGTGCCCATCTGGGGGGAGGACGAGCAGATGGGCGAGTGATCCGGGACGAAGCCGTGTGCTGTGCTCTGGTCAGTCTTGTGTATGTGTGTCAGCGCTGTCCGAGTAATCATGTAATTCCGGAATCGTCAGCCTCGTCAGTTCAGTGTAACACCAAGAAACAAGAGTAAAAGCCAAAGAAGAAGCCCCCCTGCCCGTGCGACGTGCAACGTCTCCCTGACCCCTGAATCCGTCAGCAGCCACACCGCATGCCTGCGAACCATCGCCATGCATGCTGACCACCACCACCAGCCAACCCCGACGTCATACCCCCAAGAGGAGAGTTCCCCCCCATCCCAGCCTAGCCATGCGCCCAGAAACCTTCTCTGACGTTTCTTCTCCAAGAAAGGCTCCCCCGAGGCCTGGAACCGGTAGCACGAAAACAGGGGCCGTGGCGAAAATAGGTAGGAAAAAATACCGACAAAACTTCGCCTTCTAGAATTACCCACCCTGTAGCTAGATTCCCATTCGTGCTCCCCTCGTGGAACCCCCAGCCGAATTCAACCTCGTGGCGCCCCCGGGCGCAAGCCAAAAGTGGCCCGTCTTGGGGCCAACAGGGCCAGGGCCGTACGCAAGGGATCTGTCACATGCAAGGAGCAAGAGACAAACGAACACGCGACATCGGTCTGAAAAATAGTAGTGGACACGCAGCATCAACAAACGATATGAGCGAAGAAGAAAAGGAAACGGGATATTTTTTTCCGGCCTGACTGGCTGACTGGCTGACTGACTGATCATGACACTGACGACGCTTCTGAACTGCTACCACCACCACCGCTGGGACCATGGACTAGCTGCTCCGGGGGGAAAGAGAGTTTGGCGCGAGGGAGAAAAGAGAAAAAAATTACAGGAAGAAGTTAAGTTGCAAGTGAGCGAGAGGGGGAAAAGAAAAAGAAAAGAAGGGGAAAAGAAAAGAAAAGAAAAGAGACCGGGAGGTACAAGATACCAAGAGAAAGTGGTAGAAAAAGAAACGAAACAACAAGGCCAGGCACTCTCATCCTTCCCCTCCGCAATATGGCCCGCCTGCTATCGCCCCCTCTCACGCATCCTCTCCCCGCCTCCTTGCCTTACCTCCCTGGCCAAGGAGGAAGCTCCCCAAGTATGTCATGTGTCTGCGTCCAATGTCTTTGTCCGTTCCCTGTCTGTGTCTGTGTATGTGTCTGCCTTCCCCTCGCGGGCCGCATGTAGCAAGTAAGCAAGCAACAAAGCAAGAGACGAGGCATCAGTAGCGGTCCGCAGGGGGACCAACCAATCCAAGCACGCAGCGTGCGTCAAGTCAGAACCCGACTCCCCTTCCCATGCAACAGAAGGAAACGAAATTTTTCTTGCGACTGCGAATGCGACTGCCTGCCGTGACCGCGCCCGAGCATACACCGACCGTGGCAAGAGGGTATCTCGGGGTTCCGTCACGGTGGATCGAGCGGCACCCACACGGGCAGTCCCGAGCGGCCCGCCGTCCACCGCAAACGTTCTTGCTTCACGTCTTCCGTGTCTCCTCTGCTGGGGCCATCCTCGGCTTGAGGGGCTCTCTCGCCCCCCTCTTCTTCTCCTCCGCTGCTCCCGCCTGGCCCCTTCTGGCCTCGGCCTACCGCGGCAGAAGATCTCTTACATTAGCACACACTTGGCGCAGCAGCCCGCTTCCTGTTCACCGTTGTCCATGTCCATGGGCTTCGGAGGCCCGTTGGTGCCCGAGTTGCCGCCGCTGCCGGTTGAGTATCCTTGCATCTCTCGGTTGTATCGTCGGATCTCGCGCACAATGTCGTAGAACGCCTTGTCGACGTTGATCCGGGACTTGGCCGACGTCTCGATGAACTTGCAGCCGAACGACTTGGCCAGCGCCTCACCCTCTGCACGACATCTCGTCAGCAAGAGATCAAACACCACCCGACACGATTTGACTTACCCTGCCTCGTCACCTCACGCTCGCCCTCGAGATCGCACTTGTTGCCAACAACGACCATGGGGAAGTAGTCCTTGTCCTTGACGCGCAGGATCTGTTGCTGGAAGGTGGTGATCTCCTCGAAGCTCTGCCTGGAAGTAATGGAGTACACCAGCAGGAAGCCCTCGCCCGTACGCATGTACTGCTCCCGCATGGCCGAGTACTCCTCCTGGCCGGCCGTGTCAAGAACGTCGAGCAGCGCCACCTCCTCGTCGATGACACACTGCTTGCGGTACGAATCTGTCGTCTCTCGTCAGTACGGGATGCGGGCATTCGAGCAACCGTTCCGTCAATGCATGACGGAGGCCGGAGAAAGACGGACCTTCAATTGTCGGATCATATTCGTCGACGAAATGGCTCTGAATCAACTGGATGGTCAAGCACGATTTACCGACACCACCTCCTCCAACAACCACCAACTTGTATTCTCTGAGAAACTGCAGGACACGATGACAAAGTCAGCAACGCAGCTCCTATTAGAGGGTATATAGCTGGAGAGCCGTGGGTGGGAACGCGGCACGGAATTGAATGACGGCGTCGAGGCAGATGCGGAGGCAGAGGTGGACGGACCTTGGAAGCCATTGTGCGGATCGGCGACAAATGCTCACGATGGAATGCAGGGCGTTTAAAGCGTCGCTGTCGACAACGGAGAGGACGGTTTGAGACGAGGGGAAAGGGCCTGTGGGAAGCCGGATTCCGTGTTTAGGCTCGTTGCCGGTGAAGGGGAAAACGAGAAACGAGGTGAAAGGCGAAGAAGCGTCTGGGCGAGGGCGTGATGGGGCTCGCGGCAGGGGAATGAGTCGCTGCTCTCGTCAAGAGGCGAATTGATCGTATCGGGTCGACGGGGCGAGGCGTATTCAGGGTCGCGTCGATTCGAATGGATGAAACTCGAGACGATACGACAGCACTGGACAGGATGGGCGCTTGTCGGGTTGAAGTGAGGTGGGTGTGTAAGGTAGAGGGAGACTGGACCAGACCGTGGAGAGGAGAGAAGAGGAGAAGAAGGAGATCAGGCTTGTTTCGTTCGGCTAGCAGGTGAGTAGGGGTCAAGTCGAATATTACCTAGTGAAAGCACGGGCGACCAAATGGTTGAAGAGCAGGCAAGGTAGGGAAGGCGACGAACGGGATGGGAAGGGGGAGGTAGGGTAGGTAGGTACCTTACAGTGTACAGTGCAAGTGCGGATGGGGGTGTGGGTGGGTAGTGCAAAGCAGGAGCCAGGAGCCAGGAGCAACAGCAGGAACAAACAAGAGCAGGAGGAAAGGGGGGGGGGGGGGTGCTGCTTTCCTGGGCGAAAAGAAAAGTGGAGAGGGGATGGGGTAAATGGAACGGGTCGGTCCTGCCTTGGGCTTGGACTCTGGGTTGAGCTTGGGCGTGGCATGGATGGGGCTTGGGCTCAGGCTTGGGGCGCCTGGTCTCCCAGTCCCAGTCGTCCCCCGTCCCAGTTCCAGTGGCCGTGGGGCCGCGAGAGTGAGTGGCACCTAGTGCTGTGCTTTGGGCTGGTCCTGACTTTGGTTGCTCGTTGAGGTTTCTGTTTCTGCGCCCTGATGGGATTAGCGCCGAGATACGCGATCATGAGCGACGGGCTAGGAAGGCTCGAACCAGTCTAATTGGCGATGCAAGGACTCGGGAGGCCACTACATTTTAGGCTTTGCCTTTCAGTCTCATTCATCCCCCTCCCCCCCGCCGTTCTGGACGGATCCTCCTCTTGACTATGCTCCAGTTCGTCCCCGGATCAGCCAAGGGCCTCCGTCATGGTCGTCAGAAATCATCCCGGGATGGGTGGCCGGCCATATGCAAGTGCAGAATGCAAGCAGGTCGGCCGTTGATCACAGTGAGGCGTTAGCTCATGCAGCGCGCTACAGCACGAGCGCAGTTCGTTTGTGGCATGGCCACCCACTGCCCGCTGCCCGCTGCCCGCCCAGGCCCTCCAGGCCCTCCGTTGCCCTGCAGGTCCCTCCGTGATCACACAGTGTGGATCTCCCGCCACCGGTCACGTCCTCTCCAGCACCGTGGTTGGCTGGCTGCCCGCCTTCCATTTCCGCGGCGGCCCACCCCCAAGTGCCTCAGGGCCTCTGGTGCTCCCTGCAGATACCAGTACCTTGCCTGCCACCATTTTGCCTTGGAGCAAGGTTCCTAACACGAGTTTGCGTGCAACCACTGAAGCGTTCAGCAATCGACACCACCACGGCGGCGGCGGCGGCGGCGGCGATACATGGAGTCCGAGCCAGGCGCCAACCATGACACTCCTTTTTCCTGGGTTTTCGACTGATTGACGGGCTGCCGCAGTGTCTCGGCTGTCCGACGGCGGCCGCCTTGTACCACCGGAACACCCAGCAAACACACCGTCCCAGTCACAGCACGCGTCCTGGCCTGTCGTCGTCCCTCCCCCCTTTCCTGGTGCTCCCGGATCTCGCGTGGGAAATGGCATCCAACCAACAAATTCTTCCGACTCATCATCGTACCGACAGGCAACGGGTACGGTACTCTGAACCCCGGCCACAAATACACTCGCTCTCCTTCTGGGCCGCCAGGGCTAATGCAAAGAGCTCTGACCACCCCTCGCTCCAGGGTCGTGCGCATCCTGACACACTGTCTGCGGCACGGTACGCCTGGTGTTGCCTGCCTGTCTGTCTCTGCCTTCCCTACCTACCCTACCCGGGGAGGTGCTGCCAGCTACCGGCGGCCGGCATTGGGTGGGAGGGGACTACCCTAACTAACCCCCAAAACTCAAGACCACACCACCAACGACACCAATGGCGACCAAGGCGTCGAAGGCGTCCTGCCACAAGTGACCATCACCACCAGGCGCGCCCTATTATCAATGATCAGGCCGTTTGGTCCCAGGCGATGACGATCCATCGTGTTTGTCAGCGGCGTTGAACGCGGCCGCTTCCGTGTTCCGTGGAGTCTTCTCAGGCGACAGAGATATGCAGGCTCCCTAGACAGAACCAGAACCGCCTCCTCTGCCGTGAGCGGCGAAAGGCTTTCCCTCCAACGTGTCTTCGGCTGTCGAAATCAGAAGCACGGCGCACCATAACCAGCCTTCTCGAGGCAACAGACCGAGATCCAGACCTCGACCCAGACCCAGAGCAGACGACCCCCGGATCAGACCCTCCTTCTTCCCACCCTCCCCCCGAAGACCCGGTCTCCCGACTACCGTGGCCGTCACCACGTTTCTGATCGCCCCTAGCTCTCGCTCGGGGCACAGGTGTTGACAGCCCAGGTAGGCAAACGGCGTACGGTACAAACGCAAACACTCCCGCGAAGCCCCCAGCTGGCTCCAGTGTCGAGGTTCCATGCATCGGCCTGGTTGACGATTGGCGTCGAGAAACAAGAGCGCCAACGGTCGGTTAGCGGACCTCTGGCCATCTGGTCCCAATTTCGCACATGCGCCCATCATGTACCCCAGGCCACCCAGCAGCCGGGCCTGCACGCCGACGGGGCCCTCATTACATGTGCGTTGCGTCTCCGCCGGAGCCGAAGCCCGATATGGTTTAATTGTCCTTTAGGTCGAGCCTCTGCACTGCTTCATGTCATGTCCCAAGAAACACCACGACGTGACAGGTGCACCTCGGTCATACAAGAGGCGGCGCGCGCCGGGAAACCCAACGAATCCTACCCGCCATCACAGCTGTCGCGGCTATTCATCACCAATATCGCATGATCCATCTCGTGATTCGTTGGGCTGCAAGTCCCGAGACTGAGACTGGCCCACTCCTCACCTTTGCGCACCTTCCCGTTCACGTCGACCTGCCCGTGGCCGTGGCCGTCTTTCCCGCAATACCAGCGCTGATCACCTCGAGATCTGGCGAGTTTGCCTGCACCTGTCGGTCGATCCCCGGCCTGTCTTGCGCTTTGGTCTCTCCTCTCCCCATCGGCCAAGCCAGCAGGATGGCGGGCAGCTTGTCAAGAGGGACGAGCGCACTTGACAATCGCCAGATGGCAAGCCCCTGACTCCACGGCACATGGGTGGGGGTAGGGTGGATGACGGACGGCCAGACGCAGATGCACGCACGCACGAACGCACGCACGCACGCACGCACGCACGACACCACACCACACCACACCACGCCACACCACACTGTGAACAAGTTGCGTGTGATGGTCGTTGAGAACTGCGCCTGAGACTGTCTTTCTCGCCCTCGGACTATTGAATTACAGAGCTACAGCCGACGACTTGCCGAGGCTGAAAGTGGCTGACCTCCCCATGCGAGGTTTGATGGTAGGTCTTCGCGCCGTCGTTCGATCCATCACAACTTTTGGTTGCTCTTCAACTGGCACACACTCCCGTCCACGGTGCATTGGTTTCGGTGCGACCCAAGTCTGCCCGTCAGCAATCGCAAGCATTTATTGATTACTCTTGGCTTTTTGGCGTCAGCCCACGGTTGAACCTTCCCCTTCTTGCTCCTATGGTCAACGCAACCCCAGCCGGTGACACGTTTTCATCACTCTGGGGACCCCAGAGTGATGACGATACAAAACGTCTTTCCCATGCGGTGATACAGCGTAACACTGATTTCAGCGGCAGTCTACTCATCGACGGCGGGCTCTCTATGATTTTGCCTCCCGTAGTGGGCAACCCGCCTCGGCGCTCGCCGAACGTCCCCGTGAACCAGGACGTTCTGCGCATGTCTAATACTCTTCCACTACGCCAGCTGATTTGCAACACCATTTACGTCTTCGAGTGTGTTGACGTGACGCCTTTCAACTAGCAATCTTCTTTGCAACAGTTGCCAGCAGAGACCGCCAATGTCTGCCTGCTCTCACCAACCACATGCCTCGGACCCCGGTCTCAGGTTGCTGTGAAGACACCGTGCTACCCTGTATGACTTCCCCAACACCGCTACATGCTTCTCCATTGCCAGCATGCACATGGTTAAGACCTCGAGTCTCACACTAGCAAGCCGATGAGATTTCGAAGACACCGCCGCTGGCGGGTAAATGATGATCGACTTTTCGATCAATCTTTGGCGCCAGATCTGCCGTTGATCGCCTGGATGTGGTCGTGAAGGTGTAGTTGGAGACATATGTCAAGGGCCAGGCTGAGAACAGTTGGAGAGGAAGGCGAGGGAAACGACCAGCCAAGGGGACACGTCAAGGTAGCTATCCTTGATTATATCAGACCAAGCACACGGACAGCTGCTCTGCGTTGGAGACGACCCTGCAAAACTAAAGCCCCATGCCCTTCCCGCCATATTTGCGTCTAACACCATCACCAGCCCCTCAGATGATCTTCGTGTCAGCTACCACCATTCGAGGCCGGTGCTGGGCAGCTGACAGGAGAGGGGAAATAAGACAAACGAATTATATGGTTGCGACG
Source organism: Verticillium zaregamsianum (assembly GCA_002851755.1). Taxonomy (NCBI): domain Eukaryota; kingdom Fungi; phylum Ascomycota; class Sordariomycetes; order Glomerellales; family Plectosphaerellaceae; genus Verticillium; species Verticillium zaregamsianum. Next base: position 2,858,773 of record NMXM01000003.1, on the reverse strand, counting down.
ACGCTCACAGTTGCATCAGACATGATCTTTTCCACAACGCTGCATGGACAAACATTGCCCGCTCCACTCAAGAGCACCATTCCGTCCACGCCCGAGCGTGCTCAATTGCCGGGCCGTGCCTCATACTCAACGCCTGCTCCATGTCGCATTGAAGCGTTTCTCCGCTGGAGACGGGCATGAAGGCAGCATCCGATCTAAAGACGTCGAATCGACAGTGCGTACGGCGTCGCACGGGGAAACAAAACCCAGCGTGGGCCCAACCATGACAGCCCGATCCATGCCTTGGAGGACCATCAATGCCACCTTGGCCAGTACCATCTGGGGCCCGGGGTGGGGCATGAACTGACCACGGACGTGATTTGCATTTCGCAACCCGAATCTCGCCTCGCTCGTCGTCACTGAGCCCGGCAGGCAACCCTGAGATGAGGTTCCCAATCCAGCGAGGGCCTCCCTCACAGTGTGCTTCGCCTTTGGCGCACGAAGAGGAGGACAAGTACTTGGAATTCCCACACCACCACCACCACCACCAACTCGCCCGCGCTTCCTGGTCTGTTCTGAAACGCTCCCAATCTGCAGATCGATGGCTTATCATCTCCGCTAGCGACGCTTTCGGCGCTGCCTCATCTTTTCTAGAAGGTGTGGAATCACACATTTGATTAATCTGCCCCTCTTGGCCCCCCTTCGCCCCTGGTCCGCCCACGCCTGAGTGACCAGGGGGCATGTGGTGCTCGAGCTTCGACGACACCTCATCTTGCTAATCGCGACGTGGGGTTCGAGCGGTGCTCTGAGCAGATGGAAATCGCGTGCTTCACATGTGCGCGATAAGCGGCCAGCTATCGGTCTGCTCAACGCCGCCCACGCGCGTGGGATTCTCATGGTGGCCCCCCCCGAACGATCGGGCAGGAAGAGGTCGGAAAGGAACGATGGCGTGGCGGGTATCCATACACATACAGACGCAGACGGCAAACATGAGGGAGGGTCTCGGCGCCCCTCGCTTGGCGGGTGGGGGGGGGAGTGGTAATCTCCATCCTTGCCGTCGACGGCTCGAAACAGAAGCTCGCCAGCCTGGTACCGAGGGCGGTTCAATTTTCTCCGAAGAAACATCAGGACCGTCTCATGCGCCCGAGATGACGAGGTTGCAGTCGAGAGTCCGATGCGACCCAGACTGGGTCGCCTACTACACCAAGGTCGGGCACGCCGGATCATCACAATGAGTTCGGAGCAAGCCTCGAGCAGCACGGTCGTGAGCAGGGCAGGATGAGCCGCGAGACACGACCAGGCACGGCCGCCCCGTGAGTCTCGGTGCCACGTCAAGCTGATCGTTTGAGGTGTATTGGGCCGGTGTCCCTCGACTCCCGGTTAGATTATCCAGCATATTGCTCTCGGAGCCACACGGGACGCCCACATCAGGTGCGCGCCTTTCTCATCGCCGCCGCCGTCGGGGTCTGCGCAGTCACACGAGGCGCGGGATCTATTCCAGAGGCTTCTTGCCCCCCGCGACGTCGTCCTCCCCCTCGAGGGCGACGCGCTTGCCCTGCACGCCCGCCTCGACCTCGGCCACGAGGCTCTCGATGTACGCCTGGTCCCTGCATGCACGATTAGCGTCCGGCGTGCAGCGTCCTGATGCGCGGGCGGGGAGGGAGAGAGCTTCCTCCGCCCCTCCCCCACGCGGGCTTATCAACCCCCCAACTCACCTGCCGACGAGCGTGACGGTGCCGTTCTGCTCCCAGCGCGGGTAGCTGCCGACCTTGACGCCCTTGGGTCCGACCTTGGCCGCCAGCTGGGTGAGGAAGCCGGCGACGGCGCTCTCGGCGAGCGGCGTCGAGATGAGCACGCGGGCGAGGCCCTTGCCCTCGGGGTCCGTCAGGCGGGGCACGATGGCGGGCTTGAGGCCGTCGAGGAGCTTCTCAACTAAAAGGGAGGGGGGGTTCTACGTCAGCTTCGGGGGCACCCGCTTGTGAGAGATGGGCTCGCGTACAGAGCCTCGGCACGCCGGGCAGGATGTGGATGTTGCCGTTGACGACGTTGACGGGCACCCAGAGGTCGTCGTGGGGGAAGAGGAACTGCTTGGCCTTGTCGCGGGCCTCGTCGGTGGGGAGGATGACCATGCGCAGCTTGGCCTGTCGGGCGGGCGAGTCGACGTCCCAGGTGAAGTCGGGCTGCGAGGGGTGGGGTTTGGAGAGCTTCTTCATGCGGGCGTAGGCGTCCTCGTTGAGGACGAGCGGCAGGTTGAAGGCCTTGCCGATGGACTCGTAGGTGATGTCGTCGTGGCTGAGGTGGGGAAGACATCAAGATCGGGTCGGATACGGGGGCGGGAGAACGGGGAGGGGGGGGGAGGGCTCACGTTGGCCCGATGCCGCCGCTGGTGACGACAAAGTCGTAGCGGTCGCTCATACGGCGAACGGCCTCGACGATCTCGGACTCGTCGTCTTCGATGACTTCGACGCGTTTCAGGCTCTGAGGTTGGTGAGCGGTCCGAGGTGGCCCATGTAGAGGCTGGGTGGACTCACGAGACCGAGGGAGAAGCACCACTTGGCCATGTAGGCCGAGTTGGTCTGGGCCTGTCAGTAAAGGTCGCTGCCGGACACCTGGCCGCGAGCCCCAGCTCGTTCGCCCGACTCACGTCTACGGTCTGATGAGTGTCAGCACGAACGCCCTTCCGGGGGTGCACACGAGGGAACAGACCTTGCCGCCGAGGACCTCATCGCCAATGATCAGGCACGCCGCCGTGTGGATCGTCCTCGCGTTGCGCTCGTCTGCCGAGGCCATGATCCTGCGGGTCAGGCTTGTCGCCGAGGTCGGACGGGTGAGTGACGGGGCTGCGGCCGGGAGGTGTCTCGCGATCTGGGAGAGGCGGGAGAACATGAGAGGGGGAGGACGAGGAGGGGGGAGCTAAACAAGCGGATGGTGGCGGGGGGGCAGCAGCGAGAGAACAGAGTCGACAATATGCAGACAGTAGATGAGGTGGGATGTGAATGGCCTCGAGCTCGAAGAAGAGTGGTGATTCGTAGCTCTGGCGACGATCCGATCCAATGAGCGACAGAGACAACGGTGAGGTCACTGGTGGGGCGGCATTCGACGAGCAGCTTGGAGGAGGCGGGAATGGCGGGGCTCGTGCCTGTTGACTTGCGCTTCTACCCCTTCGATCACCTACCCCCCAAAAGCGATTCCATCTCCAACCCTCGAGCCCTGAATCGAGTCCCAAGTCCGTCGATCGCCGATAGTCCCAGCTGCCACCGATCACGAAGACAAGATGGTGCGTCGCCTGTCGAGCATTGTCCCCGAAGCCTGACCGCAGCTGACCCCGCACCCGCCAGGCCTCCGAATCGCGCCTCTACACCTTTTCCCAGGACTCCAAGGACCACCTGCGCAAGTTCCGCCTCGGTACCTCCAGGTCCAACGATCCCCAGGCTGTCATCTGTATGTACGTCTTGCTTTGCCGTTGCCGTCTTCGCACTCGGGACAGCTGTCTGTGCCCGTTGCGCGAACAAACACAATACGAGTGTCCCTGTGATCTGAGCTGTCGCAATCCCCCCCTCTCTCGCGCGAATGTGGGACGACCCTGTGCTGACGTTTCCCTCGCCAGACCTGATTGATAAGAACACGCACGAGATCCGCCAAGATGAGGACCAGATGGTCTACAAGTCCCTCGACGCCATCGCCGACGACCTCCCCGACCACAGCCCGCGCTTCGTGCTGCTGAGCTACCCCATGACAGTGGTGCGTCCCTCCTCCTGCGCTGCACGGCGAGCTGAAAAGCTACACCCCATTACTCGACAGACTCGCTGAGATACCCCCCCCTTGCTCGAAAACCTCGCTGACATATCTCCCTCCCCGCAGTCCGGCCGAGTCTCGGTCCCCTACGTCCTGCTCTACTACATCCCCGTGACGGCCAACAACGAGCTCAAGATGCTGTACGCCGGCGCCAAGGAGCTGATGCGGAATACGGCCGAGGCGGGGCGCGTGCTGGACGTCGAGAGCATCGACGAGGTGGAGGAGATTCCCAAGAGGCTGGGCGCCGACGAGTGATCGGGTGGAGGGGCACACATGTGCATGCACGCGGGATCTCACGGTGCGATTTTTCCGGCATCCGCAAGTAGCAGCAGGGTATCAGATATCTTTTGGTCGTAACGGGGGCATCCTCTATCATAATGTACATCCCGAGGGAGGGCCGCGCGCGCGCGCGCGCACTCGCACGCCCTGCTTCCCACCTTACTCGGGCAGCACCTCGTCCGGGTCCCGTCCAATCTGCCGGCTCACGTTCCTCACGACCTCCTTGAAGGCGAGGCACGCGGGGCTGTCGGGGAAGCTGTCGAAGTAGCTCTCGCCGAAGTCGCACGCCATGCCTATCCTCGGGTCCAGGGGCACGCTGCCGAGGAAGGGGATGCCCATCTCGGCGGCGAGGGCGCGGCCGCCGCCGGTGGTGGCCTTGAAGATGTCGCTCTGGCCGGTGCACTTGGGGCACACGAAGCCGCTCATGTTCTCGGCGAGCCCGAGGACGCGGATGCCGGCCTTGCGGCAGAAGTCAATCTCCTTGCGGACGTCGAGCAGCGACACCTCCTGCGGCGTGGTGACCATGACGGCGCCGTCGATGCCGCTCTCCTTGAGGAACGAGTTGACGCTGAGGTGCTCGTCGCTGGTGCCGGGGGGCGTGTCGACGAGCAGGAAGTCGAGCTCGCCCCACTCGACGTCCTTGAGGAACTGCTTGATGAGGCCGTTCTTCTTGGGCCCGCGCCAGATGACGGCGTCGTCGCGCGACGGCAGCAGGAACTGGATGCTCATGACGCCCAGGTTGTCGAGCACCCAGACGGGGCTCCAGCCGGCGCCCGACACGTGGATCGTCTCGGCCTCGACGCCCAGCATCTTGGGGATGCTGGGGCCGCAGATGTCCGTGTCCATGACGCCGACCGACGACTCGGGGTTGGTGGCGAGGGCGTGCGCCAGCAGGGCGGTGAAGGTGCTCTTGCCGACCCCGCCCTTGCCGCTGAGCACGAGGATCTTGTGCTTGATGCCCGAGAGCCGCGCCGAGATGATGGGGATGTCCGGGTCCGGGCCCTTGGGCGCCGACGCGCAGATGGCCTGGTTGGGGCAGCCCGCGCACGAGTCGGCCGTGCCGGCCTGCTGGGACTCGGGGCCGGGACAGTGCTCTGGCTCGGGGGCCACGAGCGAGGGTTTCTGAGGGTTGGCGATGACGTCTTCGACGGGTTCGGGGGCCTCGAGGGAGGGCGCCATCGTCGGCGGGCTGTTGCGCTGGTCGTCGTGAGAATGTCGAGGGTGGGAGGTGAGGGGTGGTGATGTGAATGAGGGGAGGAAGGCCCGGCGTCACGGATGGAGGGGCAAATGGAAGAAGGACAAGGCGAAGCTTAATAATTCAGATGGCTAGACCAGACCTCCTCCGAGATCGCATCTCCGGGGCATGCAGCCATGGGGGCGGACGGGGGAGCGACGTGCAGAGATGCTTGCCTTTCGATGAGCATCGTGAGTTGATGCGACGGAGGCAGCACCCTCTTCCATGCCTCCTTCCCACGGTCGTGTCATGCCAATGGCAATGTCCTGCCTGTCTTCATCAGCCTACTGCGTGCGCCCTCGGTCTCCGAAGGGCCAAAGCTTGGCCTCCGCAATGGAGGGGCTTATCAGATCTGATAAAGATAGAGAGCGACCCCACGCAAATTTTCTGAACGACCCCTCCAAGGCCTGAGCCGCCTAGCGCCTGATCTGCCCTGACTGAAGTGACCTGCTACTGCTGCCCGTCCATCAGCAACAGACCGTTCTCTCGAGCCCCTCCGAGCCCGACAGACGCAGTTAACGACGCCCGCATTCCTCTCTTCCTCCTCGCAACACACCTCCACCATGTCGCCCGCCGCAGACCCCCCCTCGCCCATCTCGACCGAGACCACCATCGCCGCCCTCCGCAAGTCCATCACCTCCGAGGACACGCCCCTCCCCCTGCGCTTCCGCGCCCTCTTCTCCCTCAAGCACATCGCCACCGTCTCCGAGACGGCCGAGTCCAACGCCGCCATCGACGCCATCGCCGCCGCCTTCGCCTCCCCCTCAGCCCTCCTCAAGCATGAGCTCGCCTACTGCCTGGGCCAGACCGGCAACCTCCACGCCGTCCAGCCCCTGCGCGACGTGCTGAGGGACCTGCAGGAGGACCCCATGTGCCGCCACGAGGCCGCCGAGGCCCTGGGCGCCCTGGGCGACGCCGGCCAGCTCGACATCCTGCGCGAGTTCCGCGACCGCGAGGGCGAGGAGGTCGTCGTCACCGAGACGTGCGAGATCGCCATCGACCGTCTGGAGTGGGAGAACTCGGCACAGAGGAAGGAGGAGAAGCTGCGCAAGAGGTGAGACCACACGATCCCCCCATCCGCACGGGGGGAGGGAACCACGGATTTGCATCTAGAGACCTGACGGCTGACTATCCTACCCCGCGCCCCCAGCGACTTCACATCCGTCGACCCCGCGCCGCCCATGGAGGAGTCCCAGCGCACCGTCGACGAGCTGGAGAAGAGCCTCATGGACCAGTCCAAGAACCTCTTCGCCCGCTACCGCGCCATGTTCGCCCTGCGCGACCTCGCCTCCCCGCCCGACCTGCCCACCGCCGTCCCCGCCGTCCTGGCCCTCGCCAAGGGCCTCGCCGACCCCTCCGCCCTCTTCCGCCACGAGATCGCCTTCGTCTTCGGCCAGCTGTCCCACCCGGCCTCCATCCCCGCCCTGACCGCCGCCCTGAGCGACGTCAAGGAGGCGAGCATGGTGCGCCACGAGGCCGCCGAGGCCCTGGGCTCCCTGGGCGAGGAGGAGGGCGTCGAGGCCACGCTGCTGAAGTTCCTGCACGACGACGAGAAGGTGGTGCGCGAGAGCGTCATCGTCGCCCTGGACATGGCCGAGTACGAGGCCAGCGGACAGGCGGAGTACGCTCTCATCCCGGAGGGCGCCAAGGCCTCGGCGTAGGCGCGGGGGGAACGGGGCGTAGCGGGTATATAGACAGGAGGTATCATTGATTAAGTAACAAAAGCATAATTCCACTTGTGTTCGGGCAGCCGGGTTCTTAGTTGTTCAGTGACCACCTGGTTTCATCATCGTCAGCAGTTGCGGAGGGGTGATGCGCCGCTCGGGCTTCGTATCTCGTCTCTCATACCTGTATCCGCACTTGCAGGTGTAGAACGTCGTGCTGCCCTCGTCGGCGCCGCGGAGCTGCAGCTGCGTGTAGTAGACCTCCTCGCGACCGCACTTGGGGCAGGTCTCGTCGGTCAGAGCATGCGTGTTAACCTTGTGCTTCTCGATCGTCTGGACCTTGGACTGCAGCTTTTGCCTCAGCTGGGAGGGGAAGTCGGAGGGTTTCGTCGCGGTGGCGATCGACTTGGAGCCGGTGTCTGTTTCGCAGAGGTCAGTCGCCTGGACAGAAGGGGAAAAAAAAAACGAAGCCCCGGCTGGAAGCCTCGGAAGGGTACCGTCGCACCTTGGTTCTCGGCGTTGCAGCAGGCGCACACGAGCAACGCTTTCTTTCCACCCTGGGACGCCGGCAGCAGGTTGCCGCAGTCGGTGCAGAAGACGAGGGTGCCGATGGCAGACATGATTGAGCCTCTTGCGGAAGTTTTCGCGGGGTTCGGTTTGGTTGTCGGGGGTCACGATCGATCGCTACAGCTAGCTCGGGTCGAGCATCGAGTCGAGAGGAGGGAAAATTCCAGGGCGGCCTGGGGGATTTTTCTCCTTATCGTTATCAGGAATGGCCTTCGATAGCGCTATCAGCACCAAGCGCGGTACGACGCTACAGCGCAGGCTGGGGCTTGGGGGGGCGTCATCCGACCCCTGATGCCCCCTGCCAGAACTGCGTCAAGGCTGGGCCCCACGGGCGCCGTGGGGAAACCTTCAATTGGCCAGGCAGCTGCTACTGCTGCACGGGCCATTCATAGTGAAGGACCAGGGTTCGACCTCACGAGGCTGTCGCAACTTCCACCTTCTCCCATCTCCAATGCAAACGGACGTCTGCCGCGACACACGCGACATCCGACAACATTGACGCCCGGAGACACCGACACCGTCTTCTACAGCCCGCGACTCGAAGCGTCTCCGTTCACTCATCGCTTTCCGTGCGACCTGGTCCCCGGACGTCCACTCGTTTCTCGCGCCCATGCACCGTTAACACTGCGACTGCATCCACCCGACGACAACACTTCGCTTGGGATCGATAGGCGATGAAGCGCAGCACGTACGACGGCTGACGAGATGGCCAACAACAACAGCAGCTATGGGGCTGCGCAGGCTGGGCCGGCGAACGGCGCCTACGGCCAGCCACCACAGCCATCCCACCAACAGCACTCCGTCAGGCCGTTCACGCTGCAAGAAGCATTGCCATATTCACCGCAGACCTCGGTCGTGCCATTCACTGCTGGTATGGGCGCCTTTTCACCTTCTTGTGTTCCCCGATGCGCTTCAATAAGCTGACCTCGACGCTCCTGCCGTCCAGACCTGATCCCCGACCCCACAATTGGGTCCGGCCTACCTGCCTCAAGCATCGCGCCTCTATTCAACAACAAGGACTTCGATCACCTGAACAGGCAAGCTTCGAGCCAGGAACCGAACAGCAAGCAAGTCAAACATGCCGTCGATCACTTGCTTCAAGACCTGAGACCGAACCAGCGGACCTTCTAGTACGTGATGCTTCTCATCATCCGATCCAGCCGGTCTGCTGACACCCAGGAGTAAATTCAAGCAGATCACGAAGCCTCTGATCGATCCCGAATCCACGAAAACCAAGACCGAGAGCCTCATCAAGGGACTGACACCCCTGACCAGCATGGTCCTCGAGAAAGCCCCGACTTTCATTCGGCAAGCGGGCGACGGGCCGAATCGGAGCATGTCGAACGGACAAGTAGCTACCCACGAGCAACAACGATCATTGAAGAAGTCAGGCTCGCCCCAGGACGTGAAGCGCGCCGTCTCGAACGCGGAGGCACACCGGCAGAACTCAGCCAGGATAGAAATCGCCATTCCCGCCAAGTCGTTCGACCCATCGGCCTACGTCTCCTTTCCCGACCAGCCCTCACCAGTTGCTCAACCTGCATCGCTCCCAACTCCTCAGCAAGCCCCTCCTCCAGTTGCTCCAAAGTCCGAATCCGAAGGCCAAATTTCCCTGTCTGCCGTGCCCTTGTCTACCGCGCCAGCCGTCGAAGACTCAGAGCACACCCGAGCTGCGTTCGCGGTCGAGATTCCGCGTGTTAGAATCAACAAGGGAGAGTATGCCGACGTGGCGGATGATACGGATGAGCCTCTCGACCTATCGACACGTCGGGATGCATACCATGACAGCCAGGACGCACTTGGCGCAAGCCTGGACCAGCGGCAACGGGCTGACGCCGCCCTTCACGACTTGCACCGGCTCGCTAACAGTGTGTTCGACGCGGTTGGTAACGCTCTGCAGCACAATCCTGGTTACGCTCACATCGTTACTCTGACCAACGACGGCGCACCTGCACTTGCGAAGGACGCCCACCAACGATTGCAGAAGGCTCTCGAGAAAGTGATCACCTTGGGAAGCTATGCCGACGTCCCCCTAGACATGCTCAGCAGAATCCAGAAGCTCAGTGAAGTGAGTATCAAGCAGACGCTTGAAATGGACTTGAAGATCGACGACAGCTGGGGCGAATCGGACGTCAACGGCTGGTTGGACCAGCTTCAGCAGGTGGAGATCGGTCTGAGGGCGGCTCGGACGACGTTGCGCGTTATGTGCGGCGGCCGCGAAGAAAAGCAACTCTACTCGGAAGACGCCATCAAGCAGAGCATCGATCTGTACAAGGGCGTGATGGACGGCATCGTCGTTCCCGTAGTCGAATTGAGAGGAAGCGGACCGACCAGCAACCTCTTCAAACTGCTTCAACCACACAAGAAGGAACTTGCTGCCACCCTGGCAAACTGCCAACGGTTATTCGTTCTCCTCACGACCCTTGTGCGCAGCATCCAGCTCTCCGACGTCTCTCTCGGCACCCTGGAGTTCTCCGCTTCGAGCTTGATCTTTGTTGACAATGCTCACTATGAAAAGGATTCGGTGGTCGGAGTTCAAAAGTTTGACGGCATTCGGCTCGTGGCGATGGACATGCTTTGCCAGATCTTCCTCGTCAAACCAGATGAGAGAAATGGCATCTTCAACGAGCTACTTACCTCGCTAGAGAAGCTGCCAGTGGGCAAGCAAAGCGCCAGGCAGTTTAGGCTTTCGGAAGGCGGAAACATCCAGCCTCTCTCGGCCCTGCTCATGCGTCTTGTTCAGTCGAGCTCTGGCAAAGTCCAGGTCAAAGAGCAGCGCGCGAGGCCGTCGGATGACGACGCCGATGGCGAGGAGGATGACCTCCAGAACGGGGGTGCGGCGCCTCCGGGCCTGTCGGACCAGCAGATCTTCACGATCAAGTCCGAGGTTCAGGGTGCTGACGAGCATCACACTTCCATCACTGAACTCGAAAATGTGTCGAAGCCTCTGATTGATGGTGTGCAGCGTAACGCGTCTTACGTGGTCAATTTCATCGTCAACCGCGCACTCAAGTCAACCAAGTCTGGAGATACGCCGTTCCGGAACCTGCTGGACCTCTTCGTGGAAGACTTCACCACGTGCATGGACTCCCCTGACTGGCCTGCAGCTGAGCTTATTCTTCGGCAGCTAACGTACTCGATGATTCGACTCTGGGAGAATGACAAGTCAGTGGCTCCCGCCAAGAACATGGCGCTCGAACTTCTCGGTGTCATGTGTGCAGCAGTGTCGAGGCTGCGCTCGCACGTTCGAAAGGTTGCCGAGAGTAAGGATGCGACCGCCGGCGACCAGCTGGGCCGGTTTCTCTCGGATCTAGCCATGTCGGCCCTCGAGCAGAACAACCGGATCGAGCACCTGGTCTCGTGGTCCGGCCCTTTCCGGGCAAGCCTTGAGCACCTTGAGGAACGTTGCGCCGACGATCCTCACCTCAGGGGTGCCATCTCGTACCTGATCACCGACTGGGCCGAGCGGTGCGGTGCGGCTTATCACAGCGCCGAGGAAGACATGGAGGAGCGTGATCGGGAGTACGGACGTCTTGCCTATCGACTCAGGATGATGATCGAGGATCCCCGATGGCTCTCCAGCGAGTACACGTTCAAGAAGGTTGCGCCAGCTCACGCCAAGCTATCGTACTCGATTGTCCTCCTTCGTTCTCCTTTCTGCGAGCTGTTCCCTCGGATGCTCAATGCTCTGCTGAACGCCATGGCTAGCGACCAGGCATCCGTCCGCAGCAAGAGTCTGAAGAGCATCAACCAGCTCCTGGAGACAGATCCGGCAATTCTCGATGGCAACTCCTTAGTTGTGGACCTCATCCTCAACTGTTCCAATGACTCCTCGCCTCAAGTCCGTGACTCGGCTATCGGCCTCATGGGCAAGTGCATTCAGCTACGCAGCAACCTTGAGGATAAGATGATGGAGAAGATCTTGGACCGCTTCGTTGACAGCGGTGTGGGAGTGCGGAAGAGAGCCATGAAGCTTGCTCGCGACATTTATCTGCGCAACAAGAGCAAGCAAGCACGTAGTGCTATTGCGAGTGGCTTGCTCCACCGTGTGCAGGACCCAGATGAAGGAGTGCGAGATCTGGCCCGCCAAATGATCGAGGAGGTCTGGTTCGCACCTTTCTATCATGCCGAGGACACCCCGGCCTTCAAGTCGTCTCTGACTGAGCATGTCGCTCTAATGATTCAGACAAGCAAATCCGGAAACATCACCACTATCCTGGACAAGGTGTTGCAATCGATTCTAAGCTCTACAAGCAAGGCGCACAAGGGTCCGTTTGAGGTCAGCACCAAGCTGGTCGCTAGCATGTTTGAGCTCATCGACAACTTGGACTCGGATGACCCTTCCATACCACACGGGCGTGACGCGCTACAGGTTCTTCAGGTTTTCGCGAAAGCTGATCCGAAGCTCTTCACCTTTGAGGAGATCCGCCTCTTGAAACCCCATCTCTCTAGCTTCACAACTGTCGACGACCGTGCCGTGTTCAAGGCGGTTGCCGTCATCTATCGCCAGGTCTTACCACAACTTACGAGCAAGCACGAAGAATTTCTCAAGGACATTCGAACACAGCTCCAGGCATGCCTCGGCAAGATCATCAAACCTCTGCTGGATGATTCTGTTGCCTGCCTATGGATCCTGGCCAACCTTCTTGGCAATCGTACGAACCTGGCTCGAGTCGCGGGATCGAGTTTGGCGGGTACGGTGAAGCTCCGTCAAGCCACACCCGATGAGAAGGTTGTCCGCACATTTGCCCGTTACTCGGAGATCATAGGCGCTGTGGGCAAACACTGCGACCTGGACTCCGACTGGGACTCGTTCAAGGCCGCGGGTGGCAAGGTCCTTCCCGATGCTAAGAACAAGTCCGTCACAAAGCTGATGGTGGATCAACTTTCTCCCTGGGCTGATTCCAAGAAGCCCCTTGAAGCGAGAAAGGCAGCTTTAGAGGCAATCGGCCTCATTTGCCAATCTCACCCCCGGAACTACGTGTCGCCAAATGTCATCCCGAGGTTTGAGGACGTATTCGCGGAAAAGAACCCCGTGCTTGAGGTCGCCGTCTTGCGATCTTTCAAGGAGTTTCTCATCAGCGAAGAGCGACGATCTGAGGCATCGACTGCCAAAGACGACACCGGCGCAGACGACAAGAAGCGTAACTTGACGGTGATGGGCGGCACTACCCATGACGATGTTAGCAGCGCTACTACCCAGCGGTTCCTTGAAGACATAACCCGGATTGCACTGTCGTCTCAGGATGAGCACGCCTTCCTGGCCGTTGAGGTCCTCGGCAGCATCAACCGGCAAGGTCTGACGCATCCCAAGGAGGTCGGTGTCACACTGATCACGCTGGAGACGTGTCCGGTCCAGAAAATTTCCGAGGTCGCATACATGGAGCATCGTGCCCTGCATGAGAAGTACGAGACGGTCGTTGAGCGCGAGTACGTCAAGGCCATCCAGGTGGCCTACGAATACCAGCGCGACATCATCAAAGACCCCCGTGGCGCAACCGAGAATCCTTTCCAGTCAAAGCTCCACCTCCTGATGGAAGTCTTGAAGATCAGCAAGTCAAAGAACCGACAGAAGTTCATGGCCAAACTCGTTGCACAAGTCGACTTTGACCCCGCCAAGCTTGATGCCAAGGAGGCGATGCCACCGCAAGTCGGAATGTCTCGGTTCATCATCGAGAATCTCGCCTTCTTCGAATACATGACTGTTGGAGAGGTGCAGATGACTGTCGCCGCCATGGAAAAGGTCGTCACCTCGACAGGATCCAACCTGGCACACGTCATCGAGTCTGAGATGTTCAATGTCCGCATGGACATGGACATGGAACAACCCTTGGGATCTGCCGCCCCGGCAGACAGCCACATGGACCAGGATCCCATTGCACAGGACCAGCCCCCCGCGCCTGTTCCCATAGAGCTCAACGTCACCCCTGAGCGGCTTCGCCAGTTGGCTGCCGGTGCCATCATTCTCTTGTCGCTTTGGGAGGCACGGACGTACATTAGACGTCTCTACGGCATGAACAGCAACCGCAGAGAATCGAAGAGTAAAGCCGCTTCTAAGGACCTCAGCAAGACGCCCGTCAAGGTTCAGGGCATCACCGGCGACAAGTTCTGGGAAGAGATCACCTCTCATATTGCAGGTCTGGCTTCGCAAGAGAGCCTCATACGAAAATGCCGAGCCTTCGTGGAGCTCATGAACGTCGACAAGGAATTCAAGGTCCAGAATGCCGACGAGGAGCTCGATGACGAGGACCCGTCCACCCCCAGCGGGGGCGAGGACGACACGCTGAACGCGCTCGGCCGGAAGAGAAAGGCGGGCCCCGGCACGCCTGGCAGCCGGAAAAAGCAGGCTCGCTTGAACGGCCAGAAATCGCGCGGACGGCCCCGGAAGAGCACACAGCCTGTCAGCGATGACGAGGATGCTGATGGAGATTTTGATGACTTCTTCTGAGGCGGCGGGAACGGACTGGTGTGCAGCAGAGAGGCACGAGGGGCGTTACTGGTTTTCTCGTTTCCGCGCATCGCCATGTCGGCGGAGGCACATGGCCTTCAGACGAGTAAGGTGGAGGGACTCATTTCAGGGCTGTTTGAGCACGGATGAATGGAGGACAGCATGGAGACCTCGGCGATCTTGGTGTTTTCGGGCTTGTCGCAAGGGAGGAAAAAGCTAGTTGCAAAACGGAACTGGGCGTTTAGGGGTTTCAACACGTGTGCACCCTGCAAAGTCAGGAGCGAGCTGCGCGGCTTCTTGTTTTGGGGAGGGGGTGGGATGGGATCTTTTTTCTTCTGGCACTTTGCACCTTTCGATGATACCTCTCTTCATTCTGCTCACCCTCTATACGTTTGGAGGTTGCGTAAGCGGAAACTCTCAGTTTAGGAGCAAGATAGTTTGCTTGCTATTGCAGACTGTTGCTTCAAGTTGTATGCGTCGGACCAAGTGATGTGATGCAACTGAAAATGAGGATGATTGACACATGTCCATTATTATGTTTCGTTATATTCCAACGAGCGAGCTTCCCTTGCCATCCCAAGGGAAGTTTCCAACGAATGTATTCCCAGTCCTCTCTCTAGGTTGCACCCTAAACGCCAATGCAATGCCGCTTGCGAGACTCCTCTCGGCTCTCTGGACTACGCCGAGTCCCATATATCCCTCTGAAATCGTCGCATCTCCGTAGTATAAAAAGAGTAAAAGTTTCCGCTGTTCCTGGGTATCACTGGGCATCTCCTTTCCGCATCCTTCTCTGTGTGCGCTGCCTCTCTTTCCCGGGGGTTGTGTTACATCGTGATAAGGGTTTTGGAGGCGGGGTTTCCGCGTGTTGTAAGACCGTAACTTCATCGACGTGATCAATGTCATCGCACGAAAAGAAAGTTTCACTCGCTCGCGTCCATGCTGTCGAGCCATCCTCGCACTGCCTCGCGGAGGACGCTCTCTCGTTCTTCACCCACAGCGTCTCTGCCGTTGCCAGTGTGGCCTTCGCTCTCGTGCTCTCGTTTCTCGACGACGTCCCGGATGATGTCGTGCAAGGCGGACAAAACGACCGACTTGCACTCACCTCGCGGTACCTCCTGAATCATGTGTGGTGGTGTCGCTTGGCTTTCCTCTGTTTGCGATGTTTCACTGTTGCTCCGGGCGCGGCCTTTGCTAGTCGAGCGTGAGGAGTTGGATGAGTTTTGTTTGCTCGTGTCAACCCCCTGTGCAATGACTCTTTCGACCGCTTCGGTCAAGACATCATCCAAGCTCGCAAAATGCTCCTCGATGAACTCTTCTTCTAGCTGGTGCTCATAGGGCATGACTGACGGAGTCAGCAGGGCGGCGCCATAGACGCTGGAGCCAGCAGAGCCCATCGGAGCTGGTCGTTCCGACCACGGCCTTGGCCGGATAAGACGTCGGTAGCGGATGCGCTTGGTTGTGTGTGTGGCCGCGTCCGCGATCATTACTGAACTGACGTCGACCCATCTGTCGGCGGAGTCATCTGTCGGTTGCTTGTGAAAGATGAACGGGGTTGGTTCCGATCGCATAGACTGCTTGATCTGATCCACCAAGTCATCCTGGGGTGGGATGGCTTGCAGGACAAAATCCTGATGGTACCGCTGCAAATAGCCGGCGACGTTCATGGGTAGATCGCCATCAATGACGATGCGAGACAGCTGCTCAAACCCCTCCAGTCCACCGCCGAGCCCTGGGGTGGAAAGGTAGCCACTACTGGAGGGGGAGCTGACGGCAGTCTCAAAGGACGTGATGTAGTCAGGGAACGGGATGTCGACATCAATGACGCCGTCTTCAGGGTTGATCGTGGTCTTGACAGGAGACTGGAACGCACTCGTGGGGTCGGGCGTCCTTTCCGTATAGACCAACCTTTCGGGCTCGTCGTCGATGGCCTGCTCATCATCGTAACCGCGAGGTGTCTGAGGCTCACTGCCCTCAATAGAGGGCCTGGGGTCACCCATACCACGATAGGCCTCCATGATGGATGCTTCCCGGACCATTTCCACGAGCTTGTCAGGCCTGCCAAAGTTTGGCTTGACAGGCGAGGTGGGACTGCTGGATTCGTGCATCGTCAGATTCGACGACCCTCTTCGGGCGGCAGTGCTCCATAAGCCGCTGATCATGCTGCCCCACCGAGAACTTGATGCGCGTGAATCGGTGCTCGCGGTGCTCATATGCCCTGACGTCTCCCCTCGTATCAGCGAACGCTTGAGGTCATCGGCAGCAATGCTGCTGCTGCTGCCGGGCCGTGGCCTCCGGCGGCTCTCCACCCGGTGAATAGTCGAAAAGTGAGGGATGGAGGTCTCTGGCGTAATCGTGGTCGTCGTCGCTGCGCTGCTCTTCCTACTCCCCACATCGTTGCCCGGGATAGGAAGGTTGGATCGTAGAGAACCCACATCAGAGAAGCGTCTCTCATGATGGCCTTCCATAGCAAGATGAGCAAGCTGAGCCGGAACGCCAGACACTCGAGTGCTCTGGCTCATGTTGCGCGTGTGAGAGGTTCGTCTTGGCCCCGTCCTGCGGTTGATTTTTCGACGGAGAGACTCTTCTCGCAGAATTGGCACGACATAGGAAGGCGGAGACTGTGAGAAAGCGCCAACAGACGTGGATGTGCTCGGCCGGTGCGGGCGCGCAGTGGGAACCTGCTGATTCGCCGGAAGGAAGGCCGACAGCAGGAATATTAGTCGCCGTGCGAGCATCTTGTCTTGGGAAACGATGACGGTACGAGCAGGGAGGAAGAGGTCTTCCTCTCCTTTCGCCCGCTGCTGCTCATAATACTTTCTCCGGTATGATGTGGGACTCAGCGCTTGGAGCCAGTCCATGTGCGTAGCGAGGAAGCCGGTCAAAAGATTGAAGAAGAAAGAAAAGTCTTCTTCCTTCTCGCCAGCTCGACGAGCCATCCACCTGGCCTCGTCCCGCCAAATGCCCCATCTGCCCTGGCCAGTGATGACGCGTTGAGCGCGGAGCCCACTCACAACTCTGACTCTTGCCATTGCAGCGTGCTGCGCAATTAGTTCGTCGTGCTGAAGACGATGGGACTGCAACGCAATGAGCTTAGAGTTCGTCTTGGGTGGCTTGAACATGTGCACGTCGTCGCCTCTTCGGTTAAGAGATGGCGTGCGGCCCACAAACGAAGCCACAGGGGCCACAGTGGGATCGGGAGAAGTCATGTCTTCTTGTCTGAGGAGAGCGCCTAGGGACGTCGCGACCGCGGACTGAAGATGGGTCAGAGTCCTCATGATAATGTCCCAGTGCTGGGTCACAACATCCATACGATCGTCAACATCGGCAGAGAACGAAGACTCGAGCGACTCGTTGTGATGACCGGAGCCTGGCATGGCCCAGCCTGAGCGACGTGCGGAACTCATAGACGATGCAAAGGAGTCGTGGTCGGTGTATGACCCAGGCCCTCGGAATGCTGAGCGGGTAGCAGGCGGAGGCATACTCTGATTCGGACTCGGTGGCAGCTGAATTACGAGCACGACGGCGTACATCGGTGTTCTCTTTTGCTTTGGCTGCGGCTTCTTCTTTGGGGCTGTTTCGTCTGGTGGCGGGAAAGGAAACCCGGCATTTTGATCTGAATAACGGCTCATCGGAGTGTCGTTCTCAGGGTCATCCGTTGGCAGGATGACCGGGAATAATCTTGTGATCAGGATTTTCCTCCTGTCTGTGTGCCTAGGCGTGGAGGTCGTGGATGTGAAGGGCGGGGAGGGGTGGACCGGAGAGACCGTTTCAGAGGTATAAGACTGAGCCAGTCGGCTCGACCGCATGCTTGATCTCCCGATGGAGCCACGACCGTCACCCAGCAGAGAGCCAGCATACTCAGTGCGACCATCGCCAGAGCTTGGGACGATATGGACTTTGGTGGAGGTTCCCTTGTACGCCATCAACTCTGAGTTCCCGAACGTACAGCTGGAAAAGGCGTTGATCTCATCGTTGTATTCGCGACGAGAGCGCTGCATTTCCGTCTCGGCTGCTGTCTGGGTGCGGCCTTGCAGCGAGGCGCGACGATCGAAAGCCCCTTGGCGGGGCTGGGGGCTGTCCGGCTGGATAACGAGCGGTCTTGAGCCTTGGTTTAGACTGCTCTTTCGAGGCGAAGTTGGCGTTCTTCGAGGGTCCTGGAAGGCCGGCATCCCAGCTGATGAACGATCTGTGGCGGGGGGGGCCGGCGGCGGCGGTCCTTGGCTGTCGAACAAGAGTTGAGAGGGATAAGGGCCGGCGGCATCCTGCATGATGAGGACTCTAACATGACGTGTGTCGAGTTCGATGTCTGCATCGTAGTCGAAGGGGCTGCCTGGGGTTGCTGAGGGTAGAGCAGTCGAAAGGGGAAAGACCTGGTCGTTGTGGTGCTGGAACAATGCCTCTGCCTCGGGAAACAGGAGATGGCGGGTGTGGATGTCCTCTTGGACAGACTCAAGGGAGGGCTGGGGAGGTCTGGGGTAGCTGGTTTGAGGCGGGCCGCTGTTGCTGGCAGCATTGCCAGTTCCCAGATTGAACAACTTCCCCAACATGGCGACGTGTTAGGCGGGCCACAAGGGGAATGACTGGGGATGCAGGGTAAATGTAATCTCAAGGGGAAGATTTCGAACCCATTCTCAGCAAGGGAAGATGAGGGGGTCTAGGTCCAAGGGCATCGCATCGGCCTCAGGGTCCATGAGTGGAAGAGAGGGGTGACGAGGGTAAGCAGCTGTGCTGGTGCGGTTGCAAGCCACAGAAGGCGCTTCGTGAGGAAATGGCGGCGGCGGCGGTGTGAGGAGTAAGTACGGTGAAGTCAAATCGGGGGTAGTTTGGTCTCGACCCGGACCTATGGTGGTGGTATACCGCCGATTGCCGTGGTCACGAGAGCAGTTGTTGTTGACGTGTGCACCAGATGCAGGAAGCGGGCAATATGGCTGCAGCTGAATGTCGCAGGAGAGACGATCCTTGGGATACGGGGCTCAGAAGCGCTGTTGCGTGGCAGGAGTGTCGACAGGTCCAGGGGCAGGTGGAAAGCGACCAGTCGATGTGTTGTGGGAGCTGTGCGAGCGGCTGGGAGGTGGTATGTGAAATGACGAGTGAGAGCTGGGAGAACCGGAAGGTCGGGTCGCGTAGTGGCTGTCAAAAGTGGCAAGGCGTCCAGGTCCAGGTCCAGGTCCGTGTTCGGTTCCGGGGTGCGGGAACAGGGAGATTTGGGTGGCGGCGGCAAGCTGGCGGATTTGTCCTCCAGGTGGCCGGTATTGCTGGTCGTTGTGAACCGTAGAGGGAGAGGGAGAGGGAGATTTGAAGAACAGGAGGCGCGGCGAATGCGTGGACGCGACAGCCCACACGAGGTGAATAAGAATGGAGGGGAGGGGAGAAGAGTCGGTCAAGAAGGGAGAGGTGGTGTCGCACGAAGCAGCATGCGTGTCTGGATTGATCCGGTCTGGTTTTGGTGCGGTTTGGTCTGCGGGTACCGGAGGGTGTAGGAATGTGACGGGATGGATGGGTTGGCGGGGGCGCAACGGCGAGGTGTCGTCGTGAGTTCGTTCTTTTGGGGTCGTCCTCTGGATTCTCCGTTCGTACAACTGCTGTGCAGAGTCGTTGGTGTGTGCGTCAGAAGCAGAGAGGCGTCAATCAGAGACCATGGCTACCGGTTGGTGACCCAGATATGTAGCTGAACGTGGTGTACAGTGCGTGCTGCAGGTAATCGCGTGGGCGTCGACGCTGATGACGGCGGGGTGCCACGACATCAGTGAAGTGGAAGGGTCGGGCTACACAAGGCGGGACGTGGCCTATTTTTGTCGTCGAAGGAAAAAGACGAGACGGGTCGAGAGGAGACGAGAGGAGGGAGGAAACGGAGGGGTAACAAGGGGAGGGGCCCTGTGATGCGACGCGATGCGCTGTTGCGTTGATGCGCGTGTTTGTGATGTCGTATGTAGCCTCGCCTTGACATCGAGGTCAAGCGAGAGCTTATCGAATTGGCCGGGGTCGCATTCGCAGCTGCTGGGTTGGCTCGGCGGGCGTCGTGGTGCCCTGGCTGGGTTGGCTGGGGCCTCAGGGAGGGTGAGGTTGTTGAGGTGTGATGGACGGATGGGTTGATTGATCGATGTCGGTTTGCTCGGAATCTTCAGCACCAAAATGCGGTGAGGGAGTGGGGAGGGAGGGGTGGAGCACTGAGGCCGGTACGTACCTGAACGACCCCTCCAAAGTGGGTTGATGGCCAGGCCATCTGCCCTGTAAAAATGAAGTGCAAGGGTGGCCCCAGCAAGCTTGATCCGGCCCTCGGGAGCAGACCGTGGGCAAAGGGCCACCGGGCATTGGGGCCAGGTGCGATGCACTCCGTCGCGACTGCTTCAGCAGGCAGGCACCCTGGCGCGCCTTGAGGCAAGCGTCAGGGAGAGCAGGACAGGATGTGCTTTCCTTTGATGCATGGTACATCACCGGCGGCGTCCTCTTCCTGCCGCCGAGTCAGCCATGAGCTCTTTCCACTGGCCATGACTTCATCCCCTATCGCTCGTTCGCTCATCATCACGAGTCTTCCCAAGGCGCCATTCCTGCTCACCCTCGGACACGGATGTCTATCCGACCAGCCCCGGCATCCTACTCCCGAGTCTTTGCTCTGCGAAATTCGTCCAAGTCAAGCTGGTCATGGCACCCGGGGACTGAGGTACCGCTGCTGCCCAACGAGCACAACCCAGACCGGAAACGAGACCATTGGCACCCTTCCCGCCCTATTCATCACCGCTCGCACCTCAAGCAAGCCTATCCCTGCCTCTTATCATAGGTCGTCTCCTGGGGATCGCCTCACACGAACCCCCTTGGACCCTCGCCCGCCGTCGCTACGAGTGTCACGATGCGTCGGCAGCGCCTTTTGGCCCTGGGTCTTCAGGCTGTCAGTCCCTTTAGCCCCCTCGCATGTTTGGGGACAAAGAACCTTCTCCCAATCCAGTCAAGTCGCACAGCCCGCGGGCGTCGCCGTTCCAGGGCTCGCAGCCATCTCGGCGCGGCCGGAAAATGGTATGACAATCAACCTTGCTGTGCTTCGTCTGCCCGAGTCGAGCGCAGCTTCTCAAGACCGATGAACCTTGTATACAATTCATTATCAAATCACCATCGTGCACCCGACACCACCAGCCATCACCGCTATGGGCGCCAACACGCTGCCACGTCCTACCACTGGGCCTACTGTATCTTGACTTTGCCCAACACACAGATGATGCCACTCGGCAGTCAAACTTGGTAGCCTACTGCCGAGCTGCTGAAAGCGTAAGCGAGTTCTAATCGGAGCCTACACAGCGGCATCAACGAGCCGCCAATAATTGCGCAGAAGCTGATAGACGTCTTTCCCTCGACGTGCCCTTGTTGACCTGTGCTCTACTCTGCAGCTGACCACGAGCCATGGCTGGCACACCACATACATAATGCAGGAGCGACATGTCGCGTTTGCATCATCTTGGGCTGTCTTCATCGACCCCGTGTGGCGTACCACACCCATTCCGCAATGGTCCAGATCGCCTATCGAGAGGCTGACGGCGTGGTATACCACCGCTAGAGGACCATCTCATACCTTCAGCCCTCCATGCGGCGTGTCGACCGTCGAACACTAGCAAGCTGAATCGAATTCAACAGGCACACAGACTCATCAAAGCGCACCCAGCGGAGCGGTTCCCCGACGCCAATGCCAACCCCGGTGACATCACTCCCCATGCCGTTCAGCATACTTGTATGATTCTGGTGGTTTGGTCAGTATAGCGGCACCAAATGGCTTTGGCCATCGCATTCGTCTGGCTCCGTAGAGAACCAACGAAGACTGCCGAGCACCTCGCCCGGCGGCATCAGCCCGTTCCTCCTCGCTAAAAAAACAACACCCGAGAGATACTGTCGCTCACTTTAGCCGCGGGCCGAACCCGCCCGTGAGAGACAGGATGAGAAATGACACAGGCAGCCTAGTCAGGACGGACAAACTCAAGCCACAAATTGAGGCCCCTGGTACTGCTCTCACCGAAACCGGTTCATCCCGCGCCGACCGCTCACCGGTCTTCATTTATGGTCTGGTGACCCTGTCGTTGCTCCAGTTAGGTCACTAGGAGGCCACCGGTCCGCCGGGGGGGTTGGTTTGGCAGGTGAGCTGGGCCAAATCCCATTCACAATATTGAGCCGTCTCGTTGTAAGGGCTTATCTGACTTCGCGGCCACATGCGCTCACACGTCATAGGGGTCTGGTCTCGCAAGGACTCCCGGCCGAAGACGGAAGCCGGGGGAGGTGAGCTCCGGGTTGAAGGCGCTGCATCCGGCTGACAGGTCAACGGCCATGGCTGTAGCTGTAGTGCTTCAAAATAAAATCGTCTTTGTGATAAGCGTTGCGCTGGTCGCCATAAGAGGGCTCGGTTGAGGTTTGTCATGGTCACGCTTCATCTTGGGTGTTATCGAGCATCCAGGACAAGAAGCGGCCGACCCCCACGTCTTTCGCTACACAAACGCCTCATCCACGACACTGGGACACCGCCAGGCAGCATGTCTGCCGTTTGCCTCGTGGACTGAGACATGTGGCAGCTATGAGGCGAGGTTGTGGCAGAATGGCGTTGAGGGGGCGGTCCAATGGATGGCTCGAGATGCGCAAGCCTCACGGACATGAGCTGTCGACCTGTGATGCGTTGTTACGGCCCCGTGGATCGGGTCTGTGGACAAAATGACTTGAAGGGTCGAGAAACCGCGTTTGGCGCGCCAGGTGTCGATACACAGCCCCCCATTTCTTCCCTTTCCTCGGTGGCAGAGGGCCAATGTGTGCGGAGTACTTGTATGCATCGTGGAGTGTAATGAGGGTCGTGACAATCCCGAGCGGTCGATCCACGGCTGGTGTGGTGGGGGTCGGGGTTGATGTGCATGTTGCATTCGTCCCCCGCAGGGACAAGATGGGGCACGAGAAGAAGAGGACTGGTGACAAGCGCCCACAGACTGAGGTGTTTTGCAGCACTGTCGGGATACATGTATTGGCCCTGTGAGGGGTTATGGAGATGGGGCAATGGCGACCCTGGCCCTTGGGCACCGAGACGGGAGGCTCTCCGGCGTGGTCGAGACTTTGTGGTTTGTGAGACTCTCCAGCGGCTTGTTAGGTGACCTGGTGTCACCTGGATAAGGTATGTCGGGGGATACAAGGTAATCCGGCCCTGTTGCGTGGTTCGGGGGGCCTGCTGAGCGATGGGTGTCTCGGCCCGTCCTGCAAGAGGTTTCCTTGCAGTTGAGGGTGCTGACGAGGCTCATGAGGAAGTAGGGGATGCCTGGCCACGGGTAGGTACGTGGAGGAGGTTCATGACAGCGGTCCGTGCAACAACCCCAGCATTATCAGCATTTGAGTCTTGGGTCGTCAAAGCCATGGTCTGTCTGCTATGGGGCAGGCGAGGATGGGACGGGGGAGGGGTCTTCCAGCGCTAGTCTTCCCTAGGCAGGCGGTATCCAGCTCGAGCTCCGCGCTGGACCGTTCTGCCACCTGGAGTCGGTCGCATCGAGCTTCGGGCATTTGGACGATTCGAACGGCCGCATCACGACTGATGGCCGACGACCACCGACCACCGATCACCAACCATCGACCACCAGACAGTCATTGGCGACCTCCAACGGGCATCAGGCCTGCGCAATCCAACCTTACAGGACATGATGCGCTTGCATTGTGCCACGACCGCCCCGTGACAAGCAATCACGTCTGCCGACCGCCTCCATGTCGCGCCATGTCGGTGCAACGCCCACCGTCCGCAAAGGACCGAATTGGCCTTCCCATCTCCGCCAGTTCAGCCGTGGGAGTCTGGACCGCACCGCCTCCTCTGCCGACTCGCCTCGTTCCCCGGATACCGTCTCTAGCGCCTCGACGATTCGCGGCGACCAGTCGTCATCATCTCTGAAGACGCGTCGCCTCGAGAGGCGATGCACCGTCACCGTCAATGAGGGATACAGCCGCGATGAGGTCCTCCTGAACCTCGACATGTTTGGTGGCGAAGTCCGCTCCGGGAGCTTGATGGCTATCACCGTGCTCAAGCCCGACAACGATAAGACTGCGGGCCACGGCACATCCGGCCGTGACCATGCCCGAAGCCCCGCCCCTGGGCTCAACGACGGAGAGGCCCTGGGCAGGCGCTACATATTCGTCGTCAAGGACGTGTCGAAGGAGCAGAAGAGTCGCAACGCCAACCTGGAGATCTTCGTCATGAAGCACATTGCCGACGCCTTTGGCATGAAGAAAGGGTCTCAGGTCCTGTTGACCCACGTCGATGCCAACAGCCCCGCCACGGCCGCCTCGCACGTCGAGCTCTCCTTCAAAGACCAATACCTGTCGCGCTCCGACATGTGGAGGATGGCCATCGGCGAGCTCGCCGAGCGCACCGTCTACAAGGGCCAGTCCATCCTCTTCATGGGCACCATCAAGGCCCAGGTCACAGCCGTTTACGTCGAGGGGCGCAAGGCGCACTCGGCCTTCTTCACGAGGGACACCCGGCCCATCTTCCGCAGTGAGTCAGCGCGCTATGTTCTGTTCATACAAATGGCCCGTGAGATGTGGGACTTTGACGCCGAGGGCTCGGGCGAGATCGTCTTCAACAAGGTGGTCAACGGCTTCCTCCCCGCCCTGTTCAAGAAGTGGGCCAAGATGAAGGTGAAGCATCTCGTCACCATCGTGCTCTTTGCGCGGGTGGAGTATGACACGGGTCTGAATGCCGAGCTAGCGAGCAGCGCGCTGCAGGGCGATTATTATACGGGCACCCAGCAGTCGGGCGAGCGCAGGCCGTACAAGGACTTTTATCGCGTTGTCGTGAGCGAGATGGCGAGCAATGAGTGGACGACCATCCTGTACCAGCTCAAGAAGGACTTCAACTTCTTCCGCCGCGACATCAGCCTGCATCACCAGAAGGCTAGCAGTGCCTTCGTCCCCCTTGCCGAGGATGTGGATGGGAAGACTACCACACCTAACAGGGTCAAGGCCGAGTCGTCGCTTTCCATGTTTGGCAACTTCCTCGAGGCCATTAACATGGCCTCGTCTCAGTTTGCCCACGACTACATCGACCGAGACCTGATGCGTACCGGCATATCCATCGTCATCATCACGCCCGGCCCTGGTGTCTTCGAAGTCGAGTATGAAACTTTGCGGCGGACGACCGAGGCTCTCGTGGGAAACGGCATCGGAATTGACCTGATCTGCGTGCCTAAGATGCCTCTGCACTCGGTTCCCCTGTTCCGTTATCGCAATCCTCAGCCTTCGGATGGATCCCATCATCACCGAAACAAGTCGATGCGCAGCCGCGAGAGTACTCCCAATCAACAGGCCACCCCCATCTTCGGCAGCTATCAGTCCATTGCCGAATCCCTATCGCCCACCAAGGGTCTGGAGCTGGCGCGTCGCATCGACTCCCTCGCACATGCCCAGGATGAGTGGTGCTATGCTCTGCCTCAGTGGCTGCACGTCTCCTACTGGACCGGTACCTCGGAAGAAGCGCTATCGTATCAAGGCATTGCGCTGTCTGTTGCTGAGAACGAAAAGGAGACACACGAGGAGTTCATCATTCGCGCCAGGATGTACGCCTTGCAGATGCGGAGCGTTCTGGAGACCAACGAGATTGAGACAACACCGCTGCAAGCTGATCCGCTGTATCCGATCAACAGCGCAGATTCGAAGACCCTCCCAAAGACACGTTTTGGAGCGCCGGATGAGGTCGCCTTCGTTCCCTATAAGCGTCCAGTGGATGCCCTTTTCGACCACGTCTATGGGTTTCAAAAATTCATCCCGGACCGGTTATCCAAGCCCGGAGAAAAGTCGTTATGGAAACAACTACAGGCGTATGATGAGACGAGGGCAAAGCTTCCCAAGTCTCGACGAATAACTCAGGCCAGACATTCACGAGAGCTGGATGAGACCACCAGACGACAACTGCAGGAAGACACTGGTCTGTTCGGGACTTCCTTGCCCGAGAAGAAATTGGTTGGAGGCCACAGCCACGGTTCTGCGAGCACAGCGCGCAAAATGTCGATGAACTTTGAAGAGGGCGAGAGACCAGACCTGCCGGCAGCCTTGCGCAAGCAGTCGACCGCCACGCTCACAGACACGGCCTCCAAACCAACCTTGGCTCCCAAGACGCCCAAGTTCATGCGGCAGATCAGTCTCGGAATCCGAGGCTTTGGCATCGCTGCACCCAAGGTCGTGCAAGCCGAGGCAAGCTTCGAGACTGTCAATGCGTCCAATGCAGAGCAGAACAAACCAAAAAAGACGAGTGGTGAGGACCTCGCTGCGCCGCTGATCAAGTCGACCCTGCCGCGTCCCACGTCACCGCAGTCCATCAAGCCTTCGATCTCCTCCTTTGCGCCTCAGCTGTTCAGAACTGATTCGAAAGACACCTTAACCGATTTACCATCCACGCCCAGCATTCCCATTGGCACAAAGTCATCTCAATGGGGGAGCTCGACCAATCTACAAAAGATGGGCTCTTTGATGGCGCCAGGCATGCCCTCGCTCGCCCGCAGAGACCTGCAGGATGACCCTGATCAACGATCCTCGACGGCGTTGAGAGCAGAGGACAACAATAGGAGGTTCAACAGCAAACTTAGAGCGGGCGACGTGCCTGAATCGCCCACCACTCTTTCGCCTACCACGGCTGTCACGCCCTGGCTGACCCTCCTGAATCCTTCAAACCCCGACATGAAGAAGGTGGACGACACGGTTCTCTACAGCCGCTGGCAACACGTTTTCCCTAAAACGTCCGAGATGAAGGTCATGAAGTGGAAGGCGCTCTGCTGTCCTGCTGCGGTGCCCCTGACTACGGAGTATTTCCCCACTAAGGCGCAGTTCGACTCCGAGTACCAGCGTCAGCCGTACAACATCGCTCAAAATGCGGATGATGAGCTAGTCGAAGAGCCGAAGACCCGTGAGGAGTTTATCCGGGAACTCATCAGTTTGAGGTTCTCCCAAGGATTCCAGCTCGTCATCGGGCCCTCTGTCGCCCGGGCCTTTGGGCAAAAGCAGATGAAGATCGCGGACATATTTTCACGCGACCAGGTCATGGAGGACGGGACCAGTGTCTTCATGTCTGTCGGCAACACCATTCATCAGTTGTCATGCGTGAACGGCGCTGAGGTGGAGGTTAATATCTTTGTGCGAAAGCCGACCAAGTCGGCACTCTTACCGTATACCTTCGGAGCGATCTACAAGCCGGCGATCCGTACGCTTCTGGATGTCAACTACCGAACTCGAGAGATTGACATTCTGACGCCCAAGCCCGAGAGGAACTGGAATTACATCGACTCGTTCCTAGCGGGGCACAATGATGAGCTAACGGAAAGCCTTAGGTTCTGGCGGGCGAGATTCGTGCTGATTCCTATGCTGCCGCGCAACACGTCCGTTCCGAGGAACCAGTCTGGGGACAACCCCGAAGAGGTCCGCCTCGAGGGCATCAGACGACTATCGCTCCAGTGGCAGAAGCACCGCTATATCTCTCCTTCTGAGCGCCGTTTCCAGACTGGCCCGCGGAAGCAACGAGACCCCAATCCTCTGGACATTGTGTACAAAACAGAGGATGCTTCAGCTGTCATTGCTGCCGAGGTTGACTCACTCCCTCTTTTGGAGGGTACGGAAGGAAACCGAAAGGGTCAGCTGGTTTCGAACCGAGAGCGGTTCCGCAAGTCCAACCTCAACATTGCCGCCCTGGCGGAGGCGATCCAGCAGCCAGAGGAAAACGGCGGCGTCAAACTGCAGAACCGGCGTTGGCACTTGCGGCTGCATTACAACTGCTTCATCGGCTCTGACATGACGACGTGGCTCCTTGACAACTTCGAGGACCTCGAGAACCGAGACGAGGCAGAACAGTTAGGCAACATGCTCATGGCAACCAAGTACGACAAGTCAGAAGACAAGGAGAAAGAAGAGGCCAAGAAGGACAAGAACAGAGGTCTCTTCATCCATGTAGAGAAACGCCATCCGTTCAGGGACGGCCAGTACTTTTACCAGATTTCGAGCGACTACGCCAAGCCGCTTCCACCGAGTTGGTTCAACTCCCGGAAACGAGATGCTGCGGTCCCTGCGACGCCCATGGCCGAGCACACGCCGAGGGATTCGCCTCGCGGTGGGTTTTCGCGTCCGACGTCGCTGCACGAGGAGAACTCGCCCATGTCAGGTGCTACGACACCGACGGTCGCAACGCTCTTCAACTCCAAGAAGAGACCCAGGGTTGTTCTGAGCAAGGTCGTGAAGTACGACGTGGACCATCGCAAGCGCTCGTACCGACCCGAGAGGATCGACCTGCACTACGATCGACTTCACAATCCGGACAACTGCTATCACATACGCCTCGACTGGCTGAACGTGACGGCGAAACTGATCGAAGACGCGGTGGAGGGCTGGGCTCGAGAGGCGGCAAATTACGGCCTGCGTCTCGTGGAGGTCCCCATCAGAGAGGCTTGCACCATCACCGAGACGAACCCTTTCCGCCGACCCTACACCATCAAGCTCGCCATCCCGCCTCCGGCACAGCAGCCGTCGACGTTTTACGATCCCACTTCGTTCAGTGCCCAGACGTCGCCCGGAAAGCACCCATACCACACGGCTATCCTGAAGAAGTTTGACTTTGTGCTCGATGTCGAGGCGGCGTCGAACTACCCAGCGAACGTCGATGTCAGCTACTCATGGGGCAAGCCCGACTTTAAGTACACGCAGTACATCCACCGTTCTGGCGTCTTGCTTGCCGAGGTTACCGATGAGGGACACTTTATCATCTTGGCCAATCGTCTTTTCAGCGAGCGTGCGACGGCTGCCCGCGAGAAGGAGATCAAGGACGCCCGGGACTCGTACGGCGGAGGCAGCACCACGCTGCCCGTCCCTGTAGAACGAGGTGGCGGTGGCAGCCGCTTTTCATCCATGGGTTCCTACACTCCGTTCGGCATTCCCGAGCCCGCCCCCATGGCTTCGCCGCTGGCCAAGCCGGCGCTGCACGCGCCGTCGCCAACCATGAGGGCCACGGACTACTCGTCGTCGGCTTACAGCACCTTCCCCGGCAGCCTCAACCCCAGCATGCCCCGGCCCTTCCACCTCAGCGAGCCGTCGCTCGTCAAGGACGACTTTGAGTCCTTCTGCGGCGACGCAGCGGCCCTGGACGCCTTCTACAAGGACGTGCTCGACAGGTCGCGCGACTCGCGGTCGCCGCTGTCGACACCGGCGAACGCGCTGG
This sequence comes from Verticillium zaregamsianum, assembly GCA_002851755.1. NCBI lineage: Eukaryota > Fungi > Ascomycota > Sordariomycetes > Glomerellales > Plectosphaerellaceae > Verticillium > Verticillium zaregamsianum. The sequence continues at coordinate 2,829,617 of NMXM01000003.1, read as the reverse complement.
GCCACCAGGGCGGCGGGGGCCTGGAAGCGGTGCCGGAGGCGAGCATCCCGAGCCTGGGCCTGCCGGAGCGGATGCTCGGGGAGATGCGGGAGTTCAGCAGCCCGAGCCCGGGCCCGGGTGCGCTGCGGGCGTCGACGACGGCGACGACGGCCATGGGGATGATGAGCAGTCCTGTGCTGGCGGGGGTGAGCTTTCTGCGGCGGGGGAGCGTGCAGGCGCAGCTGCAGCAGGTGCAGCAGGCGCAGGAGGGCGCCAGGTCAGAGGGAGGGAGCTCGCTGAAGGAGGGAAAGGGGGGCAGCTGAATGTACGATGATGAACCGAGGGAGTGGGATGATGGAGTCTGGAGTTAGATGGTGGTTCGACGAGAGATTGCTATTTCTCGGGCACGTCGTTGCCCAAGCTCATCCACGAGAGTAACCGTGTGACGTGTATTAATGCCATTAATGCATATTTACCTTACGCCTAGGATGGCCCTCGACTCGGGTACCATGTCCTAATGAAGTGCCTGATCGCAGAGGAAACTATCTCTCCATCTTGGCCGTGGGAATGCATGGAGGCAACAGCACCTCAGGGGTGTGCATGCTGTCCGTCTTAGTCATCGTCGCTGCTCGACGAGTGCCTGCACCGTCAATGCAACGGGGATGGGATGGACGGTGGGATCCATGGAAGGAGCGATGGGATGGATGGATGGATGCCAGGGCAGGCAGGGCAGGCAGTCATGCCTTCCTCCAATTGACGGCTTTTGTCGGATTCTCCCATTTCCAACGGACGGACGTCTTCCTCCATCTTACATCTACCATGCAGCCGGTTTTCTCGGTTGCTGTCAGAACTGATTTCCTCACCTGTTCAGTATGGTCGTCACACTGCCAAGGCATACATGGAGACACACGACTGCGAAAAGATGGCTCAACGATATCCGACGCCAAGTGGTATGGGTTGGTCTTCAAGTCATGCCAGGCAATCTGGAGGAAAGGATCGTGGATGCGTGCTTCACCTCATCGACAACAAGGCGTCACTGGGATCACCGGGACCGGGTCGGACTTTACTCCAAACCCTCCTTCACCGACACTCGGGCGAAACATGACCTCCATCTAGGTGCTGACCTCGACAGATACCCAACACATCCCTCATCGTCACTCCGAGCCTAGCCCCGGCCAGGGCAGATGGAGGGCAGACCTCCCCGATCGCATCGCCCTTCGTTTCGCGCGTCACCCACCAGCCTGTCAGCTCGTGGCCCGTGGCCCGGGGGCCTCTGCATCAGACGAACCAAGCGGTCGAACCGTCGCAGCCCGGGCGCGTTTCTGTTGGACAGGCGGGAGCAGCGGCCCCTCCAAGCTGCAGCGGCCTTGCCTTTGGTCTACTGCAACAGCTGCAGACAGACCGCAGACGACTGCAGACCGCCTTGAGGCCCAATTCACCTCCGTCTCTTTTTCCTCCTCCTCCCGCCTCCTCCTGGTCCATGTCCGGCTGATCGGTCATCTGTCTGCTTTTGCTTCGACTTCTCCTCACCTCCCACCGCCTCTCACTGGTTCGGTCCAGCCAGGCGAGACCAGGCCACTCTCATTCCGACCAGACCTCGACCCCCTCCCTCCTTTGGCCCATTGGGAGTCCATTGGGCATTCAACCACTTCCCCTCACCATTGGACACCCTCGCAGGTCTTGCAGCAGCAGCAACAGCCTGGCATTCGAGCCACGACATTCCTGCACAGACCCTCAGCCAGACCCTCAGCCAACTGCCTGCGCTTGCGACCCTTCTTGAACCCGCGAACCTCCTCGCAGATCCCTTTGTCCCTCCTCCCCACCCACTCCCATTGAACGACTTGTCCGACCCCGTCATCCCCACGACACGACCACGGTACACCAGACCAGACACGGCCACCGAGCGAGCTTTCTTCCTCCTCCGACCTGCGACCTGCACTGCTGGTGCTGCCACCGCCGCTTCATGCCTTAATCCTGCAGGATACATAGCAGATACCGCTAGCATTGCCCTCCCCCCGTCCGTCCTGATTCCCCTCTTCTCCTCCCGCCAGTTGTCATCGCTAGGTGCATTCATAAGCCAGGTCAGTTCATTACCGATGTCCTCCTCACCTCCTCCCTGCCCTCCCCGGAGAGCCGGCTTCCCATCTCTACCCTCGTCTCGCCACCTCCTCGCACGCGATCCTGGCCTGGGGTCCAGAGGAAGATGCCCAGTGTACTTGTAGTGGAACCACCTTGAGAATTGCTCCCTTTGTACACTACTGCTGCCCTCAACCACCTCGTCACTCGCCTAGTTACTGCATCCCCCGCTCTCTTGCTAAGATGCGTTCCAGAGAGCTCAAGACGCGGAAAGCAGTCGTCAGGATGGATCCCGACTGTGCCATCTGCCATGCTCCGGCCACCATGGCATGCGATTGTGAAGCCAAGGGCCTCGAGGTTGCCATCAAACAGGCCGAGAGCAGGATGATGCAGTCCATCTACAGCGACATACGGTTTGTCCAGCCTTGCTATGGATCACCATGCTTCGGCTATGCTGACAACTTCCCGCAGCTCTTGGGTCCGTGGCCGCGCCCAGGACTACATCCTTGAGTACTACCGCCTCCTCACCGAACGCCGCAAGACACAGCACAACATGAACCTCGAGCGCATCACCGCCCACGCCTCCTATTACTACCATACGCAACCCCATCCCAGCGAGATCGCCGCCGCTCAGGGAGCCCTCAAGCGCGGCATCGACGAGGACTGGCAGGCCAGCGTTCAGCGCTATCCCGAGGTCCTCGAGTACTTCTACAGTCTCGTCGAGCTGACCCTACCACCGGACGATGACCCCGCCGTCAAGGACCCCCCGCTCAGCGCCCTCAATGGGTCGAGGAAGGCTGCACGTAGGTCTGTCGGCCATGCCATAGCCGGTGCAAGCCACCACGAGAGGGAGCCCCCGCTGCCGCTCTCCAGGCGGACCCCCCCGCCACTAGAGCCAAGGATGGATCGCCGGACGCCGGCGCCGAGGGAGAGCCGAAGGGCGTCTTTCCGGCCGCCGCCTCCGCCGCCCATGTCGTCGTACTACGGGGCGCCCCCAGGCTGGGGACCTTAGCCGGTATCGAGCTCGCAAGAAAATGTTCTGATATTCGCGGTCAATGGATAGGATTAATGAAGCTTACGATTTACGACGCCAAGGCAGGGCCATCTTGCGGAGGTAGACAGTTTCTTGTTTTTGCATGCTTTCATGGAGTACCGGCCTGCATATGGGTAGCGAGCATACTGGGATGGGCGAGTGTTGAATGGGGCCTCGGCACGGATGCATCTCAGGGTTGGCGTCCAACGAAGCCGACGGGAGTTTGGTAGAAGACTGAATCACACCTCAAATTCGGCATCGGAAAGTTCCTGGCTGTGCACTAGTGCCTCGGATGCAGGAATTGTTGAAGAGGCCAGGAGAATCTCAGTCGAGGAGCACAGCTCAGCAGACGTCCATGACAGCAGCAAAACGAACATCAGGATTGGAAAAAATGTCATTGTCGCTTGATGCGGCCCCAGGCACCCTAGATACAACAAGACAAACCACCACCGCCCGCCACGCTTTTTGTGTGAGATCAGATGAACACAAAGAAAAAAATAAGGAGAAGAAAGTGGGATTATTGGTGAGAAGAATGAGGGAGAGACCAGACATGAAGGTGACGTGGAAGGAAGGATCTAGTGCGCAGAGAAAAAAGCCGAAAGGAGTCCGCTCATGCAATGACCCGACAAAAGTTGCGACCTTTTCATCCTCACCCCTGAACTCCCTGCTACGAGCAAATCTCCCTCTGTCTTTCATCCCTCGCGCGCTGCGGTCTGGCTTCGGTTTCGTGGGGCGGCGCTGGATCGCGGGAGACCGAGGGGCATGGGCCGCTACGCCTTGTCCTCGACGGAGGTCTCCTGGAGGTCCTTGGCGACCTCCTCGACGGCGGCGTCGGCGGAGCCGTTGGCGCCGTTGGTCTTCTCCTTCTCCTCGTCGGCCTCGAGGGCGGCGATCTTGGCCTTGGCCTTCTCGATGTTCTGCGGGCGCACGTGTCAGCTCGGATGCCAGTCAGGGGGGTGGGGGTGAGGGGCGCTGAGGCAGACGCACCTTTTGCGTCTGGGCGGCCTGGTCGGCCTTCCAGTGGTCGAGCTTGGCCTTGACCTGCTCGGTGACGGCGGGGATGTCGGCGGCGCTCATGGGGGGCTCGACGCCCATGGCGGCGCAGTCCTCGACGACGGAGGGGGGGCAGCTGAACTTGCCGCCCTCGGCGGGCGAGGCGGCAGCGGCGGCGCCGCCCTTCTTGCCCTTCTTGCCCTTCTTGGTGGCGGGGAAGAGCTCCTCCTCGCGGTCCTTCTTGCTGAGGATCTTGGTGCCCTTGATGCCGGCGTCGTCGACCTTGCGGTCGGCCTGGGCGCCGAGGCCGCGGTCGGCCAGGAGGGGGGCCTTCTCCTCCTTGGTGTTGGAGGGGTCGAGGTAGCGGAGCAGGCTCTGGGCGCGGCGGATCTCCTCGAGGTAGGCCGGGTCGCTGGCCTCGGCGAGGAGGCGCTCGGCGTCGGCCTTCTTGCGCTCGAGGTGGTAGCGGTCGTTCTCGGCCTGGCGGCGCTCGCGGGCCTTGTTGCGGGCCTCGCGCTCGTAGGCCTGGGCGGCCTTCTTCTGCTGCCAGTAGTCGTCCTTGACCTTGCGGATGACCTGGAACTTGTCCTGCTGCTCGGCCTGGAGCTTGGTGCGCTCGTCGCGGAGGGACGAGAGGTTCTTGTAGGCCTCGTCCGACTCGGCCTTGAGGGCGTCGAGCTCGGTCTGGATCTTGGTGTACTGGTCGCTCATGGCGCGGGCCTCGGGGTCGTCCATCGAGTCCTTGATCTCCTTGATCTTGGCCTTGAGGTCGTCGATCTGCTTCTGGCCGTCCTCGAACTGGGAGAAGTTCTTGCGCGTCTTCTTGAGCGACGAGATCTCGGCGAGGGCCTTCTTCTCGTCGACGATCTTCATGGTGCCCGAGTTGACCTGGCCGTCGAGGTGGGCGATCTGGCGGTCGAGCTCCTCGACGTTCTTGAACGAGACCTTGCCGCGGGCGACCTTCTGCTCGTTGATGCGGCTGCGCATCTGCTCGTCGAGACGCTTGATCTGGTCGAGCTTGGCGCCGCGGGCGTTCTTGCCGGCGCCCTGCTTCTGGCGGATCTCGTTGGCCTGGGCGATGAGCTCCTGGCGGCGCTTCTGGGTAGGGCTCTGCTTCTCCTTGTCCTTGTTGGGCATGGCGAGGTCGATCTTGGACTTGATGTTGGCCTGGAGGGGGAGGGGGGTCATCATGTGAGCGGGGGTCCGTGATCCGGGGCGTTGCGCCAGGCACGCAGGGCTGGGCTGGCATGTTGCCGACTCACGAGCTTGTCCATGGAGGCCTTGTGGTCGGCCTCGGCCGCCTTCAGGTTCTTCTGGTACTCGGCCTCATCGGGCAGCTGGGGGCGGGCGACGGCCTCCTTCTTGTCGGCAGCAGCCGGGGCGGGCGCCGCGTTCTTGGTGTCGGCCATGGTGATGTTGGCGAGGTGGTGGTCCGAGGATCGAGGATGGACGGTCGAAGACGGAGGAGGGTGAGGACGAGTCAATTGGGGCTGTCTGTGCAGTTAAGCAAGCTGCCCGGGTCGCCTCCTGTATGTGTGGAGGAAAGAAAAGAGGTAGGAGATGTGAAAGAGAGAACACAAAGCAGGAGGAGAAGGTGCCTTGACAGGTGGACTTGTAGGATAAAATTCCAGGGTCCCCAGGATTTTGATGAAATTCACCCTTTTGGGCCAGGTAGCGGTGCCTCAGTGCCTCGTGGCTCTTTGCTCCTTTTCTCAGCGGGAGCGACCGCCGGGGGGTGCTTCGCTGTCCATTGGGGCCGACGTTCATTGATCAGCACTGATTGGCCCCTCCCCCCTCTGTGGTCTGGCCTGGCCTGTGCGCTGTACCTCTAGTGGTGGGGCACGAGAGAGAGCTTACAGTGGACTCCACCCCGTTCTCTGACCGCTGGGCACGTGCTCGGTGAGGAGATCTGACCTGGCATCGGATGAACGTCGGCTGAATGCCCGACCTTGGCCGGAGGGACCCGCTCTGGTCATGGCGTCCCAGCATTGGGGCGGCCCTGGATTTTTTTGGGCAAGGCTGAATGCGAATCTTGACGGAAAGATCGCGACAATCTACAGGTCCAACCTCGCTCTCCTGCCGACCTCATCACCACCACCTTTGCTGCCCGCTCTCCGTCAAAGCAACCTCTCCACCCGAACCCAACACGCCCCTCGACCAGCATCCGACACACTCGTCATGGACGGAACCGAAGGCCAGAACAAGGAGGTGGTTCGCTCCTGGCGCGCCTGGAGGACGGTGCACGAGATGTGCGCCGACAGAGTGCGTCGCTCCCCCCTGCCACCTATCCTCCATCCCTCAGCAGCCTCGTCAACTACGTGGGCGGCTCTCTCTCGCATCAGATCATGCTAACGTCGCGACCAGGGCTACGAGCTCGCCGAGTCAGAAATCCAGATGCCCCTCGACCGCTTCCGCAACGAGTACCTCGCCGCCGACGGCAGCATCAAGTCCGCCTGCCCCCTTCTCCCCCCACGACATTCGGGACCACCCCAGCTAACAGCCAGCCCAGCCGCAACAAGCTCACCTTCTCCGCCCGCCCGTCCAACGACATGCTCGCCCGCCACACCCCCGCCGCGACGGCCGCCAACCCCAACCCCGACCCGGACTGCGGCCCCATCTACGTCGAGTTCATCGCCGAGCAGGGCTCCCTCGGCGTGCAGCACCTGCGCAAGTTCGTTCAGCACGTGCTCGAGGGCCACTACAAGTCCGGCATCATGGTCACCTCGAGCCCCCTGACGTCGGCCGGCCGCAAGCAGCTCATGGCCCTCGAGAGCTTCGCCCGCATCGAGTGCTTCCTCGAGGAGGACCTCCTCGTCAACATCACCCACCACGAGCTCGTCCCCAAGCACATCCTCCTCTCCACCGACGAGAAGGCCGCCCTCCTCAAGCGCTACCGCCTCAAGGAGACCCAGCTGCCCCGCATCAAGAGGGAGGACCCCGTCGCCCGCTACCTCGGCCTCAAGAGGGGGCACGTCGTCAAGATCATCCGCAACTCCGAGACCGCGGGTCGCTACGCCAGCTACAGGTACTGCACGTGAGTGGCCGGGGCGCGAGACGCACTTTCGATCAGAGGGAGGACGGGGGGAGGGGAGAGGGGGGAGGGGCCATGCCACAGAAGCAAGAGACGCCGCGCGGTACCTCCTGCGGAAGAAGGAAAAAAGGGGCGTTTGTGTAACGTTTGGGTTCGGCGTTCAGGGGACTAGACTCCATGTGTAGGAAAGCTACCTCGATTTTCGACAACGAGTGAATCGCTCGAACACGACCCCCCGTCCCGTGATGTGCTCGTCCTGACAAAACCTGCCCGATCAAACCAGCCACCCCGCCGAGTGTGTCCCGCCCGTTGACCTGGCCGCAGAGGCCCGACGCTCTGCTATGAGATCCCAGGGAGAGCATCAGAGCGCATCCCGCCCTGCGTGTCCAAGGCTGCCATGTCGGGACGACGCTCGGACGCGGGACGACCCTTGCCAAAACACCAAATTCTTGGGCTCCCGTCTTGACAGACGACCAGCCACGTTGATCCGGCAGCACGACCCCTTTGACTTCGGTGGCTGGGGCGCATCCCGGTATTCCCAAGGCCCGGTCATCCCCATGGCCGAGCATGCTCGCTAGCCCACCAGGCAGCTATTCGGGCTACGGCTTCGTCACAGGGCGGATAGATTGCCAATGGGCCATCAGTGCCTCTCATCCGCTGCTCCGGTCTGGAGGCCGGGGCAAGCCACGGCCATGATCCTGCAGAAATTGACCCAGCCACCTGCCTCCTTCAGTCCAAGCCCACCCACCACCCCGTCATCCTGACCTGATTCACCCCCTCACGGAAGCATACTTGCGGCAAGCCGCGGCACGGAGCCGGCATCGCCAGACGCTCTCACACACTCGGACCAGATTCAGTCACTCACATCAAGCTAACCATGTGAAAATTCATCGCCCGAAGGCGGTCTCGTCATTATAATATAAGCAAGTAGTCGCGACAGATACGCCGCCAACCCGGCTAATAAAAATAAGGAGGTGACCAGCTGCCATCAGCCGGTGCTGTGCAAACATGTGGCGCCGCAATCGTGCGCCGGGGTATATGCCATAAATGACCAAAAAAAAGTGAAAAAGCAGAATGCTGCGAGGAGGGAGGGCGAGGCCCGGTCGTGAGCCCATAGCCCAGCGGTGACGGGCAGGCCAACCGTGCCTCGCCAGTCCGCCGCTCATCCATCGCCCACCCCCATCCTCCCCAGCCAGAACCCGAACAAGCGTGTCGTGGGAAATGTCAATAAACACCATCCGCTGCCTCGCCTGATAACGCCGATCCGAGGGTTCTAGCATCTAAACTCCATCCGTGGCCCGGAAATACCCAGTGTCCCCGCTAAGCCGTCATGATACATGGGCATCTCATGCCTGTAATAAGTATGTTCTTGTTGGTGTGTGTATGTGTGCTGATGTGCGAACCGCATCATGCCTTGCAGCAAATCATTTCAACAGCCCGCCAGCGTCCATCAGCTGCGGGCCAGAGGTTGAGGAGGGGTCGTAGATGACCTGGTCAGAATGGCGAGACTGCGGTATTGGTTGCAGTTCGGTACCGCCCCTGGGCTTCTGGCGAGATTGCTTCGTGTTGAGAGGACCTAGGAGGCCGCCAAGATCTTGGAGGAGAGCAGTCGAGCCCCGGCGCTGACCCGTCGAAGGTGCCGGCAGTGTCGGTGACGGAAGATTCTGTGGAGTGTTGGGAGAAAGAGGATCCACGCTCGATATGTAGCTGTCGCGCCTGAAGCTCTCCCGTCTGAAGCTGTCGCGTCCGTAGCTCGAGCTTGTCGGATCTTGGCGTTCTTCCGTGAGCAAGCCTCCCACGTCGAAGAAGGAAACCCGACGAGGTGTCGTCGTGGAATTGCTTCGCGAAGAATGCAACTCGCGGTTGATGAGAGCGTCATCGCTACGCTCACTCCTCTCTGCGTGACTCCTCTGTCGCTCAGGGAAATTCCATTGCCTGAAGTCGTCGGTAAATCTCCGAGCCATGGGAGCAGGGGTATAAGCACCCCGTCGCACAACACCATCCCCGTATTCGGGGATGTCTTGTAGGTCAGGATCAACCCCGAGGCCAACATCGCGAACGAGGTCTTCATCGCTACCCCAGTGGCGATGCAGGGTTGGGCGCCGAGAGCGCGACGTGATGGTCCGCTCGATCGAATCGACGGCCACGGAGCCGTACTTGAACTTTCTCTTCTTCACGCCCCTGTCACGGACGAACGAGCCCAGCACGAGCGAGTTGGCAGCCGTGGTGGCAAACAGGAGCTCAACCGACGCCATCAAAGATCGCAACTGCTGGTTACCATGATCCTCCAGGATATTAGGAACACGATAGCATGTGACGGCGACAACGGCCAGGCTGAGAGAGAAGAGGAGAGTAAGTTGGATCTTCTTCTTCACGCCGAGCTGGCTGCGTAGGACCATGGGGATAGGGAAGACGACGAGCAGCAGATCGGTGATGATGTTGCACGTGGCCATGGTGATGAGCTGCGCGTAGCCCTGACGACATTGGCCGCCAGGGTCTGGCAGAACCTGCCAGTAGTGACTGAAGGGCTGGCACTCGGCGAAATTGCTGATGAAGATGGCGACGAAGGTCGCAATGAGAGACACTCTAATGAAAAGTAGAGTCTGGTTGGCGTAGCGTTCCGAAGTAGTCTCCGTTAGGCGCCGGAAGTACTCCAGGATGGTGTCCTTGAGAATCCACAATCTGCAGAGACAAAGGTTAGCAACTCAATTTAGGAACGGCGCGAAGTCTGCTTGCGGTACCGACGGGGCGGAAGGAACGGGGATGGGGCGCTGGGGGCTTGAGCCACATACGTTGCTGCGTACAACAGTCGACTGGCGAGCACGAGGCCGCTCGCAATCTGTCGTTGGCGTATTTCCGTCTCGGAGAGCGTGACGCCGTCAAAATTCGCGTTGTTGGTTCCGTAAAGGAGGATGAAGTGCACGCATCCCATCCTCAGGTACATGGGGATCAGAGCCAGCGAAACGACCTTGTCCTCCCTGAACAGCTTCTCGGTCCTGATGAAGCGACCGACCACCCGTAGCAGGATGATCACGGTGCAGAAGATGGTGATCCACCAGCACACGAGAAGGGTCGGTTTGTCCTGGGTCGAGGTGCGCAGTGGCGGGGGATCCGTGTATAGAGGCATGTTGGATGTCGATGTCCACGCCCGTCGTCCTCCGCGGAGGTCACGACGAGCGAGGAGGTTGCTACGTTGTCGGCGGTCGACGAAGTCTACCGGGCCTCAAATGTCGTCGGAACGAGCGGGATTCTGATCGTACTCGGCGTCGATGCGATTGTTGCGACAGGGTGGCGGCGGGAAGGCGGTCGGTTCGAGGGCGAATACTATGACGTTGGCGTGGTCCGTGGTATTGTGGAAGCGACCGGTGCGTAATCTGTGTGGTTGTGACGGAGGGAACAGTGCGACATAGAGATGGCTGAGGCGGATCGGGCGGGATAGCGAGAGACGAAGCGCGCAGTCGTCGAGACGCAGCGGCAGCAGTAGCGGTCGTCGAATGCCGTGAAGAGTGATCGTGAGGATCGGGTGGCGGTAGGTGGTGGGAGGTTGAGAGTGAGTGGGAGAGAGACGGGGTGGAAAGAGCCAGGCCGGTCGAGATATTGCAGCGGAGTGAGGGAGAGCGGGAGAGTGGTACTGTTACGGGGGCGCTGTACCTCAGCTGCAGCCAACAGGCGAGGTCTACGGGGGTCTTGGCCAGGCTTACCAGGTGAGGATACCGCCGTCTAGCGGCGTGGACCAGGGGGGGTGTGGTGTGAGCGCGCGAGAGGGGGGGCTGGACGAAAAGAGGTGATCCTGGATGGGGGTTGCCCAGCAGATTGGGGCACCACGGATCCCTGCACTCGGGGGATGTGGGAGCTCGAGCCATTGGCCCCGGACGAGAGGGGGGTGGAGGATCGAGTGGTAGGGTGTACGTGAGGAATTCAATGGTGCACAGCGCGATGCTCGACGGCAGCGCAGCGGACGGTCGCGATTGATTGCTTCTCCGTACCAGAGGCAGAAGCCCCGTGGGAGTCGGACCGTTGGATCGAGAGACAATAAGACGGCGGACGATACGAGGAAAGTCGTCAGCGTACCGACGCGGCGATCCAGGCGATGACAAGTCGACATGGCAAATGCCAGCGTGATTCACAGACGACGATAGGATTCGATAGTTGACAGGCGCTTGTCGAGTCTGTCCCGTGGTGTGGCTGCTTGCGTGCCCCATCTCCCGCGACAAGGTCTCGGCCCGGCAGCCAGCGATCGTGAAGAGGCAAGGAGGGTGCCGTGCTGCGCAGAGATGCAGGAGGCGGTTCCAGAGTCCAGTCCAGGCCCGCCCACGAGTGTCTGGTCTCAAACATGTTCTGTCCTGTCCTGTCCTGCCCTGGGGAGTGATTGCATCGTGAAGTGAGAGGAGCTAGTCTAGCGACGAGCGGGAGGTGTATCTCGCTGCTCAAGTGGGCGGACAGACACCAGACCGGACGACAGGCGGGCGCGCGTCGGTCCATCTGTGTCTCCTCTATCTGTGCGTCCGTCCCTGGGAGATGGACAAGCTTGATGGCAAGACGACGCGCTCCGGTGCCAGATGCCAGGCAGGCAAACAACGCACGTCCTCATTCCCGGCGATGCGTATCAGTGGAGGCGGTCGCCTTGGCCCTACTGGAATTCTGGGAATTTGAAAGGATGCGATTCGCCGTGACCAGAGCCAAGTGGCACCGATTGCTTAATCGACCCCTCTTGTCCGACTCGCTCGCGTCGAGTCGAATTGCTGGCCGTTGAGTCGCAGGGTGTTTCTCCGCCGGTCCACTCCGCTCTCTCTCTCTCTGGCAGGCCAGAGAGGGTCGCACAGATAAGGCGGCGGAAGAAGACAGGCCAGCCCTTTCAAGATTGGTGGTCCACCAGTTGAAGAACGGGTGTGCGCACACCCCACACCCCCCTCCCCCTGGCGTCCGCTTCGCCATCTGCCTCACTGCCTGCGCGTGGTGCCCCCGCCGGCCTAGGCTTGACCACTCCGTATCTGTGCAGTCCAGAGAGAGAGGCCTTGCCCTTTTCAGCTCCGCAACGGGTCCAGTCCACGGATGGCGGTATCGAACAGTGTGCGTACGCTGTGTTGGCAGGATGAGAAGATTAGAGGCGCCGCGAGCATCGACTAGACAGACTAGAAGCGCCATGGGCAAGTGTAGCGACAGGATGGCTTATCAGCGCGGCCCAACGACGTGTCGCTGTGGACGAGAGGATCCCTGTGAGACGTGCGATAGTGGCCAGATCTAATTGTTGGCGGTTGGGAGATGCGCATGTTCCTTCGCTGGCCGGCGGGCGCTGATGAGGGTTGCGCCGGGGACGCAGGAGTCACGGCGGGCTTGCTGGGCGACCTTGATCGGCGGCCGTGGAATGGCAGGGGATGTTGTTCGTGACGGGATCCGATGTCGGTTCGGGAGACGAAAACGACGAAGGGCTGAGCGGCAGGCCACTGTTACTGTGACCGCCAGTCCTATCCCATCCTGTGCCGTGTCATGTCGTGTCGTGCTGTGTGCTGTGCCATGGCAGGCTGACGCCGCGTCTTGTCGTGTCGTATCATGGCCGTGTGTCCTGGTGGTGATGCCGTGTCCGTCGCCAATGAAGCGCGGCGTGGAGGAGCTAGCTTCCTGATAGCCGAGCTGGGCCACCGACATCCTGTAGCATTGGCTATCACGCCAGGTGACCCGGGGGTCCGCGGGTGTTGGTTGCGGTCAAGCAAGTCAGCCCAGCAGCGCCACCCCAAGGGCACGGCGGACCAGATTCCCATTCTGATTTCTGAGGGAGATGAGCCATGGCTTTGTGTGCAGATTGACGAGACCGACCCAGCACCAGGCAGGTCCGGGGACGAGGATGACGAGAGGAAGAATGATTTGGTGAGATGAGGCGAGGGCATGGCGAACAGGGCCCGATACACAGTAGCGCCAGGGACCTCCCGGAAAGGATTGGGGCAAACAGGCGGAGAGAGAGGGAGAGGGAGGGGCGGGGGGGAGGGGCACAATGTGGCTTGTACCGTGTATCCGACAATCTGAACAACACAGTGTTGAGGTGGGCAAGCACGAGACCATCCCCGCCAACTTGGCAGCAAGCCAAAAGACGCTGGGACCAGAATCAGGCCTCTGTCCGAAAGTGCCAGCCAACAGACAGCGAATGGCGCCCAAGGTGATGGGGCAGGGGACCAGTCCTGCGCTCACCCCCCCCTACCCGACCCCAGCCCTTTTCCAGCAGCGAGGTCCACCCGCGACGTCGGCGCTGGCCACTCACAGTGGTGGGATCACGAGTCCTGGGCGGTGTCGTGCTTTCACTCGGGGCAGGGGGCAGCGAGTGCTCTGTCCTTTGCTGCTGCCGGCTGCTGCGCTGCTGCCACCTCGACTGTCGTTCCCTCCCCCCCTGCTGCGCCTGCCTCGGTGCGGTGCCGTCTGGCGGCCAGGCTGCCTGCCACACCGCTGTGATCACGCGACATGCTCCTCCGTCTGGGTCGGGCTCGGATCAGGGTCTGGGTCTGGGGGGGCGCACCTCAGAGTCGCAGAAGGAAAAAAGCGCGCACACGTCGGCTCGCTTGCATGTGAGAGATGACTCCAGCAGGAAGCTTGTCCGTTTCATTTCGTAGACAGCTGGGCTTGCAGTGCAACGTGAGCACGCCTTGCTTTTCCCGGAGGATGGATGCCCACACGCCGAGGGGGAACGGGATCCCACGCCTGTGGGAGAAGATGGCTGCTGGCTGTAGCCGTTGGTCCTGACATCCGAGTCGAGTCACGCTGTCAGCCAGCTGCAACTTCCCGCTCGCACCAGCAGCTTGTCCAGGCTAGGTGTAAGCCAGCCGCTACTGGCACTGGTGTTACCTGGCCTTACTCACCACTCGCTCACCGCGCTGAATCGGAAGCCGCCACCACCCAACCTCAATCGTGAGACCCGCCTGCCTTGCGTGGTTGGCTACCCCGGGTCGTCCCTTCCTTCCCACACGGCGCCTGAAAGTGACAGCCGGTCAGCCAGCCAGTGAACAGGCAGGCACAGCCTTACCAGCACCGCCTGTCGCATTGAGGCTTCCCATGGCTTCCCATGGCGCCCCGAGCTGTCATCCCTCTCCATCCCCACCACTTCTTGATGCCCCTGTTTCGAAGTGACGAGACGGCCATGCCCATTTCTTCTTCCCGAACATGACATCTCATGCGACGCCCCGGCTCGACTCACGGGCGCACCCGACACACTTCCGTCATCAACAATGATCGCCGTCCCGTTCACGCCTCCACGTGTTGGCCGGCTACCCACAGACGACGAAGATCTTCATGGCGTTTTCAGGTGACCTTCTCCAACGACGGACCGCCCCAAAGCCTGCCACTCACCGACCGACTGCATCCCCCCAAGAACCCTGTCCCACGCGCTCGTCGCCCTATCTTGTCCGGTCAAGCATCGTCTGAAACTAGCGCTGGGTGGCTGCTGTTGAGCTGGCCACTCTCCAACCCGCGACCATCGCCTATCTTTTTAGGTGCATTGGGGAAGCTGGGGGGTCGTCAGTGGTCTCGACATCTCGAGCCTACGGGGGCCTGTTTTTACACAGGAGCAGTGGTGTTCAGCCACGACGCACGCAGTTCGAGAGCCCGCGACAGTAGTCCACGGACGTTTTGCCAAAGAGCTAATCCACGCCCAGGCCAGCCGGCCAGCCAGCCAGCCACCTCCGACATCACCACCAGCCTCATCAGCGAGATTGCAACACACCGTGTCGGCAAAGGCCTGCTTCAACTTGCATTCGCCAAGACCTTGCCGTCTCGTGCTTCCCCCTGCATGGGGTGCGCCATGGCATCATCTACATTGGGCAGCGTTTTTCGAGGCGCAATTGACTGTTCACCGGGGATTTCGAGGCGTCGTTGGTGGGAGCGCGTGGAATGGAAACCTCGGCACATCGTCGATCTCTGGCTCCTCATTCCAAGTGTAAGACCACTGCGTGATGGCCTCGCAGCCACCCACCCACCCACTCGCCCTCTGCACGCCTTCGAATCCCTCTGCGGCCGCTCCTTCGATCCTCAGGATTCCAACCAATTCCTCCCTCCACAGCTTTCTCTGCCGCAGTTCAGCTTCGGGATCCAACTCCGTTGATGATGCGTCTTATCCTGCACGATCGAGGGGACACCTCTTACTCCCACGTCCCAACCTCTTCAACCCCACTTTCGTCGGCCAGAATACTTACTGCCTGCCTGCTGGGTGTCTATGGCCTCCTCTGCACTACGAGGAGACCCTGCTGATCTTCCCTTCCCTGAGTGGGGGCCGCCGGCCATCCTCTCCTACTGACCTTCCCGTCTGGGAAGGCCAGCGACGAGATGCCGCAACTAGCTGTTTGGATGAAGCTCGCCATCGGGACCGACATGCAACCCCATCTCCCGCCGTGGAACGAGCCAAGTGGCTAGCTCTGGACGATCGACAGCGAAACCTTAAAGATTGTCGCAGGCGTTTTCGAGAGTTGAGGGAAAGAAAGCCTACGGCGGGAGGGATGAGGCAGACAAGCTGCGCCTGCATCTCGGAATGCGCTTCGGCACAAGCGAGACAAAGATTGTGCCAGCACGCGAGGCGACGCCACATCGCGAAATTCCATCACTGCTTCTGCTTCTCCCGTGTCTTCTCGATGCCTCTCCCTGTCATTTCGAAGCCTCGACGAGGAAGCGGTACTAACTGAGACCAAGCTCCGACACGACGCTCCTGATGGCCCCCTTATCTGCCCGGCCCCAGTCCACCCCTTTGAGCTTCGCGCCCGCCTCTTCGTCGCAGAAGAGCCGCCAAAGCTCGTCCACCACCAGGCTCCGGACCCGCGGCCAGGGGTGGAACATCAGGGCGCCCAGCCGTTTCCGCGCCTCCTGCGTCCCGGCCCCCCTCTCGCCGGCGAGTTCCGCAGCTTCACCAGCCTCTGCTTGATGATCGAACAGGGCCACGCAGCCATACACACGGATGCATGCCTCCAGCTTCCGAATGCTGCCCGTCTTGTATCCGGCCTTTTGAACCAGGAGGCAGAGCCGCTTGGGATCGATACCCCGGCTACCGGCAAACAGTCCTGCGCGATACAGGAAGGCCACAATCTCCAGGGTCGGCACCAGTACTCTGTCCTGCCCCTGTCGCGCCGATAGATTATGCATGAGAGCCGCACACACACTGTCGCGGTTCGCCGATGCAATGCTACAGAACTCGGTCAAGGCCGCGCGAGACGCGATAACGAGGTCCTCGTTGCCCGTGTCGGCAGACGTGACGTAGCCGGCGAGAAGCTCCGCCATCCACGCACCGGGGTCCGCCTCGGCCAGCTCCAGGATCAGAGGATGCAGGTGGTCACCTTGCGTAGATAAATTCAGGAGCGTATAGAGGTAAGTGCGTGATGAGAAGGTAAGCTTGTTGAACCGCAAGGCATAACTATTTCGGTGTTAGTGATGATCGGTGAGCAGAGCTGTGAATGAACGGACCTGGGTGCCAGAGTCAACGCCAATACGGCGTGTGCTTCCGTGCGGACGCGATCCAGCTTCTCGGCGGCCAGGCGTAGAACGTGGAGGTAGAGCTTGGACACGGCGGCTTTCAGACCGTCTCGCTGCCGCGCAGAGCTGGCTGACTCGAGAGACCGCCATATGCACTTGGTCGCGCGCAGAGCCCCGAGCCGCACATGGGATCCGACGTCGCCGCGCGCGTTTGTGGTGTAGTCGTTGAGACCCTCGGCGAGCAGATCCAGAAACGCCAAGGGCCGGTCACGTAGCACGACGCTGTGGGTGAGGCTTTGCAGGATGGCCACTCTCGTTTCGATGTCATTATCGCTCGCCCAGCGGGATAGAATGGCGCTTGTCGTGACGTCGTCGTCCGGGTTGTCAAGGATCTGACCCATTGTCGTTACCGGGTGGGCCATCGTCAGGGCGGCAAAGTAGCCGTGCCCCTGGGCTGTCCGGGAGGTGGGTTTGTAACGAACCGTGTCGGCCCATTGCTTGACGATGCGCTCTCGCTCTGCGCGTGTTGAGAAAGCCAGGAGGATCAGTGCCGCTTCGGAGGCGGCGGCGACAGCTTCCTTTTCGGGGCGGTTGAGACCGGTCGATATAGTGGGTTCAAACTGGCGGACGAGGCCCTTGACGTTGTCTGGAATGCATGGAAGGGATTCTATCGTGCCCACAATGTCGAGAAGACTTTCTGTGCTGTCTGGTGAGACGACTTCAAAGCCGGGGAGGAGCTTCCTGAATTCAGGGGCCGACTCGGCGGCGTCGACACTTGCTGCCTGTATTGCGGGCAGGGAGGCTATGATGAGCCGGTTTGCGGCCTCGGCGATGAGTTCCGGCCGACGATAGGTCGTGTTGTTGAAGTTCTGGAGAATATCGGCCAGCTCACGGATGATGCGCTGGACGATGGACGCCGCGTGTGGCGCAAGAAGCACCCCCGCCTCCGTCTCCATGGCTGCGAGATGCGGGAGCTTGTCCAGCACCGCGGCCAGGCAGAGGAGCAACCCGTGCCGCTCCTCGACCTGCCTGTTCTGCAGCCCCCTGAGCCGCTCCAGCACCATCTCGGCCGAAGCCTGGAACTGGCCGAACCGCCCCTCCTGCTCCTGACCGTCGGCGGCCTGCGAGAGCTCGAGCGTCAGGGTCCCGAAGGAGGCGCTGGCGACGCGCCGCGCGGCGGCGTCCGGGTCGCCGACGCCGCGCCAGCCGAGGAGGCCCGCGAGGAGGGCGCGGCCGTACTGGGGCGAGAGCTTGGCCGCCTTGAGGGCGCCCTCGCGAAGGGCGCGGGAGCGCAGGGCGACGGCGTGGTAGTCGACCGTCTGGACGAGCCAGATGCCCCTGTCGACGGTGTCCGGGTGGCGGCCGATGAGCTCCTGGAGGGCGGCGGAGGCGCCGCGGCGGATGTTGCCGGCGGCGTCGAGCGAGGCGGTGACGGTCAGCTCGGTGGCGAGGCGCTGCAGGACCGAGGACGGGGAGGCCTGGTCGCCGTCGGTGGGCACGGCGAGGAGCTCGGCGGTGGTGTAGCGGCGGGCGAGGGCCCAGATGCCGAAGCAGGCGGCGTCGCGGACGTTGGTGCCGATGGAGCCGCCGGAGGTGCTGCGCTTCTCGAAGGCGAGGGCCAGGAGGAGGCCGGCGATGATGGCGGGGAGCTGGCGGGCGGGCGGGGAGCGGCGGTAGAGGAGGTGGGAGAGGGTGAGGGTGAGGCCGTGCCACTCGAGGGGGTCGACGGCGGCGAGGTCGCGGGTCGGGGCGGCGCCGCCGACGGGGGACTTTGCCCAGAGGACGTTGCGGTTGAGGGCGTCGAGGACGGCGTCGACGACCTCGTCGGCCATGTCCGGGTCGAGCTTGAGGGTGATGACGCTGAGGGCCTTGGAGGCGGCGAGCCGGACGGGCGTGTCGTTGTCGGCGAGGCGGTCGAGGAGGTAGCCGATGGACGTCTCGACGAGGTCGGTGGAGGGGTGGTCGGCGTGGCGGAGGAGGAGGACGGCGATGGAGCGGATGACCTTGATGACCATCTTGCGGGCGACGGCGTATGCGCGGATGGACTCGGCGACGGGCGAGTCGGACTCGGAGACGGCGTGGGCGACGGCGAAGATGGCGGGGAGAGAGGCATCCATGTCGGACGTGTTGACGGAGGAGCGGAGGGCGCCTGCCAGGAAGGACAGGACGCCAATGTAGAAGTAGGGCTGGCGCTCGGGGGTGTCGTCGGGCGTCTTGTCGTGCGTGCGGAGCGAGGCGAGAGCCCAGCGGACGAGCGCGTCGAGGACGCCGAGGGACTGCATGTCGCGGCGCATGGAGAGGCGAACCAGCAGGTCGCGAGCGCCATCGCGCTCCTTGCCGGGCGAGGCGAGGTACTTGATGGCCAGGGGCAGCACGCGCGTGGTGATGGCCGGCAGGCCGCTGGGCCAGGCGAAGTCCGGGAGCGGCAGGAGGGTGCCGTCGTCGGCGGGGTCGGCGGAGGAGATGGTGGACAGGTCGAACGGGGCGAGGAGCAGCTGGGAGAGCCAGAGGAGGACGAGGTAGCGCTCCTCCCAGATCCAGTCGCGCTGCGAGGGCTCGGTGGCGGCGGCGTGGGCGCGGGCCGAGTCGGTCAGGGCGAGGAGGGAGGGCCTGGCCGCCCTGCGCTCGGCGGACTCGAGGGCGGAGAGGAGAGGCTCGAGATGGCGGGCCTCGACCGGGAGGAAGCGGACCACCACGGAAGGGCCGCGGATCTTGGCAAAGGTGTAGAGGAGGCGGGCGATGGCGGCGGGGAGGGGCTCGAGGAGCTGGGCCCGAGCGGTAGGGACGGTGGACGACGGCTTGGTCAGACGGCCGGCCTGGGTGTAGAGGTTCTCCAGGTACGAGGCGGCGAGGAGGGGGAGCCACCTGGGGAGGTGGGGGTCCAGAAGCTGGGGGAGCTCCTGGAAAGGGTCGAGAAGCTGTCACGCCTTAGCTGGGATCTCCAGTGAAGTTTGGCCGAGACGTGATAGGGTCAGGGGCCGGGGCCGGGGCTCACTCACGGTAGAGGTGAGCCTTGCCGTCTCGCTGATGCGGACGCGGGTGCGCAGCTGGCCATCGGGCTTGCGGAGGAAGGGCACGAGAGAGCGCTCGAAATCGGCAATGAGTTCGCTTGAGGCTTTCTGGAGCTTGATGTCCCGGTCGTCTTCCGGGGCGTCCTCCATCGTCGGTTCGTGGCGGTGGCGGCGGTGGTGCTCAGGATACCGGCGCTGACGGCGGTCTTGAGGACTGGGAATGAGGTCACTCACTGGCTCGTGTTAGCTGATATCCTGGCTTTGCAGTCATGGAATCGAACCTTGTTCGTCATGTCGCTGTGTGAGGTGAATCGATCTGTTGGGGCCGACGATGTGTGGTCGCTCGTGAGACTGCACTGTAGTGGGGAGCGGGAGCCGGAAGTATCGAGTTCGCAGTCTGGAGCCTGATATTACGACAGTGCAGTAAAGCATCGACACTATGTTCTCGCACATGACGACTATGGCGCCATGCCGACAACCACCTACCTGCCATGTCACGATAGTAAATCCATGTTGTCCCGATTAAAGCGAGGACCCCCGATCTATCATTCTCTCTCTCTATGGAGTATAGCGTCGAATCCGCCGTCTCGGAGTTAAAGATGACCTTCCTTCGATGGGGAGATCGAGTCCCGGGAGAATCATGGAATCCTTTTCTGCATTAAGTAACAACAGATATAGAAGAAACTCCTCAGGTCCAGGTTTCAATGCTCCGAGTAGATTGATCAAGACACAGGCTGAATCAAGACATCACCAGCACAGTCAAGCTCAAAACATCACCAGCAGAGTCAAGCTCAAAACATCACCAGCACGGTCAAGCCATCACGAATACCATGGAACGCCGACGTGACCATTCATCTGCTATATACACCGTGTCTGGCATGTGAAGAACCCTTGAAACACCATAATTTTGTTCGTCAACCAGGCGCGCCTGAGAGGAGGCCGTACCCGCCCCGGCCTAATCGCTGCCCGGCGTGGGCGCGTCCTCAATGGCCTCCGCAATGGCCGCATCGTCACCCTCGCCGTTCGCCTCGGCGCCCTCCTCCTGCGCCGCGGCGTCCGCCCCGGCCTCGGCCTTGTCGCCGTTCCCCTGCGCCTCGCCCTGCTGGAGCTGCTGCTGCTTCTCCTTGGTCAGCGCCATGTTTACCAGCGGTGACGTGTCGTTGAAGATGCGCAGCAGCATGGCCGAGCGGTCCTCCTTGGGCAGCATGAGGTTGAGCGAGTGCAGGCTCTTCCACAGCGGCAGCGCCATGCGCTCGGCGAAGCCGTCGTCCGTGCCGTCGGGCTCGAGCCGCAGCACGAGGCAGCCCATGCCAATGTCGCGCACGCGCTCGCCAATCTCGCCCAGCTGCTGCCACGCGCCGTCGGCGATCTTGGGGAACATCTCGATGAGCAGCTTGCGCAGCGTCTCCTTCTTGTGCAGCCGCACGATGCGGTCCTCGCCCACGTAGCCCTGCACGATCGGCATGCCCTCCGACTGGATGCGCCAGCGGCACACCTCGGCCGACGGCGCGTCCTGCCGCATGAACATCTTGACGCCGCCGTGCACGAACTTGACGCCGCGGCCCTCGTTCTCCGTCAGCACGTCCTTGGCCAGCGCCGACGTGTAGTAGATGGCCTTGGCCGGCTCGCCCGTCGCGTTGCGCACCATGAACCGATCCTGCGGGAACCGCGTCGACACCGAGTAGAACGTCTGGATGTTCCGGAGCACCTCGTGGTCAGGCGTCAGGTACTTGAACGGCTCCTCGATCTGCCCGTGCTGGTTGCGGATGGGCTTCGTGTTGGTGGGCTTGGGCTTCGCCTCCTCGGCGGCCTCGCTGGCCTCGACCTTGGGCTTCTTGGCGGCCTGCGACTCCTCCGTCTCGGCGACCTCCTCCTCGCGCGGCCGCTTGGTTCCGTTGCTCGACGCATCCTGGTCGACCTCCATGGCCTCGGGCGCAGCCTGCTCGGCGGCGACGGCAGCCTCAGGGGCAGGCTCCGACACGGCCTCGACAGGCTTCTCCGCCTCGACAGGCTTGCTGGCCTCGGGAGCCGCCGCCGCCTCCTCCGCGGCGGGCGCGGCGGGCGTGGCGGGCGCGGTCGTGGGCTGGGACTTGGCCGGGACGGGCTCGGGCTTGATCTTGACCTCGGCCTTCTTGTGCAGGACGGTGATGAAGAAGCCACCCGTGTCCTGCAGATGGGCGTAGACACGCATGCACCGCTCGAGCGGCAGGTCGGCGCTGTCGCTGGATGCGGGCTGGGGGAACATGGACTCGACGACGCGGCCGGGGACCGAGGCGACCTCCTTGTCGGCCATGAATTCGTTGACCTCCTGCATCGACTTCCAGATGCGGCCGGCCTTGTCCATGACCTGCCAGTTCTTGAGGCCGGGCCGGCGCTCGAGGCCCACGAGCTCGTTGCTGCAGTCGACAATCTCGACCTTGTCGGGCCCGCCGCAGCGCTCAATAGCGGCGCCGACGACGGCCTCGTTCTCGACGGGGTTCATGCTGCAGGTCGAGTAGACGACACGGCCTCCGGGCTTGAGCATGGTGAGGGCGCGGACGAGGATCCTGATCTGGGTGGTGTGCAGGCCGAGGGCGCTGTTGGGGTTCCAGTCGTTCCACAGGTTCATGTTCTTGCGCATGGTGCCGTCGCCGGAGCAGGGGACGTCGGCGAGGATGCGGTCGAACTTCATGTACTTGGGCTTGTCGGGGGTCTCGGGGTCGGAGGGGAGCTTGATGGAGGGGTACATGGTCGCGTCGTGGTTGGTGACGATCATGTTGGGGGAGGAGAGGCGCTTGAGCTGGTGGACGAGCATGTGGCACCTCTTGTAGTCGGCGTCGTTGGCGATGAGGAGGCCGGTGGCGCGGCCGTCGTCGGCGGGGTCGGCGGCGAGGTCGGCCTGGCGCTCCTCCTCGGTCTCGGCGCCGAGGTCGAGGCCGTCCTGCTGGGCGAAGGCGCGCAGGACCTTCTTGATGCGGGCCTCCTCGCCCTGGTGGACCATCTCGAGCAGCTGGGTGGCCTTGCTGCCGGGGCTGGCGCACATGTCGAGGACGGTCATGCCGGGGCGGAGGTCCATGACGAGGGGCGGGATCATGCTGACGACCTCCTGCCGGGAGATGTTGCCGATGCTCGTCTCGGAGACGAGGAACTTCTGGAAGGCGGAGAAGGGGGCGAACTTGCGGACAATGTTCTTGGGCGTGGTCATGTCCCAGGCGAGCTCGTTCGGGTACCAGGGGATGGGCTTGGGGGGCTCGACGGTGCGGCCGTCGGCGTGCTCAATCTTGACAATCTCGGGCATGTACCTGTTGACGAGGAGGTCACGGACGGCGATGGCGTGGCTAGAGAGGGGCGCAAAGCCATGTCAGCCGTGGTGCTCGAACCGCTCGCGCGAAAGTCGCCAGCCAGAGTGCGAGAGTGCACCGCAAGGCATACGTACCCCTTGGAACCGGCGAAGCGGAAGCTGTTGGGCAGTTCCCTCTTCAGGGCGTCCCAGAAGCGTTCCCTCTCCTCCTCGGGGAGCTGGAGCAGGCCATCGTAGTAGCCCTGCAGCTTCTCGTTCTTCTTCTCGACCTGGGCGTAGGACTTCCAGCTCTCGGACCGGGGACCGCTGTGACGGCCCTGCTTGTTCTGGCGGGATTGCGTGTCAGTAGGGTAGGTCAGGCAGAGACTCCACGGGGGCATCGCAATGCAGGAAGCGCCCGGCGCAGACAAAGACGTACGAAGTTTCTCCTCTTGCCGCGACCCATTGCGGCGGATGATGGGGAGGTGGACGAGGAAAATGCGATACGACAGGCGCTACGGCGGATCGAGAATCTGCTGGTCGTGGAAAGGGGTGTTGCGGCGGCGAATGGGGGGTTGAGCATGCAAAGAATCTTGTCGCGCGCAAGCTCTGGACGAGGTTGGAATCGGCGACCTTCAGAAAAAAATCCCCCTTCTCCAAAGTTTCGGTCGCGACTGCCGCTGGCCTGCCACCAGACGCACCGCACCAGGCAGGAAGGACCCAGACCCAGGCCCCTGCACCTGCCCCGCCATCGAATCCGGACGGAGGGTGGAGCACAGCCTATCGCCCGTCTTGGCCACAGCGAATCACGGCTCACCGCCTGCAGTATTGATCCGCGACCCCGCGGACGGCCACAAACGGTCCCTCCGCTGTCGTCTCCGTCCCGGCAACGGCAAGCTCTTGTGACGGACTTGACGCCTGAGCCCCCTAAACAAATTCACATGAACATCCCTTTTGTGTGCAAGGTCCAGGGGTGGATTGACTGGAAACGAAAAAAACGCTTGCGGTGAACACGGGGTATCATGACACGCTGAACTATATCATACATCGAAACGAACACAAACTTCCTCTCATGTGCCCCCCCTAGAGTCGACACGGCCTATCCCCGCCGGTAGCCAGTCTCGCCCGAGTACTCCCAGAACTCCGTCTGCTGGTGCGGCTGGTACTGCGGCTCCTGCTCCTGCTCCTGCTCCTGGCCTACCGCCTGGTACCGCCCATGCGCCGCCGACACGGAGCGCGGCTGCTGCGGCATCGCGTACTGCTGCCCCTGGCTGACCACAAACTCGGGCGACCCGCCCATCTGGTGCTCGCCGGGGTCGTACTTGGTCTGCTGCATCAGCTCCGTCTGTTGCGTCGCCTCGATGTCGCTCGACTGCCGCCGCGCGCCGCCGCTGATCCGCTTCCACCAGCCGAACTTGGGCGCCCCGAACACGGGCGGCGCGTGCGGCAGGTGGTTCATGACGAGCACGAATATATAGGCGAACAGCATCGTCGGCAGGATCAACGGTGTGTTCTGGTAGTCGACCAGGTACTCGTTGTTCTGCGACACGCACGCCACGAGCCCGATGCCCGCGGCGATGATAAAGTTGATCGTCGCCCGCGCGATCGCCCACCGGTGCCACCGCTCCGTGTGCGCGAGGCAGTACAGCGCGTTCGACAGCGCCAGGAACGCGCCCGCGCAGACGAACGTGTACTGGAACACCGTGCGGAAGCGCTTGAACGACCGCTCCATGAGGTTCTCGTTGAACGCCCGGTGGTCGTCGTCGGCCTCGTCCCAGCCAATCTCGGCGTAGTCCTCCGTCGCGTCCTCCGTAAAGTCGATGTCGAAAATGTGGAAGATGACGTTGTCCAGCGTGAAGAGGACGTTCTGGATCGCGCGGTCGAGCGCGACAATGTCCGTATCGCTGGAAATCTCGGCCGCCGTGGCATTGGCCAGCCGATCGTTGACGCCCGCAAGGTCGATCGCGTACATGTCGTCAAAGGCCGCGGCGATGGCCTCGTCCGAGTACGTGTACGTCACCGGGTACTTCGCGGTGAAGTTGTGCGTGAAATACCACAAGTCGTCGACCAGTTCCACGAACGGCGAGGTGTTGATGATGTTGTTGAAGCCAGCCAGCAGGATGTCGGTCTCAATCTCGGCAATCTTCCAAAAGATGATGAACTGCGCCGCGCCCTCCATGAACAGCGTCATGCAGAGGTGGAGGGGGAAATGCAGCAGGGTCCAAGAGAGCTGGCGCCACTGCGGGAGGTGCAGATGGCGCATCCAGTCGAAGTATACCATGAAGACGAGGTAGATTGTGCTGACGGCGGCAGTCACGACGCCAATCGTCTTGCTTGCTACAAGCGTGTCAGATGGATGTTACAGAGGGAAGTAAATTTGGCTGTGAAGACTTACTCCAGGCATCGTGGCCGCTCTCGACGACGGAAGAGACGGCACCACAGGCAATGGCAACGCCCTCGCCGAAGATGATCAGAGTAAGCAGGCTCATGCGGCGGATCAGGTGCGTGCCCTGGAAGCTGAGGACCGAGTAGTAGATCGAGAAGCCAACGTTCGAGATCACCTCCAGCAACGAGATGCCGTACCACACGTAGAAGATTCGGCTCTCGTGCTTGTTGAATCGGAACGCGACGCCAAAGTAGATGAGGGCGGCAACGATGTTGGAGACGACCATGATGATGAGCGGCCGCTTGGCTTTGGCGTAGCGGCGGACGTGGAAGATGATACTGCCGTACTCGAGCGCAAGGCAGAGCCTCGACACCATCAGGATGAAAGCTGCCACCTGTCAGCCCAGGTCAAGTAAGACGGAACATGTCCAGACGACCGACGTACAGAAGGTCTTGAATACCTGTGTGTCCTGCTCGCTCGGGTCAAAGTTAGGGGACACGACGGCGAAGCCCACCAAGACGCCGAGGTGGACTGCTCTGGTGCATCGTTCAAAGATACTGTCGGTGATGAAGCGAACGTCGAAGCAGCCCGTCTGGAACCAGGTTGTCCACATGAGGCTGTGTTCGTGGTCCGGATTAGCGACGTCAAGCCTTTGAAGAGGTTCTGCACGTACGAGAAGAAGCCAACGTAGGCGGCCAGCCCTTGCAGGGTCGCAACTTGTTGGTTTTGGTTGAACAAGTTCAAACACTTCGGGCCTGCGTTAGTAGCCGCGAGATTTGGGGGTCCTGTAGGGGAAGCTCACAGCCTATCTGGAATTAGTACTCTTCATCACACGAATGCAGGGTTGGTGCCTTATTACTCACTGCCAGAAAGAGGTCGTAAAAGACCTCCAGATTGGTCGCATCGTTGTTCCTCAGTAGCACAGGCTCGTCCTTCAGTTCCGAACGATAGCCCAGGTGCTTGACGGCCGCTGGGTTGAGAGTCTGCAGCCCGGTTGACAGGGCGTCCACGCTGGAATCATCCTCCTTGAGCGGGCTCTTCATGAAGCGGAGCTTCTCGTTGAGCGGCTTGCTGAGCACTTCATCGTTGTCGGCCATTTTGTCGTTCTTCCCACGCGGGTATCCAAGTCGTCGGAAGGGCCTGGGAATCAAGTTGACGCGACGAGCAGACTGGAGGGTTCAGGCTGGCTTCCGTCCAGGATACACGGCGATACTAATACAGAGCCCGGGAGGTCCCACGGTGAAAACGGCCCCCAACAGCCGGGAGCGTGACCGGGGTCAGACGCGGTAATGAAGGCTCAGCCCTGCCTGTACCTTGGCCGTGATGGTTATCGGATGGCACCTTTACTGCAACCCCACCCAACCCCCAGGCGATGCTTGCCTGCGGAGTTTCAGTAACATTAGCAGGGAACCTGCGAGCTCACTCGAGCCCAACTGCGTCGCCACGTTGTTGGAGAGCTATAAGGGAAATGCGCTGTACTGCGGACGCGATCTTTGCCTTCCGACCGCTTGGTCCGGTGGTGCAGAACCGTCACTCATCCAGTCCATTTTGGAGGAAGTAGTAGCACGAAGACAGAATGTCCGGATCAAAATGCGGTCGAGGACAGCCTCCCTGGTGCAGTGAAAGCTAGCACACCCATCAGCACCAGACACTGGCAGGATTCAGAGTCTAGGCCCGAATGGAAGAGTGATATGCTTATGTGACTGGTACGAAAATAGCCAACCCAGGTGCCAGCCCTCTCAAGTACAGCATTTCGCTTCACTGCCGCCAATGACAGAGGTCGAGCTGGCAGGGGGTCGCGCGAAGGATTTGATGAGCGGTCGCCGGTGTTAAGGAGGGGAGCAAAATGCCGACCTCCCCACGATGTGCGCGGGCGTCCTTCCACATCTGGCTACCGAGCTGGTGGACGGCGTGTAGCCCTGGTCTCTCGCGCCTGGTTATCACGCCAACGCGGCTTTCTCGTCGCGTCTAACCAAGCCTGAGAGCCATGCCGGATGGCGTTGCAGGGTGACATCGCCGCCAAGCTGGTTGAAGGATTGCAGGGAATCGGGGCTGAGTGAGCACTTGCGTCTTGGCACAAAAGATCTTTTGCCAGGTTGGTGGGACAGGCATCGGAGCTGACAAAATGGTCTGATCGGGAAGATTCCGAATGCGCAAAGACAGCTCACATCATGGGCTCGAGCGAAACAGGCTTTCGGCTGAGTTGGTAGATGAATGATGGATGATGGATGGCGGATGGCCTGCCGGGGATTCAGCAGGGCGGACAAGGTGGTGGAGTGCCTGTGCCAGCTCTGGAATCCAAGGTGCCGGTGGTGACTA
Source organism: Verticillium zaregamsianum (assembly GCA_002851755.1). Taxonomy (NCBI): domain Eukaryota; kingdom Fungi; phylum Ascomycota; class Sordariomycetes; order Glomerellales; family Plectosphaerellaceae; genus Verticillium; species Verticillium zaregamsianum. The sequence continues at coordinate 2,802,092 of NMXM01000003.1, read as the reverse complement.
AGCCCAGATCTGCCAGCCACAGATGCCCCAGACGCTGAGTATCTCACAGCTTCAATCAGGGAGATGAGATTGTCTGGTACAACTCCATCTAGGCCCTTGAGTATCTCACGCGTCGTCTGGTTATGGGTCAAGACGAAATGAATCCTCGAGGTTGCATTGTGCACACAGGCCTACCTCAAGCGATGTTCACGTTGGTTAGTGTCAGCCGTTGTCATCTCAACTCTCGAGCATGATGACTGATGTTAGCGATTGAACGGCCACTGCTCCAGAGGCAGTCCCCGAGATAAGACTGAGTTGAATGACTTGCAGATATATTGACGTTGGGGAAACAGCCGTCCACTGTCCTACAAGCAACGGGGTGGTCCAGTGAGTCGCTTATGTAACACAACCACTCGACGCGTGCAACGCGTCTCCCAATGGATTTGGAACTCCGCCACAGGTCCCCCACCGAGGCAAGGAGGCCACCTCCCTGTCCGAAATGCCATGGCAAGGCTGAACGTCCAATCGCACACCACAACAACCTCGGAACGCCTGCGACGATATCATAACCCTCGCCGCCACCAACAATGGGTGACGATGTGCCTTCGAAGCGCACTAAGCGAGCCCGGTCAGGGACCACGACCGACGATACTGCGCCTGCCGCATCTTCCAAGCGGCGAAAGCTGAGCCCATCGGCAACCAATCCGCCCTCCAAGCGCATATCCTCGAATGGCATCGGTGCCAGCCGCCAGACCACGTTCGCCGCCGACGCTTACGATGTACCCGACTCTGACGACGAGACGCAGCCGCCGCCTCGATTCGTCCGCAAGCCCGGCCGAAGCCTCAAGGGCAAGCCGTCGTCTCGCAAAGATCCCTACGAATTACCAGACTCCGACCATGGCGAGGAGAGCCATGATGACGACGATGACGAAGAAGAAGACGAGGCGCAGCCCCCGACGCCAACTCGCCACAAGACAAGCGCAGCCGGACTCTCGAAAGCCAATGGCACACCCGGCGACGACGCAGCGCCCGCCAAACCCAGCGCTGTCAAACAGCGAGCACCGAAAGAAGCACCCAGGGCGGTCGAGAAGTCTGTCGAGGCAACACCGAGAGCCGAAGAAGTTGTTGAGGACACCATCCACGTGCGGTCCAGCGGCAGGCGCAGGGTCCTCACCGTCAAGGCGCAGGAGATGACGGTCAGCGCCCGCAAGCTCGGATCCGCGAGCCGGTCCAGGTCCACGTCGGTCATGAACACGACGCCGAGCGCGCAAAGGCACCACGAGCCGCCACCGCACCGGAACGCGGCGGCTGTGCCGCTGAAGGGGATCCTGACGCCCTCCAAGCGGGATGGGGACAGGCGACGCAAGAGCGTCGCGTTTGGAGCTGCGAAAGCGGGACACAAGGAGGAGGCGGTGTTCTTCGAGGACCTGCCGAACAAGTCCTCGGAGAAAAGACCTCGGGGGAGGCCGCCAAAGACGGCAAAGGCTACGCCCAAGGCAGCAAGACCAACGCCCAAAAAGCCTGAGCCTGTGCCTGTACCGGTGGAAGAGACAGAAGATGAGGTTCAGGAAGAGAAGGAAGACAGAGTGGAAGACGAGGAGGAGGAAGAGGAAGAAGAAGAAGAGGACGCCATCTGCTCAATATGCGCCAAGCCCAACTCGAGACCGCCGAACGAGATCATCTTCTGCGACGGTTGCGACAAAGCTGTACACCAGAAATGCTACGGCGTCCATAACATTCCCGAGGGCGATTGGTTCTGCAAGGAGTGCGTCGACAAGAAGCAGGCCAAGGCGGCGGCGGGAGCGCAGCTGCCCAACTTTGCGCACCACTTGCGGTCGCTGCAGAGGGTGCTGCTGGACCGGTGCACGGGACGGCGGCGCATCAAGCTGATTGATCAGGACGAGGCATACGAAAAGACCCACCAGCTGGTTGAACAGACCGTACTGGCTGGTGAGGGCAACTCTATGTTGGTGATTGGGGCGAGGGGTTGCGGGAAGACCACGGTAGGCTGGCCATTTCCTATTATTTTCTGGCAATTACTGACAAGACGAAGCTTGTGGAAAGCATCATTGATGATTTATCCATCAACCACAAGAGCGAGTTTCACGTTGTTCGGCTGAGCGGATTCATCCACACGGACGACAAGCTCGCCCTCAAGGAGATTTGGCGTCAGCTGGGGAAGGAGATGGAGGTGGACGAAGACGTCAACGCCAAGGTATGTTCTCTTGTAGTCTGGCAGATGGCAATGACTGACTAAAACAGTCAAACTACGCGGACACGATGGCTTCCCTGCTTGCTCTGCTGTCGCACCCGTCGGAGATCACGCAGACGGATGAGGGCGTCACCTCCAAGGCGGTCATCTTCATCATCGATGAGTTTGACATGTTCGCGTCTCACGCGCGCCAGACGCTGCTGTACAACCTGTTCGACATTGCGCAGGCGCGCAAGGCGCCCATCGCCGTCCTCGGATGCACGACGCGGATGGACGTCGTGGAGATGCTCGAGAAGCGGGTCAAGAGTCGGTTCAGCCACCGGCACGCATACCTCTCACTGCCGGCAAACCAGACGTCGTACTGGCAGATTTGCAAGCAAGGCCTGACAGTGGACGACGAGGACATGGATGCGGAGGGGATCGATGAGGGCGTGGAGGGCCACGCCGAGTTTTACCGCAACTGGAACAACATGATCGAGGTACGTCAAGTAATGCGAGAAGAAATGGCCCAACTGCGCCTGGAAATCCAACACAGGACTGACCAAAGGGACAGGAACTGCACAAGGAGAAGACGTTCCAGGGGCTCCTCCAGTACCACTACTACACGACCAAATCGGCGGCGGCGTTCCTCACCGAGTGCATCCTTCCGTTGTCGTCGCTGTCTGCGACGGCGCTGGAACTGGAAATCCCGTCGGCATCGGCGGGGGCGGTGCGGCTGGCGGGGCCCAATTCGAAGTTGCACCTGCTGTCGGCGTTGTCGGAGCTGGACCTGGGGCTGCTCATCGCGGCGGCGCGGCTGGACATTGTGGCGCACACGGATACTGTCAACTTCGCCATGGCGTACGACGAGTACGGGTCGCTGATGGGGCGGCACCGGGTGCAGTCGGCGGGATCGGGCCTGATGGCATTCGGAGGCGGAGTGCGAGTCTGGGGGCGGGGCGTGGCGGGGGTTGCGTGGGAGCGGCTTATCGCGCTGGGACTGCTTCTGCCAGCGAGCTTGGGAGGCGGCAAGTCATCGGGGGGCGGGACGCACGGGGGTCTCGAGGGGCGGATGTGGAAGATTGATGTCGCCTTGGAGGAGATTCCCGGGGGGGCCAAGCTGAGCCAGATGCTGGCGGGGTGGTGCAAGGCGATATGATGCCTGACCTCTGCTCCGCATGACAATTTCGAGTTACTGTTCATCAATACGTGCAACCGTTCTCCGTGCTGATTTCATCGGAGAGCGGCCGTCAGAGAGCGGCTCTCGGAGGACAGCCTGCCGGATGGTGTTCGGTTGCGTGGGGATCCGGCGCCGGGGGGCTGTGCTGAGCTGGCTGGCAACGTTGGGATCCGGGGGGCGGAGCTGGGGCGTGGCGTGGGTGGACATGACCGGAATGGCGGTCGGGGGATTTCTTTCCCTGTTGCTATTTTCAGGACTGTTGAGGCTGAAGCTCGAATGCGGAGTGAGTGACACCTGTTTAGGACGACAGGTCTTTGTCGCTCGATGTCGGCATCATGTTGTCTCGGTGAGGCAGCTGGTGGCAGTTTCTTCTTCTCGTCGTCTGCTGGGACCATTGGCGATGCACCTTCCAGTTACTGGTCATGGTGATTCACTCCTTCCTGCCGTCATCTGATTGACCGGCACGTGTTTCAGCCGTGTGCCCTGCCGTCCGAAGCGCTGGCCAGGGCCTGGGGCAGGTGCTGCGGGTGCTGGGGCAGGTGCTGGTGGAGCAGCCATCCCATCTCACCTGCCGCAGCCCAAACGTCGTCATACCTTCCCTGCTTGGTATCTTCCCTCGCGCCGCATTCGTCCAAACTCTCACCTCAGCTACTCTGCTCTGCTCTGCTCAGCCCCTCATAACCTCGCTACAACCTCACGACGCCATCGCTCTCTTCATCACCGCCGGGATCTCTTAGCTCGGAGCTCAGCTATCTAACCCTTCTTACCTCCTCATCCTTCTCATCCTTTTCAACCCTCACCCCCCCCCCCACCACCAACGCCCATATTGAAGCCTCCTCACCATGTCCAAACGTACAACTTTCACCACCATCACCCCCCTTCCTCCCGACCTCACCCGCGCGACTGTCCTGGGGTTCCTCCACAACCACCTTGAGATGATCGATCTCAACCCTCTCATCAAAGAACGCCACCCCATCTCCCCGCCCCCGCACGCCTCCCCCGACGAGCGCAGCTGCGTCTGGTACTCCCTGACCGACGAGATCTCCTACCTCCCCGGCATCCCCGCCGCCTCCTCCGCCGTTTCCTACACGTGCGCCTTCCACGACCTACCCACCGGCCTGCAGACCCACTGCTACGCACCCATGGGCCTCGACATCCGCGATCGATGGTCCGTCGGCGGCGCCTTGCCCGGCGAGGCCCCCGAGAAGCGGGAGCTCGGACTGGACGCCCCCGCCCAGGGGCTGTACCTGCGCGAGGACGTCGACATGCGCTGCAACGTCCTCATGGCCGGCTTCGTTAAGAAGACCCTCAAGAAGAGCCACGGCGTCCTCGTCGATAAACTCGCCGAAAAGGCTCGCACCGTTGCTCGAGAGGACCACGGCCGCTCTGTCGGAAGTCAGCCGTGGCAGCCCCAGCACCAGCACCAGCAGTCCTGGCAGTCGCAGGGGAGCAGCACGACTGGCTACTCCAAGCCCAGCTACAACCATCACCACCAAAACAGCCAGCACAGCGTCTCCTCGGTCCACTCGACGCCCCGCCACAGGAAGTCGCCTTCCCCGCCATCTCTTGACATCCCCTCCTACCTGAAGCCCCCGACGCCTCCGGGCACCAGCGGAGCCCCTTACCTCGCCAGCTCAGTTGCGCCCTCGGTCCCGAGCACCACCACCAACACCACCGACACGAATTCCCCCAGCGCATATCCCTCCCCTTTGCGCATCCGCAACCAGTCCCACGGCTCCGTCGGCCACGACCTCGGCCTCCTCTTCGACCGCGACGCCAAGGGCGACGTCCCTTGGCAGACCCTCACCGCGCAGAAGCCGCCGCCGCAACAGCAGCAGCACGCCGTTGAGATGCCTGGCACGGCCGTCGACTATCCCGCCAGCAACGCCTACACCGAGTTCGCCTCACGCACGCCCTGGGACGACAAGACGCCTGACACGACGCCCATCGAGGCGCGTGCGCAAGTATCCGTGTCGACATCCCATGAGCAGGCAGCTTGGGAGCGGGATCACCCCGCAGCGCTTCGGCCCGGAGGCGGTGCGCGGGCAAGGAAGCCGTTGCCGGTCCCAGGGGCGTATGCCGAGCTGGAGTAGAAAGCCTCCTGGGTGACTTCGCTAAGGAGTGGCGCGGTGCAGGAGTGCTGAGGACTGCTGAGGACTGCCGAGAACTGCTGGTCAGTCGGGACGGCGCGTGGAATGTTGTGGCTGAGACTCTGCTCACGAGATCAACTTTGAAGGTTCAGGAGAATTCTGGGAACATCAGATGACATGAGATACCCCTGGCATGTTGATGATGTGAAGTGAAGGACTAGCTTTGGATGAAGGTGTTTGCTGATCGAGGCGAGAAAGATGAGCTTTATCTACTTGTGGATTCGTAGTGATGTTCAAGGGAGCCACTTGAATATAGTATACCTCTAAGACCATACGCTGCAATTTGAGAAGGCTTCAAGAGTGAATCTCATACGCTCGTCTCGCCTTTCGTGCTGTTTTTAAGGACTCATGCGTGACACATGTATCATTCTCTTCAGTGTAACCCATCTCACCAACCATACACGAGAGTTATCCATATAAAACAGGCTCACCCTCACTCTCTGGTGAGGATTCCCGAAGCTGTAAATGGACATTTCCCATACTTCCACGTCACCACATCACATCGTTACTAGAGAGAGGGAACCATTTCCGGGACACCGCGTGCGAAGTCAATTGCTGCAAAGTATCTAGCCGGAGAAAAAAAGGTGGCAAATGTAAGAACAGAACCACCACGCGAATTACAGCATCTGTCTCGCCCCAGGCCGGCGAAGACAGGGAGAAACATGAATAATTGCAAGCACCGAAAATCCAGGACCCCAGGACCACAGACTCATACCAGGATGCAGGTTTGAGACAAATGGAATGACCACTTCCTCCTCCCGGCCCCCCGCCGCCGGTCCTCTAACGGACAGCAGCGGGGGACGGGACCTCCAAGTTTGTGTTGTTGATTTTGTGTGTAGGCGTTTGTCGGGCTGGGCGTGTGTGTGAACTTTTTATCTTTACTCTTCGAACACCGACCCTCGCCCCCCTGACGTGTTCACCAGCTCTGCGCGGAGAAGAACAAGTGCGTCCCGAACCGCTTACCAGCCAGCGGCGCCGAAGACGGTGGCGACGGCGGCGATGGCCATGCCGGCGCACAGGAGACCCTGCTGGAGGGACTGGGCGCCGCTGACCTCGACGTGCTCGCCGGTGGGGTAGGGGACGTGGGGGAGGGTGGCGCTGGCCTCGCAGTCGGGGCCGTAGCAGGCGGGCTTGTCGCTGTCGTCCTCGCAGTGGGGGCCGTCGCAGACGGGCTTCGCAGGGACCTCAGGACCGTGGGGAGGCTTGTTGGGGTAGACGGGGAGGCACTCCCGGCCGTCGGGGTACTTGCCGTCGTGGCACTCGGCGGGGTACTCCGGGTAGATGGGCTCGCACTCCTTGCCGTCGGGGTAGAGGCCGTACTTGCACTCGGCAGGGTACTCGGGGTACAGCGGGTGGCACTCCTTGCCGTCGGGGTACTTGCCGTCGGTGCAGTCGGCAGGGTACTGGGGGTAGAACGGGTGGCACTCACGGCCGTCGGGGTACTTGTTGTCGGTGCAGCCGTCGGGGTAGCGGGGCTCGCCGTGGCACTCGTTGCCGTCGGGGTACTTGCCGTCGTGGCACTCACCGGGGTACTTGCCATCGTGGCACTCCTCCTCGGGGTGGTGAGGGTAGTGGCCGTCGTGGCAGGGCTTGCCGTCGGGGTAGTGACCATCATGGCACTCCTCGGGGTGGTGAGGGTAGTGTCCGTCGTGGCAGGGCTTGCCGTCAGGGTAGTGACCATCGTGGCACTCCTCATGGTGGTGAGGGTAGTGGCCGTCGTGGCAGGGCTTGCCATCGGGGTAGTGACCATCGTGGCACTCCTCGTGGTGGTGAGGGTAGTGGCCATCGTGGCAAGGCTTGCCGTCAGGGTAGTGACCATCGTGGCACTCCTCGGGGTGGTGAGGGTAGTGGCCGTCGTGGCAGGGCTCGCCGCCGGGGTACTTGCCGCCGTGGCACTCCTCGTGGTGGCCGGGGTAGTGGGGGTGGACGGGCTTCTTGTGGCCGTGGTCACCACCGTGGCCGGGGTAGTGACCGCCGTGGCCGGGGTGACCGGTGGGCTCGCCGGCACACTCGCTGGTCTAGGTCCGTCTCTGTTAGTCAAGCTGAGACCCGGTCCGCCAGGCAAGGGAGAGACATACGCGGGTCACGGTGCAGGGGCAGTCCGTGATGGTGTACCAGGTGGGGCCCTCGACAGTGTAGACCTTGTCCTCCCAGGTGACGTAGTTGGTAGGCTCAGGGCACCAGGTGGCCAGCTCGGAGACGACCTCGGTGACCGTGGTGGTGCTCACGGTGCCGTTGTTCTCCTGACGCCGGGCGGGGACGTAGGCCGAGGCCATGCCGGCGGCGGCGAGGGTGCTGAGGACGGTGTTGGTGTACATCTTGTTGGTTGGACGCGATTTGAAGAATAAGGTCTGTTCTGTGGGTTGGTGGTGAGTGACGTGGGAGGGGGGGGACGGTTGCTGGGTGTCGAAAGAGTGACTGGGGGCGAATCGCAAAAGATCGAACGAAGGGCTGAAAGAGTGACTGTCAAAAGAGTGACTGAAGGCGTGATGAGGAGAGAGGAAATTCGAGACCATGAAGGCGGAGAACAGCTCAAGCTTTATGGACGAGGGCGACGGGGCCGCCTTGGCTGCAAAACACCCCTTCGCAGGGCTGGCGGTCGATATTCAGGCACAACAACAACGGTGGAATCCATCGACGGCAGCCGACCACAGCGGCGGGCCCGAGCAGAAACATCGTTCGGCTCAATACTGCCAGCCATCGACCGTGTCGAACGCCTATTTGGCCGATGCTGGGGCGCCGCCAGGAATGGCGGGAGGCGCGAGTAGGGGGCATGGCATTCCAAGGCGCTTCCAAAACAATCAGCTTGGCTGCTCCAAACGGGCTGGCCTCTCCCTCTCGTTTCCTCTCCCAACTCCGGAAACCGGGCAGAAAGGGGCTGGGGCGTCTCTTACCTCTGGTTGATTCGCCCTGGCCCGGCTGGAACATCTCAAGCCAAGGGACGCGCCGCTGTCATGGATTCGAGCCTCATGAACGCTGTCGTGGTCATGTCGGTAAATTGGCAAAATGCCCTGCTTTCTTCCATTTTTCCTAATGCTCTATCAAGACGCAGCCACCATATGCCTGGTTTGACCTCATCCACAAGCTTGTGAATGAAAATGTACACATTGAGCGCGTGTCGTCGCGTCTCGGAGCAGAACCTTCCCACCCCTCCACGCCTGCCTCCATCCCACCCGTCTCCTTCCCCCGATTTGCTGGGGCGCATCGCCATCGCCCCGCCGTCGCATCGTGTTGAATCGTAGGGGGGCGGCGGATTCTCTGCCCACCTCTGGGGAAAGCGCGGGAGTCCGCCTCGGTTGGGGTGCCGAAGCATGCTTTGCTTCCTCCACCCCGGTCGACCGTCATTTGGTGGTTCTCTTCATTTCGTTCCGAGGCCAGGAAGAGCAGAGAACCTCCCTTCGTCTTCCTCCCGGACCCTCCACCCAATGGAATCCAAGACAGATTGGAAAGACCGTACAATGTAGGAGAGCGAGAAAGAAGCACGCAGAAATTCGGAAAAAGCAATGCCCCGCAGTCCACATCTTCGCCGGTCCATGGTGTGTCTAAGATGGTCGATCCCTCGAACGCCCCTCCCTGTCTTCAAGAAACAAAAAAAAAAAAAAAGACCCAGATGACGGCGGAGATCGACCGGGGAGGCAGGCCGATGTTGTGGACCATGGTATAGTCCGTCATGCGTCGTAGGTATGCACAAGATTAGATAGAGCCTCGGTATGCCGAGGCGGAGGTCGAGAAGCAAAAATAGCCAATTGTGTCGAGCCAGTCCTTATGCAGTGGGCTTTCATGGGGAAATGCGGGGAGTGATGAGGCCCCTTTTGGTCGTGACGTGAAATCTAACAGAACATCGGGTATTGGTTGAGCCTTTGTTTCCTCTCATTCTTCCTTTTTTTTCAATCGTTTCGTGGTTGTTTACTTTCTCCCTCATCACGGTCGGTTAGACCGGCTCTGGCTTCGCTCGAGACCGGGCCGGATGTTCGTGAGGGAATCAAAGTCGTAGTGCTTCAGAGTGTGCTCGTACTTGGGGCTTCGGAGGAATTTTGGTACCGAGTCCTACAGTTCGTTAGTACTTCTTGATGCAAACCGGGATGCGGGTATACGCACGCTGGCCATCAGCTTGAAGACAGCATTTTGCGCATCTTCAAACAGTGAAGTCACCTCTTGAAGTGTGTCGATCATCGCAACGTCCTGGCCGACAGCCTTGGTCATCCGGGTTGCGAGGTTGTTGCGCAGCTGGTGATCGATGTTCAGCTCACAAGGCGACCCGGGAGCCAGGAACGCATTGTAGATTCCGTAGGCTTGCGCCATGATCTCCTTGATTCCGTCCATCGACGTGGAGTTGGGGCTCTTCTGGGCGGACCGGATCGCGACCTTGCAGCTCCTGACAAAGTCGTCGACATCAAGGTAGAAGGACAGGTTCTCCTCGCAGTGCGTCTCTCGAAGGTTCTCGCGGAACAACAGACGGAGAGCAGCATCATTGAGGATCTTGTCCAGCCTCTGGGTGTTGGAGTCACGCGCGATGGCATTACGGCTCGGGTTGGTGCCTTCGCTTTCGGAGGCCCGCCCTCTGGCGCCGACGTTGTTGATCAGGTCCTTGCCCTTGTGCGTCAATTGGTAGACGGAGTTCTTGGTGGGCTGGAAAATGTTGTGACCGGCATACTGGGCCATGTGAGCCCTGTCTTGCACAATCGGTTCCATCAAATCGCACTGCACAAAGAACGTCGCGAGATCCACCGTCTCCCTCCTGTCCACGGTGGTGCAACAGTCCATGAGCCAATCGGTCGCGCCCTTGCCCGTGAAGGTGTCCCGGTATGTCTTGCCGTTGATCTTGCGCTCACTGGCCATCTTGACACCCGTGAGGCCGTCCCGGTAGTCACTGAGCGAGTCCGAGTCCGCCGAAGTGACGCTGGACTTGACATTGGGTCCGTGGGTGCCGATGAATCGTCGGAACACTACCTCGACCGTGCCGCGGTCGGTGATAAGCTTATCGGTCTGGCCGTCACGCTCCAGTATGACGAGCTGCGAGAGGGTCGATCCAATGAGGTCGGAAATTTGCTTCTGCTGGATGCCGTTGCGGGAGCAGAACCGGTCGAGGACAGTGACGCCCTTGGGCGTTAATTGCCAGACGGAACCCTTCATATTGTAGACTTGCTGGTACTTCCCGTCGGCGGATTCGATGAACCGCGCCTCCAGGAAGCGTTGGCAGATGGAGCGAGCCATGTCTTTCGCCATGGAGAATGTTGTCGTGGTCGTCGTTGTCACGATGCGCGAGGGATCCTTGGGATCCGGCATGCGATTCGACTGAGAGAATTTGAGAGATCCGAGGTTGTTGATGGCATCTTCAGAGAGGAAGGTGTTCTCGACTCGGGTGAGGCGTACACGATGCGCAGACAGAGGTAGCAGGCTGACGACGAGGGTCGCGAAGAGATCCTTAAAATCCTGGTCCAAAGATTAGTCCCAGAAACTCTCAATTGCAAAAGGAGCGACAGCGTGGGCGGGAGGGGCAGAAGGTGGAACAGGAGTGGTGGTGCGCCAGACAGGAATGCTCCGGTGGCCCTCCACGGCCTCGCCCTTTCTATCCCGCACCCTCTCTGATGCAATGGCATGTCGCATCAAACAGTGGGGGGGAGGAAGTGATTCGGCTCACCTTTGTGAATGGCCTGTCGTCGTCCGTCATGCGGAGCAACCGCGAGGAAGTCTGATGCATCTTGTTCTCGACGCTGGGGATGCGGATGGGAAGAGGTCGGTTCGGATCAGTTTCGGAATAGGGCGAGGAGGGCAGGTCGTTGACCAGCGACACCTGACTCGGGTGTTTGCCCTCGGCGGCGAAGGTGCCGGTCGAGGAGGAGGCGGGAGAGTAGTTGTTGGACTTTCTGTACCGCGCGTGGGCGTTCCTGTCGAGGTCGGCGGGGCTGAAAGCGGAATCGGCACTGGAGGCGACTCTGCCCAAAGCGGAATTAGAGGGACGCTGACGTATGGAGTGTTCGGATTGTGATTGTGACTGTGACTGCAGGGTGGACAGCGCAGACTGCGTCTTGTCGATTGCAGCAGCTGCAAGGCCGAGCAAGCCTCCGGATCGCTGGATCTTGCTGGTCGAAGGAGAGCTGTGATGGCCGATCTGACGGTAACTGGCTGAGGAGGAGGCGGCTTGTCCCTCGTGGGAGAAGGGGTCGACGGCGGCCGGTGCGGGAGCTGAAGGCGAGGCGAGGGAAGAGCGACGACTAGCAACTCTGGTGGAAGATCGGGAGGTCGATGTCGACTGGGGCAGTTGATCTCGAATTGAGGAGCGGTTGGATTGAGAGATGGCGGCCATCTAACGGAAAGCACGAGAGGAGGGACAGGAACGTAGAAGGGGCGGTAGCGGGAAGAGAGAAGGGGGGGGCTATTCGAGATAAAAAGGACGTGACCCTCCAGAAGACGGATGGAATAAGACGGGAGGGGAAAGGCAGAGACGGTGCTAATGTACCATGTGGACTCCAAGGCTCTAGAAGGAGAAAGTAGCACCTTTCTCCCGGGTTACCCTTCCTTGCCTTACCTTGCCGTACCGTGCCTCCACCGGACTGGACCTGGACTGCTGGGTTTTGGTACTAGAGGATGCCCTGACCTGGCAAACCTGGTGAGAAACGATGCGAGGCCCGCGGTGGGTGCACTTGCGCTTCGCACTTGCGCGCACCTGCCCACCTCAGGTCCACCACGGCCACGAGTGGACGGGGTGGGCCCTGTGGTCATAGTGGGTCGCATCCCTGTAAGTCGCGGGTACTTTGATGAGGTACACGCTACGGAGCGCCGTCCTATGCGGAACTGGGGGGGCCAAGGGGCCAAAGGGGGGCCAAAGGGGGGTGGGGAAGGGGGGGCAACCTCCGCTGGGCAGTGCCCCTGGAGTCCTGGAAGAACCCCCCCCCCTTGCTCTTCTTCCATCCCAGCACCTCTCCCCTAAAACCGCAACAGAGCGACCTTTGACTTAGCGCACGCAGTCAGTGGCCTACCACCTACCGCCAGACCCCTGCCCGCGCCCCCAAGGCGCCCTCCCACAGGTCTCCCGCCCTCACCTGGCCCCCCCCTCCGAATGTCGAACTTGGGACAGGGGGGTCCCCCCCGTGCAACACGTGTCGAAGCATGGAAGCCGGCATTCGAACAAAGGAGACGGGCGGGACTCTGGCATGGGAAACGGGAGTTGAGAGAAAAAGGGCAAGAAGAACCTTGCGACCACCACACCGCTCGTAATCTGATGGGGGGAAAAAGCCCGATTTTCGCGAAGAGCCCCCCTCTCTCGTCATCCTCTTCCATGGACTGCCCCCCCAGTGCGGCATTGGTTCTGGAAGGGCGAAAGTCTCCTCTTGCTGGGGTCCAAGTGACAGCCTAGAGGAGAGGTAGCTTCGTAGTTCATTAGGTAGCCTGTTTCCCTAAGCCTAAGACGTGGTCAAAGAACGGGCGCCACGCTCTCAGACAGCAGACCAACCAAGAAATTTCGCCCATCTCTGGGGCCGGGTCCGACCTTTGTCGGAAGACGGTCGGTCGGACAGCTTGAGTTTTCTTTGTCCATTGGCCACGGCCGAGGTTCGCTGGGTGCTCCCACGAATCGCCAGCATTGTGTGGGCCTGTCTCTCCTCCTCTTTGCATCATCAATATTGGTGTTTGCACTGGACGGCAAAAATAAAAAGTGGGCTTCAGGGACGCCGACTCTGCCAAAGCACACATCAGGCTCCGGTGCGGTTCATGGTCTGCACAAGGTGGAATCAGGAGGCAGCCGCTCCCGGAAGCCAACCAGAGAGACTCGGGAACCAGAGTCTTGGGGCCGTCTTCTCCGTCGGCGCACGAGTTTGCCGTTAGTGGGCATGCGACCATGCCGTGAGGCGTTTCCCGCCCAACCACTGGTGAGCAGTCCGTTCCCAGCACTGCAGGAGCATTAAAAAGTGATGCCAGGAGTCGGAAGCCCGCGAGGCATACCGATACACTGCATCTCGCCGCACCTCACCGCAGGAACGAGATGCATTTGCAGAGCCTGAACAGCGTAGTGAAGTAGTTGCTGACCCTTTGCCCCGGACCCAGGTCCAGAACGATGGGGCTGAACCATAAGCCGGCAGGCGGGCTGTCCGGTGTGACAGCGGACATGTTGCCCAATCCTCTCACCCGCTCAACGACGGTAGGCTCATTCTCTACACGTTATCGACTTTCGTGGCAGCACGGTTCCAGCCAGTTTGATGGCGACGTGGGATTGGCACATTTTCGGGATTGGCCACTGGCGTCTGACCGATACGCCGGGCTGAACAAGGACCCTCCTCACCCAGGCCGTGACTACCGGAACCTCGGCTGAGCTGCCATGCTGTCGTCGCTCGCTAGACGAAACTCAATGGGGACCGGGCTGGCCGCCTACGGGATGGGCGACCACCATACCTCAGCCATGTGCTGTTGAAGGACGAAGTTACAGGGCAGGGTATGGAGTAAGCGCGCGTGTATTGTTCGGGCTGGAGAGTACATAGCGTGATGATCTTGGCGGTGCTGGCTATGGACCAGCACCTAGGTCGGTTCCGATGGTGTGGGGCGCATCAGCGGCTCGAGACGTGATGTAAGGCAGTGTTGATATCCGGGACCTGCTACTGTTGAGCTGGGGATGTTGCTGACGACACGAGGTCTGGTGCCCGTTGCGAAGGTACATGGTTCGGGTGTCTGTTGCAGAAACGCTGTTCTCGGCGACCGGGGAGTCACTTCGTCCCCCCCAGTAAAGATCCATCCCGCCCTTTGCGGCAGGCAACCGTCCTGGAGACAAGGAGTGATGGGCATTGATAGACAGGTGATGAGACGTAATAGTGTCATATGTCAGAAGGGCTGACGAGGATATGAGAGGTGACAGCTAAAGTAGGGTATCATGACGTCCCCAGCATGCCATGTGGGCGAGACGAATGGGGAGGCAGCAGCCGGTGCTCACCCTCACCCCCCTCCTTCAGCTCTCATGCCTGTCCACGGACTTAATCATCCATGGCGTCAATCCCGTAGGTGTCGTTTCCCATCCCTAATCCAGACTCGGCGGAAAGAGCACCTCCAGCAACTTCCGGTGAACGGGATGGAGCGGGCAGGCCAGGCTGAGATGGACCTGCAAACCTCCATCATCATCCAACCCACCTTCACCTTCCTGCCACCCATCCATCCATCCACCCAAGAAGCTGGCAGGGGCACAGGTGCAGGTGCGGGTGCAGACACAGGCACAGGAGACGGTGGGCAAGAGGGGGCGGGCAACAGGAGGGGAAAGAGCAATAAGACGATCATCTCCCATTCGCCTAGACACCCCTGTCGGCACGCCGCAAGTGGAGAGCGGAAGGAATTGCGTCGTCTCACCACACACGCAAGTCGACAGATCGGCGCGTGGCTTCAGGGATGCTGCCCGCCCAATGGTCCCCAAGCGCACCCCCTCCTCGAGCCCTCCAAGCCCTTCAAGCCCCCCCGTCACTTCCCTGCAAGCCACGCTTTGCGACCGCCTTTTTGTGCTTCCTGGGGGAAAGAAGGTGTTCCTCGTCACGTTGCTGCCACGCGCAGTCACTCACTCCCGACGGTCCCCTGCAATGACGCGGACCCTGGCCCTTGCCCCTCGCTGCAAGCAGACAAGGGGTGGATCTCTCCTTCCCACTTCCCCCCTTCGCTGCTTCCCAATGTCCCAATGTCCAGCGTCCAGACTTCGGTTCGCTCCACTTTTCTGGCCACCCCGCCGTTCTGACGGTCAAGATAACTCAGTCTTGACATTTCGTTTCTCTTCATTCATCCATTTGCATCCCCGTCCCCCATCACGGCCCGCGCTGCTCGTGCTGCAAACACCAGCAGCCAGCATGCCGACCGGATGGGTGCCTTGCTTTCACTGTAACAAGTATGCACGCACCTCTCCACCAAGACGGACCGTCGTCGCCGGGTTTGAGACACATGGGTGTCTCTCCTCGTGTCAATCTTCTCCGACCGACTCGACCAGTCCTGACATGTTAACGCCGAACCACTGCGGCTATGTCTTCTTACATTCACCAATGCTGGCATGCACGGTATCGGCATCCCGCCCGTATCCACCTGACCCCCCTCTCCCCGGGGGGACAGCAAGTCGGTCATGCTCATCACGCACTCAACCTCGCGTGCCAGCACTAGACGCATGACGACGATCCGATAACGCTGAAACCAAACAGCCTTGCAGCATGCCGTGGGGACCAGAAGAGTCGTTCGATTGACATGAACGGCATACACGAGGACCTGTCCAGACCCCGCCTCCCAGTCAGCGACACCCTAACAGAGTGGCCACGGAAATTGAATCGTCCAGCATGTGCTTGAGGGCTCCATAGGACCGCATCCATACCCCTTACCCATCATGTCTCCAGACTGGCTCTTGCCGTCGGTGTCGCCGCGTCAGTGCTGGCCTCTCGCACATGTACACCCGGGATCAGACGCCAATGGACAGCGAGAGCAGAAGCCGCGTTGTGAGAGGGGGTCGGGGATGTGTAAGAGCCTCGCATTCCCACCCGTCGCCACCGACACGCTCGTCTTCCTTTCGTCCAAGACATGGCAGCACAGGGCTTCGCGGCATTCCTGCGATCCGCCGCCGCCAAGTGGTCCACAATGGAGGAGATCGAGCGCCGACGAAAACTCAATCAGCGCCCGCAGCAGGCTGCGGAAACAAGCACTGCCCTAACACGCAATTCCCGCGCTTCCGTGTTTCGCCAAACCCTCGCCTTTTGACAGGTCGAATCGGTTTCTCGTTCTGTATGGGGCCAGCCAGTTGCGACACCGGACGACGGGCGAGACCAGGCTGACTTGTGCTGAGGGAAGGATGCTCCGAATACCGCGCCATTGCAACGAACCGCGACCCCCTTCTTACTCCCACACAGCTGGCACTGATGCGGTCGTGGGCATCGCAAGGCAGCACGTTAGGTCACCTGGGACTGCCGCTAACCAGCCGCCTAGCTGCTCGGCATGACCCATGTAGGTCCTCCCTACAAGGACCAAGTTTCATCAGTCTAATCTTGCCATTCTTCCGATTTCCTCGATATCCCCAGATCACCACCTTCTAGAAGCTCTCGGGGAAATGATGGAAGAAGAAAAACACGAATCCAGAGATTCAGGGGCCTCCGAGTTTGATTGATGTCTTGGTTCAAGCGAAATAGGCTCCAGTACCCGGTCCAAGACCAGGGCAGGGTAGGCGTGGTTTGTCGATCAAACCACCCAAGAATGAAGGGTCCTTTCACCTGGGTCCCTCAATGGCGTTCGCCGCTCGGAGTACTAATAAAATTACGCATCACCGTTTCTGGCTTGACCCGGGCTTTTGAACGAACCGCCAATGAGGAAGCGAAAAAAAGAAGAAGGAAAAGAAGCACCGGCGAGACCGATACCACTTTTTGGGGGTCATCATAATTGTGTGATGTTCTCCGAGGCTCGACTACACGAAACACGAGTTCGCTTGTTCATTGCCCATGACAGCCAAGCTCCAAAGGGACACATGCGTTGATAGGCGCGGGTTCTTCGGCTGATTTGACAACGCAGAGAGGTCGGCAACATCCCATAAATCGGAGACATCGCCATCATGTCACGCTGCGATTTGCTGCTACACACCTGCCTGCCACCTTCATTGTGGGCACTCGACTCCATGACAGGACGCCTTGTGGGTATCGCAGGGTGCTTTACCCTGACTGACCAACAGGACGCGGAGGCGACGAGGCCCCACGCGACAGTCGACCCAAGCAGGCGACATGTCAAATCATTTTCTACTCACTCACGAGTGCCATAGGCGGTGAACATGGGGGGGTAGCCGGCGACTACAGAAACACCGCCTTCGTACTTGGTACGCCCGTTGCGATGCCACGATGACGGCGCTTCGGTACGTCGTACGCCCTGGCATGGGTCTCTGAATGGCCAATCCGTCCTGCAGCTACGGGCGCAGATTTTGGAGAAACACGTTGCAGCGATGCCCGCCGGCGTTCCACTGATGCACATGGTGTACATGGCACCCTTTGCTTTCTGTGAATCCTCCTTTCCACTCCCACGTGGGCTGGAGTTCTGAGGCGTCCCCCGGAGGCCGTCCTCCGAACCTTCAGGCTGGCAATGTATCTCTACATTGGCTACCGGGTGCATGCGGCGCGTACAATGCAGCGAATGCACTCATCTTGCCTGGCCCTTGATTGCCTTTCCAGGTGCTTTGCATTCGTACGACTCCAACCTCGCGAGAGCTGAAGCTGCCAAGGAAAGGCGCGCCACGCTGATCAGACGACATGACAATTCGCATTGAAGACCAGCCACCACCACAAGACCCGGGGCTGTCCGGCACCCCTCTCAACATCCTCGGAGTATACGAGGTCGATGAAGGTCTGAGGTCAAGGCTGAAGGGCGGTTGGGGAAGAAACGTCGTCTGCCAGCTTCAGAGCGCGGAGGTCTTGATAACAAGGTGCGCGCGCCATCCGTCACCCAAGCCGGCAAACGGCCAACCGAGGAGGGGATGAAGGGCACCGGGGGCTCGTCGCCCCCCCGTCGTACTCACGGGAAAGCCACGTGGTGCTGGGCAAGCCATCCTTCCGCGTAAGATCGGGACCTTGTCGGGTTGGGGGGTCAGCTCCTTCGGCTGTCTTGGGCGTTTCGCCCACAGCACCAACAGGCACCCCAAGAGGTGCCAGGGTTCAGTCATCTGAGAATTCGTTGCTCGTCTGGAGGCCACGAAGCAGTGGTTCGCCTGTTCGGACTCTGTAGGACTCTCACGCCGCTCATCCGCTTTAGAAAGCGCAGCAGCATGAGCAGCCACATAAGCAGACCACGACATCTACAATATCTGGCCCAAAGAATGCGAATTGGGACTTCGGGCAGAAGACTCTGAGTACCGAGGGTCCTGATTACCATCTCGCAGCATGAGTCGAGTACACCAGGACAAGGGACGACCGCCTGAGTCTTCGCACTGCGACGCTGGCTGGGCACGGGAGATCCACTACCGCTGGCAAACATATGGAGGAGAACGACCCGTTGATCCGTACGATTTACCGTCACAGTATGCAGACCAAATACATCACCCGGGTCGTCGTGCCTCCGCACCACAACGGCCTGAACCTTCTCTCAGGATTGGAGAGCTGCTTCTGTTGGCAAGTCACTGCACCACCATGCCGGCCCGGCGTCTGGACTTCCTGGCACAGGGGGCCCGGCGACTGTCTCTCTCCGAGCCTACAATGTACCCGATACCTCGTTCTGCGCCAGGCAGCGTACGGATCCCAGTGGCTCAGTCTGTATCACAGGACGTCCTCACTTTTTGGAACTTTGGGGCTGGGATCACCAGGTGGTCCTAGGGTCAGAGGGCAGCAAGTCGGCGTTCGTGTCAGGCCGCTTCGGTAATGCGACTGTTGCTAATTTCGGCCTCACAGGGTCTCGGAAAGTTCTGTCGAGTCGAGGAAGGGGTTCCCTTGGTAAAGACTAATTGTCATCCAGAGGGTCACCTGCAAACTGATTCCATGCAACCTGCTTGAAAGGCAGGCTTCATTCACTTTTGTTTCTTGTCCTGGGTGCGTTTCTAGCCGCGCCTGAACCATTCGTCCAAGTCGGATGTCATCTCCGGCCAATCTCGAAATGGTCGACGAAGACGAGCAACCTTTTGAGGCAACGCCATCTTCAGGCGTTGCGCGCCTCATGCACCGCACGTGTCGGCTCTTGGTCCGAGGGACGCTGATCCCTATCTGAATGCATTCATCATTCAGGTCTGGGCAGGGCCACCATGAGACCAACCAGATGCAACACATTTGATGACCTCGAACGACGCGAGCCAACCAACGCATTGCGCAGAGCAACTCCGATGCATTTCTACCAAAGAGCAGCGGCGAAAGGGGGGGAGCCGCTGTGCAACTGCCGTAGGAAGCACCCCTCGAGTCGCTCACTTAGCTGCATGCGCGTGTTGATCAGCAACACGAAACAACGCCCCCTATGAGCGGTGATGCTTGGTTGAGCGAGAAGCCGGGAGCATGGATCCGACGTATAGACCCCCCGTCCGGCGACGGTGACGACGATGTCAGCATGAAGTGAAGATTCGTATTTTTCTTCCTCTGCTTGCTGAGAATCGATCATGTTTCAGTTCAGGACGGCAGTTGCGAATCAAGACCAGCACTACGGCCGTCGCGACCGCGACGGCTTGGAGGGGAACAAGGACAGGAAACGCTTGGGCCGCAGGGCTCCCTCCACTCATTCGACCCAGGTCGTAGAATGGTCAAACTCTCCTCTCTGAGAGAACGTACGATGGGAGCGGGACCGTGACGTCTGTTGAAACCCGCCTCTCCCTTTCCCCAGCCGGCGATCTCCGGTGCCCAGCAAGGCAGACGACGCTGACATGAGCTTACCAAGGCGCCCTAGAAGACGGGAAGACCGTTGTTTTTCTAGCACGATGCCACCAGGCCCGGCGTGTTTCTCTACCATTCCTGCCTCGCTCCTCCGCCGTGGGGGTGCCCGCGGGGCGACTAAGAGGGGCCTGTGAGGCCGTACTTGTACGCCCGCGGCAGGGCAGGGGGCGCCATCCCGCTCTTCCGACGGCCATACCGACGACTCGTCGCGCGCGAAAGCCGACGGCGCGTGGGCTTGCGGCCTGCTAGACGAAACTTTACCGGCGACCCCCAGCGGCCACTACGGGACATAGCCTCGACTGAAGGAAAATCTGCTCAGCCGCGCACTTTGTGCCTCGGCAGGCGACCCTGAAGTCTTCTCACGCCTTGGTGCTGTCAGTATTGAGTACACTGCCTCACGCAACGCGTCCCGGGGCCAAGAGTCACGGCCCCCAAGCTTCCGGCGACGATCCCCGAGTCATATCGGCGTTCGACGGCGGCTCGGCGCGGCAGGCTGAGGGACAAAAACATGATTCAAAGCCTTGTCCTTGGCCTTTTCGTCAACCCCCGTGCCCTCTTGTGGACCGCATCTGAACCCTCTCCTCTGCGCTTCGGTGCGGCCCCTCACAAACCAAGAGCTTCCAGGGCAGATCTACGCGTAGTCAGAGTCGGGGTGGGCGATAGGCAACCCGCCCACGTCGGATCTCGCTGCCAAGGGAAAGTGCACCATAGTCGAACTCCTGCCGCGAGACTAGGCTCATCCAATATTGATCTAAGGCTCTTCTACTCGAGCTTCGCCCACGCGTCCTTTCGCGGTCACGGAAAACTTGCTGTCGGGGGGTTGGAGTGGGAAATTAGGCTGGCACACGGCATCATGTTGTGCTGGGACGACTTCGAAGAGCTTTTCAAACGTGAGCACGAGGGCTCTTACAAGCGCCCCGATCCGTCCTGGGGGGTTCTCTTTTGCTTGAGGTAGTGTCCTCTTCTCTCACGCATTGTTGCCCATCTTGGCGACATCTCTTCCCCAATGTCCCAAGACAACCCATCCTCGTGCCCTCGTCGCTGGGCAATTGTGAGCCCAGACTCCGTTGAAAGAAGGCT
Source organism: Verticillium zaregamsianum (assembly GCA_002851755.1). Lineage (NCBI taxonomy): Eukaryota > Fungi > Ascomycota > Sordariomycetes > Glomerellales > Plectosphaerellaceae > Verticillium > Verticillium zaregamsianum. Next base: position 2,781,191 of record NMXM01000003.1, on the reverse strand, counting down.
TCAGGTGATCGCCAACCCCCTTCGGTGTTCGGACTTATCCCCGCCCCCATGATGAATGGTGTAACGTTGTAGGCGTTCCAATTAGCTTTTGTGCCCCCTGCCTAGCGGCAGCTGGCCAGCCGAGGCCGTTTCTCTGGTAGGTGAAACTTTTGCTAGCAGCGCTGTCTAGACCGTCGACCTCTTGGCAAGGGTATCGGGGCATCTTTGTTTATTCTGCCCTGCGCGAACCGAAGGGTAGATCGTCTGCCCGGGTTTCCTTGGTCACAATCCTGGTTGCTGGAAGACTGGCGGTGGGGATGAGAGGTGGGCCGGAGCTAGGCGTTTACTTGGCCGTGGCTGCCGTCGGTCTTCTTGGCTGCTGCGCTCACGAGTCGGCGATGTGTTAGCTTTCGGACGAAGTGAAGGCAACCGGCGACTAACTTCCCACCCAGGGCTGAACAGGGGGCTCTGTCTCGTCGGCCTGCGCTGCGTTCGCCCCGGCATGGCGCTGAACTCGACTCATAGCGGCGCCTGTCGGGAGGGGTGCAGTGATGTCCAGTACTCGCTATAGCTTCCAGACTGGACGGTCAGACAGACGATCGCCGCAACCAACGACGCCGGGGTGAGGGCTCTCGAGCCATACCTCATTCCCGTCCCGCCACGACCACAATTCTGGCCAGTGTGGTTCTCGCTGGCGATCTGTCGCCCCTCCAGGCTAGAGGCCATGCCAGGACGCCAGACAGACCTTACCCAAGACAGCTGCCCGGCGTGCGGGGCGTTTATTCTGCTGGAGAGAGCCCCGGGAATTTCGCCGCTTGCTTGCACGGACGGCACGGGGGAGCCTGGGGACTCGAGTGTGCCAGTGGCCGGGGCCCGAGCCCCCCTGCCCTGCCTGGGGAGGGCGTGCCCGGTCTCGCGACGGCACAGCCGGAGATGGGGCGTAGCGTTGAGAAGTGGCCCTGGTCTGGGAGGACGATGTCATGGTCCAGCTAGCACGTTCCGGGGGGGGGTTCTGTCTGGAGAGATGGGGGATCGCGACCGTCCCTGCAGGACGCGAGGAGAAGTCACAAAGGTGTTCAGTCTCTTGTTGATTGTGATGGCTAGCGTGGTGCTCTGCTGGCAGTGTCAGACATGTCGACGTCGGACAAGTTGATTCGGGAACGAAAAGGGGCGGGGGGAGCCCGGAGCCGGGCCAGCTCTGGTGCTTCATCGGGGCTGGCAGCACGTCTGCGACCCCAGGACAGCTAGAGTGAGGCCCTGGATATTGAGCGATGCTTGGTCATGGGTTGTGAGGCCTGCAGTTGCAAAGTAAGTTTTGTTCTTCCGTGACACGCCTGGGACGGCTGCGGTCCGCGGTGTCAAGCAGGGTGGCCGTTACATGCATACCCGGCCTTCCCTCCAAACAACAAAAACAGGAACGAACACCCACCGATCGCTGAAGCGGGCCGTACGTCGCCTGTCGATACGCGGCGGCGGCAGGGGTTCAGAGGTGCTACCTTATTTTTGGGCACCGGCATTGCGCCCATCGGGCATCATCAGGCATGGCAGGGCAGGACAAGGGTACTACTGCGCCTTCACGCGTACATTGCCCCAAAAAGGTACACAAAATAATCCAGTGTTTGACATTCGGGCTCTGCCTCAACCCATCCCTGAGGGAAGCCTGCGGCAGGCCCCCCATGCTCCTCTTCGTAAATCTGCCCCGGACAGGGGAGACACGCATCTGCCGGTTGTCCCCTGTCCCGCCGCCGCAGAGGCATCCGGCCTCTCCAGAACGCCAGCGCTGATGACTCCCTTTCTTTTGACCCCCCGTTGTGTACTCGTACATGCCGACCTGTCCGGCAGTTCCGGACTCTGAGGGGGAAAAGGGGGTGGGGGTGGTTTTCTGAGCAGTCTCTCAGCGCGAGTCCGCGACATCTGCCCCCCCGTCCCCCTCGTCCCTCAACAGAATCGCCTCAGATGAGCGTCGGTGCCGTGTTCTTGGTCCAACCCTTGGCCCGCATCTGCGCCTCGACCTGCTTCCAGATGGCCTCGACGACCTCCTTGTCCCTGAACCGGGCCGCTTCGCCGGTGCCGGGCACCGCGCCGACGATGGCGTCGACCGTCCGCCTCGGCCTGTCGACGCCCAGCTGCATGACGCGGTGGCCCCAGTTGCGTACGTTCTCGGGCGGCGTCTCGCCGCGCCAGCCGACGAAGATGCCCTGCACGTGGCGGAAGAGGTCCTGCGGCTGGTTCCACTTGTAGTTCTTGAACTGCCACGTCTGGCCCGTGGTGAAGACGGCCACGACGCGGTTCCAGTACTCGGGCTTGAACTGCTCGGGGCCCTCGACGAGGATGAAGCGCATGGGCCGCGAGGGGTCGATGTCCTTGAGCACGCGGGACACGTGGAGCATGCCCGAGGAGGACGAGGCGCTGCTGCTGTCCGGGGCGACGTAGCGGCCCTGCTCGAGGAAGGAGCGGATGTTGGACATGCGCAGGATCGACGAGGCCGAGGGGGAGAGGAGGATGATGGGGTCCGGGCGGCGGGAGGGCGTCTTCTGGTTGAGCGCCAGGGAGGGGTTGGCTGTGATCGGGTTGGGGCCGGAGCCGGGCTTCTTCTGGATGAAGGGCGCCGCGAGCTTGCGTACGTGGGAGAAGTCCTGGTGGCGCGTTGGCTGTTAGCTTTCTGTCTCTCCCTCTCTCCCTCTCATTGTTGATGTTCGGCGCGAGACGCGCCGGGACGGCCCTTGACATGACATACCGTGGGTTTGACGCCGCGAAGGACAGAGTTCCGGTCGCCCATCCTGCGCTCGCCGTTGTAGATGACCGCCAGCCTCGGGTCCAGCGTGCCGCGTCCGCTCCGCGCCACGGCCGCCGACGGCGCAGCCTTGACGGCGCTCGCCGCGGCCGCGCCGTCCTTGCCCTCGCCCGCCAGCGGCCTGATGTGCTCCGACTCCTCGCTCGCGCCCTCCAGCCAGGTGAACAGGTCCAGGCGCTCGACGAACGCGAGGTTCTGCACCTTGCCCAGCTCGCCGAGGTCGTCGTTCAGCCGCGTCGCCGAGGCGTTGTACTCGGGAATCGCGACATCCTTGTTCAGCCACGCAAAGTAGATGGAGCGCAGGTCGACGGGGCGGTCGCTGCTGATGAAGCGCGTTGGCGTGCCCAGGCTGACGGAGACTGGTCGCGGGTGCGGGAAGTGCAGGTGTGTTGCTTTGGAGAGGGGGGCCTCGTCGGCGGCGTCTGGGGAGGCTGAGGGGATCGCGGCTCGCTTCGAGGCGATGGATTGGCGGAGGAGGAGCAGCGGGTCCTGCTCGGCGGCCGCCATCGTAAGGGTTGATCGGGTGGCTGGTTTCGATAGTTCGGGACTTCCGGGAGCAATTGGATCGATTGTGAGGCCGCAGCTTTAGAACTGGTGATCAAGGACGAGGTCGAGTTGATGGATTTGGTGGTGGTTGGAGCTTTGGGAGCTCTCGTTTGGAGCTGGCAATTTTCCGAAGTCGTAGCGCGACTTGATGCAGATATGCGAGAACATAATATGCAACTAAGCATGTGCTCCTTCGTCGACCCGTATCCTCATGGTCCTTTCGCTCATCTCGAAGTCCATCACTTCTCGCAAGTCTCGCTATTGTTTATGATGAGACTGGATTTAACCAGAATTACCTGGTCTTAGGATAGAATGCGTGTATACTACTTCCCGGGACTAGCAAGACAGATAGACCCCGGGAGCAGGGCAAACGCAATTGCCCAGTTTGCCTTATCGTTCGAGATCTGACAACCAGCCATAGGCATCAAGAGCTGATGCCAGCCTGCCTTTTATACACTTTCTCTGTATACCTAGGCTATGTCGTACTCAGCATCCGTGATGGACACCTCCGAGCCCTCTCGCCTCGGCTTGAGTTCCTGCCGAAGCCCCGATGCACCCTTTCCTCGGCCATGATACACGCAAACACCCAGACCTCCAGACTCGTGTTTACTGTTCGCTGGGCACACTGGACTGTTGGGGAGGTGTTCAGGGAGATCAAATTCGAAGCTGTTCGCGGCCACGCCCATGTTGCTCGGATTGCGTCTCACTGGTTTTGAAGGCATAGCCTCCCACCACTCTTTGCTTTTCGCAAGTTGGTTTCTATCGTGGCTACGTATAGTCTTCAGCGAGCTTTGTCGTGAAGGCGAGACGACCGTCCACGTATCTGCCAATTCCGAGTCTCCTGGTGGGCTGGTCTGAGAGAAAAAGGACCTGGGCTTGCCGGTCGCCGAATCCTCGACAAGCGGCGGCGTCTTGATGCGCGTCGCTTCCTGGATCGCCGTTAGTGAATTGTCACACAAGTTGGCGGATTTATCACGTACTCCTCCTGGATATTCTGAGGTATAGTGATCTGTAATGGTGCTGTCAGTTGCGATATCCTGCATCGTGATTCGGCGACTTACTGATAGCAGGCGGGATTTCTGAACATGGTGTGACGGGCGGTGTGCGTCCAGCGAGAAGCTCGCGAACTGAGCTTGCCACAGTGCTGACAGATGCACCCGAGTCTTTTCGATGCCACGGTGCCCTGCCAAACCACTTTTTACCGAGCCTGTTGCCGCCATACTCGCTCTTGAACCAAGATACAGACTTGGTAAGGGCCGTGATTGATGACTGGCGGCCTGATTTACCCCTGGGCTGTGTATTGTCCGACGAACCGCAGCTGTGAGGGAGAGTGTCGGTTGACGCCAGGTCAGTCTTTGAGCTCTCCGGTGAGGCTGAGAGACAGGGTGATTGGTTCTTAAGGCGATCGAGGAACGTCCGCCCTAAAAGTGTTCGCCTGAGACTGGCCGAGGCAAGTCCGTCGATATCCCTCTCCTCGGATATTCGTGAGGGTGATACGACATCAAACGGCGAAACCTCGTCCATGTCGGTGTAAGCCACCTTCTGTGCACTTCTGAATGACTGCTCGCTCCATTCGCGCAGACTTTGTGACGACGGACCCTGCAAAGAGGCAACGTGCGCTTCTTCGGAGGCATATGGGCTCATAGGCGTGACGGGCTTTGGCATGGAGATGGCTGGTGAACTGGGTGTCGTCGTCCTCGGGGTAGGCGTCCTGGGCGTGATGCTACTGGGCGAAGCACCATGGCCATCGCTGCCTCCCACGCGTCGCGTGGTGGGTTCGCTGATAGACTTGAGAGACCGGCTCCGCCAGCTAAACAGCTTGCCAGGCGTGCTTTTTCGGGGGCCGTGAGATACAACCTCGCGCTCTGCCCAGTAACCCTCGGGAAACCATACCTATTCGAATCCGTCTCGGGCTGGACGAGGCGGGTCAAAGCCGAAAGACGAGGCTGTCGACTGCTGCGACCGGCTCTTCGCACCAGTCCGGATGATTCCGAACGGAGGCTGATAGGTTGGAGGTCTGCCAAAGTACTCGTCTACCTGATACGGTTTGGGCGTGCTCGATCCATCGCAGCTAGGGGTAGGTGTTTGCGGGGTGATTTCAAGCAGGGCAGTCTGGAAGGATATGCGACGCGAAGCGTCCACGTCGTGGGAAGAGCTGCAGTGGGATGCGTCAGCCAGATCTTCCAGCTTCAAGCTCGCTCATTGGGCCTCTCACGATCGCCTACGGCTGCTTGAGACTTTGGTATGCCCGCGGCTTCTCGGCGGAGGATACGTGGTAGCCATGGTCTTGCTGGTTGCGTTGATTCGTACTAGGATGCGGCAGGTCGGAAGAGGTTATTTTCGAGAGGAGTACATTAAACATAGGTGGTAGCGCCCCTCTTAAGACCTGGCGGAGAGTGACGATACGTATTGGCTGTTCGATTCGTAGGTCATAGTTGATGATAGGATTCAGACAGCTCGCCCAGTCGCGAGGACCGACGATGCTGAAGGTGTCAGTCTTTTGTCACAACAGTGGTCATTTCGCCATCGTGGGTTGGGCGTCCTGATGCGCCTAGTCGGATCATGGGAAGTGACGGTCCAATGCTGATATAAAGAATTATAGAGAGCAGGTGCTAGCCACCCACGGCACCGGCGACCTGGGTCATGGCTGCCCGCAAGCATCGTAATCGGGCCGCCCGTGTCGCCATTAGACTGGCGGGTATCAAATCAAAACCTTCAACGCCTCTCGTGATGCCATGCCTGCCATTGCCCCAAAAGCATACCCAAAAGTGCCAGTCGTCAAGCTGATGCTGCGTTGTCTTGGAATCACAAATCCATCATCGTGTCGTCGCCATCGAATGTAGGCCCCTCGGGCTCTGCAACGACGCCGCGTCCTCGGCCCGCGATAAGCTCCCTCCTGATATCCGGAGCGATGGCGGGGTGGCCGTGCGACAGAAGCAGGTCGAGGAGTGCCTCTCGCTGGTCTTCGCTGAGATCGTTGCGGTAACGCTGGGCGAAGGAGAGGAGACTCTGGTGGAAAATGACGGGCAGAGACTTGACCATGTCTCCGGACACAGCCTGACCTTCCTTGATGGATGCGGGGTCCACGCTGCGGAAGCGGAGGAAGTGGAAGACAACCGAGTCGATGACCTGGTACGGCAGGGCGTACTTCTTCTCGAGAAGTGTCTTGATGAAGACATTCGCCGCACCACCACCCTCGGTACCTTGCGACGCCTCCTGAGCGGCACTGCAGAGCTGTTAGCCATGGACATCTTTTCAACTCTTGGGCGGCGAAGCCTTACATTTCCGTGATGCCCTTCAAGGCGGCAGCCGAGTGCAGAACGGGGACCGAGACTCGCGCGAGAACGGCGGAGATGATGTGCGCCTCGCGGAGCGTGCAGTTGCTGGAGAGAAGGGGGAAGAGGAAGCCGAGGAAGAAGGCCCTGGGCTTGTAGAGACTCTTCTTCAGGGCGTTGAAGAGGTGAACGTTGAGCTTCTTGGTCTCGTAAATGTCCTCACGGACCTTGTCGAGCATGACAATCTCCATGAACTTCTGGCAGGTTGCAGGGGTCGAGGCGGAGAATATCCTGGTCGCCTGGTAGGCGGCGTTGGCGGTCCACTTGGCGGGCTCGGTCACCTCGATGATATCCTCCCAGTGCGGCAGCGTCGGCAAAATCTTGAAGGGCTTCGGGAGGGGGCCACTCTTGTAGCGAGAGAGGATCTGGCCAATCCTGCTCGATTGTTAGCACTGGTCACCTCCATTTCCATTATGAGCACACTGACTTGGTGTAGGCCTCGACGACCTTGGCGGGCAGCTCGTAGTCGTCCACCGGCAGGCCAGCCTCGCGCCGCGCCTCGGCAGCCTCGTGTGCGGCAATCTTCTCGAGGATGAGCTCGGTCAGGTTGGTGCCTCCACCACCCATCTCGTCGTCCCCGCCCTTGGTGTCCCAGCCGGCCTCCTTCAGCATGTCCGAGGGCTCCTCACCCGCATCGGGCATGAACTTGCGGTACATCTCGAGATCCTCGGGATCCAGCTCGATCTCCTCCACGACTTCGTCCTCGTCGCCCCAGGCCTCGTCATCGTCGTATTGGCGCTCCTCGTCGGGTGCCTCGACGCCGTACCTCGACTCGATGCCAAACAGGTCGACCGTGGGCTTCGTCACAGGCTTCGGTGCCTCATCCTCCTCGGCAAGCTCTCGGCCCAGCCTCAAGATGTTTTGACTCTGCCTGGCGTCGACATAGTTTTCGTCATCTTCGTTGGTCTTCTTCCCCTTCTTGACCTTGGGGGCCTTGTTCTTCAGGATGCCGGTCGCGAGGATGTCGTCCTGCAGGGGGTTGTGGCGCCGCGCCTGGCGCTCGGTAGACGGTGCAGCCTTGCCCATGATGTCTGTGTCTTGGGTCGGTCGAAGGAGGTCTTTGCGGACGATTCAGTTGTATCGGCGGTGAAGGGGCTCAATCAGGCAGGCAGGGCAGGCATTCAACGAGTTGCGATGTCGATAGCACGATCCAGAAATTTTTATTTTTTCTTATCGCATTTGCCCCGCGATCAGTGCCCTGGGGCCCTGAGAGGAAAGAAGTGGGTATCTGACGAGCTTCCATCCAATGAAACGTCCGTATTCCCGAAGACTGACGTCCTTTGACTCCTCCCCGCCAAAACCCCCACCAAGACCTTCGATTCACTTCGTCGACTCAAACTCATGTCTGGAGTGTCTAGCATCATCAAGACGGACCTGAGCCTCACAACCCATTATTTCTTTACTCTTTGTACATCTACACGACTTATAGATTTTACAAGATGCCCACAGAATTAGAAGAGGTATGCTATCACCCGCCTAACTACCCTTGGCTGACCCAGACTGACATGCGACAGCTCGTCGGCTTCATCGCCAGCTCCAACCCTCAGATCCGGCTGCTGGCCGTTGAGAACCTCATCCCATACTCAACATCGCAGCCAGCTATCTTCAAGACGGAGAACCTGCTGCCGGTCAAGAACCTCACTCTCTTGACACAAGACCATCCCGTAGGACCTCACACTTGGCACACCGTTTGACATGCGCTTACACGTCTCAGAAAATCGCCGAACATGCTATTACGATACTAATCAACCTGTCTGGAGAGCAAGATGTGCTTGAGCTTCTTGCCGGCAACGACAAATTTGTCGACGCCATTCTTGCTAGAGTCATCGTAAGTCGCCATGACAGTCCTCTTGCTGCTAAGATGGTGAGACTCACGCCTCCAGAAACCCACCGAGCCCAACGCCAACCTCCTCTCCATGCTCCTCGCCAACCTCGCCAAGTGGGACGGCACCAAGAAGATCTTCACCAAGAAGCAGCCCGCCCCCGAGGAGCTCAAGTCGGACGACATGGTCATCAACCAGCTCCTCGACCTCTTCGTCAAGGGCGCCGAGGGCACATACAACAAGGCCGCCGACTACGACTACCTCGCCTACCTCTTCGCCGACCTGGCCAAGCACGCCGAGATCCGCCAGTACTTCGTCACCAAGCAGGCCTACGACGACGTCGTGCCCCTCGCCAAGCTCAGGGTCTTCACCGAGCACAAGTCCGACATCCGCCGCAAGGGCGTCGCGAGCACCATCAAGAATGTCGCTTTTGAGGTCCCCGCCCACCCGACCTTCTTCGCCGAGGAGGACATCGGTATCCTGCCGTACATCCTGCTGCCCATCATGGGCGACGAGGACTACGACGAGGACGACACGATGGGCATGCTGCCCGACCTGCAGCTGCTGCCGCCGGACAAGAAGCGCGACGCCGACCCGAGGATCATGCAGACGCACATCGAGACGCTGATGCTGCTGACGACGACGAGGGAGGGCCGGGAGCTGATGAGGGAGGTCAAGGTGTACCCCATCATCAGGGAAACGCATTCGCGGGTGAACGACGAGGAGGTGAAGGACGCCTGCGACAGGCTGGTGCAGGTCTTGATGGCGGACGAGGAGCCGGAACCAAACTCGCGGGTGAAGGAGGTGGAGGACGAGGAGGAGCAGCTTGTCGAGGTTTAGAATCATACCAGGCGAAATGAATAGACAAGATATCAATTTAGACCCGTCGCATCACCTGGACTATAGCCAGGAGCTAACCAACGAAGCTACCCTTTGCTCGGCGTCTCATGGCTCAAAGGGGAGATTAGACCCCAAACAGGCAATCGAATGAAGGCCCTCCAGATATCTTCACTGCAGCCTCTCGGTTTTCTCCCATGTCCCACAGTGAGCATCCACAGGGAAATATCACTACTCCGTCTTGACGTCAACCTTGCTCTTGTCTACGCCCCGTCAGTACCAAGTTCAACATCATTCGCGCAGCTTGGCTTACAAAACGCCACATAGCCTTCGAAATGCTTCGCCTTCTCCTTGACGTCAGGGTAGTACCACGCCGCGTTCTCCAGCTTGGTATCTGCCAGTCGTCAGCACCGCCACCAAAACCCCTCTTCATCTCTCTACCTTGACCAAAGAAAGAACTCACCGCCAGCCTTTACGTCGTAGTACTGCGCATCTCCCTTCCAGGGGCAGTGGGTAGAGTGCCCCGTCGGCCCCTCGAACAGCTCACGCTTCAGCGACCCTGGCGGGAAGTACACGTTGCCCTCGACCTCTTCCCACTCGGTCGTCTCCGCAACGGTGACGCCGTTGACATTGGCGGTTGCGCGGCCGGTGTGCGTCATTATGCTTGATAATATGTGGGACGACTCAGGATCGTGATTATTGTTGTTTGGTAATTGTTAGGAGGGAAGAGGTTTCCTATAAGATGTCGAGTGAGACGTCGGATTCATCGGGAGCCTCGTGCGGGGTGTGTGCACATCCATCACGTCATGGAAATGTGGCAGGTAAGCTGCTCTACTGAGCTCAATGGCTGGTCACTAATCTCGTGCATTCGGAGCTCCGTGGTAGTTTGATGTGAATCAATGTCAACTGAGTGCTTATCAATCGTGTGCTATGTATGCAATGAAACGCCCCATGCGCCGGGGTATGATGTGTTCAAAGGCTGCAAGCAAGCCTGTGTTGCCCAGGAATGTAAGCGTGCATCTATGTGCCGCCAGATGCCGAAAAACTCCAATTCCGTCGTAAATAGGTCGTGAAGCAGGGAACACCGGGTGCCCGCTTAGAGGTCGATGAGATCAACCTCGGAGAAATCAGGAGGGTTCCGCCCGTACACAACGCGGACTTTACTATCCAACGCGGTCCCTTCGTTGCTGATGCGAATGTTTTCGGAATACTCTTTCGTCAACCGAATCTCGTCGTCGCTGACACCCAGGTCGTCCCGAGGAATCCACACCGTTGGGACGCGAGCTCGAAGGGCGTGATGCTTGAAAGATTCCTGCACCAGTGCGTTCCTCTCCTCCGGCATCAAGTCCTCAATCTCGTCTGCGACACCTCCGTACAGCGCTTCTCCTATGGCACGCTGAGCCTCGAGGTCCTTCTGACGCTGATGCTGACGGTAGTACGCCGCGTTTCTCACAGCAGACGGGGCCTCCACCTTTTTCCATGTCGCGTTGCGAAGGCCCTGACCTCCTTTGACTGCCAGATTTCGAACGCCCTTGACCGGGTTGTACCCTCGTTTCTTCACATTGCTCGCCGGCAGGCCCCTGAGCTCGATCTCGTCATCTTCTCTGCCCTGTGCGTCACCCAGGCCGCCGGTGAGGTGCTTTTCGGCATCGGCGCCGTCGGTTTCCTGATCGGTCTCCTCGACTAGACCAAATCGTCGAAGCTGGTCCTGATGGAAAGCCTCGTCTCGAATAGCGGCTTCGTCTTCACCCGTCACAGGCAAATAGCGGAAGAGCGGGGAGAAAGACCGGTTCAGCAAGACTTGGTAGCAGACGGTAAGCCCGACCGTGACCAGCATGATGATGGCTTGCGCTTGCATGGGCTTGTTGTTGTCGTCTCGGGCGACGAAGAAAAGACCAGCCATGCTGAGCTCCATAACATAGAGCCCAGTGAACAACTGGTTGATGGCTCGAGGGTACAGCACACCTCCAGTGTCGATGCCCGCACGCACAACGTAGAGCAGACAGTACTTTTGAGCTAGCAGAAGCAGGCCGAAGGTGAGGCAAGCAAAAATGTTGATCAGCGGCGCCGTGACTGAGTAGATGAGTCCGATACAAGCGAAGTTGGTGTAGATGGGGAAGAGGTGGCCCCATTTGATGCCGCTGAGTGTCGTGTTGCGAGTCCACTTGTTTCGTGCCGTAGTGTCCAGCATCTTTGCCAGTACATACCAGACGAGCAGCGCACCGATCTGGAGGAGCGCGCCGGAGCTGGAGGACAGCGCCTGTAGTACCATGTAGGAGAAGAAGTAGTTCGCAGCCTGGGGTAGGTTGTCGGCCAGGACTGTCCAGATGTAGTCAACTTCGTTGAACCTTGACAGGTTCTGGAACAACTTGTCTGCAGAGGCAGCGAAGAAACTCGCGATCGACACGACGAGGAAGACCTGCACGAAGAGGAACATGAAGAAGAACCGCTGGACGAATTCCGTCTTCTGCGCGCCAGTCTTTGCTCCCTTGAAGTCCGCCAACAAGTCCAGAATCAAGGGGACTAGGACAAGGACAAGCGCGAGGATAGCAGGTGGAAGAATACCGGCGATACTACCGGCTATGTTGTAGACCGTATCGTTATCTGCAATCCACGAGAGCCACGAAATGGAAGTGAGCTTATCAATGTTGGCGAGCGCAGCCGTCCATGCGACAGGTACAGCCCAGAAGATGACCATTGCCGTGACCAGCAGGGTGACAGCGCCGGTTCGGATCCACTCATCCCACCACTTTATGGCCATGTTGCTCCATATGACATCGTTGGGCGAAACCTCGTTGACTCGGGGCGCCATCTGCTTCGGGAGATGGTGGATAAGGCTTTGACAGGCCATGTGCGCCGAAATTTGCTCGTTGAATTGAATGAAGGCCGAGTTCATCAAAGGGTAGCGCTCAGGATGAGCCTGGTCCTCCCGAATCTCAAGGTTGAGACGCGCAAGTTCAGTTCGGCACCAGTAGATCGTGTCCACCTTCTTGCCGAAGGTGAGCCATGCAAGCCAAGTGGGAAACCCCCATCGCGGAAGACGATGTGTTGGTCGCTTCTTGGGCTTGACGTACTTGCGCCATGCTGCGTCCGCCTCGCCATTGCCTTCCGTGCTTTCGTATTCTTTGCCAGAGTATGAGGCTGGTTCGTACTCGATGGAAGGCAAGTCATCGTCACCCGCTCCAGGTAGCCATGATTTGACTTGCTGAGCGAACGTCTTCTTTTGCTCGAAAGGGAATTCACTGCCCTCCGCCCTTTGTGGAACGGGGGATGCAAATCCGCCGGGAGGGGGTCGCCAGAACTGATACCATTGTCGCTGCTCGTTGTCGTACATGTTGTTCAAGTCACTGACTTTGCGGATAGTGTTGCCGTTTGCCGTCGTGTCGAAGTTCGAGGCTGCCTTGACCATCTGAGACGTGTCGGATGCATCGCGAGAGTGGGTGCTATACACCCTCCCTGTCGCGTCTGTCGCCCTGGACTGGCACCCAACACTGTTGGCGGTACCAGGTCGCATACTCTCATCCTTCATGGCCAGGACACGTGGATGGTCTGCCGACTCGCGAGCGTACGGGGCAGCGTCTTGCTCAGCGGCACCTGCCGAACCAATCCTCATAAATCCGTTGGTAGTACCAACGCCACCTTCGACTTCCTGGCCGAGCGTCTTAAAGCCCTGTCCGGCCTTGCCCACACCGCCACGAAGGCCTTGGCCGACTTTCTCCAAGCCACCGCCAAGAAGGCCAAAGCCGAATCCCTTGCGGTCATGCCCGTCATCGCCGTCCATGTGGACTTCGCTGTTCCGCCGATTCTCGCTTTCCTGGTGTTGATCGACTGCTTCGCTGACATCGTGTGGGACGTCCTCCTGGACGCCAGAGCTAACACCCTGGCCTGCTTCAGCCATACGATGGGCATCAGCGTCTTCTTGTTTGCGCCTGCGCTCGAGATCGGCCTTGGTAGGTGCGCTGCCATGTGCCGCTTTCCGAGCCTTCTTCTCATCCTTCTTCCTTTGTTTGAGCTGGTTCTTCTTGGCCATTTTGATGAGATCGGTCTCGGCTGACTCGAGCTGCTTGTGGATCTTGGTTCGGAGCTCGATCTTCTCCAGGAGCTGACCCAAATCTCGGTTTAGCCAGACATTTCGGATGCCACCCGGGAATACGTCAAACAAGCCCCTGATGCCCTCTTCACTGAGCCACTTCGGCGGCACGTTATTGACGAGAACTGTGGTGGCGGAAGCGCGAAGCCGATGCTCGGCGCTGGTGAGGTGGTCCTGGCGGATTTTGATGTAGACCTTGAGTTCGAAGTAGAAGACAGTGCACACCCAGGAGATGACAATGAGCGCGAGGATCAGATGGGCCCAGTGACGGCTCGCGTTCTTGGGGGAGATGTTCGACATGGTGAGGGTGTCCAGGCCTCTGGGGGGACCGTTATCCGCTGTTTCGTTCTTCCGTCTGTCATTGCTACCGATGACATCCTGACCCTCGCCACCGATGTAGTTGATCGGCACCAGTATGGGGATAAGAATGCACATCATAGGAACAAAGATAATGAGGAGGGTCTTGAGGAAGCGTAGAAAGAAGTAGGCATCTAGGCCACACCGCCTGATGATGTCGCGGTCACTGAACGTCCATAATGTCTTGATCAGTTGTATCGGGTTTCGTGGTGGAGATTCTGTTCTTTCGCGCTCGGGGGCAAGGTATGTTTTGGGTTTGCTGGAAGGTGGTCAGCAACAGGAGAAACCAAACTGTGGTGGGCGGGCCAATACTGACAAGATGCGGGCGAGTTTGTTCCGCAGCAGGAGGAATACGCTGATCTGGACCGCGAAAATGATCACGGACGCCGCGAGGGCAGCCAAGAAAGCATTGAGGCCAGTTCCTTGCCTTGATTGGGCGCTACCGATCGAGCCATCGACCTCGCTATCTGCCATGGTCGCTGCAAGAGGCGCCCTCTAGGGTCAAACAGCCCTCGTTCTGACCCAGTCGGAGCGGTTCGCGATGCTATCGTGGAGAGCGGGCAGCGTGCCAGTTGCGCCTCGTTCGTGTGCGTATTCTGCTCGCGTGACTCTGTCGAGAAAGCACTCCACTCTATCGGATCGAATCGGGCGGGGCGAAAATGTTGTCGATGTCTTCGTGGTAATTCGGTGTCGTCGAGGTGTTGGTTGTGCTTCGGCACAATAGAACGATACGCTGTAATGATACAAACGAACGAGCGCTGAGAGATAGGAAACACAGGGTTGATTAGAGCGATCTTAGGTGGTTAGGAAAGAGGTGAAGAGAAATGTTGGAAGGGCGGAGCTTCGTAGGGATGTACTTAGGGAGTTGGGGGGAGGTCGTCGTCACTGGTGTTCAGTTCGTCATTCCCCAGGCCTCCTGCAGGCATGGCACAAAGCTTTGACGATGAGGTGCGACTTCCCAATCAAGAGCCCATTGAATTGTCGCGCCGGTTGCTCTTGGCCTTGAAAGCGGGTTGAGGCCCACTGATTGGTCAGATCCTGGGACAGGGACCAAACCTTGGAAAGAACAACTGGGGCCGGTGACATCAGCGGCTTCATTGGCCATGGAGACGTTTGTCCGAAACAAGCCCTTGCCCCTGAGAGCGCACCCTCCCGCCTGCGCGACGCCTGAGGACGCCCCACATCACTTTGGTTCGTCAAAGACGGGCTTCTTTGCCGCCATCGTAGTCCCTTCAAGAAGACGATTCGATTTCGGGTCGCCTTTTTGGCGACAGAGGCAGAAATAGATCCGCCGCGCGCTTCTCTATTTTCGCCGCTCAGCATCTGCGAAGTCTAGGCCCATGCTTTTGATCGCATTTCCTTTGTTGGCGCTTACCCAGTATCACGAATCGCGAGATGCTCCTCAGCAAGCCCCCCTGCCAACTCGGCCAGACGCTTGCCAGCACAAGGGCACAGCAAACATGGTTTGTGTCGTATCCGAACCCGAGATGACTGGGGACGACTCAGGCTAGCGAGATAGCATCGCACGCCGCCTCCAACGGCGGCTCCAGCACAACGCGCACCCACCATTCTCCATTTCCTCTTCGGTCAGTCAGTCAGTCAACACTCACATGATGGATCTTGGGTGGTTCAGATTCTGTCACCAAGGCCCTAGATCGGCATCCGGCGCACCACGTCTCTCGGCGAGGACGTTCCGGCTCGCAGCCACTTGCTGCTCCCCATCAATGGTGACAGGCTGTTCTGCCAGAGGTTGATTGGTAGCCAGTCACCTGATGCTGTGTCGACAGGCTGCATTCCCAGCACCCTTGCGGCATCTAGGGCCGCCCAGACATGTTGAACACGTAGTATGACGACAACACTCATTGCTCGGTAGGGGTCTTGGAAGCGTCCGGCCTTTCGACGGCGAGAAACAGCGACGGTTGAGAAGGTGGATTCTTCCCTCACCGTCCGGCTTGGCCTGACGATTCGCAGCGTGCTATCGAGCCTGGCACCGTTCACTTGACCGATGCTCATAGATCGAAGTCCAAGACGAGAGATCTGCGGGAATAGACCACGAAGTAGATCACACCATCCTGGCTGTCAGTTCGAGGCACGGAAAGCTTACCCCAGCCGTCGACCCAGATATCCTGACCCAGCACGCAGGATGCAACCCGACCCCAGATCGCCGTGTGGATTGTAATCCTCCCATCGATTATCTCGCCCGTGTTTGGTGTGTTTGGTGGAGTGTCTTAGGTCAGCAAGCACCTGGCATGTTAGCACCGACACTCAGGGTTAGATGAAGCCCGACTGCATCTGGGTTCGACCTCGGCGTCTGACATGGAACTCTTGTCCGTCTCCGCGGACCGCGGAGACAGAAGTCGGCGTGACCACATCAGTCAGACCTGTGGAGTACGAGGCCCTCAAGTCACCCAAGCCGGCCTTCATCAACTCGCGGAGCCCCACGATTAGCTTGTCCCGAACCAGTCCTGGTGTAAGCCATGGCCTAGTTGGCAATCTCCTTGCTGGAAGGAAGCGTGTATCACCTACGACAGAAGCAAGTCTTCGACATCGAAGCTAGAGTGCAGCGGCAACTTCATACTCTGAGCTACCTATCTATAACAGTCTCCTGTATTGCAACAGCTCCGCGACGTCCCATGATCAACAGGCTCCTGAAACACCCAACGACGGCGTTCGGCGGCCCGCAACCCGTGCTATGGGATGCTACCCCGTCTTTACTTTGAGTGGGCGGGTCGAGACATGGCTCCTGTCGATGGTTTACGATATTGCCAGCAGTCGAGATGCGCCCAGTCGGAATATCACATCTTGACGTAGCAGCTCCGCCGCGGCAGCAATCGTCAACATTCTCAGTGCATCGTCACAGCTCCGTAGTGTCAAGTAACAACAAGGGGTATGAAATTATCAGCCGAAGGGCTCGACGGGCCACCCGCAGGCGCAGGCGCAGGCGCGACACGCCTCTCCGAAGCGCACCGCAGCGATTACAACCAAGCCTACCAAAGAATCCTACAACCCGCCCGGAGAATCATAAGTCTCGTGCCCCCTTCCCCCGGGGGCTTCCTCCACAGCGAGAGAGGTCCAGCCGCAGCCCACCTGCCTGCCTGGTTTGATTGCCCCCCTTCGTGCCCCTCTGCTTCTGTATTGTGTTGCGTGACCGTTGCACTCCCTGGACGCCGGTGAAACATGCGCGCGCGCGAAGAAAAACAGATGAAAGGAAAATGTTGCCCGTTCGTTTCCTGGTGACGTGACGACGAGACAGGATCTCGCGCCCGTCTTTTCGTCTCCGAACGGACATGTCACGGTCGCTCCGCCGCTTAGAACATGCAGTCCAGGCAGCAGCAACACGCCAGCGCACCGGCGATACCAGCGAGGATGCCGGTGCCGGCGCCGCCGCCGCCGTTGCCGCGGTTGTCCTGGTAGTAGCCGCCCTGCTGCTGCTGCGGGGGGTACATGGGGCCGCCCTGCGGGGGTCCGTACATCTGGCCGGGCGGCGGGCTGTTGTACATGCCGGGCGGCGGGGGGCCGTAGCCGCCGGGGCCGCCAGGCGGGGGGAAGGGGCTGCCCTGGGGTCCGGGGCCGGGCGAGCCGTAGTAGGGCTGGCCGCCCATGTCGGGGCCGTTGGGGGGAGGGTAGTAGCCCTGGTTGGGGTCCTGGCCGGGAGGGGGGGTCGACTGGTAGCCGCCGTAGGCCTGTTGGGGAGGCTGAGGGCCGGCGCCGTAGGCGGGAGGGTGGTCTTCGGGTTTGGACATGGTGAAGGTTTTCTTTTGATGGACCTGGCGCGAGTCAAGGCGATGCGCGACTGGAGGATGGGGGTCAGAGAATCGCTCGTTTCCCGGATGCGCGTGTCGAGAGGGAGAGGGGGAGGTGATGGAGTTGTAGGATGGCAGATGGGAAAGGGAGACACATTACTGACAAAATGGGGGGCGAAGTCTGTCGAGCTGGTGAGCCCAGGCCAAGCCAAGCCACGGGGACGCGCACGTTCTAGCCCGAAATAGACAGGGGTCTCAACAGGGACAGGAAGCTTCTGTTCGGTCGATGTCCGGCGTCGTTAGAGTCGTGGGAAGGTGCGCGATACGAAGAAGCTTTGTAGGAGAGAAGAAAGAAATTGCGCGGCCCGCTGGGAGCGACGGAAAGAGGGCCAGAGGGACGTCCGAGATGATGAATGCGTCCATCACCAGAGGAAGGCCGACTCAGCCCCGTAGGATGCCCAAACTCGGATCGTCTCAGCGCGTGGAGGGGTTCAAAGGGTCCGGAGGAAATTGTTAGTGCACTGCCATCCAACGAGCTGCGCCACCTGTGGCCTGCCCGAGCACCTTGACCTGAGCTTCTGCAGGTGCAGATGCAGCACCGCAGAGTAAGCGCGGGGAGACTCGAGATCAGCGCCTCCACCAACAGGTGTCTGTTACCCTGCAGGATCTGGTTGGCGTCTCTTTTCTCACTCGCCGCATCTCGTCAGATCCGTGCCCCTCCTTGCAGCCTCTTCCTCGGATCCCGAAGTTCTGTCGCCTGTCATTTTTGCTCGCCGTCATGGCGGAACGTCTTCGGTTTCCCGCCGGCGACGCGGCCAAGCTCGAGGCCCAGCTCCCTTCCCAGCAGGCCGTCACACAAGCCGCGTCGAGATCGAGACCCTTTGTCACCCTGACCTTCGCCACGTCGCTCGACTCGTCACTGTCCCTCGCGCCCGGCACGCGCACCCGCCTCTCGGGCGCCGAGTCCAAGGCCATGACACACTACCTCCGCAGCCGTCACGAGGCCATCTGCGTGGGCGTCGGCACCGTCGTTGCCGACGACCCGGCGCTCAACTGCCGCATCGAGGGCGTCGGGCTCACCAACCAGCCGCGGCCCGTCATCATCGACCCCAGCGGCCGCTGGGAGGTCTCTGCGCGGAGCAAGGTGCTCGAGGTCGCGAGGGCCGGGCTGGGGCTCGCGCCCTACGTGATCACCGCGAGGACGGACGTCGACCCCGCGAGGCGAGCGCTGCTCGAGCAGCACGGCGGCAGGTTCGTCACGGTCGAGACGGACGCCGCGAGCCGTGGCCGGTTCGCGTGGCGCGACATCCTGGCGGCGCTCCATCGCGAGGGGCTCGGGAGCGTCATGGTCGAGGGCGGCGGCCAGGTCATCAACTCGCTGCTCGCCCCCGCCAGCCATGAGCTCGTCGACTCGGTCATCGTGACCATCGCGCCGACGTGGCTCGGCCAGGGAGGTGTAGTCGTCTCCCCGGACCGCGTCGAGCAGGACGGCACGCCCGTCTCCGCGGCGAGGCTGTCCCACGTCTCGTGGCATCCGTTCGGGGAAGACATCGTGCTGTGCGGAAGACTCGGGTCTGAGCAGTGACTCGCCCACTCTGCCGGATCTATCTGTTGATTCTGGCTCCATAAGTCTCCCTCCTGACGAACAGATCCTGGGGCTCTATGCCGATGTCTGCCTAGATGTCTGTGTAGAAGTCATAGTCCCTGAACTGAGCAGCATATTCCCCTTCTCCATGCGTGGGCAGTCTGCCAACATTCTCTGTCTTGTCTACAGCTCCAACCAACGATTCGATAGCCGATCCGATGTCCTCTGTACATCGGCTAGATCGCCTCGAAAGTCACATGCCGTAGCGGGCTGGACTGTACCCGCCGTGGTGGGATCGAATGATATCACAGCGGCCCACAGGCGCTAGCGATGGCGGTAGGTGCTGGGGGGAGTGCCTGCCTTCCTCACCTGGGTACCTGCCTGCCTTTACTCACCTAGGTCGCCCACGGCAGGGAAGGCTGAACCCCGCAGTGTGGTGCACTAACGCCGCTTCCCGGTACCTGACTTGTCGCTGCCCCTCCCTCATCGTCACCGGGCCCCTCCGTCCTCCGCCTTGGACGCTCAGCTCACAAATTCTTCAACTCCAACGCATTTCCTGCTCAACATCGCGAGCTCCCTCTTTCTCTTTCCCTCTCCCTCACTTTCTCCTCTCCTCCCTGCCTCTGCTCTCCCTCGACACAGCTTCCAGGCGCTTCAAGAAGCCCCCCGCAAACATCACCATGGCGTCCTCCACCCTCCCCACGATCACCGTTCTCGGTTCCCTCAACATCGACATCACCTCCTACGTCCCCCACCACCCCCTCCCCGGCGAGACCCTGACCTCCAACGCCTTCGCCGTCTCCCCTGGCGGCAAGGGCGCCAACCAGGCCGTCGCCTGCGCCAAGCTCTCCCGCGCCCGCGATCACGCCACCAACTCGGCCTCCACCGCCGCCATCGTCTCCATGGCCGGCGCCGTCGGCGACGACTCCCACGGCGCCCTCCTCCTCTCCAACCTCGCCGCCCACGGCATCGACACGTCCCACATCGCCAAGGACGCCGCCGCCACCGGCACCGCCATCATCATCGTCGACGAGCCCACCGGCC
Organism: Verticillium zaregamsianum; assembly: GCA_002851755.1. Taxonomy (NCBI): domain Eukaryota; kingdom Fungi; phylum Ascomycota; class Sordariomycetes; order Glomerellales; family Plectosphaerellaceae; genus Verticillium; species Verticillium zaregamsianum. Next base: position 2,761,058 of record NMXM01000003.1, on the reverse strand, counting down.
AGAACCGCATCATCCTCTCCCCCGGCGCCAACCACGCCCCCGCCATCACCGCCCTCGCCTCCCTCCCCCAGTCCACCCGCCCCGACCTGCTCGTCATGCAGCTCGAGATCCCCATGCCCACCGTCCTCGCCGCCCTCCAGACCGCCAAGGCCGCCGGCGTCCCCGTCCTCCTCAACCCCGCCCCCGCCCAGCCCCTACCCGCCGACGCCTACGACAACCTCGCCCACCTCGTCGTCAACGAGACCGAGGCCTCCATCCTCTCCCGCCTGCCCGAGTCCGAGCTCGACACCCCCGAGGGCTGCCGCCGCGTCGCCCAGTGGTTCCTCGACCAGAACGTCCAGAACGTCATCATCACTCTCGGCGGCCGCGGCGTCTTCTACGCCGACGCCCAGGGCCGCCACGCCCTCGTCCCCGCCGAGAAGGCCACCGTCGTCGACACCACCGCCGCCGGCGACACCTTTGTCGGCTCCTACTGCGTCGCCGTCGTGCGCGCCGCCAAGGAGGGCGTGTCCTTCGACATTGAGCAGGCCATCCGCACCGCGAACCACGCCGCCGCCAAGACGGTCGAGAGGAGGGGCGCCCAGGACTCCATCCCCTGGAGGGACGAGCTGATCTAAGCGGCCGCTCAGAGGCACGCGGCGAGCTGTTTGAACGTGGCCGCTCGTGATCTTAGGGTTCTAGACGAAGCATGATGAAGGATGAAGTCAAAAGGAGGCATCTAGTCCAGGGTCGGTTATGAGCCGTAGTTGCGCTCGGGTCGGATATCTTGGAATGGACGGAAAAGCAGGGGACACGCTTACGAGCACCCACGAGCGCCAGGTAGATATTTGGGAGGGGAATACCACTCAGACGTACTCATCCAGGCTCCAGGAAGGAGCCTTGTTTATTCTCCAAAGCTACAGCCGGGTGTGCATATGCATTTGTCTTACGGGCTTGCCCAATGCCATCACCACCAGTTTGTCCAACTCCACCGGCCCCCATCATTCTTCCCCCTCCCGCTATCCCGCCTCGCCGCCACCTGTCCCCCCTTTCGGGGTTTCACCCCCTTTCCGGACTCTCGGCAGCTCGCAGCCTCGACACGCAGGGTCCCCGTCACGGACGGCGTCAGGGATCCATCCAGGGTACTCGCCGCAGCAGAGGTCCGGCTCCGCAGCGTCGTCTCCGACGCCCCGGCGGTCTCCCCAGTCGCGCCCGGTTCCACGGGGCTCAGTCGCGCCCGCCCCCTCGGCCCCCCCCCTGACGCCCTGCGAATGTCAGTCCACGCCGTCTTTGCCTCTTCCGGCCGCCTGACGGTCGCGTTCTTCGCCAGGCTGGTCTCTCGATGCGGCACCCGCAGGTGGCCGGGCGGCGCCGTCTTGCGCCCGTCGCACGGCGACTCAACGGGGCTGCGGCTGCGGCTGTAGTCAGAGAGGCGGTCCCCGCGGGCGCTGAACTGCCGAGGGGGGCCGGGACGGAGCGTCGCGGGGTGGCGGGTCAGCATGCGGTGGATGGCGTTGGCGGCGCGGTCCGGAGGCCAGTGGGCCGTGACGACGTCGAACAGGGGGTTCGGGGCCGGGACGGGATGCGGGCTCCACGGCGAGCGGCGGTCGTGGCGTTTCAGGCACGCCGTGGCTGTTGTCTCGAGACGGGTCTGGCACGACGTGACGCCGCTGCCGTCGAAGGAGGGCCCCGAGGGAGACAGCTGGGGGAAGGCGGTGTGGGCGTAGGTGAGGCGGATCGAGAGGTAGTCGGTGTGTGAGCTGCCGAGGCGGTACTCGAGATCTTCCATGAGTTCGTCCGACGGTTGGCGAGAAACGGATATCGACGACGCTGCGCTTAGAGACTGTGGCCTTAGGTGAATATGAACGAGGATGAGAATCGTGGAACCGGCGTAGAGGGTTCTGCTTCGTCGTCAGCTCGTTGCAGCTATGACTGGAGACAAAAGACTTGCGTTGGGATCGGATCATCCTGCAAGAGATCCATGATGGTGCTCCCCCCCAGCGGCTGAATGTCAACCGTCATGTCAAACAAAAGACCGTAGCGGAAGGGATCTGGCCGCCATCAGTCATTGTCGCCGGGCAGCGAACGTGGTGATATGGCTTACCAGGACCGGCAAACTCATACCCTCGCAGCCCATCCGTGTGATGCGAGAATGCAGGCTGCGAGTTGGACGACTGGCAGACGTGGCCGGTGACTTCAACCGCGAGCCACACTATGCTGCTGCCGTCTTCTACAGTCCGAGTCTCGGGTGTCACCGATATATGCGGCACAAGCACGAAAGCGTTCTGGTTGAGTTGCGCCGGGTATGCATGCCCGTAACCTATTGGAAAAGGCGACGGCGGGACGCTCCCAGGACCGTCATAAGAGTATTGCGCAGGCGACACGTATCCGTCCAGACCTGCAGTCAAGCCTGCATCAGAAACCTCCTTGATAGGCGAAGGGAAGTTGATACTCGGCAGGCCGCCGTTGGATCGCATGCGGGCAGTGTCTCGTTCGTGGGCGCGCGGCAGCATCATGTATGAGCGCTCGGGGCGGAGCGGTCGCAGGGCAGGGTTCGGGGAGCCGCACGGCGAGAACGGCTGCTGTCGTTTCTTTCTCACGGTCAGAGGACGATCCCAGCCCGGGTGCTCGAGAACGCTGCCGATGCTCTCCTCCGTGTATCCACTGGTTCTTCGGGAGCTTAGGCTGCTGATTTCGCTGTTGTCGCTCCCTCGTATCTGTCCAGAACGTCGCTTGATGACGCGTAGAGGCGCCGGCTCGCCCGAGGTGGGAGTAGTATCCAGTTGTGCCGCATCCATGGTCAGTAGATTCTGCTTGATAGCCGATGCAGGGTGGTTAGAGGGCTGCTGTATTATGTGTGATGGAGTAGCCTCGAGTCTCTGTTGTTAGGCTTCGGTCAGATGGCACGAAGCCCTCGCGCTCCATGTGCATTCGCTGGGTGGAAAGATATGTCAAATCCATTGGCTAAGGTTCTAAGTGCAAGTAGGTGCTGCCCAGGGGGCGGGTATTGAAAGTTCAGGCAGTGCTTCCCAGAGTGCGCAGCAAGTTGTCCTTGACGACGCCGACGTCATTCTCCTCCATGGGGAGAAAGTGAATCTGGCGAGCAGGTCAGCACAACGCGATTGCCCCTTCGCGTCGAGGGGTGGCACTCACCAGATCATCCCCGGCAGCTGCTCCGCCGTATAAGACCGGCTCAGAGAGCGAAGCAGCGATTCCCTTCTTGACCCGATCCTCCCAGACCCCGGCCCAGTTCCACTGCCCCGGGTCTCTAGAAGACATGGCCGGTGCCGGTGCCGCGGCAGCCGCGACTGGAGCGGCAGGTTCGGTTCCTTCAGTGACGGATCCCTGGTCCTCAGCCTCGGGCTCAGCACTGGCCTTCTCGCCCTCCTCCTGCGGAACACCAGCAGCTGGTGTGGCAGTCCCGGACAGCTTCCCCAACTGGCGCTGGCGCGTTCGCCAGGCGTGCCAGGCGCCCGGGTTCCCGGCCGCCTCGAGCGGCACCGAGTCGAGCACGGCCTCGTCGTCGAAGGTGCTGCGGATGTACTGCAAGACCTCGTAGGTCGAGATCGAGGTGCTGCCGTCGCCCGTCGTCGTGGGGCCAGTGGTGGCCCTCGAGTCTGGTGTCGTGATGGCGCTGTTGCTGCCGCCCTTGGCCGGTGTCGCGGGCGGCTGTGGCTGCTGGCCGCCGCTGACCTGCCGAGCGTTGGTCGTGCTGCTGCGACCTCTCCTGCCGAACCAGCCGGGGAAGCCGTGGCGGAGCGAGAAGCCGCCCGGTGGGAGGCGTTCGTCGTCTGTGGCGCTGACGGTGCCGTTGTCCTGGATGTCGGTCGTGTACATGTAGGTGGTGAGAGGGGCGATGAGGGGGTGGAACATGTCTGAAGAAAAGGTGACGAGGGGCGGGAGGCGGGGATAGGTATCCGGGAACGAGATTTGAAAGCGTAGGATGGCGTTCTCATAGGGTCCTGGCGACCGTCGTCAGTACGGGCCACGGCGGGGGGGTGCAGGTTGATGGACGAGAACGAGTGTACCTCTTCTGATGAACATGGCGCCGGACCATAACGTGGCTTCGCCTGGTGTGAGGCTGACGAAGATGCCTTCGGGACAAGCCTGCTTGAGGCCGGAGCTGGGTTGGCATTAGCCCGTGTTCAGGGGTACAGGTCGGCTGGGAGAGGGTCTGGGACACATACAACTCGGCGAGGAGATGTTGCCGCCTCAGCGACGGCATGCCGCCGAGGTTCAGTGTCGACATTTTTGATGTTCCGGGGGCACCAACGAGGCTCTCACATTGCTTGTCGACTCAAGATGATGATGAGATTCAAGATGAGATGGCCATGGTCCCTAGGTACGTGTTGTCGCGAAGCTCCGACACCACACCCAACCAGGCCAGGGCGGTGAAACCTGGCGGTGAGGTTCTGCCGCCAGTCAGGCCGTCTTATCGTTATCAGCCAGGTTGATGTGGCGGGGTTGCTCACAGTGCGCACTGGCAGGAGGCGGGGTAGTCGACGGACCTGCCTGCCATCCGAACCAGCCCCTCAGACCTCCCTGGACGCGAGCTGAGCTCGGATCCGAGAACCACCCGCCCGGAGGAAACGGTCAACACCAAGAGTCAAAGATACTTGTTGGCTATGTATCGCCAGACCCTAGTCCCTTTCAATGCAGTCATCAAACACCAAATCTATTGAAACGACGTGTCGCTCGCATGCTTGTGCCACCAACCGGGGAGAAACCACAGCCCCGGGTGTGACCATGAGAACATCCATGCTGGTGGCGTGACATCAACAGGACGTTGGTCTGGCGGCCAGTGCCAGCCTCCATGTTCGTGCACTCGCTTCCCATAGGCCAAGACCCTGGCTCATACGGTCAAGAGAGAATGCAATCCAAGGCCCGAGGAGACAAGTCCGGTAGCCCATGTCCATCCAGCACTGTTCACCCATGCGACCCAGCCGCTCGCGTCAGATGCGGTGCGCCCGCCAGACCCAGGCTTGACCGCGCGATGTCTCAGAGGATCAGACCCCCAGGGGGCTCACCGAACAAGCATTCGGCTCCTTCCCCCCTCCCCCGCGTCCCGCCTCACGACGACCCCAGCCGGTTCTCAATCTTGGTCCTCTCCTTCTGCTTGATCTCGGCGATCTCCTCCTTGGTGGCGTCGAACCGCGCCGTGACCTGGTTGAAGGGGTTCTCCGGGCTCTTCTCAAACTCCTTGCGCACCTTGTCCTTCTTCTGGTTCAGGCGCAGGCCCTGGCCGCTGCCGTCGCTCTCCATCTCCTGCAGCCTGCGCTCCTCAAAGGCCGCGTACGCCGCCTTGAAGCGCCTCTCGGGGTGCTTGTCGATCTTGCCGCTGTCCGTCTTGCCCGTCAGCGACAGGGCGTCGAGCGCGTTGTCGATGCCCGAGGCGTTGAGCGTCGACGCCTTGGCGCCGCCGTCGCCGTCGAGCTGCGAGAGGTCCAGCCCGCGCGTCTTCTTGGTCGCCGTCTTGGCGTTCTTGGGCGTGTTGCGGCCCGGCGTGTTGGCCTCCTCCTCCTTCAGCGCCGCCTCGCGCTCGGCCTTCTTTCGCGCCGCCTCGGCCTTCTTCGCCGCCTCGGCCTCCCTGTGCGGTCCCCGTGCGTCAGCCAGGGGTTGCGGTCGTGGAGAATGCGGGAGTGGCGAGGTCCGCGGGATGGGCGTCCGAGGAACGCTCGCCAGGGACCTCATGGAGGGGTTTCTCTCTGCTCACTTACTTCTTGGAGCCGTCCTTGCCGCCCTTTGCCCAGTCTGCGTCCTCGACAGCGGCCTTCTTTGCGTTGTTGGCGGCGTCTTTGGCTGCGGCGGCCTCGGCCTTGCGAGCGTTACCCGCCACCTTCTTGCTGTTCTCGGCGCCCTTCTTGCCAGCCATGGTTGCGGAAGATGGTCGTGACTCGCGTGGGGAGTGGTTCGGTCAGTCGGTCGAGGTTCTCTGGCGGATCGCCTGCTTTGAGGGCTGTCGTCTTTTGATGTCTTGAGCGGTGAGGTAGTTGGTGGTTGGAGGTGTAGTCGGGCGAAGAGTCACGCCGGGTGGTGGTTGTGCGGAATTTGACAAATCATGGACAGACAGCTTCTCGGGCTCCAGCAGTAGAGGGATTCCTATTCCTGGTTGGGCTGCCGTCATGAGGGGTGGAGACGGTGCACGCACGATGCGCCGCACTGGCTGGACCCTCTCCTCCTCCCTCAGTCTCCCCTCCCTCAATCACCCCAGCACCACGAGCCTGCGATGAAGAATTCTAACAGTCTATTGAAGTACATAGGAAAACCCCTTTGACTCTATGATTACATACAAATGAGATTGGCCAGACGTGGTGGGCCGCACCGTCACTGTCCCCCTTTCTTCACGCTCCCTCGCAGCCCCATCACGAACGATCTCGTCGACCACCCCTTCGGCACCCTCATCGCCCAGTACAGCAGCAACGCAGCTCCCACGTTGAAACCAATGTAAACCCACATGAGGCCGTAGTTGCGCCACCTCTCCCCGTAGTCCGCGTTGATCGTCGCCAGAAACGCGTCCGTCGATGCCAGGGGGCAGAACTCGCACATGTCCGTCGCCGTCGCGTTCATGACCTCGCCCCCCGCCATCTCCTGGTACGGCGCGAGATACTCTCCGCAGCTGGTGCCGTTTGCCGGGGCGAATCGCAGCAGCTCGAGGTCCGAGCACTGCACGGCGTTGTGGGCGAGACCCGTGGAGAGCAGCCCGCTGACGAGGTATGTCAAGGGGGACACGCGGTACATGAACTTCCAGAAACCCGGCAGGGCATCCATGGGTACAATGACACTGAGAGTATGTCAGTCTTGTTCTTTTGGGGGGATCAGGCTCGTACGCACCCGCAGAAGATGAGCGTGAAGGTGAAGAGAAGCAGAGCTATAGTTGCGCCGACTTCCGCCATCTCAACACCGGCGACGACCATGGTCGCGAAGGTGGACTCGAAGAGCATGAAGGCCCATAGAAATAGAAACATCAGGCCGCCACGCTCGGCAGTAGAGTCCGTCGGCTCTGCGTTGCGGTGCATGCCGACCAGGTAGTAAAATGTAAGATAGATGAAGAGACCGGCGAGCGAGTTCCAGGGCAGCTCCACAAGAATGTTGACAAGCATGAAAACGATCCAGGAGTAAGTCCTCGATGCTCTCTCTCTCGCCTCGTACAGCTCCCGCTGTAGGATGAAGTGAGGCATTGATTGGTAAACCAAGAACGCGAAAACGACCAGAAGCATGAAGAGGGAGAACATCTGGTTCTGCAGCCCCTGCATGGAAAGTTCTGCGTCAAAGAAAGAGACGCCAATGAAAAGAGCCTATTCAGAGTGTAAGATAGCCGTAGGCAAAAAGGGAGAAGGGGTTGGCCGTGGAGTCAGGGGGGCAAGACTTACGGTGCCTCCCGAAAGAATGAGCTTCGAGTAGATGTACGACGGACTGCGCCAATACTGCTGGAAGACACGAAGTGTGCAAACCTTCATTTGAGTGAAAAAAGAGCTGGCGTATGTGTCAGCGCCATCACTCTCCGGCTCACCCTGGTCTGGCTGTTGTCGAGAAAACCCTGCCAGCTCAGCGCGCACCGCCTCGCATTCCTGGCTTTCCTGCCAGGTGAGCGGCCAGTCTCTGTTTGCCTTCGACCCAGGCGCAGCACCAATGACTTCGAGCATCCACTCGGCCGGGTTCTCGTCGGCATCGCAAGCTCTGGCTCCGTGCCGTTCAAAGTAGTTGATGAGGAGCTGTGCGTTGTCTCCCAGGTCGCCAAAGTAGACGGTCTTACCGCCAGCAGCAAGGAGCAGCATGCGATCGAATTGCTGGAAGAGCATCGCCGAGGGCTGATGAATGGTGCATAGAATGGCCTGGCCATTGTCAGAGAGCTTGCGGATGAGAGAGGCAATCGACCACGCCGTTTGGCTGTCCAGACCCGATGTGGGTTCGTCGAGAAAGAGGAGAAGATCGGGCTTCGCAGCAAGCTCGACCCCGATCGTAAGTCGTTTTCTCTGCTCAACGTTCAGACCTGCCAAGCACCGGTCAGTCCAGCCCGCTTAGGTATGAACATCCTTCTTACCTTCACCCGGAACACCGACGATAGCATCAGCATAAGCCTCCATCTCAAGGAGCCTGATGGTTTCTTCCACACTGGCGTACTTTTCGCTCTTGCTGACCGTCAGAGGCTGGCGTAGCATTGCGCTGAAACGCAGTGCTTCTCTGACTGTTGATGTCGCCAGATGAATGTCCTGCTGCTGGACGTAGCCCGTCTTCCGCTGGAATGATCTGCCCCGAGGAATACCATTCACCGAGATGTCGCCACTGACAACACCCATGGTGACACGGTTGGCTAGCACGTTGAGCAGTGTTGTTTTGCCGGCCCCAGATGCGCCCTAACATGTCAGTTATCTCCGTTCACGAGGTTAAGTTCAGGCCTCCTTACCATCAATGCTGTTAGAGTCCCGGGTCGCACCCAACCATCCACGCCATCAAGTATACGGCGCGGTTGTCCCTTGATGGTGATATCATAGCATACGTTCTTCCAATGGAAGACATTGCCGTGCCCCCGAGTTAGGGGGCGCATCTCTCGTGTGTTGTTACTCTGGGTTCGTTCGATGTTACCAGGCTGGTCCGCGACCACGGCACCGCCAGACTCCTCGTCTGCCGGGATATGCCTCGCTGCTTTTCGTGGGTTATTACCGCGTCTAAAGACGAGAATTTCACCTTTTGAACCGTCCATTGACAGAAACTCAGCCGCAAGGATGTAAACAACCAGGAAAGTCAAGATGTACGCGATGAGAATCCCGAAGTTCCTGAAGACGGCACAGTGTCAGTGGACCTTCTGGGTAAACGGCTAGTACAAAGCCTTCTAGTGATGATCACATACCTCCATATGTGTGACTTTGAGTACCCATAGGTCGCGCCGATTGCAAGGTCGCCGTCCACGAAGTCGGCACCCGGCTCGGCTCCGGGGACTGAACAGGTACGCTCGGAGGGTGAGGCGTCAGGATATGCCGGGACGAACGACGGGCAAGGGAACTTGCGGCCCGTGAACTCGTTCGCCATGATCGCCTCGAAGGCGTATCCGATTGGGTTCAGGTAGTTCAACCAGCGAAGCCAGCCCTGCATCATACGAGTCGGCAACACAAACCCGGTGTAAATGATGAGCCCGAGGATGAAAATCGCGGCCGGCGTCAAGGCTTGATGAATCGTGCGAGAAGTCTGGCCGATTGTGCGGAGGATCATAGACATTGTCAGCGTGCAGGTGAAGCCGAAGAGGAGGAAGGTGAAAAAAGCCCCGGCTTCCTGGCGAAGATTCGCCATGAAGTATAATGGAACATTGAAGGCCATCGTAGAGAGAATCTTGGATGGTAGATCGCAGATGACAGAGGACACTGCCTCCGAGAAAGGGTGGTAGAGAGCATATCGAGCATGCTTTTCAACGATTGGGCGCTGGACGTAGAGTGCGATGATCTGAATGTTGCGTCAAGATGTGTCTCCAGTTGTTCAATGGATGTTTCAATCTTACCTCCAGAGCGCTACTCAGTCCATTGAACAAAATTGCAAAAAACAACAAGACGGCTCGAGTGTTGATGCTATCCGCTGTTGATGGTAGCTGGTAGAAGACGCTCCCCAGAACGAGCGAAATGATGCCATTCCCAGCAACCGTTACGATAAAGAATAGCTTCTCCGCCAGGAGCCTCTGATACCCGCGGGTCATGCAAAGCCATATCTGCATTGGTACCGAAATGGTGTAAGGAGACTTCGGGCGCCTAGCTCAGGTCAGGAAACCTGGTTCATCCTTTCGATGGACATTTCTTACATCAAAGAGGACTGTTGAATCTTGCGTGTTGCAACAAACTTCTCAATCTCCGTGCCATCCAGCGGATGTTGCTCCTCGAAGGAAGCAATGTCTCGCATCAGATCAGCTCGCGCAAGGCTGTTCTTCCAAGCTTCCGCAAACTCGTCGGGGGTTCTAGGTACTCTGTCTTCAGCACCAGGCTGCGGAATTCTCTCGGCTGGGTTGGTCAGGGATGTCAGGAAGTCGGCTGTTGTTTGCCTTTCGGGGCAATGGTAGCCCATCTCGAGGAAGTAGCGCTTAGCAAGATTTCCTGGGCCGAAGTAGATCTGTCGCCCTTCGTACAACACGGCGACCTTGTCAAAAGTCTAAAGGGGTCAGCACGTTCGCAAGTACAGTCTGTGCCCGTTGGACATACATCGTACGAAGGCTGAGAGGCCTGATACATGGCCACAATGGCCGATGTTCCCGCCATCTCCGTGCTCAACTTCAGAGTCTTCGCAAACTCGAGGGCTGTGGCGCTGTCGAGGCCCCTCGTGCTGTTGTCCCAGCACTGAATGGGGCTCTGATTCAATGTGACTTCGGCGATGCTGACACGCTTACGTTCCCCGCCGCTGACGCCTCGAACATAGTCGTTGCCGACCTTGGTGTTGACGGTATGGGAAATGCCAAAGACGGCCATGACAACATCACGCAGGTGCTTTGCGTAGTGCTGACGGCTGACGCCGGGAAGCCTGTTGTAAGGTGTTCTCGCCAAGGCAGCGAACTGCAGTGTCTGGCCGACAGTTAAGTGCGGAAAATGGACATCCTCTTCGGCTTGGTAAATAACCTCGCCGCGAAATATCTTCTGCATTGCGTCCATTGGTATTCCTGTGTTAGTTTTGGCGATGTCAGCAACACAGGTCTGCTTCTGGGAACCTTTACACGACAGTAAAAAATCTTGGATCGAACCTTGATAATTGAGGCTTGATCCAGGTCCGAGGTGAAGGCCTTTGGTCTCTCCAGCAATTGTCTTGAGTAACGTGGACACACCGCTTGAGACAGTAAGTAACAAAACTTGGAGAGGGTAGAAAATGCGGTACCTTCCGGGGCGGCCCAGGACCAAGAGCATCTCGCCACTCTTGATAAGACCATCGAACTCCCTCAAGATGTCAATCTTCTGCTGGCGATTGCTCACCCACTGCTTCACGAGCATCGGTCCTTGTAACAGGACATTGAGAACATCTTTCTGATAGTCTGTATCACTCCCAAACCCATGAACGCTGAGGTTGCGATATGATATTCCAGCCGTATGGCGAGGATACTTTTCAGGATGAGTACTAGAATGGCGTAGAAGAGCTGAAATCCATTCCTTTGCGTCAAATTCCAGGGAATTGGGGTCAAGGGTTGGATGCGACGAGAGAAAAGGGTTGATGCTGGGGTCGGCCCGGGAGGTCGTGCGGACGAGGCCTAGACTGTAAGATCGCACCACTTCGTTGAGGCCTTGCTGGCTCTCGATGAAGTTTGGTCGTGGACGCGACTCTTCTCGCTTTGTGCCGTCTTGCAGGGTGGTGTCGGAGCCAGCCACCGAAGCTGAGGTCGTCTGGCTTTGCTCGGCCATTGCGATTTGTTGCGCTTGTAAACCAAGACACTGAGTCGTAGCCGGGCAAATACAGGAGACAAGAAAGTACCGAACTGATTTACTGACAGACAGAGGAATGTGGGAGAGGGACACACTTTGGTATTTACGATCTTGAGCTTTGTACCAAACGCCAAATTTCTATGCCGTCCATGGCAGGGGTGTGAGTTGGATCTTGCCATGACGCGGAGAGCAGCACAGAACCCGTCACCGACCCGCTCCAGTCTCCGAGGGGGAAACGCGAGATTCGATCTCGGTATAACAACATCGAATCCTGGCGTGAAAGATGGCATGTCGTGATGAGCTGGAAACCCCGAGATGTGAGGCTTGTGGCGAAGCGTTGCCGGATTAGGAATGTCGGACCCGAAGTTTCGCGTGTGGAGACCTGCCACCTCGACTCCGACATTCTGATCTAGACAGCAACTCGACGAGGGCCCCCTTGGTTTTCTTCCTTCACAACGTCATCAATGCTTGTTCATCCTCTCAAGACTCATAAGACCCGAGTAACCCCATTCAAGCATCCGCCGAGAACTTCCCCGAGGCAAAGATGTCTTTTCAGCCGCCCACCGAGGTGGCCAAGATGCCTGCGAGCCAGCTACCCTCCACTGGCCTCGGAAGACGGAATCACAAGTCTTGTGACGCCTGCCGAGCTCGCAAGGTTCGATGTCCGGGTACGTTACCATGCCACATGCCGAACCCGAGCTTGCTTGATGCGAATAATTGCTGATTGCCCTGCAGGCCCGGCCGGTCCGGATCTCGGACCATGCGCGACCTGCGTTGTAAGAACCCTGGGCCACGGCCCATCAAGCACGCTCCGCGCATGATTGCTGACCTTCTTGGATCACCGTAGCGGCGGAAGAAAGCCTGCCACTTCAGTTCAAAGAAACTTGCGCATCGGAAGAATGGTAGGGCATCCCGATTTCGGACCGTTTCTGCCTTGTACCGTATTCTGACCTCACCAGTCGCAGAGCAGTTCTTATCCCCTAAGCGGACACCGACATCCAAACCAAGCACCCCAATTGTTCCCATTGACGATGTAAATCCTTCGGGCACATCACTTCTGTCATCAGATACCCTTTCCAGGAAGCCACCATCCAAACCGTCCTCTGAAGAAGACAGCCAGCAGAATACACTGCCGGTGCTATATGTGGATAGCTTGCTCACTAAAGCCTACGTTGCCGACGCATCAGGATCTGAAGATCAGTATCCGCAGTTTATCAGGGTATGTAATGCAGTTCTGGACTTCTTGGGCTGGCCTTCTAACAGCTGACAGGGAAACGGCATTTTCGGTGAGCCTGGAGACACTCTCACGCATCTGCAACATCCAACCTGGACTAATCGCTTCTGCAACAGGGGGAAATCACAGCCTCACCTTCTTTTCTGAATCCAGATTGTCGTCTCTTTCGTCATGTCTACGCAACACCAAGATCAACGAGCTGGTGGGCCGTATTTCCAGCATCATCGGTGGTAGGATTCAGCGCCCGCATTCCAATTCGAACATGCCGCTTGTGCGGCGAAATCAGCCCATGGAACCCTTCAGAAACAGAACCGTGGCAGCCAAGTATATCCAGCGTAGGAACTACGGAATGCCTTCAAACTAGAGTGATAAGGGTCAAATCACTGACTTTCATCAGTCTATTTCGAGCGCGTTCATCCCCTTTATCCCTTTCTCGACCGTGCTTCATTTGAGCGTACCGTCTTGAACCCAGACTTCTCCGAAGTTCTAACGCAAAGCAGAGCTTGGCTTTGTCTTTACCACTCTGTGCTGGCCATGGGATGCCAGTATGACGGCGGCGGGAGTTTCGAGCCCGGCCTTGGCGAAGGCTGGAGATTGTTCTCCATCGCTCTGGGGAGCTTTCCGGACCTCCTTCTCCAACCAGATTCGCTGTTGACACTTCAGGCTCTGACAGCCATGGCAGTGCATTCCATGGGGATCTCATGCTTGGCTGTTGAACACGTCATTACCTCGGAAGCGGCAAGACGGGCGCAGAATCTATCGACCAGCAGTTTCTCGGGCCTGAAAGCCCAGGCCTACCAGAGGACCTTCTGGTGTCTCTATGCTATAGAGAAGATGTCAAGCTTCTACTTTGGGAGAAGCTCAGTAAGTTAGCTATCTACCAGTTTGCATCAAAGGCACGTCGCGGCAAGCCTAACAGTGAGGTGCTCCAGGTGTTCGTGGATGGCGATATATCCTGCCCAATACCCAGCGTTCCCGAATCGGTCTTTGGCGACTTTGGCTGGTTTTTAGCCTTCATACGATATGCACGTGTTCTCTCCAGGGCATATTCTTCGCTCTTCTCCGTCGGCGTCGCGAACAAACCCAATAAATATTACCTCGACACCATAGACCAACTCAACCAGGAGCTGGAAGCCTGGCGCATGTCAATACCTGACAATGGCTTTCGGCCTTGCGGGCTTAGCCCTCCTTCTAACATACATTGCAGCGTCGAAAGAGCAGCCGCTGTCGCCATCCATTACTTCTACGACGGCTTGCGCCTCACACTAGCCCGAGCTACACTCCATCGTCTACCCAAGTCGGATGATACTCTCGTGTCTCTTCGGAAGAAAACAGCCATGGACACGGTCCTTCAATCTTCGCGCTCAGTGCTCGAGAAAACGGTGCTGATTGACGTCGAGTCCTACACCAGCATATGGTGAGTTGAATCCCATCTTGATACAGACCCGACTCGTCACTTGACTTGGACTGACGACGACAACTCACGAAGGATCCTTGCCGGCATACCCATCACCGGTCTTTTCGTCCTTTTTGACGTCGTCATACACAGCCCCCTGCAAGAAGAAACCCCGTCCCACCTGGCCCTGCTCGACATGGCCGGGGGCCACTTCAGTCGCATTGAATACCTCAGCCGGGGGTCTCTCCCCGGATCTCTGATATCGGAGTTCGCCCACATCGCCCGCGACTACGTCAATGACGCCCACCAGCGTCACGAAAACGGAACGGACCAAGCGCAACATCCAGCTCACGACGGGCTGTCATCACCACTGCAAGAGAGGACGGCGCAAACCCAGACTCTGCCGGGTATCGCGGAAGTCAGCACAGGGGAGAACATTACAAATGTCAGCGGAGCGGTGAGTATCCTCTATCCCTGCAATAAGAGATGTGGCCGCAAGGCTAACCTGCGGGCAAGCAGGAAGTGACAAACCCTGCATCGGCCGAGGTACCCGACTTCAGCATGGCCTTCAATGGATTACCCGATTACATGCCATCGAACACGATGATGGGTACAGACGTTATGGGCATATTCAATTACTTCCTACCCGACATGGATCCGATGTTCTACCAAGGCCTCAACGACGAGTATGACTTTAGCCAGGGCATTACCGGTAGCTTGCCTTTGGGGGAGAGTACGACACAGGCACAGGATGCCTCGTCCCATAGTGGGCCGTAAGCATGTATTGCATTGTCATACACGGTAGAGACCAGGCTTCCGAACATCTAGATCAAGCAAATCAGACATTCCAAGGCAACACTGATTACCGACTTGAGCCAATCTCGATGACTAGAGCTATAGATCCTCCAGCTATGGCCAGGTGCGTCGTAGATAATGGGGACAGTGTCTCTCGTGTGATCTAAGCGGTATCACGGCTCGGCCGTGGGTGTAGTACGGAGAAACCTAATGTGGTTATTCTCCACTGAGGTCAAGGGCCCATCAGAATCGCCGAATATTCATTAAAGGCCGCATGGCCCAATGGCAAGGCGTCTGACTACGAATCAGGAGATTGCAGGTTCGAGCCCTGCTGTGGTCAAAAAGAACATTAGTTCTGAACTACTTTTTGTTTTTGGACTGTCCAGTCGTTCAGGTTGGGTGCGACACATGCTGATGCCCGAAGCACATTGCTCTGATGATCCAAATTAACGAAGCATGGCCCGTATGTTGGTTTGGGCTTAGGCTCCTAGGATTATTCCCGCCATCCTAATGTTTTGCTCCCGAGGCGGCTGACCTATACCCCCGGTCGAATTGTCTTACAGCATGCGAGGGGATAGGCCCAACAATGAGATGAAGAATCTGGGCTTGACGAGCTGCACCTTCAAAGGACAATATCACACACAGGACCCCACTCTGCGGCCGTGCCATTGCAAAGTCCCTGGCCTCGTTGCAACGTCGTAGGGACACCAGATGCACGCACGACTGACGCCTGCATATCAACCCCAACGAAATACAAACACCTGAGGGTCGGTAGAGGAGACATGCCCCGAAAGTATCATCCCGATGCCATCCGCCTTGACCGAGAAACGCCTCAACCATTCAACGCAGATCTCGGTCAGGTCAACTGCAGAACCCTGTCCGTTCCAGGGCTGCAGCTCCTCTGTCATGGGCTGTTTCCTGCATAGTCCATGCGCCAGGCCTCCACCGCCAGCCCGAGTAGGCACCGTTGTCAGATTCCCAGTGATCCGAATTCCGGTAGAGGTCGCTGCATCCGACGGGCAAAGGCGATGCCCGCTGCAGAACTCGAGTGGTCGCTCAAATGACCTCCTCTCCCGGCGCGCACCTCAATGTCGGACGGCGGTTTCTATTGAATGACATGTCCGCATGTTTGTTTTCGTGCAAGCCACGCTGCACATGAAGCAGCGTGTGGCGATCGCCCATCTCAGCGCGCGTGGTAACACTGCGTTGGATCTGGTGATCAAGTGACGCGACCTGGATGTCGAATTGCCGCCCATCTTCAACATTGGCTGCCTTGGTCCTGTGCCGCTATCGTCGCCAACGGCTTCAGCGGCACACTCTTGGCCACGGGGCCCTCCATATGGCCCCTCTCCCGAGGTGTTCAACTCTGCGAACGCCACGTAGTCGGGCATATATGTTCTGTTCAAAGGTCATGTGGCCATCCTGGACCAGTTCAAGGTCGACCACCTGCGAATCAACAGCGTGCGATGTAAGGCAGCGCATCCTGTATCGCATGATGCTTACTGGTATGCCATGGCAGCCACACCATGCATGCACTGGCCAGGGATCTGGCTGGAGGCAACATCCGCAGTGATCAGAGTATGACGACCATGACTATCCGATGCTTTGCTCTGACCGGTCTGCGATGGGAAGGGGAAGCAATGTGCGGAGTCAGCGGTCGAAAACGCCAGTCGGACAGGTGGTATGCTCCTCCATGGATCGCACACTTTGGAAGTCTGGCGTCCAATACCGGCATGAATCTTTTGGTGACACACAGTCGTCCCGGGGGCCAGATGCGCGTCGCATGCTCGACGCAAGCAGGACAATGGAGCCGTGGGCCCGTGTGGCGGGTGTACACTTTGTTCGGGGCGGAACGAGGGTGACAATTTGAAAATCGACAGCTCATACTGCCATCGGCAGATCCCTGTGGTCGTCTTGGACTTACTGACGATAGTGCAAATACTTACTTGCGCCTCAGCGGCTGGTCGCGAGATGGCTGGGCCGATCCAACTGCAGCCGTGGGATGGCCTGCTCGTTCAGGCATGCATGAGCCGAGACCGGTGAGAGTCGATAATCATCTCGGATTGAAATTACAATCATATCAATAATGTATGGTGTATCCCGGCGGCATGATCGTCAGGGTGCCTGCGGCGTATCGGCCGGTTACATGGTGACTGGTGTGACAACGAGACAACCTCAAGATCGGTTCTTTTTGTCAGCCACATCAGCTTCAGACACGGCCGACCGCTGCCGACAGCGCGCGTTCCCCGTCGGTCGCTCAACAAGCAACGGTCCACTTCCGGCAACATTCAGCGGATGCAGCCCAAACGGACCATTGCCACCGAGGCGACCATGGCCTGTCGATGTTGGCGCGGCTCGTGCGTGGACTGTGACTGTGCGAGATGGGCCACGTCGCCATCCTGGGTTCTGGCCCCGAGCAAGCCAGCCTGTGGGCGTATGACTGGAAGTGAAGATGCCTCACCACTTTTGCAGCCACGGATTGGCCTGCGGAGCGGCTTGGTTGCTACAGCCTGATCGTATCTGACGGTGAGGATCTCGCATGGGACCGCGCGGCGCTGTCAACATGTTAGGTGGTAATCTTGGTCCAGGCATGGTCTGGCGTTGGGCTTGGGGGGCCTTGGAAGGGGATGCAACTGTGACACGAGCAACGGAGCATCCTGGCTCGGCAAGACCATAGAGCGTTTGGTCGCCCGGCTGCCTGGCTGCTCTGCATCTTGCTGACGCTTCATGATGACCAGACGGGAACCACATGGGATCTGGGCCAATGTCAGCGCCGGCACACGATGGAGGGCCGAGCTCATTGCTTGCTTGCTTCCCCGGCCGGCGGCTCCGGCGTTGCTTTTTGTCTTACGGCCCAGAACCCCCGATCAAATCATTTCGCGAAGAGTTTCGGAGGGAAAGGAGAAAAGGAAACGAATCACAAGGCGAGGCCAAAAGCAAGAAGCAAGGAATATGGAGATGCACTGGAGTATGGAGGGAGGCAGCGACCTCTGAATCGCCTCAGCCCACTTCGGTCAGGAGCGGCCATGCCTCGCTGGACAAGCCTGGCTCGTGATACCACATGGCACACACAGTACGAACACAGCTGTACAGACTGGGGGCGGTGCGTCAGCCAAAAGAGGAAGCAAAGGAGTAGAAAGGAAGGCATGACCCAGACCTCGCCAGAGGTGGTGAGGCAAGAGCTCGTCGGACGGCAAGGGCCAAGAAGCAAGAAGCAAGAAGCAAGAAGTAGCAAGGAAGCAGGAGCAGGAGTAAGGGACAAAGAAAGAACGAAAGAAAGAAAGATTGACCCCGGCAAACTTACCTGCCAACATGAAGGACAGAGAGCATACCAGCTTGTAACGTGGACTGAGGTCTTCTCCTACGGCAAGAATGTCCAACTTTTCGGCAGCTCTTGCCTCCAGCGGTGCGCTCTTCTCATTTCGCAACTTTCCGTCCAAGTTCCGAGACAAGGGGGGGCCAGCAAAAAGCAATTCTCTTTCGACAGTACCTCGTTTCTTTTTCCTCTTCTCGCCTTCGCGGTGGTCAACAAGCTGGTCCCATTCAAGACGAACCATGGCCTCTGACGCCGACGCTACTCCGACCAACCAACCAGGTTCAGTGTTCCTACCGACGTCAACCCCCCCCCCCCCAAGGCCTCTCCCTCGCCCCGCGTTCGCCCCATCACTCGCACAAACCCAGTCTGAGCATTCCAGTGTTACAGTGCTTGTACAGCCAGAGCAACAGGCCAGCAGGGCCTATCATCCTCTGCAAGGCCTACCCGCTCGTCACATCCGGCTGGGAAGCGACGAAAGCCTGCACAGGCCCCCAAAGCTCAACTCTCCTGCCACTCCGGCCGTCTCGCATGATCGCCCTCGTGAGCTACCCTGTTGCTCGTCAAATTCCCCGCCAATTCGACTCGCTTCGGCGGCCCAGTTCCCCGTGATGAAGGGTAGCTGCGAATCACGAGCCCTACGCATCGACTTGCGATTGAAATGTCCACATCCGCGAATTGAGTTTGCAGGGGAGGCATCAGCCAGCGCTTGGCCACACCACCCTTTTTGCCTGTTGGCCAAGCCCCGTCAGTTCCTCCTCTGCATCCTACTGTCCCTTTTCTCCCTCGAGCAATCGCCTGATGGTGACTGATTGTTGGCGCAGCCTGTAGCTCGACTCCTGCAGCAGCGTTGCAACTGAATGCTAGGAGAGAGGCCGAGGCAACGCATCGACGAGCGCTAACGTAGGACTCCTAGGGGGGGGGGGGGGGGGGGGGGGGGGGGGGGGGGGTGGAACGGGATTGTACAGTGCAGAGCTCGTTTACACAGCCCCCCCTTTCCTTCTGAATCAGGAAGTGGGACGGAACGCCTGGAGAAGCCGAAGAAGAATCGAAGCAGCACAAAGCGTCTGCCAAACCATGTCAAACCGCCAGGGGGTCGGAGGCCACCAGCGAGGCCAGGATGTCCAGTGGCTGCCCGGCAAACCCGAGAAAACT
Source organism: Verticillium zaregamsianum (assembly GCA_002851755.1). Lineage (NCBI taxonomy): Eukaryota > Fungi > Ascomycota > Sordariomycetes > Glomerellales > Plectosphaerellaceae > Verticillium > Verticillium zaregamsianum. The sequence continues at coordinate 2,741,805 of NMXM01000003.1, read as the reverse complement.
TCTGAAACCAGGACCCATCTGCTCAACGCTTGCCCCCAGCTCTCATCGCAGGGGCCCATCCCTGACCTGTCGGGGGCCAATTTCTTGGAGCGACCCGTTCCTGGTCCTGACAGCTCGAGCGATTACTCGACAGCCCATCGGATTCGAACCATCCCTCTTCTCGGTGCCCACTTGGCCTCCGGCTTCGACGAACACATCCCCAGCCATTCGGCTCCCCCCCTTGAATGGAGTCGCCACGCCTAGCGTGGTCCGTTCGCTGTGCTGCGTCGAAAGAGATTCTCTCGCGGGCCTGTCCCCTGACGTTCCGGGCGCCTGGGTCTAGAGGACCTTTCACTGACACGCGGCGATGTAGACTGGAGTACCCCCACCATCGGCTCTCCCTCCCACGCCCATTCTCTCGGCTTGGCTGGACTCGCTGACCTCGGCAACAAGGCGTTCCGACCGACATACAAACTGGCCGATGATCAACATGAACCAAGGGCTGTTGCCATGGATTCGAGTGGTCATGTGCTCACCTCCCATGTCTCTTGTTCATTGCTCGTTGAACGAGCACAGGCGTCTTGGCGAACGGAAACGGTGACGGGACAGATGAGGCGAGCAATACCACTCACAGGCCGTTGAGAAGTGACGTGCCCCAACCGACCTCGAGCGCCCAGGTGTCCGCAACAAGCAGGCTGTATCCACCTCAACGAAACTCATACCAAGAGTGCAAGAAACATTCTGTCGTCACGTTCATACGTTGGAAACTAAGACAAGGTGTGCCGTCTTGGGTCTTCAATACGGACAGCTCGCTCGTCTGCACAGCACACGCACGACGGATGAAGATACGCCTTCACCATCCCCGATATAGCTGACGGCGACACCTGCATGACATACCGACATGCATCCACCCCGTCGTTGTCACATACCCAGACAATACCCATGAAACATGGGCAATTGCGTCCGCAGACACTTCACTCATCTCCACTGGTGGGAAAACATCTCCTTTAATGTGCATTTGCACTTTTCGCGCCCGATGACCCATGTATCGGACAGCTCCTCAAGCTCTTGGATAGTAAGAAGAGCTTAAGGAGCATGCCAGGATCCTGCCATTGCACAAGTACTTTGGCAGTACCGCAGGAGTTTGGGGGCGAAAGAACCCAGGACCTGAGTGTTCGGCACCACTTCCGGCAGTCGCCTGACGGACCCAGCCAAATGGTTTGCACGGGGCGCCTTGCTAAACTCTTCTCGGAACCCGAGCTGAAGATCCCTGAACCCGGCCCCCCCCCCCCAGAAAAACAAAAGCCAATTTCCCTCACGCGGGATCGATCACCGCCATTTCCTTTCGCGACCCAGGAAGAAAAGTCGCGGATGAGTCCCGGTCAACCGGTCAGGCCGGTCGAGCTGAGAAGCTGCCTGCGCCATCGTCAAGGAAGCTCGATCAAACCAGTGACACGGCGCGGTCTTGGATCGTCCGAATCGGAGACCTGCTTGCAAAAGGAATGCGGTCGGAGGTCTTCTCGGTGGTTTTGGGTGGCTGACAGGACCGGTGTAGCAGCCAACCCTGGAAGAAGTACCTCGTGTCGTCGACTGCTGAGGCTGATCGGACGAGGATATGAGCTTAGCTTTTGTGGCAGAACGATATGCACTCTCGAGCACAGATTCCAGCCATGCCACATGGTCAAGGCAGGGACTAGGCATGATGCCTCTCGTACTGTGCATCAGTCGGTCTTCCACGATCCTGAAGACTGCTTGCTCATGGGATATCGAGGATGGGGATCGGAGACACACTGCTGGCATTCAACCTCCGCCTCTCGACCGAGCTGAGCTTTTGGGTTCATACCGTCCTGTTCTGCGACGAATCCCGACGAATCCATATCTCAACTCACTCCCGCAAACAGTCTCCAGAGTACACCAATCGTTTAGGATGACTGAGCTCGTCATTCCCAGAACTGGTACGGCCGCCCAATTGTGTAAGCCACCGTCTCCGCCTGAGATACGTACATGTACAAGCGCGGGCGGTGTCTGCTTTGCCTTTGAGGCCAACAGCACCGACCGAACGGAAAACAAAGGCTGCTTTGGCGGCTGCGTGCAGCGGGCGGCACCCTGGCCCAACCGAACCCAAGATGTAACCTCGACACTGTCCGTTCCCAACCCTCGAACAAAAGAGGGACTTGAAACGGGCGTCGGCAGCTTCCCCGGGTTGGTCGTCCCGCTCCTTGGGACTCGTCACTCGCCACCCCTTTTGACGAACAGAGGACATAAGCACTCATCAGCTCGGCGGGTAGGGCAAGCCGGGTGGGTAGCAATGCCAATATGACAAGGTCGTCAAAACTGCTTGGGACCTCAGGAGACAACAAGCAAGCCCACCTCGGATCCGGGCATGCACCAGTCCTCAGCGCTACCTTTCCATCGAAAGAAGCGCCACGCCTTGGAGGTGCTGGTTGGTTTATGGTGGATGCTGGAGAGTAGGCGCCCAGGACGGTGTCTCCGATGACACCTACGGACGCATGTTCTAGCCTGACAAGCAGGTGCAAGGGGTACGGAACAGCCACCACAACGAAGTTGTTCGGGGCGCACCCGACGGCGAGTCGTGTCAGCAAACTACAAGCTGCATCGTGGGCAGCGGCCGGTTGCGTGGTCACGAGGACTGTGTTCATCCGTCGGGCGGCCTTCCGCGGGGTTCTGCAAAGCTTTCACCGCTTCTCGAATGACACAACGGGCCGACGTGGTCATCCGTCGTCAGTCACTCAGCCTTCGCGACCGTAGACGACTCATCAGCGGAGCTCTAGATCTTGTATCAGAGTGGTCAGAACTGGTCGGGTCCTGCCATACGGGCAACAGTCACCAGCACACCTCCCGGGACTTGCATTGTACACCACAGAATGTCAGCCGCGTGTGGTGTGGAAAGGCAAGGTGCGGGCAAGGCGAAGCACAACACACTAACGCCTTGTACGGGTTGCACACCGCAAAATGATCGGGCACCAGGGACTGCAGGCTGGGTCATTCTGCTAAGGGCGGTCTGCCAACTGCATACAGGGCCTTCCCTGTTTCAGCTCCATGCTTTTTGCACTTGGTCCCCCCTCTGGCCGTTTGTCACATTCGTCCAACAATCCAATGTCGACCCCCATGTCGCGACAGCAGCAAGCGATCAAGTGCCGGGGGGGTAGGGAATTGGGGGGGGGNGGGGGGGGGGGGGGGGGGGGGTGGTAGAGGGTAGCCTTGTGGTGACGACGTTACCTTCTGACCATGTATCGGCTACCAGGGCGATTTACAGGGGCTGCGGGGGGCAGAGGGGCATCGGGTCACTGCCCTGCCTGGCTGTGGTTGCTTTTTCATCCTCACCCAACCCCAAGATCGCCCACCCCAGGCGATTCACCAAGCAAAATCCGGCTCGACCTTGCTTCCCGACGTGCTGTCTGCCCATCTCGCCAGCCCAACCAGCTCTCCCTACACTGGTCTTGGAGGCCCAAGTGTGCCGGTGCGGCGAAGTGCAATCAGCGTACCGCCTTGCGCCCGACTCCCCGAGGCGCACGTTTACGCGCTCTGGCCAAACATCACCACCACCCACCCACCCACCCCCTCGTTACCGCCTGCGTTGTTCCCTCGTAAGGCGGACGACCTGGAAGGCTTGGGGTACGGTACGTACCAAGTACCGCGGTGGAAAACGGACATGACAAGGGCCAGGGGCATCTCCACTCCTCGAGGAGCCCACTTGGAACGGAGTCCTGGGGCGGACACTGGACCAGGGTGTGCTAGGCTCCACGTCCGTCGAACCGGGGAGCTGGACTAGACTAGGAACCCCTTCTTTGCCTTTCGCCGCATCTCCTGGTGGGAGGATCGTCTTCATCGTTGGTCCGGTCTGGTCTGGTCTGGTCACCGCCGTTCCAATCTTAGACTCCATTCGCGTCCGAGTGCGGGCTGGTCCCGATGACCTGTCCCAGTCCGCCAGGCCCGGGGGTGTTCCTGGGCCTTGACGTCGGATGCCCACTTTCCCCTTATTTGCGCTCTGGTCCCTCCAGCACCTTTGGGTTTCGGTTTATACTTCATAAAATGGCCCGCCACATCATCTCAGCAGACCCGGTCTCAGTTGCTTTTTCCCTTCCTGCCGTTGCTTTTCCAACGTTGACATCACTGTTCACCACTGCCCTCCCCTGACTCTCTGGCTCGATCTCGGTCTTGTCCAGCTAGTGGGACTTGCTTCTCTACACACCTGAACAAAAAGTCTCCCAGCACCCTGCTATATATCTTGCGCCCCAGCTTCGCACCGCGGCAACTACTCTTCTAGCGACGATTTGGAACTCCGACACCAGAACTGGATGATACCTCCCGAACACCATCAATACTAGGATCACTCTGCCTTTTGAGGCTCACGCATACACAACCAACATCATGAGAAGAAAGGGATACATGACTCTTGGAGGCGGTGCGGACTCGGCAGACCGCAAAATGGACAAGAAGACGTTGCCGCCCTTCCCCCTGAGGCAGATGTTCGTTCTAGGTGAGTTCGGCGGCCAGTCCAGAGAACATGGCACATGGGCGCTTACTCACGCCGAATAGCTCTCTGCAGAATATGCGAACCGATCGCCTTCATGTCCATCTTTCCCTACATCTACTACATGATCGAAGACTTCAACATTACCGACGACAAGAACAAAATTTCCGTTTACGCCGGCATGGTCACCTCGGCTTTCACCCTGGCCGAATTCTCAACAGGGCTCATGTGGGGACGGCTCAGCGACAAAATCGGCCGGAAACCAGTCCTCTTGACGGGTCTTGCAGGAACGGCGCTGAGCGTCTTACTTTTCGGCTTTGCGCCAAACCTCCCAGTTGCTCTCTTCGCCAGAGCGCTCGGTGGGCTGCTGAATGGGTACGCTTGTCTCGTCAGACTCGGTGATGAACTCGGAGCTGACAGAATTCCAGAAACATTGGTGTTTTGCAAACCACCGTTGCCGAGCTCGTGACCGTGAAAGAGCACCAGCGTAAGTGGACGATACTTGGCGAGCGAAGACGGGAGGCTAACATGATCAGCCCGCGCCTACACGATTATGCCACTGGTGTGGTGTCTGGGATCCATCATCGGGCCCATGATCGGAGGAGCTCTGGCCCGACCGTGCATCAGCTATCCCAGCATGTTTCCGGCGGGAACTATCTGGGAAAAGTACCCGTACCTTCTGCCAAACCTCTTCAGTGCTGCTGCGGTCTGCTGCGGCGTCATAATCGGCTTGTTGTTCCTGGAGGAGACTCACCCCGAGAGGAAGCACCGACGAGACGCCGGCGTCGAGCTCGGGAAGCGCATCACGTCCTGGATGTCATCCAAAAACTGCCAGCTCACTGCTAGGAAGGCCGAGAAGCAAGCTCTGCTTGAGGAAGAACAGCTCCCGGGCTATCGCACTTCCGAGAACTCTCCTCAACTCAGCACTACGTCTGCGCCAGAGCTGAACGACTCCCTGGATCTCAACGCGACCTCGAGCAGCGCCAGTGATGCCGGAAGCGAGATGAAGTCGAAGATCTTCACCAAACCCGTCGTTCTCAACATCATCTCTTATGGCATTCTTGCTTTGTAAGGACACTACTCGGCTTCTACGGAATGCATATGCTAACAGCTTCGACAGCCACACGATGACCTTTGACCAGCTTTTCCCCGTGTTCCTCAGCACGAAATCGCCCGCCGAGAAGGACTTCCACCTGCCCTTCAAGTTCGTGGACGGATTCGGCATGGAAACCAAGGAAATCGGCGTTATCCTCTCCGTCCAGGGCGTATACTCGATGATCTCAACCGTATTCCTGTTTCCCCTCGTGACGAGGAGGCTGGGCGCTCTGCGACTATTCCGGTTCATGGCAATCTCGTACTTCGCCCTGTACCTCACGACGCCCTACCTTGTCCTGCTCCCCGAAAACTTCCGGATGGTGGGCATTTACCTCATGGTCATTTGGAAGTGCACCTTCTCGACTATGGCCTACCCGGCCAACGCCATTCTCCTCACCAATTCGGCGCCCAACCTGACGACGCTTGGAACGATCAACGGAGTGGCAGCCTCCACCGCCAGTCTGTGCCGAGCTTTCGGACCCACCATCTCGGGGTTTCTCTACGCCATGGGCCTTGAGACCGGCTACTCCGGCCTCGCGTGGTGGACCAGTGCTGCCATCACGATCGTTGGCGCTTTCCTCAGCCTCCAGATCACCGAGACCCGCAGCCGGCTGGACGAGCCCATCGCAGACGTGGAGACGGTTATCGAGCCCACGGAGCGAGAGGGCCTCCTGGTCGACTTTGACGAGGACGAGCAGGATGAGGACTGCTGCAGATCATGATGACGCGACTACAAAAAAGAAAAGAACGGCACGGATTTGAAACGACATGACTTTTGCTTTGGTATCACCATTTCGGCGTTGCACCGCAGGCGTTTGCTCACACGAGCGGTACCAGGATTTCGACGGCACCATAGACACAACGTTCACCAGGACGGTATACACGGGGAACGAGAGCGAAGAGGTCACGGGGACCAGCGGCTGGTAGGCCCAGGGAAAGGGGTGGGGGGCTCCCCCGCGAGGCGCCTCATTACGATTATTGTAATTTTCTTGATTTGGGGAGAGATACCACGGGGAATGCGCGTTGCGTAACGACACGGAGAAAGCGAGCATTGCATGCATGGATCAGCGAGAGGGAGACAGGGAGAAAGACAGACAGGCGAGAGAGTGGCCATTCAGAAGCCAAGAACCGCGACGACGCGGAGAGAAATCCAAGGATAAATTCCTCAGCGCTATGTACAACAGAACACCCGTTTTCCCGTCTTGCTTGCCCCTGCTGCCTTGCCTGCTTGCGACGAGGTGGCTGGCTTCCTTGAAATGACCATCCTTGACGACTGGGTCAGTGGACTCGGAGATGCCGCTGAGAAGCCCCATCACGCTGCAACACGGGGAGGCATGGGAGGCGAAATGAAACGTTGTCTTGGCGGGCGGATGGATATGTGGCACGATTTGACTTGAGCAACCCGAGGGAGCGGTCGTCCGCGTGGCAGCCACTGCGGTACTGCGCGGGCGGGCAGGGTTCGCCTGGCCGAGGTGCCAGGGTTGTTGGGAGGGGGGTTCGGGCGGACTGTGGGCGCGCGCGCGGCGGCCGGAGCTGCTCGACCGGGCTCCTGGAGTTGATGTTACCTCGAGATCGGGCGGGCAGGCGGGGGGGTAGGGGGGGAATGCGGACGCTGCCTGCCTGCGTCCCGGACATGCATCCGCGGTGACGAGAACGTGAGAGGCGAGAGGCCATCGTCCCCGCCGCAACCGCCAGCCTGCTTTTCTGCTGAGGCGGGCATGGATAAACCGGCTGTGCAGCGTGACCCAGCATTCCCGCTCGCGCTCGTCTCGTCTCGTCTCGCCCCTCGACGCGGTGTCCCCGCCCATCATGCTTCCCAGCGCGCGGGTGCTCTTCCGGCTGGTGACACGACGCGGTGTGACGATGATGAAGGTGATGCCGGCCCCGGTCACCACTGGGCTGTCCACCGTCCACCAGCGTCCCTTCTCCGCGAATGATGACGCTTTCCGGCGGTGGCCTTCCATTGCTGCCTTCCTTGCCGTGCGGGCTTATGTGATGCGCTGTCCGCTGTATTTGCCTCGGTCCCCTTCGGTTTGCAACCGTCCTCACCCGGACGAATGGGCACTTGCCCGACCAGGCGCGTGAGGAGCGGTGTGTGTGCTGTGCTGTGTGACGATGATTCGGGGTGGCCCTGTTGGCCCGAACTTATTTTTTTTCTCCCTCGTGGTGAGTCACTTGACCACTTTTTCCCTCCCTTCCGTCCGCCTCGTCATGCTGTGCTGCGCTCTGCTCTGGTCTGGAGCCGCGACAGCTGACTGACCGACCGGGCCCCTTGACGCCCGGGGGGAGGGACGACAGGAAGCCGGGGATGGGGATCCGCGGGCGGGACTGGCGACGGGGGGGGGGGGAATGTACGTGCAGGGAAGGGAGGCCAAGGGAGAGAGATGGAGACAAAGAATGGGAAGGGAAGGATGAGTGAGCAGGGGTCAGAGGGTTTCGTATTCCTGCAGGCCAGGTCTTCAGATGACCTGCTGCTGCTTGGGCCCCGGGCTCCACGCGTGGAAGATCGCGACGAGGGCTTCTAGTGCTTCTGCCGGGTGAGCGGTTTTGGGTCCGCGGGCGGGGCGAGCTGAGTGCTGGGATGGGAGGGGATGGGCTCGGGGTGGTGCGGCGGTGAGGTTTTGGGGCGATTCAGTAACGGTACTGTACGGGGTTCCGAGGGGGTCGTCTGTCCAGTGATGATGGGTTTACTCCGCGACCTGCGTTGAGTGCCGGCTCGAGTCACGATGGTTTGGACTCGGGGATTCTGTCCCGTTGGAGTTGGTGGAGTTCAGGTTGCGGTGACCGGTCGCCGATGGTCGGCAGATGAGGGGGATTTTGAGCAACGTCACATGCCGACATGTGACTGTACTCATCCTTCGGGCCTCAGTCATCTTTGAAGCAGACTGCCGTGTCTATCCTGGTTCACCATGCAGCGTAATCATCAAAAATAACAGCAGAGGATGAAGGGGGGGTTTTCTTGAGATGCTGCAAAGAAATGGCAAAAAGATAATTGACCACAGCAGGGCTCGAACCTGCAATCTCCTGATTCGTAGTCAGACGCCTTGCCATTGGGCCATGCGGCCTTTGATGAAGGGAGGTCGGCAGTGGGGGATTATCACCTCAGAGGGCGGGACGCTCGTGGAGCAGTCAATCCATCAGGGCGCTTTTCTTTGCCATCTATTGAGATTTGTCCCATACAAACTGCAGTTTTAACAAAAGGAGAAGTACTGTACATAGTACACCTTCTCGATATGGGTTGCAGGCACTCAATCAGTCCTGGTTGCTGGCAGTGTCAATGAAGGCGGTGCTGTAACATTCAAGTCACCCACTCAAACAACGAAACAATCACTCAGCATCATATTGAAAAGTCAATAGGTAACCAGTTAAGGACCAGACGGAGAGGAGCACCTGGACCTTGAAGTATCGTCATCTCATGCTCCCATGCTGAAGTCGACGATGGTCAGAAATAGGGGTCTCGATCCTGATTGGCCCCCTGAGCCAATGACTGGTGGGGCAGGTTGAATTTCCTGACGTCTCTGATACGGCCTGATAACGATTTTTTCTGGCTCTGGCCTCCATTGCGCCAGTCGGCCACCTCTAGGCCTAGAGACCACTTCCGACCGTCACATCCATCCTTCAATCACCATCACCACGACCAGTTCGGCCATCCCTATCCATCTTCATTCTCTCCCTTGTACGACGTTGTCTTCTTAGTAGCTTCTTAATATTCGTCCTTCCCCCACACCGCAGACATGCTGAGGCAAGGTCTTCGCCGCTGCGTCCAGCTGCGCGGCGCGTCCGTCGCGTCTTCTTTGGCCTCCCGCCAGCAACCTTCCCTCCTCCAGTCCATCGAGCGCACCTCGAGGACATCATTACTCCGAACCACCGCACACTTCAACTCTCCCATCACCCGATGGTACTCCGCCGAGGCCGAGGCCGCCGCTGAGCCCGAGCAGTCTGCGAGCCCCAACGCCCAGCCCACCCGCTTCGACGAACTCCCCTCTCTGGGCGTCCACCCCAACCTGGTGAAGAACATCACCAGCGGAATGGGCTACGAGAACATGTCCGATGTCCAGACCCAGACCATCACCCCGGCGCTGAAGGGTACCGATCTGTGAGTTCCCAGTCTTCCCACCCCTTTCGCCCCACGTCAGCAAGCCTAATGCTTCGAACAGTGTCGCGCAAGCGAGAACCGGTACCGGCAAGACCCTAGGTTTCCTCGTCCCCGTGCTGCAGAGAATGCTGCAAGAGGACCCGTCTCTCGCCACCCGAAGTGCCCGATACGACGCTCGCTCCGACGACATCCGTGGTATCGTCCTCTCCCCCACGCGCGAGCTCGCAGAACAGATCGCCGTCGAGGCTGAGAAGCTCACGCGTGGTACCGGCCTCGTCGTGCAGAGGGCCGTCGGTGGTACGCAAAAGTCGGAGATGCTGCGCAGGTGCAAGCGCGAGGGATGCCATCTCCTCGTCGCCACCCCCGGCCGCCTGAACGATCTGCTCGAGGACCCCCGCAGCGGTATTGCCGCCCCCAACCTGGCCGCCATCGTTCTCGATGAGGCCGACCGCATGCTCGACGTCGGTTTCAAGACCGAGCTGCAGGAGATCGTCAACAAGCTTCCCGACGTCCGCGACAAGCCCCGCCAGACCCTGCTCTTCTCCGCCACCATCCCCAAGGACGTCGTCCAGCTCGCCCGCGAGTGGGTGCGCCCCGACAACTTCGACTTCATCCAGACCGTCAGCCAGGGTGAGGCCCTGACCCACGAGCGGGTCAAGCAGCACCTTGTTCCCTGCCGCGGCTGGGGCAACATCTTCCCCGCCCTCTTCGAGGTCATCGAGAAGGAGGCCGCGAGCCGCCGCGCCAACAGCGACCTCCCCCCCTTCAAGGCCATGGTCTTCCTTCCCTCCACCGCCATGGTGGACCTCGCTGCCGACACCTTCAACGCCGGCTTCCGCCAGTCGACCGGTCTCTTCAACCTCCGCATCCACTCCAAGCTCACCCAGCAGGGCCGCACCAGGGCCGCCGACCGCTTCCGTGAGCTGACTTCCGGTGTCCTCTTCTCCTCCGATGTCACGGCCCGTGGCATGGATTTCCCCAACGTCACCCACGTCATCCAGGCTGGCCCTCCCACCGACCGCGAGCACTACATCCACCGCATCGGCCGTACCGCCCGTCAGGGCAAGGAGGGCGAGGGATGGTTGATCATCAGCCAGAGCGACATCCAGTCCGCTCGCCACGAGCTCGGCGGGCTTCCCATTGAGCCCAACCGCACCATCGCTTCGGCCGAGGTCGACCTCTCGGCCGCCACTGAGGACCAGGACCGCACTCCCGTTTTCGACACCACCATGGACGCCTTCAAGCGCGTCTCCCGCAGCAGCCTGTCCGCGACCTACATGTCCCTCTTCGCTCGCGTCACCCGCCAGAACGTGCGCGACCGCGTCGACGAGCTGAAGGAGTGGTTCGTCAACGGCATCGGCCTGGAGAACACCCCCGCCATGTCGCCCAAGACGGCCGACAAGCTCGGTCTGCGCAGGGTGGAGGGCCTCAACATTGGCTACGATGACGACTTTGTCAACGACGGCAGCACCGGACGTGATGCCCGTGGCGGCGGCGGCTTCGGCGGTCGCGGCGGCGGTCGCGACGGCGGCCGTGATGGTGGCCGCGGTGGTTTCGGCGGCCGTGAGGGTCGCAGCTCCAGCGACCCCTTCTCTAGCATGATGGAGAGCGGCGGCGGCGACAGGCGCGGCGGACGTGGCGGCGGTGGCTTCGGCGGCCGCAGCGGCGGCGGCTTCGGCGGTCGCGGCGGTGGTGGCTTCGGCGGCCGTGGCGGCAGCGGCGGCTTCGGCGGCCGCGGGGGTGGGCGTGGGGGCGACCGCGGTGACCGTGGGGGTGACCCTGGCGGCCGGGAGCGGGCGTCGTTTTTAGNGTGGCGGCAGCGGCGGCTTCGGCGGCCGCGGTGGTGGCCGTGGTGGCGACCGCGGTGACCGTGGTGGTGACCGTGGCGGCCGGGAGCGTGCGTCGTTTTAAGCTGTTTTGACGGACGCGAAAGAGGGTCGGAGGACCGCATTGATACCACCAGCTTTCTGTCATATGTATTATATCCATGTACAACGGCGCACGGCAAGGACCAGTGCGGATTGAGTCCAAAGCGTATGGATTGGGGTCTGCGAAAAAGTTTGTGTAGACTTTGATTTAGGGGCGGACTGATGAGGGCCACGGCTGTACGTATACCTGTAATATAGAGGAGAGGCGAGCTCTGGAATCCCAACTTCAGCAGACATATGAACTACTTGGTTGATCCGAACAACACGTGGTGCTGTGACTTCAGTGAGAGTGGTTTGCCTGACGACGGTGCTCCGGTTGAGCAGGGCATAGTAGGTTCAGACGGATGGGCAATAGGGCACTTGGTTGTAATTTGACCGTTGAGATGGCCATCCATTTGGTATCGTGGGTATCTGGCGGACTGCTCTTCATGACCTGACCTGGATGCCCCAGCAATGCCGCCCCTTATCCAAGGCTTGTCCCCCCTGCCTGGCCAGCATATGGCATCAATCTAGATCACGACGCCGACTGATCTCTCCATTTTATCCACCCGCACCCCCTCACAGCAACATGTTCGCATCCCACAGCAGCACTCTCTCGTCCCACCCCGCGGAAGCAACCCAGCCGCCGGCGCCAAACAGACACCAGTCCACGCCGGTCGCAAACTCGGTGTGCCGGTTCATGATGCCAATCTGCCTCCCGATCCTGGGCCCCTCCATCGCCTGCGGCTGCGCGGATCCGTCGTTCCACAACCGCACCGTCATGTCGTAACTCGCGCTCAACAACACGTCCGCCGAGTGCGGGCTCCACGCCAGCCTGCGAACAGCGTAGTCGTGCCCGGGCATCACCGACACGGGCCCCGCTTCGGGGTTCCGGATGTCGAACGTGCGGATGACGCGGTCGACGCCCGCCGTGGCGATGACAGTGTCGCGGTACTTGTTCCAGTCGTGCGTGAGGATCTCGGCGGGCTGGCCGGAGGGGACGCCCGGGGGTGGGGGGCCCGGCGTCGGGCTCGTGTGGACGGGGATCACCGAGGTGAGGTGGTAGCGGGAGGAGACGGGGGTTCGGAGGTCGAAGATTCGGATCTGGGAGTCGGAGGAGACGGCGGAGATGATGCTGGGGTTGGAGGGCTGGAAGGCGGTGCTGTAGGTGCAGGAGCCGATGGGGAGGGTGCGCAGGGAGTCCTGACGAGTCGGAGACCACTGCGCGCGTGTGGTCGTCAGCCAGGTGCTCGAAGCCGACAGCTGTCGATCTCGGATGAATGGAGGGGCAGGTTAGAACTTACCAGCTTGATGGAGCCGTCCCACGAGCTCGAGATGAAGGTGTCCTTGGTGATGGGGTTCCACGCGACCGAGAACGTTTCCCTCTTGTGTTCGTGGAAGTTCATGACGGGGAAGTCTTTGATCCCGACATCGAAGAGCTTGATCGACCCGTCGCCGCATGCGACGACGAGCTGGTTCTCGTTGATCTCGGACCAGGCGAGGTCATATTGGGCATCGTTCGTGTCGAAACTATGGGCACACTCGTCAGCCGGCCGTCGCATTTCGAGACATGGTAAAATTTTGGGATTTCTCACGTCTGCTCGACCTCAATGCCCCGCGCCGTCAGCCCTAGCGCAAAGACGCGCCCGTTACCGACGATGCCATAGTTGGCCGAAGTCGCGACGGCTATGCGCGAGTCGTTGTAGGGAGAGTACTTGACGGCGTAGGGGTTGAAACCCTGCGTGCGAAACTCAAGCATCGACATGTTTTCAGATGGAGCTGCCTACCTGGCCAGAGGCAAGCCGGGCAATAGAGTCGGAAGGTTGAGGTCAGCAGCTGTTGAACATGGCGGCAGGGGACGGCTGTGATGTCACGGTCGATGTGAGGGACCTCGGCTGACGGTGCATCTGACAGCCGATGCACTTGCACCTGGAGCGGCGAGCTTCACCCCGCATCACGTGCTCTCGTGACTGCTTCGCGATCGCGGGGCCCGCAGAAGTATGCTCGAAGCGGGGCGCCCCGCTAACTACACGCACACGCCCTTTCGACGACGGGGGCGAGTCCGCTCCTCCATGTCTCTGCCGGGATCACAGTTTGTCAGGACCGCGAAGATGACAGTCTCCCTCATTTTCCACAATGGAATCCTTTATCGTCAGAAAAAAGCGGAAGCTCAGTCCCCGGGCGGGCTCGCCACCCAAGCCTGATGATGACGAACCAACGGACGTCAAGCTGGCGATGCTATCGTCTCTCCATCCCAGCGTTGACCAAGACACGCTGCTAGAGTTCTTGCTCGCCCACGATGGGTCCGTAGCGGATGCTTCCACTGCGTTGAAGGCGTCTAACCCTCAGAGAAAAACCAGCGGCGTGATGGGGGCGCAGAGCTCCCTGAAGCACTACGCCATGGGGCCTCAGGACGATGCTGCCGGCCAGCCCCAGAAGAAGAAGACAATGTCGAAGAAGGGATCGACTCTGCATCTATATGACCCAGAAGACATCGCAGAGCACACTCCCTGCACCATCATCCACAATTTTCTTCCCCCTGACGAAGCAAACGGTCTTCTCACCGAGCTGCTCGAGGAGTCCAAGTCGTTCGAGAAGATCACGTTCAAGCTCTTCGACAACGTGGTGGCCAGTCCCCACACATCTAGCTTCTACGTCGAAAGCTATGACGAGATGAAGGGCCAAAAGACGGACTTTCTGTACAACGGCGCCAGGCTGACCGATGTCCGGCGCATCACCCCGCAGCTCACGCTCGTCAAGCCCAAGGTTCAGGAGGCGGTGAACCGGGAGATACAGACCCGGATCGCAACGAGATACCCCGGCGGGAAGAAGTTGCGATATCAGTCCCCAAAACCCTGGGTCCCCAACTCGGCTTTCGTGAACTGCTACAACGGGCCCCAGCAAAACGTTGGCTGGCACAGCGACCAGCTCACCTATCTTGGACCCCGCGCCATTATCGGCTCCATCTCGCTCGGCGTGGCCAGAGAGTTCCGGGTGCGCAGGATCGTCCCCAAGGACGCCGACAACGCCTCGGACGATCCCGACGGCGAAGGCCAGATCGCCATCCACCTCCCACACAACTCTCTACTCGTGATGCATGCCGAGATGCAGGAGGAGTGGAAGCACAGCATCGCGCCGGCGCAGTCCATCGATCCGCACCCCATCGCGGGGAATCGCCGCATCAACATCACGTACCGCGACTACAAGGCCAACATGCACCCGAACTCGACCCCAAAATGCGAGTGTCGTATCCCCAGCGTTCTCCGCGTCGTCCAGAGGAAGAAGGAGAACCACGGCAAATACTTTTGGATGTGTCACGGCGGGAACGTGCCTGGAAAGGAGAGCTGCTCGTTCTTTCAGTGGGCGCGCTTCGACGACGACGGAAATCCGCTGTGGAAGGCGGGCGGTCAGGGGTAGGGTTTGTGCTGGGTTTCTTAAGTTGTATGGGCTCTTCGTCTTGAAGCCAGCCATCCGAATATACTGAGAATAAACAGCAAAAAGCTCGGCGCCCGCGTCGGGCGCCTACGAAAACCCCTCTATCAACTTTTCGGTCTGGGTATTGAACGGCAGGCCTACTCTGCTTGAACAGGATTTTTACCACCTATACCAGTTGCACCTCGGGGGTTCAGCTGGTACTGGTCGAAAATAGGGCGAGGTCGACGGGGTTATAAGGGTAGCAACGGAAGGAAGGTGCGTGGTTGCCGCAGAGACACATGGCTGAGGGGAATGATTCGCATCTACAGACTACCTCTCCTCACCTGCTGCCTTTGGTCCGCCACCCCCTTTCTCCACGCCGCGCTCAACTCAGGGGTTCACGTATTGCGGCAGCGATTCCGCCCCCTTGATCTGCATGATCTTGCCCCTGAGGGCATCCAGATTCAAGCCGTCGATCACGCGAAGGTTGACGGGATGCCGGGCCTTGCCTCCTTCGAAATACACACGCTCTTCGTCAGACATGGCAGCGAGCTCCTCGTCTGACTTGTTCGAGGCAAAATTCGTCAGGGTCACGCCACACGTGCGGCAGAACATCTTGCCCATGTTCTTCTTGCCGAAATCGTACCGGACGATATCCTTCTTGTCGCCGTGCAGGACGACCTGTTCGCGCATCGGCCACACCCAGACATAGGCCCCCTGTCGCGCGTCAGCAATGCAACGGTTTCGAGACCACTCGGGAGCTGGGTGACGGACCCTCTCGCAGATGCTGCAGTTGCACTCGCCGATGCCCTCGGAGAAGCTGTCGTCGAGCGGCTTGCTCGCCAGCGCCACCTGGACGGCGCCGCAGTGGCAGCTGCCCGTGTACAGCCTGCCGCCGTCTACCATGGTCGGCAGCGGGCCATCGTACGTCGGAGGCTTGAAATCTGGCCCCGTCGCCGCGCCGTTGAATCTGAGATCACGGTTAGCACGATCCTCCGCTCAGGCGAGGACGAGACGGAGAAGGAAAACCCACGGCTTCTTCTCCAGCGCCCAGGTGTCCAGCCCCTGGATCGCGTGCACGTTCACCCCCATGACGGGCGCGTCCTTGATGGTCCCGATGACGCTCGTGCCGCAGCGGGGGCAGAACTTGTGCTCCAGCCTCTCGGCCCCAAACCGGTAGACCGTCAGGGCGTCCTCGTCGCCCTTGACGACGCGGAAGATGTCGCGGCTGACGGGGAAGTTCCCCAGCAAGCCCTTCTTGTGGCAGATGCTGCAGTTGCAGTCGGTGACGGAGGTCAGGGCGGGGAGGTCGACTTCGAAGACGAAGGCGCCGCAGTGGCAGTTGCCGCGGTAGGTTGTGAGATCTGTCATGGCGGCCGCCGTGCAAGTCTTCCTTTGTGCTGGGGAGGTGTTGGACGGACGGTGGGTTTACCCCAAGGGACGAAGAGGGGGCGGGGGAAAGCAGGCAACAGGACCGGGGTTCCAGGCTGCAGCTTTATGGTACAGTGTCTTGTATCACCCCGAGACAGACAGCCAGAATGGAAGAGAGTCGTCTTGTACGTTTCTGAGTGAGCGCCGTTGCGTCGAGCTGCGTTGAATGCCAGGTCCTGTTGAGAGTGGAAGGGTTATTAGAACAAGGGGAAGAGGACTTCAATACGTTCTCCTCGCGGGCCTCTTAGTCGGGTGGTTTTAGATGTTAGTTGCCATTCTCACATCTGATAAAGTTCTGTCCGGGGCGTCTATATACCGTCTTACAGCCCGTGGGTTCTCCGTGAGAACCCGACCATAAGTCTCCGAGCACACATGGTACGGGAGCTTGGCAATGGGCGTAAGCGGCGGCGGTCTCGAGCGATCGGCGCAAAGGTCAGGCGGGCGGGAAACGGACGTCAAAAGTCTCCGGTCCCCACTTGAGCCGAGAAACACCAGCTTTGCGGGTGGCCTCAGTTCCTTGCTTCGGATCCCAGGTCGGGGTGACGCAGTGGGATCGGTCGCATCCCCCGCTGGTCACTACCTGTCCCCGGGGTCTGGGACACGACGTCTCGGCTGAGAAACAGAAAGCTCGCAATCAGAGGTATCTATTAGAAGCCAACAACTATTTAGAGGCCATCGTGCGCATTTCCGCACCGGCGCAGTGGCCCTCGCATCATTCCATATATGCGTACATCGTGTATCCATCCTTACAAGACGCCCTTTGCGCTCCTCAGACGCTCGACAAGATCCCGCCGCATGTCCAAACAAACCCCAGGCGCGCTCCCTCTCGCGATAGATCCCCAGAGACACCGCGCATATACACCAAAAGATCGCTCCCAGAAAAACCCTCCCTAAAACAAAACCCAGACCCCGTCAGCAGGCGTGGGGCCTCCACCCCAGCCTAGTAGTCGCGACTCCTCCGCCGGTCGTCGTACCCCCCGCTGCCCCTGCGGCTGTGCCTCCGGCTCCTCCGCGGCGGGGTGGTCTCCTCGATGACGACAACCTCGTCGTCGTCGTCGACGACGCGCGGCGGGGCGCGGCTCACGGAGCGCGTGCGCTCGCGCATGGGCACGGGCTCGGCGTCGACGACGACGGGCCCGCCGCCGCTCTCGCGGACCCTGACCCTCTCGGTGGCGACGACGCGGGCGCGGCCGGGCCCGTGGCTGTGGTGGCGGTGGGCCCTGCTGCGGGAGCGGTGGCGCACGGAGACGGAGGAGGCGCCGTAGGTGGAGGAGCGGTAGTCGACGGGGGGGCCGACGCCGTTGGCGCACATGTAGAGGACGTAGACGAGGAGGAGGAAGCCGGCGACGGCGCCGAGGACGATGCCGGCTACGGCGGCGGGCGCGAGGCCGTTGTTGGTGCCGCCGTAGGTGGCCGGGACGATGACCTCGGGGTCGGAGTTCTGGCGGGGGAGGATGGGGGCCGAGCCGGCGGCGGCGGCGGCGGGGTGGGGGAGGGAGAGCTGGTCGAGGATGGAGGCGGGGATCTGGCGGCGGGCGAGGTCGAAGGGCGGCATCGTGGGCGTGAGGGTGTCGGGGCAGATAGGGTGGAGGTTGCGATGTTTGCGCTGGTTTGCGACGGTTGCGACTGTCGTGGCCGGGGCCGCGCAGGGTGTGTATCGAGGGCGCCTTGTTCTGGCGATGCGACGGCAAAGTCAATTCGATGCGCGATGGAATGCGCCGCGGTCGTCGTGGTCGGCGCAGTCGATGGGAGGGAACTGACGGGAGTTCGAGATGGATTGCGCCAGGAGGATGACGATGCAACGGTACCCTTCAGCAGCGCAACAACAGCGCGGTGCTGGAGTCGAAACAAGAAACGAGCGAACAGCCAGCAAGCAAGGTGGCGGCCCCTGGTGCCTGGAGGGGAGCGGGAGATGGATGGACAAGTAAGACAGTGGGAGTGGAGGAGGGGGAGAGGGAGGGAGGTGTGGAGGAAGGGGGAGGGATGGATATGGATGTGGGTGGTGATGGTGATGGTGATGGGAAAGGCGGGAGCGGGCAGGGGAGGGCAGGGGAGGGCAGGGGAGGCCAGGGCGTCCTTCAGCGGGGGTAGTGCTGTAAGTCGAGGCCTACAGCACCCAGCGCAAGTGCTGCAGCAGGCTCCCAGTGCCAAGCGGCGGAGGGGGTGGGGGAGTGTGAGAGGAGGCTGGGAAGGCACTGTGCACGGGCCATCGAACATGAAGCTTAGCCTTTGACAGGTCCTTCTTCTGATTGGTCCTTAGATGTGGGGCTGATGTAAGCGCCTGCCACAGCAACCGCCGGGTCTTCATCCTTCTTTCCCGGGGGAACATGTAAAGGTACTTAGGTACCTCGACGGACTCGACTGGCCTCGATCTCAGATTGACTGCGGACAACCTCAGCATATTGAAAGCCAAACACCAAGCTCTCGGCTATATGATCGCTGCCCGGCTATCTTTCTGGTTCGCCCCAGAGTCCACACGATTCACACGGTAGTCATCCACCGGACTCGCCTGCGTCGTCACCAGCTCCGTCCGGGCATCCCGACTGGGCAGGTCCTGGCTGACGAGCTGCCGTGCAACGCAATGGACGCCGACCGCCCGTCAGGCGTATCTGACGTCGAGAGGCGCCATGTACGGTGTCAGCGTCAGCCGCGGTGTGACCTTGTACGCCTGGCAATGACCGGGTGTATCTAGACTTGGTGGCGTTGCAGGATTGAGGAGGCTGTTGGTCTAAGCCAGCCAACGCAAACCTTGCTCGAGATGGAGAATCACAGCAGCTCGAACAGAGGTGACTCTGCAAGCCTGACTTGACACTCATCAGCTGCCACGTAGTCAAAGCAGAGAGTTATAGGCAGGCTTGAGAGTCGGGTTAAGCCAAGCTCCGATAAACCACCAGGGCAGCTGGGAAAGCGAGAAGGGCCGTGTAAGTGGTTTGATACCGGGTGGAGCGATATGGCCCGCTCGATGAGTAAAGCGCCCATAACAAGAAGTGAGTTTGGGCTAAGAAATCATACTGTTGAGCTTGGAGACACTCCTTGTGGATCTCGCTGTCTTTTGACAAAGGTTTCTGGCATGAAGGGGTTCTCGAAGTATAGAGATGGTATTAATACTACTGATACCCGGTCGCGACATCCTGCAGCTACAGGTCTGCGACCAAGTCGCTCAGCATGGTCCGGAGATGGTCCCCGCCGAGCAGAGACACATGCGTCTCGCCCGCATACTCCGTGTACACGCTCCCCGGGAGCCTCCGCGCCAGCCACGTCCCCACGCCAGGCGGCGTGTTCTCGTCGGCCCCGCCGTATCACAGCCTGGCGCCCTCGTACCCGACGTCCTCGACCCGGAACCCCCACGGCTGCGTCAGCAGCCGCATGTCCTCAGCGTGCGGCCCCAGCCCCTGCGCGTAGTACTGCGCGAACACGCGCACGGCGCTCCGCATCGGGTCCGACGCCATGCACGCGTCGGCGTAGTCGAGGATGGCACGGCCCGGGTGCGGGGAGCTGTTGCCGATGCCGGGGCGGTCGGGGGCGATCCAGCGGATGCCCAGATCGCGAGCGATCTGGTCTTCCTTGCCCTCGAGCGTGACGCCCGAGTCGACGACGCCGTGGAGGTAGACGACAGGCGCGCCGGCCGGGTCGCCGTACAGGTGGAAGCCCAGGGTGCGGCCGTCGGTGAGGGTCATGGTCTCGCCGGGGCAGGGGGCCGTGAGCTTTTCGAAAGCGATAGAGCTGTAGTAGCGAGAGGTGTGAGCGTCAGCGTTGGCCCGAGGCTGTGGATTTGGTCGTGGACAGCACGTCGGAGTGGGGACGAGTCCAGCTCCGGCCACGGGCAGCAGCCGGGGCTCCGGCCTCGGGTGGGGCCACGGGCGCCACTCGGCACCTTGCGGAGCAATCCGGCCGAGAGACATCGGGGTCGCGTGAGCATGATATTTTCAGTTTCGGGTACTTGAAAGTGGTGAGGTAGACGGGAGAAGTAAGACGAAACAATGCATGATGGTCAGCAGCAGAGGCTTGGCATGTCGATGTCGGGCAGAAACGGGCGATCAGCACCCCCCATCCTTTGCCAGATCAAGATTCGCATCACCTTATACACCACCGCGAGGCATGACCATGCTGAATTATACTAATGAGGACGGGGGTAAAGTGAGAGACGATTTGAGAAATGGCTTCACTTTGTTCGCGCACTTTCAGTCGTCAGTATTTGTGGTTCGGCGACTTTCACATGCAATGACGAAGGTCCAAGCACGAGCGAGGAATGACATCACCTCCACCACAGCATCACCCTTCCATGCCTTCATAGTGGAGAGCTACCTCAATGCCTCTGCCCTCTGCCGCGTACCACTTCCGGTGTCTCATCGACGTCAATGGCACCGTAGCTTCACTATTTCACATGTTACCGTCTCTTGCCCGCTCAACTATTTCTGCTTACTTCCCTTGCTTCACCACCACCGACTCTCCTCACCCAGCCCACGACTCCCCTCCTCCAGATATACACGCCGTCACCATCACCACCACCTCAATAGATCCCAGGCGCAGCCATCCACAGCAATGGACCACCCAGGTACGCTCCAAACCCCTGCCCTCGCGCAGATCTCCCGGCTCTCCCCCTCGTGCTCACAATGCCCCCCCAGTCAAGGAAATCCGCCCGATCATCAAGTCCCTCACCCAGGGCACCCCCGCCGAGCAGCAGCAGGCCCTCGAGACCTACTTCACCCCGGACGCCACCTTCACGCACCCCTTCTGCCGCGTCCCCGCCATCCCCTCCTACTCCCTCCCCTTCCTCTCCGCCCCCGTGAACTCCCGCCTCCTCATCCTCCTCATCTACCGCTGGTACCGCATCCTCTCCCCGCGCATCGACGTCGACATCACCTCCGCCGTCCACGACCAGAAGCAGAACCTCCTCTACCTCCAGATCACCCAGGCCTTCACCTTCTTCTTCTTCCCCTTCTACACCGCCCGCGCCTCCCTCACCACCGTCCTCCGCCTCGAGAACCGCCCCGCCCCGACCGACCCCGCCGCCACGCCCCCCAACACCAGCGGCGGCGTCCTCCCCATCCGCAACGGCGGCGGCGCCCCCGGCCCCGAGAACGACGCCGTCGGCCTGCCCTCCCGCAGCGGAAACGGAAACGGCGGCGGCGGCAAGGAGCGCTACTACATCGTCGCCCAGGAGGACCTCTACCAGACGACCGAGTGGCTCAAGTTCCTCGTGCCGTGGGTCGGCGTGCCCCTTCTCGCAGCGTGGCAGCTCTTCGCGTCGCTGCTGAGCGTCTTCGGCGCCGTCGTGCTGGCCCCCGTGTCGTGGCTCGACATTGGCACCGGGGAGGTCAAGGGTGCCAAGGAACTCTGAGGGTTGGCACTGCTCAGGGATACGAGGGGGATGACGGAACGTGGGTAACGGAATCAGATAGAGACAAATATTTCCTCACGGTAGCGAAACATGGCAGTCGATGTAGAATGCTCGACCAGAGAGAGAAATCACGTCTAATGCAGTACAATGCTTCCAGTGATGGCGAATACATATTCGCTCACCATGATTCATTATTCATCCAGAATATACAGCCCTGACCACAAAGGGTGTGCCCTGCCTCGGCCAGCCTACTATACACAATCACAGCCAAGCTGTGCCCCTTTTTCAACATGCCGTCCCGCACCACGCCAGGCTGCCCGCCAACACAGCCATGCTACAATCACGCGCCGTTCGCTCCGTTTCCGTTCCCGTTCCCGTTCGCACCGCCCCCGTTTTGCTGACCCCCAAAGAAAAACCCATCAAACAGATTCATCTGCTGCCCCTCGCTAAAGTCGTGATGCAGGTTGTCCCAGTTGATCCCGAACCCGAGATCAAGCTGCTGCTGCGCCAGGTCCGTCCCGTTTCCGGCGGGCCCGGATGGCACGTCGCCGCCGTTGCTGGGTCCCCCCTCCATCTGCTGCAGGCTCTGGAAGAAGTCCACCATCTGGGAGTCGGGGTACTCCATCTTTGTGTTTGACGCCCCGGGCACAGCTTGGTACGGCGTCTGCGCGTGATATGAGCTGTTCGTGTCGCGGCGGAGTAGGGTCGGTGACGGTATCATGGTCGGGTCGAGCGAGGCGTCAGAGGGGCTGGCCTGGGCGCGCTGCTGGCGGGGAAGGAGACCAAACGGGTCCGTGTCAAAGGTCTTGGAGCGAGACGTCGCGGGTGACTGCACTGGCGGGAGGTCTCCCGTGACAGAGAGGCTTGGCGAAGACAGGCCGTCGGATAAAGAAAGGTCGAGCTGGAAGGGATTCTGCTGCTGCTGCGGCCGGGAAGGCTGCCTCCTTCGAGGGCCACTCGCCGTCGAAGATCCGTCGCCGCTGGTCGAGTTCCATTCAATACGGCCCTCCTTGCTTCTTCGCTGAACGACAGAACCAAAGCCTCCCGTCGAGTTGGCCATCTTGATCGTTGCTTTGGCGGTGCGGTCGAAGGCGTCGCGACACGTCTCTGCCGGAGGGCACTTGTCGGTAAGATCTGTGAAGACGGACTTGGCAGCTAGTATGGTGAAGTCGACTTCGTCCATAGTCTGATGTATGGTTAGCGTGGGATCATGCCCCCCGAATGGGCCGGATACGTACCAAGCGACTCCTCACGATAGGTGAGTGCCAGATGGCATAGAGATAGGATATGCCCGCCATGAAGAGATGATGGGTAGATAGGTAGGTATAGCTGACAAGCCCGCTGAGGTGAAGCTGCCTGTAGATGCGCAAGATCTTCTGTCCTGCTTCCGCGACCTTCAAGTAGATGCGGTCTTCGTCCTCCCACAGCTCCGACTGGAAGGCCGTGGGACTGTTGACCTCGGCCGACGTGTTGTACTCGCCCTCAAACATGGCCGGAACGCTCAAACTCTGCCTGTAGAGCATGATGATGGCCTGCCAGTAGTTGAGCTCGAGGAACTCGGTCGAGAACGCCACGCCCGTCTCTTCCCTCGTCGGTGCCGAGTTCTTCCACTGGTAGAGCCTCCTGTCAACGTCGATCCTCCACGAGCGGAAAGAGTCAAACTTGACAAGGAATGGTGATGGGAGGTGGGTGTGCATGTCGGAGTTGGTGATGTTCTGACCAACTGCGCGAGCAACCTGCGTCTGGTTGTACTGCAACACTTGCAGGATCTCGGACTGCAGTAGTCGCAGCTTGAAATAATGATATGCCACATTCTTGTAGCTCGGCTCAGGCTCCTCCAGCGGCGGCGGCTCAAGGAAGCCAGTCGGTGTGATGTACTGGTCGTCGAGTAATGAGGGGAATTCGGTCGTGATAACCTGGTCGCTGATGCCGAACGGCCTGCCGACGCATGTGCTGACCAGGCGATCGAAGGAGTAGGTGCACCACCAGAGCCGCCGCCTCATGTCGCGAATGTATAGTCGCCTGCCGCGCTCTCGCGCGTGAGTCTCTCGTGAGTCTCGCGTTTCTTTGCTGTCGGGTTCCGAGCCTGCCGGGGGAAGATCTGGAATCGCCGTCTCGACGTCGCTACCA
Organism: Verticillium zaregamsianum; assembly: GCA_002851755.1. Lineage (NCBI taxonomy): Eukaryota > Fungi > Ascomycota > Sordariomycetes > Glomerellales > Plectosphaerellaceae > Verticillium > Verticillium zaregamsianum. The sequence continues at coordinate 2,717,917 of NMXM01000003.1, read as the reverse complement.
TCTTCGTAATGCAGCCCCAAGTCTACAGCCAGTCGCACAGCTACGCCGATTATGTACCTGCTCCTGTTAGTCCGGGAAATACGCTCGAGTGAAACGACAGAACATACCAAAGACCGGGAGGCACCGGCCGAAGCAGGGCAAAGTTGGCCAACAGCAAGACAGCCTGCAGCACCTCCAGTCCACCGCCGCTGGATCCCAAGCACGCCTCAAGATGAACGATGGCGCTCGCGTGATACTCTTCAGGCTGAGCCTGCCCGAACTTATTCATGTCGATCGGATTCCTCGGCCCTCCGCTTCCCGAACCCTCCGACTTGACAGGCTCCCCAACAATGACACCGCACCCAATGGCGAACACCATGTTGAGCATGTACAGCTCTCGCGAGCCACGTGGTCCGCCCGGCGTCGCATACGCCTGGTCAAACATGGTCATAAACTCGGTGCGATGCAGGATAGGGATCTGCGGGTTGGCGTGCTCGAAATACAGCGTCACCAGCCTGGCGCCCACCTCCTTCTCCGGGAAGGGTGCCGGACGGATGGTAGGCTTGGTGTGAAGGCCGAAGAACGAGTCCCGCATAGTCGTGACGCCGCCGCTCGCTGTCATGCCCTTCGCTCCAGCTCGATCGGATGTGCCGTTGTGATCAGACACGGAGTACTGCACGGCAGCGAAGACGACGCGGTTGAAGGAGACGCCGGAGGCGGAGGCGAGGGAGCGGGGCTTTGAAGGGCTGACAATGTTGAGCATGCCCTGGTTGGCGTCTGCCTTTTTCGTTTTCTCGAGGTCGGGGCGAAGGGGCTGTTGGTTCTTGGTCGTGCTGTGGCTGTCGATGCTGTCTGAGCGAGCGGAGAAGCCCGAGTCGGCAATGGACCGCGACGGCTCGTTGCCCGGTCGCGAGCAGCGTTCCAGGTCCTCGGCAGGAGGGAAGGATATGTTGTTGGTGGTTAATAGGGCTTCGAGCTGATCGACGCGCATCTCTAGGTAGTAGACATAGCTGGGACAGTTAGCGTCGTGAGGATGGGAGGGCTATCTTCCCGATGGCGCATACCTCCTAGGGATCTCCTTCTTGGTGATGGGGTCGTAGCCGACACAAGCGACGCCGGCCTTTGCGCAGCTGGCGCAGCTGGGGAGCTTCTGGTCGCACCGGTTCTTACGCAGGCGACACCGGTTACACGCGCTCACGTTGCGGAACGTGCTGCTCTGTTGGGCAGCCGACTTGCTGCTCTTATCGCCGACGGCATCCTGCAGATCGGCGGACGGACTCTGATCGGCGCCTGCAGATGCGGGCGAGGCATCGTCGAAGGAAGACTGGCGGGCGCGTTTCGCGGGTTTGCTCGAGGGGGAGGGCGGTGAGTGGGCGGGCATGGTGGACGTTGAGGGGGAGCTATGTTGCTCTCGTGAACAGCGCGCGTCATGTACAATTGGAACAGCGGGATCTGCGTCGCGGAGGGGCCATTGTCAGCCAGGGCGAACGGTGGGTAGCGGGAAAGGGAGAGAAGGGGGAGAGAGAGCTCAGTTACGGACATAGGGCGAAAGAAGCCTATCGCGACTCTATCTCGACCTCGAAATGCCCGGCGGCGGCTCCGCCCATGGTCTAGATAGGAACTCGGCAATGGCTGGCACTGGCTGCGGGGGGTTCGGGAACGCCAAGGAGCTGAGACAGGGTGTCAATGTTGGTATCGGTGTCGTTGGTCGGTTGAGTCGAGAGACGGGCGTCATTGACGGGGTGAGGGGGAAGCTCGAGGGAAGGTTGACAGGTTCAAGTTCTGGTCGAGTGGCCCTCGGCCGTGAATAATCGAATCAATTCATCCCATGTCCATGTAGTAGGTCAGCTGGCTTGGAGGGAGATGGGCGACCTGCTGCTCGAAGATGGGGTTGGGGCCACATTGGGGGGGGGAGAGCCCAGATCCTCGGCAGCGCCAGGCGCTCCTTCGCTGGGGATGGACCCTGCTTGGGGGGACCGCTGTCCCTCAATCCGCCCAATCTGGGTGCGCCCAAATGCGACCAGCGCACCGGTATGCTGATAAGGGCGTGGTTTAGCGCGTGGCCATGCACCAGAGCAGTATTATCTCCGTGCTATGGCAAGTCTGGGGCGGATTAGCCGCGCCGGCTAGCATTTCTATCGAGTAACACGACGAACTGTGTTATCTGGGGTTCTGCCCACCGCTCAGGCTGGTGACACCCTGCTCGGGCAGTGATCGGGGTGGTGATCCGAAGTAGGCGTGTTCTCTAGGTCTTGTCTCACGGGGGGGCGATCCTTGTGACCTGTCACCATGAGATGGTGGAAAAGTCCGTGGAAAGAACGATGAGCATTGGGACGATAAGCACCTGCCTCATGGGTTGCACCTGCCCCTGCCACCCCACGCACACGATGACCGGTCAGTCGCTGTTGCCCTCAGAGACATGACAGCTCCCCCACAGCAAGCCTCGAGAGCAGCCACTCAACTCTCTCGGCACCCACCCATCCCATCCCTCCTTCCGTCGGACGGCCCCCCTCGACGCCACAACCGATCCAGGTCTCAAGCCTCAAAATGAAAGCCGAAGCTCGTGTTCATAACGCATTATCCGGGATCTATCGTCGTCTCTCATACCCGGCCCAGCCTCTATGTCCATCCGTGCCCAGGTCAGGCCTCTAGTCATATCCCAGGTAAGAAACCAAAAACGCCAAAAAGCACACACACCCGCCGCAGCTACTGCCGCGGAACCCCCATGATGACCATCCCCTGCCCGACGCCCTCGCTCAGTCCCCCCGACACACCCTCCACCGTCCACGCCACAGCCTCCGCGACGGCCTGGCCAACCCTCCCCTCCCCGATCCCGCACAGCGTCTCCGTCGCCCTGACACCCTGCGCCCCGATCGCGTGGACGACTCCCCACCCGGCGCTCGCCACGTTCTGCGATATGTTGTACTCGCGCTCCGCCCGCGCCGCCAGCCGCACCAGCAGCACCACGTACGGCAGCGCCAGCTGCGCCAGCACGAACGCCTGCACCACCGCCGCCTGCACCCAGCGGTGCAGCCGCGACCGGCCGCGCTGGCCCGACGGGTCGGACGCCGCGCCGTCGCCGCCCGGCGCCGCCAGCACGAGGGCCGGCGGCGCCGAGGTCCGCAGCCGGTCCAGCTCCCGGGGGGTGAGGTCCGCGGGGAGCGCCTTCATGATGTACTCGGCGCCGTCGAGGAAGGCCTTGCGCTCAAAGTCGGCGCCGGCGAGCGGCTGGCGGGCTTCGTCCTGGGCGACCGAGAGGAGGGAGAGGCCTGGACGGGGATTCGAGTCAGCGGGCCGGACGCGGCGTGCGGCTTGTCGAGCGGAAGGGCCTACCTTGCTGCGCGTACCGCCACTGAACCCCGGATGGCGGGCTCGGCGGCGCAGAGTCGATGGGTTCGTCGTCGACCAGCGTGGAGGCGTACGAGTGCCGGGAGGGACTGTCAGCGACGAGGCTCTGCCTCCGCGGGGTGCCCCTGGGCGTTGGCTCCGTCGACTCGTGGGGGAGAGGCGATGTCCTGCTCGTCACGGTGGCCTGACAGGTCTGCATGCTGACGCTCTTGCGGACCGAGCGCAAGGGCGGGAGGCGGGACTGTAATGACGTGGGCAGCAGAGACAGGACGGTCGACGTGACAGTCGTGTGCTCCATCTGAACGTCCTCCAGAACGGGGGTCCAGTGCCGCAGTGATGCCATGAGATCGACGTCTGACGTGGGAGAGGACGCAGACCAGGACACGGATTGACAGGAGGAAAAGAAGAGAAGAAGAGGGGTGGTCTATCAGATCGATCGGAAACCCCAGGCTCCGGGTCACCTGCACAATCAGGTGGTGATCGAAACGGCCGCCCCTCACTCACAATGTCGTGATGTCCGGATTCGACGCAGTCTTCCAGAGGTAGGTCAGAACTGAAGGGTCAGAACCGAAGATAAGGGTCCAGATGCAGAGTCCACGAGAAGGTGAGACAAAGAAGCAGAATGAGACAAAGAGGGAAAAGCCAAACCCCGGGGCCGGGTTCTCTCGTAGACTTTTACGAAACCTGCCCGCCTCGCATCCAGCCCTGCCACCAACGTCAAGCAAGGCCCTGGATCCAGACCAGAAGCATCAGGCAAAGGGGGGGGGGGGGGGGGGGGGGGGTGGAGGTTGGCGTGAAGCATGTGAAAGTGGGAAGCGTGCAGAAAGTGTTGGGGCGGCGGGGCCCAGGACGAAACGTGCTTATCGGCGCTCATCTGCTGGTGCGATCGTCTTATCGCCCGATGTCGTGCAGGGGTTGAGGACGTCCCGGGGGCGGGCGGGCTGCCTGGACTCGACCGTCGCCATGGCCAGAGGCGTAAAAATAAACCGACATGTCGGATCCGAGGCGTGGTGCCGAGGGTTGGACACGACGGCTGGGGCTTACCATATCGCGTTCTGCAAGTGCCATGACGTGCGCCGTTCATACCTCCGGGGCATGGCTGTGTCGTCAAACTCGGTCAGCTTCGGCGACTCGGCCAGGATCGGTCATGCTCAGTCAATCCATCGTCGAACGTCGCACATCTTTGCTCACAGCAAACCCCCCAGCACGAATTCCCTGAATGTACGCTGTGCTCATTGTGTACAACTTGCTCCGCTATCTACCCAGCTGTCGGGCTCTCCCATCCGCCTCCCCGTCACCCCTCCGCAGCTCCCCCACCACACAGGCACGTCGGTCAGCCCTGCGCCTCGCCGGCCTTCTCCGCCGCAATCTTGGCCTCCATCTTCCTCCTCGCCTGCAGGATCATCTCGTCCCGCCGCCTCTGCAGCGCCGCCTGCCTCTCGTCGCGGTCCGAGCTCCACGCCTTGCCCGCGCGGTCCTGCTGCCTCTTCTCCGCCTGCGCCTGCGCCTCGGCCTCCGCCGCCGCCGCCCCGATCTTGCCCTCGAGCTTGTACCGCGTGATCAGGTCCGGCTGCGTCGGCTTGCCGGCCTGCTTCAGCGCCGCCGCCGCCGCGTTCGTGCTGCCCGCGCTCGCGGCCTGGCCGCCGGGGGGAGGGGGGGGCTGGAAGGTGATGGGAGGCTGTGCACGCGTCAGAAAGGTCGGGAGGGCCAAAATCGGGCTGTTCATAGAAAAGGAGAGAGACTCACCGTCTCGATGCGCCCCGCCAGGATCCTCTCGCTCGTCGTCTGCACGTTGCCCCCGTTCCGCTGCAGGTCCCACAGGATGGTCCGCCGCTCGACCTGCGGGAACATCTGCTGTATGCGCTCGACGGCCGCCTCCCGCGCACGCAGCACGTTGAGCGGGTTCTGGCGGCCCGCGGGCGCGGAGCCCGACGACGTGTTGGAGAAGAAGAGCAGCCGGAGGATGGCGGCCGCGAGGACGAGGAGGACGAGGAGGTAGGGGATCGATATCGTCTGGCTGTCGTCCTTGGCCATGGCGTCGGTCGTCTGCTGGCGTCGGGCACGATGCGGTTGCGACGAGGTGGTGGTGGTAGTCTAGGGTGATGACGGCAGCACGGTACCGAGAGACCACGTCACGCAAGCTGGGGGTTGCCTGCGGTTGGGCAGCCGGATTGACGGGGTGGTGTTTGATCGTGGATGACTTGCTGCCTCCGTGTGTTGAGCCGCTCAGATCGATGGAATGCGGAAAGGAGCAGCGGTAGATCAGAAAGAGTGGAAAGATGCTTGAGGTGTCGTTAATTCGGAGAGGGTAAGGGTGTACAAGGACGCAGGTGGCAGGGTTGAGTGTGGAGAGGGTCAGCTCACCCGAGTTGGGGTAAGGTAACCGACCCGACCAGTGCTGGTGGACGGGTGGCTGCGCACGCACGAGCCCGGAACCTTCCAGACGGGCAGAGGCCACCGCCACACCTCCCCGTTCTGATCTTGGCATCATCAAGCGCTCACACGACCATCATCATCACGGTCGGCAATTCACAAAGTCAGCCATTGGGTCAAGAGCGGTATGCGGTTCCGCCGCTAGCCAGAGACCAGCACGGTAACAATGCATTCGTGTACCAACAGTAGCAATACTACTTGCAAAACAACCAGGCGACCCTTGCCCCCCTCTGCCGTACCAGCTTCTCCCCTGAAGCAAGCAGCTCCCAAGTCCTTGAGGATACGAGTACAACTCCCATGCCGTCGAGAACCGAAAAATGTCAACCCAGGCCACGTGTGACTTCTCCGAGTCTGCATCTGCTTGTCCGAGGGTATAGCAATGTCCTGAACGCCGTTTACACCGCCGGTGGCCGTCCCAGCGAGGTCTCGAGATCCTCGTAATGCAGGGTCAGCTCTCTCTGTTCTGTCTGTCAGCGTTTCTCACTCGTCGTGCTGGCGGCAGGGACAGAATGACGCACCCGCTCCTTTCGCCAGTTGCGGATATCCCAGATGACGTAGTAGCCTTGCTCGTGTGTCGGGCTGATCGTTTGCGGTGTCATGGTCTCGTCCTTCGTGAGCCAGATGTGCAGCTTCTTGTGCCATCGCCAGTTACGAGAATGCCTGCTCGATTGTCAGTCGCACTCGGCGCTTTGTGGTGCGTCTCCCACTCACAGCTCGAACGCGGCGAGTTGCTGCTTCACGTCCTGGGGACAGCTGTAGAAGATCCAGAACAAGGTCTCCTCGTTGAAGCTCTGAATCTTGGTCTCTATCGGCTGCACGTTCGTGACCTGGTAGCACTCCGGGAGTCGGTGGTTGGGCACCACTGGCCGCGGCGGCGTGTCGTCAAACAGCGAGTATTGTTGCGTTGAGATGAGCCTGTCGTGTGTGTCAGTACCCCTGGGGATCGGGCCGCGGGACGGAGCCGCTTACTCGGACGAGTTGACGTTGAGACCGAGATCGTTAGGGTCCATGCCGTGCATCAACGCGGCGTAGCTCGGGTTGTTGTTCATCATGGTCCGCAAGCCCTTGATGCCGAACTTGTCGATGGGGGCCATGCCGGCCAACGGGTCCTGCGCGTCCGGTGCTTGTCCATCCTGTAGCTCTTTGCCCTTGCTGCTGCCCGCCGACGCGTCGACTCCGAGCGAGCCATGCGGATTGCTCGCGTCTTGGGGCTGGGCGTCTGCTGTTGGCGCAGACATGCTCAGGCTGACCTTCCTCTCTTCATCGGTCGACCCGGCAAGAGTGGCGTTGGTCTCGGGTGGCGACTGGGCGTCCGACGTCCTGTTGTTAGCAGAGAGCGCGTTCAGCAGACCGTTGCCGGCGGCTCGGTTGCCTGGTATGGAGGCTGATCCGCCGGCCGCTTGCGCGCTGAATCCCAAGGACGACATGAGGCCGCCCCCCCGCTCTCCGCCAATCTCGCCGTTGGCATTGCGATTCAGTGGTGGGAAGTCATCGGCGGGCGTTGCGGGCGTCTGCGACGACTGGCCTACGGTGCCCTGGTTGCCGAACCGAAAGCCGCCGTTCGCTCGAGATGAAGACGTCGAGCTGTAGAGGTCTTCTTGGGGTCCCTGTGAAGACAGTGGTGTCGACGCGTTGCGCGGCACCTGACCACCCAGACCTCTCGACCCTGCCGTCGCCCACATTGAGGACTGATTCGCGTTGCCGAGTTGGGGGTTGTTCGAAAGGGAGGGGAATTCGCTACGCGCACGTTAGCCGATGTTCACCGCGAAACTTGAAATATCGATAGAGCGCTGTCGTTAGTCCTCCCAAGAACACCAACCAGCACGATAGGATGAATAGTTAGTCAGTACCCCTTTGAACTCTCAACCGGACGTTCACCCTTCAATGCGTCGGCATAGCCCTTCCTGGGCTTCTCAGCAGAGCCGGCGGCGGGAGTAGACATCATGTTGTTGTGGACATCAGGTTCTGCTCTATGGCGCTTTTTGACCAGTTTGTGTTTGCGTGCGGAGACCATGGCGGGCGTGTGTTTGCCAGCTTTCGCGTCGCGGTGTGGGTGGTGTGGGTGGCATGCGCCTTCCGATCGTGTGGTGGCAGGAACGCGAGAGCGACGGTGAGGGAGGGGGGGGGCGAAGAAGGCGGCACCTACGAAAGATCAAGGGGCGTTGACGGTTGCGACGTCCCGCCCAAGCTTTGCGCAAAGCTCACGTTGCCTCCCAGTTGCCGTGACGGATTCTGGAGATTCGCTCCTCCCATGGGCATGCCGTTGCCGAAGGCCCAGCCCGACCCGTTACTGCCTGTTCACAGGGAAACCGCGTTAACTGGTGCTCCATCGTCTTTCATCCCGTCTTTGTTCATCATCGGGTCCTTACCCAGCTTCCCATTCGGTAACCGGCTCGACACAGAGCGCCCCTGCTGTTGCTGCTGCTGTTGCTGCTGTTGTTGTGGTTGCTGGCCTCCAAAGCCGGGCATCCCTCGGATCGATTGCGGTACGGCGCCTACTTTACGGCCGTCGTCAGCACAGAGTACGGGGAGCATGTCGGATTCGGTCGCGCGAAGCAAACAGGTATGGCGGGCTTGAAGGGGACTGGGCGTCTCGGAGGGGCAGACACGGTCGACGGCCGATATGGTATTGGAGGTATTGGATCGCAAGAACTACGGGGGAGTGGTCGCGCGGGAGGGTCGCGGTTGCATGGCGGCACAAGCCAATGCGGGCCACATTTCGGTTCGGGACGCAGGCGGTACGATGCGAGGCGCGGCCAAACGAGGCGGAGATGGCTCCAGGGCGCTGGCAGATGGGGTCGACGAGCGGTCGCACAACCCGTTACAGCAATTCGATGGAGGATGCTGGGGCCAGGGGGGGTGGCATTGAGTCGCGCAGGGCCGGGTCGGCAGCTCATCGAGGGCGGACAATCGGCGGGGTACGGTGGTCGCGGTGCGGGAGACTGAAGGGCGGCGATGGCAAAGAATGCAAGCCTTACCTGGTCTATTCATGATGGGAGCTGTCGAAGCTTGCTGTCGCGGGGCTGTGTCGCGTCGGTGCGGTCGAGGTCGCGATGGAGGGTGTTCGTGGATCGGGTGGCGTCGTGGTGGGAGGGGGTTTGCACAGTTTGCCTTCAGACGAAGCTATGATGGTTGGAGGTTTCTCTGCTCTGGCGGCTTGAGGTCGGCGTTGTCCAGAAGTCAACCCCCGGCCGCCTGACATGCACTCCACAACCAGCGACTGGGCAGACGCTAAACACGGAGATCCGGTCAAAGATGGATCCGATGGGCCGTGCACGGGGCGTCTCCCTCGCTCACCTTCGGTCAGTCGGTGTGGGCAAGGGAGGAATGCAGTGTCTCCTCGAGGCGCTCCACACTGATCCTGATTTCGGCTTGGATGTTTTCAGAGACGTTGAATGGTCGAGTGGATGTTCACAGCATCATCTGCGAAAAAGGGGCCTGCTTGATGTGGTGTAGACACTCAAGCCTCGGCTGTACACGTTGGCCTGGCGCTGGCGAAAAGTCTGTTCCGCTCTGTCTATGACTGCAGGACCCCGTTGAGACTTCGCTCAAAGTCGATGCCCTGCAGATGCCGTCCGATGAGAATGATCTTGCCCTGCTTTGGTCCCTCCGCACCAGACTGCTCCGGCGCCTCCAGAATCTCAAAGATTTCCCGTACACCCTGGATCATCTTGACGCTACCGTCGTCGAACACCAGACGCCCCTTCGAGCGGTGCGCGTCGATAACCGTCTCCTCGCCCGGGAGCTGGTGGTCCCAGAGCACGCTCCGCAGCCACCTGTCCACGTTGACCACTTGGCCAGGCGACAAGACGGGGACTGGTATCGAAACGGTGGAGATGGCCTGCGATTGTCAGCATCGAAGCCGGAGGGGAGGTGAGGGGATCACGCACGGGGTCCAGGTGGCTGTGTCCCTTGCGGCTGAAGTCCAGCTCGGCAAGCTCGTCGTAGGCGTGCAGGTCCAGCAGGACACCCTCTAGCTGGGGGACCTCGCTCTTCTGCGTGACGTGGATCTTGGCGAGCCCGTTGATGGACTCGATCCTCTCCCTGACCTTTTGCAGCTCTTCCGGGGTGACGAGATCCGCCTTGTTGATGACGACGACGTCAGCGTGCGATATCTGCATGTGGGCCGTCGTCATGAGCGGGCTGTTGCTGTGATCGTGGTCGTGCTCCTCCTCCACCTCGATCTTGCCCGACGGATCGTCGAGGCTGCGAAGGATGTTCTTCGCGTCGACCAATGTGACGATGCCGTCGAGGTAGATGGTGCTGCCGAGCCCGTCGTCGACCCAGAAGAGCGGCGCCAGGTTGCCCGGGTCCGCGAGACCGGTCGTCTCGAGCAGGATGTAGTCGAAGGCCCCCTTCTTCTCCATCAGCGACTCGATGGCGTTGACGCCAGTATCCCTGCAGCTGTCAGCACCCGGGGTCGCATGAACGGCGGGCACAGGACGTACTTGACGGAGCAGCACAGGCAGCCGTTGCCGACCTCAAGCCACTCCTCCACCTTCTCATCGCCCTTGTTGACCGTCAGGGACTTTTCAATGTCGATGGCTGCAGTTGGTCAGGGGGCGTTGTCATGATCAACTTGGTGATTGGCTCAAGAACTCACAATCGCCGAACTCTGCCCTCGATTAGCCAGGATTCGAGGGTGTGCGCGTTGACAAGGAAAACAAACCGTTCATAATGACAGCAATCTTCTTGCCATGCTGCGCCGTCAAGATGTAATTCAAGAGAGTGGTCTTTCCGGCGCCCAGATATCCGGTGACGATGGTGATGGGGACCTTGATCTGCTTCTCCTCCAGCTCATCCCGGGTCTCGGTGCTGGGTGTTGGTTGAATTTGGGCCTCGACGAGGTCTGGCGGGGCATCATCGTCGAAGTTCATAATGGCGGGGTAGTAGAAAGAACCAGAGAGATTGTCGTTCTTGGGTCAAGGCCTTGAAAACGGGCCCTGGTGTGTAGATCCTAAGGGCGATTACTTTCTAGAGGGCAAAAGAGATTCTAAAGTGAATTTGGGCGTGGATCTTGTGGATAGTTGGACAGCGCCTGTATATTCCAGTCTTTCTTTCTTTCGGCTTGCAAGAAACGGCCCCTGCGGTTAGCAGTGGTCAAAGGCTCAAGCCCAGGATGACGCTGTAGTGCCAAGACCGAGGGGCACGGCTGCTGACTAAGACGGTCCTGCAGGTACCTTCCTACCTTACCGGAGGCAGCTGTGTCCGTCCTCTGAGCTTTCCCCACGGATCCCTGCTGGTGCTGGTGCTGGCGCAGGTGCTGCTGTGGGTGCCTTGGCTGTGCCGGAGCTGGTTTGCAGCGTCGCCTCGCCTGGCGCCAACTTCAACCATCACTTTCACTATCACGACAACTTTTCTCCCAGCGCTCGCGTCATCCGTCCGTGCCCAGCAGCATCGCCGTCTTTTCAGAAAAGATCGCGCTGCGACAGATAGGCCTCCAGTCGCTTCTCACGGCTCTCGATTGATTTAATCATCCACACCTCAGTCACGATGGCCATGGCGCCGCCGTCTCCCCGGCTGCCGAGCCCTCCTCCAGCCGCCGAAGACCAGATCGGCCCTCCGTCCCCCTCCATGGGCGCGCAAGCAAACCGTCAGGCCGCGCAGATCGAGAAGACCATCCTCGAAGCCAATGCGAAGCGTCGCATCCATCCCGGCACCAAGGCCCAGGACATGGCCACCGGCCCGCCCCTGGTTCCCCTGAATGAGGTTCGTCCCATCGCGTCGCTCACCGGCGCTCGCAAGGCTCCCCCCCTCGCACGACTGCCCTGCCCGCAAGCCAGAGCTCTAACGTCGCCTCCTCGCGCAGCTCGACTCGGCCTTCCAGCTCCAAGAACACCTCGCCGCCCTCCACCACTTCCACACCAACGGCAGCGCCCACGGCATCACCCGCCAGACCGCCATCCAGCTCGCCACGCCGCCCCCCTCGATCGACCGCACCCTCTGGCTCTACGAGCTGTGCCGCTTCCTCATATCCCAGTGCAACACGCTCATCGTGGGCTTCCTCTTCGACTCGCCCCCCTGCAGCGCCACCACCTGTCCCGAGATGCGCGCCTCCGAGTGGCAGTTCCTCTGCGCCGTCCACGAGCAGCCTAAGAGCTGCTGCGCCATCGACTACTGCTGCCACACCCTCGACTGGGCCGCCAACGTCGTCACCGACCCCAAGATCTTCCCCTCCCGCTTCGTCGTCTCCTCCGACGCCCACAACAAGAGCGTCGCCGTCAAGAACCTCGTCAACGTCTTCCGCCGCCTCCACCGCGTCTTCGCCCACGCCTGGTTCCAGCACCGCGCCGTCTTCTGGAACATCGAGGGCCAGACCGGCCTCTACGTCTTCTTCAAGACCGTCTGCGACATGTACGACCTCCTCCCCGCCGAGAACTACAAGCTGCCCCCCGAGGCCGAGGGCCTCGAGACCAACACGGCCGTCCCCGACGGGCCCCACGACGGCCCCGACGCCGACCGCGACCGCAGCCACCAGCAGAACCAGCAGCTCGCCCCCGTCTCCATCGCCAAGCCCCCCGCCCGCGGCGCGCACGACGACCTCGGCGTCGGCCTCAGCTCCGACGACAACTACCAGTCCATCGGCCGCACGAACACGCGCCGCCACATCCGCGCCAGCCCCTCCACCGGCAGCGCCGTCACCACCGTCCTCGAGACCGACGAGGAGGACCACGACGTCACGGGCCGCCTGCGCGAGATGCGCATCTCCGCCCCCGACATTGCCGAGGAGGCTGAGACGGCCGATGTCCCCGTCATCGTCGAGCAGGAGGTCATGGCCGACGCCTCCCCGCCCGAGTCGCCGGCGGAGCAGGAGCAGGAGCACACGATAATAGAACACGTACCCGAGCCTGACGCGGCGCCAGAGCCGCAGGGCGAGACCGATGCGGCCCCAGACGCAGCCGCAGACGCAGACGCAGCCGCAGACGCGGGATCGGTCGCCGGGCCCGACGTTCTCGAGCCCGAGCCAGCGGAGCCCAAGGGCGCGCCAATAACCGAGGAGGAGAAGGCGACCCTCGAGTCCCTCGACGCGGAGAAGCTCACAGAGCCTGCAGCGGAAGAGACCGCGGCGGAAGGAGCGGTAGAGCTGGCGGGCGAGCTGCAGGAGGCGCAGGGCGAGGCGGAGGACCCCGCCGCGGTAGAAGAGAAGTTGAAGGAGGAGACAGGCTCCAGCTCGCACAAGTTCACAAAGGATGCCGCGGAGGAGCAGGCTCCGGAACCCGAGGCGCCGACAGATACCCAGGAGCTTCCGTCTGAGGACAAGGAGGGTAGTGCGCCGGAGGAGCCCAAGCCGGAGGAGCCCAAGCCGGAGGAGCCCAAGCCGGAGGAGCCCAAGCCGGAGGAGAAGACTGTGGAAGAGAACGCGAAAGATGGCGAGGCCGAGAAGGTCGAGAAGGATGAGAAGGACGATAAGGACGAGCCCGCAAAGTAGACATGAGGGTGCGTGAGGATAGAGACTTCGAAAAGTTGACCCAAGATCATGCATGAGACGAATCCATAAACATGGCGCTGATATGCCATCCATGCACATACACCCAGGCCGAAAGCGAAAAGCAAGCAGCGTGTCATAAAATTCTCATGCGAAGGGGCATATCGCCCGACTCCATCATCCGTCCTTCGGTTCCTGTTCTCCTCCGTGATTCATTAGATCCTCCTACGCCCTGACGAGATTATTCCTCGCACGAGATGCCTCTCGCGCACCAGACTTCCACGACAGAGACATTAGGAGGGCCTGTCCAATGACCTGACCATTCGCAGCCCGTAAGCAGCAGGGCGCGGGGGTCTCCCCGCGCATCTACATCCACCACATATGTTGTCTATGCTTCATCATGGCATCATCTACCGGGACTCGGTCTCCAGTCCCAGCCTGGAGCGACCGGCCCGTCGTGTCAAGCGTTAGAATTCAGATCAATCGTTCTCCTTTCCCTTGCCTCCCTCCTCAGCCAATTCCATCTTGGCGAAGATGTGGCGAACCTCACGTAAGTTCTCCTCTTGAGCATTGATGGCAGTCGCGTTGCGTTCATCGGCCAGGTTACGAATGGCCTGGAGAAGGGGACTGAATCCCTCGTCGTTGGGCAGCCACCAACGCTCGCATTCAGGTGCGCCAAATAGCAAGCCCATCTTGATGCGCACCTTGATAGGATGGATGTATCTGTGAAAGTAGAGCATGTGAGCGGTTGGATCCTGGTTTTGAAAACAGAAGGCGAATCTTACCCCTTAGCCTCTAGCAGTGCAAATTTGCGCCTGAACCACATGTGATGCTTTGCGTCTTGCGGCATGAACAACGCGCTGATGGAAAGCGGCGCTTCGAGGGGTAGTAGACTTCCTTTGGGGCTACCAGGCCAATGTTGGATCAGCTCAAAAATCGTGCAGACATGGTATGCGTGGCCTGCTAGCTCAGCGTATAGCTGGTCGCGCTCGGGAGTGGGTGATTGGCACTGGTGCATGATGATCATTGACAGCCAAACAATCGTCAGAAGTGTCGTCGACAGTTTCGGGTGATCGTATAGCACACCAGGCGAGTAGGGTTTGACGATGTCAGTTTCGTCAGGGGCAGGTGCCCAGCTGAAATCCGTGACGAGATATGACTGGTCGTCAAGCTCAGCATCTTGTTGGACTTTCCAATCCCGAAGTTTCTTCAGGACCTGCAGATGAGCTGCTTCGAAAGCCTCCGAAGACATCTGCCCACGATTGACCCGAGCGAATAACATGGACATCTCCCGAGACAGGAACCGCAGCCCCGCATATTGCTTTTCGGTCTTCCAATGAAACGAGAGAGGTTCATCGGTTGTCGAGATTTGGGATTGTGCGTAGTCGATGTACTCGGTGAACCACTCCTGTGGAAGAGTTGTTGGGTAGCCGCCCATGATGGCAACAAAGACGTCGAATCGAGAATACCAAGTCAGAACCATTCGACCCAGAGGTGTCTGCACAGCAGTTTGTGGGGTGAAGAGTTTGGTGATGATCTCGCATGCTGCTCTCTGGTGTCCCATGAGGTTGATCCAGTCACCAAGATACTCCTGCGAATTATTGGTCTTGGCTCAGTAACGACTGGTTATGGGGGCGGCTTACCTCGATAGTGGCCAGCTGTAGGATTGTGAGGAGTGTTCCGATGTCCGGTTTCTCCTTTCTCTTCAGAGACCCAAGCAAAAGAGTCACACTTCTGTTGTAATACTGTAAAAACTCCCACATCTTGCCGTTGGGATTGCGTTCCAGTGAATACAAATACGCCGAGAAGCCCACCACAGCGTTTAACAATGCCTCATTTTGGAGGGCGAAGTTGGGCAGCATACCGTGGAAGAAGTCGTGCCCGTCGTGCACAATGCAATAGTTATGGTGGGTCATATGCTCGGAGAAGTAGTCCATATACCGCTGCACGCCTGGAGACAAATGAGACCAGTCGGCAATCGAGGTAGTCGAGAGGCTTGGGTTGTCCACAGCCAGCGGAGTCGTTGCAGTACGAGTACTGCTCGTTCTGGTCGAGGTCGTGGGGGAACTAGCATTGCCTTCGATGGATGGTGTCTCGGAGCTTTGGCGTGTGCTGTGTGACAATGGATTGGCAGATGTTCCGTTTGACGTCGCGCGCGACCAAGCAGGCCGTTCAAAAGATTGTGTGGTTTGGTTGGCTTCTTCATCTTCGTCTGGAATCGTTTCGAGCTTGGTGCTCCGGCTAGCATCGTCCTCTACCTCGTCTGCCTCGTAGCTCGAGCTCGGGCTTGGCTGCTGCTTAATGCTTCCCGAGTCTCTCGATGTTGAACTCGCTGCCGGGGAGCCTTTAGCGGGCGGAGGGTCTGGGTAGAGGCATTCGCGGGCCCCTTTCCTGCATCCTGGACGCCGTCAGCATACCAATGAATCGTTGCCTTCGGCAGTGGACGTACGGTCGCAAACCGGTCGCGTTTCGTCGCACTGGCAAGAAGTTAGAGAAACTCCAGTGTTGTTAGGGACGAGACAAACCTTAACCCTCCTACTTCGGCAAGTGAAGCAGCCGGAACGTGTGCGCCTATGCTTGACGTGATCTAGTCCATGTGTCGATTTCTTCCGACTCTTTTGTGGTTTAGAGGCCGAGTATGATACAGGCTCGGAATATTCTGTAAAGTAACCAAAGTTTTGAAATGTGGGCGGCATCGGACCTGTGGAGGGGGACTGCGTCAATGGCGACTGCGCACCTCCGAATGGTTGATGTTGGGCATCCCGTGGGCTTGCGTCCATGCTTCCCCCAACCCCGGCCATGGAGGTCAGGAAGTGGTGATAATAATCACCCATGACGGGCAACAAATATTGAGAGCTGACGAAGAAGGGCGCTGGCAGGAGCTGGTTGTGTATCTAAGCCGTGCTGGGTGGCGGTTTCCGATATATGGGCAGATTCGACGAAGGAGGTTGGAGTGATCACTTCAAGCTTTCTGCTGCACGAGATTCGTCCCTCCGTGAGGAATGCCCGCATACAGTCTACACAGCTCCCTAGTCTGATCCACAGACTGCGTCGAATAGTTTTGCGAGAGGCGGAGTAGTCGATAGTATCAGCGAGAGAACCAGGTCCTGGAACCGGATCACCAGCCAGAGACGCTGGCAGAACACTGGGTACGTGAAAGAAAGTTGAAGTCTTTCGCAAAAGCAGCGCCACCAAGACAAGGGTTAAGGCGAGAAGAGGCGAGTGGTGTCCGTCCGAACTTGCACCGGCCGACCAGTGGAAATCGATGTACGAAGAGCGATCTCAGCGAATTGGCCTGGGTGTGAAAGAAACGTCAAGGTGGAAAACGCCAGGCGGTTGGAAGTCAAGTGCCCCGCGCCAATGAGGGCTCGGCCTGTTTAAGGATTGTCACCTTTCAGATCCAACCTGGAAGAAGCCGTTCAGAGGCGTGATTGTGGTGACCACAACGGTGGGGTTGATCCTTGCTGGACTGCTGTGTGGGATGATCGCCACAACTGATGAGGCTGCCCGATGAGCGGCAGGAGTCTAGTCGACGATCTGTTGGCGGGATTAGCGCTACTGGCGGGGTTCATGATGGGCAGGGAAAAGGGGGCAATGGCCAAATGATATGGTCACCGCGATGGTGGGGTGGATATTTGGGCTTGGAGCGTGCTCCTGTGCGTATGATTGACTCTAGGATACGTACCACAGCCAGTACCGGTAGAATTCGAGGGTTGGAGGGGCGGATGAAAGTCCAGTGCGCAGATAGCCGTGGTTGGCTCATGGACCCCGGGTCAGCCAAGAGGCTGAGTCGACCGACAAAGTCGATGAGCTTGATGACGGGGGTAAATGCAGAAGACGTGCTAGGACACTTGAGATGTGCCCGTAAGGCCACTCATGTACCGTTCGTCGGCTTCAAGACGGAATGGGCGTTGGTGGAGGAGCTACCTTGACTTGGTGCCTAGGGTAAGGTCCCGGGGCAGGCAAGGATAAATGGCAGCTGTTCGTGGGGCGGGTCTGTCATCCACCTTGTATGCTCCGGACAGAGAGTCCAGAAGGGGCCAGTACCGGGAGGTGCTAAGTACTGTCTGTTGTTCCCTGGGCCTGGTTCCGAGGACGGAGGCTGATCCGGAGGAAGTGTTTTCGAAGACAACCCCAGTGTAGGTCTGGCCTGAGACGTGTTAGCGTGCCCGTTGCGACGAATCTCGAACATGGACCCTTGGTGAGAACGAGAGGACGACGATGATATGGGGTCACATGGAGTAAGGAGTTGCATCTCCCGACCAAGAAGGGCAGGTTGTCGACCTCGGAACAAAGCCCAAGTCATGGAGGCCGATGCCAGTTTAAGGTTGCGGGACAAGGCAAGAGGGTGCTGAGAGACGGGCAGGCAATGCAGATGACCTACTCATACGATGGAAGCGGCGCAGCAAGTACCGAGGAGACGTTCCTGGAAACGTGGACTCGTTACCTATGGCACATATGAGAAGAAAACACTGCTCCTTGAGAATAGGGCGGCCGCCTCCGTGGACACGGTGTCAGCACAATGGGAGCTGGTATCTGCAGGCCACACGGGAGATCTTGGCCCAAAGAACCAGAACAATGTTGTGGAGGGGGAGCGGCTGTAGTCGGGGGCATCCACTGTAGGGTCTTCGTCCACGAAGTACCTCCCCAGCAACAGCAAGGGTCGGATATAGAAGTCGTAGCCAGGGGCAAGAGGGGGAAGCAGGGATCCGAGAGAGATTGAGGCGCCAGGCGGTAGGTGTGCTGTATATGACGACAGGAGAGATACGTCGCTGTCAGGTGTAAGTACTCGTAGCGTGATGTACCATGCAGAATGTGCGTCCAGTCAAGTCATTGGATTGCCATGCCACGCCAAATAGGCCAGACTCGATGACGGATGGGAGAGATGGAGCTTGGGAGCCCAAGTTAGACTAGGGTAGAGGGCAGCATGGACAGGACCTCAAGGTCTTCTTGCAAGGCTCTTTTGATGCCACGAGTTTGATCACCGCCAAGCTAGCTTCAACCAGCTCGGTGGCGT
The DNA here is from genome assembly GCA_002851755.1 of Verticillium zaregamsianum. NCBI lineage: Eukaryota > Fungi > Ascomycota > Sordariomycetes > Glomerellales > Plectosphaerellaceae > Verticillium > Verticillium zaregamsianum. Next base: position 2,699,714 of record NMXM01000003.1, on the reverse strand, counting down.
TTCCCGAAAGTGATGGCCGCGGTTCCATCGACAGGGTGGGTGTTGTCGACTGATGCATGGACTGAGTGTGCATACGGGCCACAGAGCGGGCGTTTAAACGCTGAAGGCTACGCCGCAATAGAGCGTGTGCCATCCCTTCCACTCAGGCAGCACCGGCCTTGACAGAGCCTGTTGACAAAGGACCTGGGACACCATCCAGTGGCGGCCTGCGAGACTCGTGTGCAGTTTTTCGAACCTGAAAATACCCACTGGGAAGCCCTAGCGCGGAGAGACATGGCGCCGGAGATGTGTGATCGGTACAGGTCGAGACGGCCAGCACCGCATCCGGCTTCCGTGAGACTGGTAAACGGCCATGTCTTATTCAAGTGGGGATGGGGTGAGGAGCTGGCAAGCCCGGCGGGTCAGTGGACCAGCATACCAGTGGTCGGCGGCTGGGATCCATCCATCCTAGGGAATCGATCGTGGGTGCGGGAGGGTAGGGATGACAGCTTGGGGAAAAGAGATGAGGAGGTTCCAGAGGATGGTGTGGCACGTGGAGGAAAGACCCCGTAGCGGTCCAGAGGGCGATTGCAGTTGCTGTCTCTCTCTCTCTCTCTCTGCCTCTCTCTCCCTCTCTACTATCTGTCGTCGCTCGTTCGTGGGGGAGGGGGGCGATTGGGCCCAGGCGCAGCTTCGGTCTTTTACATCTGGCATGCTGTCAGCATATCTCATCTCTACACGTGCCTCGAGGCGGACGATACCACCTTGGGACGCCCCGACACGCAGAAGCTGAGTTGAGCTGAGCTGAACCGATACAACATAAAACGTACCCGCCTTCGTGCCTTTCCAGCAACGATACTCCTCCTTCATCCAGGAGCCGGGCTGCCAGGGAACAAGGGCGGATGCCAGGGGGCTCGAGGGCCGAACCACGGATTCAGGCTGAAGCACGGACCGCAGGGTAGGCTGGGCTGGGGAACGGTGAAGAAGAAGAAGCAAGAAACGCGCAAGACGCAGTAGCTTCCATCCATGGCTTGGCGGGGCGACGAATGGGTGGAACGGGCTGTGGGATGGATGCAGGGAATCCAGGGATCTTCATGCCGTTGGTGATTTCTTGAAGTCGATGTGCCTGTCAGGGGTAGGTAAATGCCGCGCACCATGTCTGGCACGGTCGAGGTACATTGTCCCGTCGGACATATGGGCTGACGACACGGGCCTGGCATTCGACGAGGACGAACCAGAGGCAACCTGTCTGGGCAGCCAGCTGCACGATTTCCCGTACGACGGGGAAGACTGATGAGGTGAGGAATCGAGGTTGGCTGCCCGGATTTGGTCGTTCCACTGGGCGCACGGGGAGCTTGCTGGCTCCTGCGGCGCTGACATAAGGGGAGACTCAGCAGCCTCACCCCACTTTGGCGGCCGGGATGAACTCTCCCATCAATTGAGATGGGATGTACCTGCCCTTCTCGCTGCAGCAAGCCACCCAACAATCTGTCAGGTCACAGGCCGAGGGCAACAACCCACTAGTGCTTGTTGCAGTCCTTCAACAGGGTACCTAGGTACGTGTGGACTGAGTGAGGTACCAGGACCTTTCCTTACCTAGTGGGCCCACAGTCCACCCAACAACCTTTGCCCCTACATGATCTGGCGGCGCTACCTCGAAGTAGTGGTATTCCTTCCTTGGGAAGGCCAGGCGCACGACACCCATCACTTGCCAACATTGGACGAAGGGCGAGATACCGGATGGCAGATGCAAAGGAGACCCTCTTTCGACCAATTTTTTCGTCTCTCGACCCAATTAGCCCGATGCTGGGAATAGTACTGTCATACTTGTGTGGGTCGGTCTGTCCCATTCCATCGCACCTGATCTCCTACCAACTACCAGGAAGGTTGGTATTGGCATCTCCTGCCTCCTGCTTCCCGCCTCCTGCCCGCCCTCCCCGCCTCACCTGCCTCGCAAGCTGCCTTGGCCGCAACGGGCAAGGGCAATGACTAGGTACCTACCCACCATACCTAGGTAGGTAGGCCAGGGCAAGGTCCTTTGGACTTAGCTGCCTTCTGCAATGCCCCCATCGTACGTGTCGTGTCGCAAGGGCACCTCACCTCACTCAGCCTAGACGCACTGCGGGCAAGTGCTTCCTTATTTAGCTCACCTGCCATCAAGACCATATCAGCCCAAGTCTCCTGGTCCTCTCCACTTTGAACTTCCCGCCCCTCCCCTTCCCCCCCATCATCTCCGCCGACAGCACGAGACTACGGGATCCGACCTCGTGCTCCATCGCGACCTGGCCTGACTCAAGACCCTCACCAGCATCAGCACCATCATAACCCGGCGACAGGGCAGACAGGCAGGCTACCAACCAAGCTAGGGATGCATCTGGCAATGAACAGCGTTTGCCTCCTGCCAGACTAATGTCTAGTGTCCTCCTCTTATTTCCACCTCAGCTGTCAATCATTTCTGGCAGCCCGGCCTGCCCGTCACCCACTGGATTCGGCATTGGCACATTGGCACATTGGCACATTGGCACCTCCAACCCTCTGGTTTGGGGGGTCCTGAGGGGGGGCCCTTGGGACCGGCCCTACCGTTTGTGCCGTGCCGTTCCAGGCTGCGTACATAGGACGCTACGCTGGCTCTTGTACCCAGGAATCTCGCTGACGGCCAGGGTTCGTGCCGCAGCCGCGGGTCATCGACCCGGGTGAGCACGCGGCCGCCTTCCAGAACTCCAGGTCCCAGGGCCGGCACGGCTCAAGAATCCCAAGAACCCCAACGCCCTGCTGATCTGTACGAAAATGCCGGGTTGCGCGTCAATCTTCGGTCCTTTTGTCCAGGCACGACCTGCGTTGCAGGCGCCGCCCGGTAAGACCGCCCGGGGCGCCGGGAAAGAAAACCTGAAGACGTTCCGGCGGGATCATCCACCAGCCTGCCATGTTTGTCGTCACCGTTGCCGTCACCGTCCTGGGCGAGCGAGGGTTCTGTCAACCCCTCTCTGAAGATCTCCCTCGTCTTCTTTAGCCTTCTCCGCCCAAAGCAAGCCTTGCTGGGAGCGCCTCGCCCTAGGGCCGTCCTGCCCAGGCACTGATTGATCAATCGAATTGGCTGCGGCCGCACGACCTTGGCGCCGTCGCCCGCCGGGCAGCCCTGGGATCGACAGTTGCCGCACCGAACGGGAAGGCCGCATCCCTAAGACAGGGCACTGGGAAGTCTTCTGCCATGCTGATGTGCGGCCCTAGAGGCGGCCCGGATGCGCTGTACCTCTGCGTAGCCTGGCTCTGCCCGTCAGACCATGCCCCGACCTGCCTCTCGGCTTGTCTCGTCCGCCAAGGTCGATGCCGCATGGCTGTGAACCACAGCGCCTTCGTTGTTTCGCAAAACGGCGACGCTCTTTTAGCTCGACTTACCGTCACCCACCGTCTCGACAGAGTCCTCGGCAACATGGCCCGCCGATGCTCGGATGCTAAGCAAGCCGGCTGGCTGACCAGGTTGCCAACAACCGTCGGTATTCCGCAGTGGAGCACGACCATGGCTAGTGTCATGTGTAGTGGGAAAGGGTCACTGGCTGGGAGAGCGAGAAAGGAGGGGAGGGCGATTCGTCACGACGGGATGAACCAGGAAGCGCAACGCGACCAACAGCCCATACGCCCGCCCGCATTGCTGGTTGGCGGTTCGAACCAGGCTAGCGGTGCAGACCGGCAACCGGGGGAGGCCACGACAGGCCGCTCGCTGCTGCATACTTTGGCCGACATCCCAACGCAAGCACACAACCGCCACCGTCAGTCGTTCGTCGACGTCGCCGCGACTATTAGACCAGTTGGCCTTCCCGAGATCCCCGCCGCGGCATCGTGTCCATGGGACGTACATCCAGTGGCACGAGAGCATCTCGCCGCCAGCACCAACGCCCCCGGCGCCAGAGGACAGCCTAACGTCCACCCAACACACACACCCCCGGCAACCGCCGTTTGCTGGTGGTCGTCGGGCGTGCTCAATCGGAGCGTGCGCCGGCGGCAATGCAAGCTAGGCGCAGTGTGATGAGGTGCATGCTATGCCAATTGATGTTTTTGTCCGGGGACGTAATGGGATGTCCACCTCGATCCTACTGTTACCTCATGCCTGTTCTAGGCAGCCGGCACAATCAAGGTTCCTTCATTCCTCTGACACCTGTCATTCGTGGCAGGGCAGGGCATGCTGTGGCTAATCAGGCTGGCGCAGCGGCACGGGCAGAAACCGTGACCGACTGAGAAAGACTCTCCGTCGCGCATGGGCACATGCCTTAGCAGAGTTGCATTGGAAGCAGTTGACCTTGGGGGCCGTGACTTGAAGAAAGATGTGCCCGTTTTGAGCAGGCGACCGAGAAGGGGCGCGCCGAGTTTGAGGCCAGTCCTGAGGGGCTGTCCGTCGTCGGGCAGTTAGTTTCGCGTTCCCGGAGACGGGCTTCAGGTCCTTGAGAACGAAGAACTCCCGAGTACTAAGGCACTACTACTACTAGGAGAAAACCCCACCGCGAGGGGTGTGTCAAAGAACGCAATCCTCGCGCGCGGAACGGATTCCCCGGCCCTTGTTCCTTGACAAAGTTATTATTGCACTACTGAACGAACTACTCGCAAGTGCCTGGTGAGGGGCGACGTCTGGACAGAGAACCACTTGTATGCGTGGTCCTGGTCAGGCACGGCTGTTGACCCGCAGTGAGAGGGACTGTGGAGGTTGCTTTGCTTTGTTGATGATGCAGCCTGACAGCGTGCGGCAGTGTCATGGACTTTGGACACCTGTACGACCCGGCCAAACCATGGGGCCAAGTGCTGTGCTGGGGTCGTTGCAGGCCTCCCTGGGCCAAGCAGAGGAGGAGAACCTCTGCCAATGCACCGGGAGTCAACCTCAGTGCGCCGCCACTGGTAAGCTCCCAGCATTCTATGCTCAAAAGCGAAAGCCATCATGTGACCCGAGTCCACGTGACTGGATTCGTCTGTCGACGCCATGTCTGCTGAGCTAAGCAGGTTGGACCTCAGGCCCCGTCTGGTTCCGTTGCCCGGGGCTCCGATTGGGGATGAAAAACGTCAGGCAATCAATTGCTTCAGATCTAAGCTATCATTCAAGCTATCAAGCAAATCGTGTTCCTCCACGAAAGACTTGAGATTGCGAGCCAGACCTTTTCTGTGCCTTGTCTGGCCACAGTGAGTCACGAAGCGAACGGAGACACTGTTAGACGCTCACTTCCATCGGATTCGCAACGTGAGCTGTTCGCAAACCGGCATAGAGTACCCCTGACTCACTTACACCCATACGGCCGGCCATCTTGACCTCGTCCGCCTCCATCAATAATCACTGCGTGGGATCATCACCATGACGGCCGCTGCCCCATCGCCAAGTGCCGACTCGGCGGTCAGCCTCGCCGCCCTGCTCGACCTCGACCCGACCTTCTTCTTCCTCCCCGTCATCACGCTCCTCGGCTTCCTCATCCCCATCATCTATCTCTTCCCCCCCATCCCTGCCACCAAGGCCGACGCCCTCCAGCAAACTCACGACCGCCTCGGTCTCGGCCGCGCCGAGAGCAACCTCCGCGCCCACCACCGCCCCGCCGCCGCCGCCGTCACCGACGGATCCGCAAAGCTCCAGGCCCTGACCATCTACCCCATCAAGTCATGCCGCGGCATCGAGCTCACGCGCTCCCGCGTCCTGCCGACGGGCCTGGAGTTCGACCGCCTCTACACTTTCGCCCAGCTCAAGTCGCCCTTCCCCGTATCCTCGAGCGCCACCGACGCCGAGAAGGAGCGCGGCCATGTCTGGGAGTTTGTCACGCAGCGGCAGTTCGCGCGCCTGGCCAACGTCAAGGTGGACCTCTACGTGCCGCGCGACAGGCAGGCCTCGTCGCGGGCCGAGGCCGACGGCGCCTCGTGGATCGTCATGCGGTTCCCCTGGAAGGACCTCGGGCTGCGGGGGCTGCTGCAGACCGCCGCCGCCAAGCTGGCGAGGGGGTGGCGCGCCGAGGCCGAGAGGGAGTTCCTGCTGCCCGTGGCGTTCCCCTCGGAGGCCGAGATCGAGCGGAGGGGGTACGAGTTTGAGAAGGTCAAGATCTGGAAGGACGTCGTCAGGGCCCTGAACATGGGCGCCGACGTGCCCGAGGAGCTGAGGCTGTATCTGGGCGTGAGCAACAAGCTGGGCCTGTTCAGGATCGATCCGCACGGCCTGCGCGAGGTGTTCCGCTGCGCGCCCCGCAGGGAGGAGGCGGGCTACCAGCCCATCGTGGGCTTCCAGGACGCGGTACGTGACGAGAATCGTGACCGCCGTGGACGAGGCTGACTGGTGCCAGTATCCCCTGCATCTGATAAACCTCGGCAGCCTGCAGGAGTTCGACTCTCAGGTGCCCAAGGACGGCGAGCTGAAGCATCTCGACGTGCGGCGGTTCCGCTCGAACCTGATCGGTATGTCGGCCCTCCCCGTCGAACCAGACTGCTCCACGTACTAACTCCGCTTCGAGTCACGGGCGCCCCTGCCTACGACGAGGAGTCCTGGAAGGCGATCCGCTTCACCCCCGGCACCTCGACCCTGACGTCCGACGCCAGCTTCCAGATCTCGTGCCGCACCGTCCGCTGCAAGCTGCCCAACGTCGACCCCGCGACCGGCATCCGTCACCGCGTCGAGCCCGACCGCTCGCTGCGGAAGATTCGCGATGTCGATCCCGGGGCGCCCAAGATGGGATGTCTGGGCATGCAGCTGTGCCCCCTCTTCGAGGATGCGGAGACGTGTGAGGTGGACGACCTGCGCAGCTGGCTCGAGGTCGGCATGACCGTGGATGTGCAACTGAGGGGCGAGCACGTGTACGCCAAACAGTAAGGACAGGCCTGAGCGAAGGCAAGTCTGGGGGAAAGCAGCTATTATCATGTTTTGCGCGAGTCACAGGCAGCGAGGAGCACCGGGACGGGGGGATATACCACCACGAACACACGTTCATAGACCAGAGACGAGCAGTGATATCATGAAAAATTCAAATCATCTGTAACGCAGCAGCGCCCTCACACGCTCTCTCGCAAAGCAAAGTCATGTGCCACATTCCGCAAGTCATTACAGCCGTCCAACCTGGTATCCAAACCCCGCCCAAGCCAGCCAGAACCCCGTGAACAGACAGCCACACAAGTACAAGCACGCTCCCCTCCCCTCTCCGCCGGCCTATCACTTCAGGTCCGCCGGCGTCAGCGCCTGCACCATACTCGTGCCCTCGCTGAAGCGCGTGCGGAAGATGCGGTTCGCGTTCTGGAACATGCCGTCCTTGAGACTGACGACGATGAACTGCGAGCCCTTGAACCGCGTCTTGATGAGCCGGCCGATGTTTTGCGTGTGAGACAGGTCCAGCGCGGCGTCGACCTCGTCGAGGATGTACATGGGCGCGGGCTTGAACTGCAGTAGCGCCATGATGAGCGACAGGGCGATGAGGGATCTGCATCCGTTAGCCAGGCACATTCGGTGGGGGGTGGCGGGGCGCAAATGATAGTCTTACCTCTGACCACCGGAGAGCTCCGTCAGGCTCTGCTTCCAGACCTTGCCCAGAGACACCTTCACCTCGAGGCCGTCGCTGATCGTCTTGCCCTCGGGCGGGTCCAGCTTGGCGAAACTGCCCGGCAGCAGCTCGTTGAAGATCTGGCCAAAGTCGCCGTTGACCTTGACCCACGTCTCGTGCAGCGCCTTCTTCTTGTAGTCGTCGAGGCTGACGATGGTCTCCTCGATCTTGCGCTTGTCGCGGATGACCGTCTTCATCATGTGCTTGAGCGACACCTCCTTCTTCTCCACGCTGTCGATCATGTTCATGACCTTGGGGTTGATCTTCTTCTTCATGCCCTGGAACCGGTCCGTCAGGTTGCGCAGCATCGCCTTGCACTCGCTGATGTTCTGGCCCTTGAAGTCGTAGGGCGTGCCGGAGCGGCCGAAGTTGTCCTTCTCGTCCGCGATCCAGTCGTGGTCCTTCTCCATGTACGCGACCGTCTGTACCGCCGACTGCTGCTCCTTGTGAAACTTCTCCACCTGGTGGCCAAGCTTCTGCATCTCGAGACCCTCCTCCGCGATGCGGGCGTTCTTCGAGCGCGTGGCCTCCTCCAGCGCGCGGAGCTCGTCGTCGAACCCGTGCAGCTTGGCTCGCTCGTCGTCGAGCTCGGCCTGCACCGCGTCGTGGGTGTCCTTGAGCTCGGCCTGCTGCTTGACGAGACCCTCAATGTCCTGCTGCTGCGCCTTGATGGCGACCTCCACCTCCTGCAGCTGCTCTCGGGCGCCGGACAGGTCACCGGCGACTTGCTCCGAGTCGAGCTGCGCGCCTTGGAGCTCCTTTTGCACAGTCTTGACCGAGGCCGCGCTCTTGGTCAGCGTCGCCCGCAGCTTGTCCAGCGCCTTTTGCAGCTCGACCAGCTTGGCATCCTTGTTGTTGTCGAAGTCTTGCATGTCCTTGTCTATCCTCTTCTCGTCGGCGAGAGCCTCGGCGTGCCGCTTCTTCGCGTCCGTCATGTCGTTCTTGAGTTGGACAATCGTCTCCTTCATGTTGGCAACCTCCTGGATGATCGAAGACGAGGAGTTGCTCCCGATCTGCTCCTCGGCAAGCTTGATCTCGTGGCTCTTGAGGTCAAGCTCCTGTTTGATCTTGCGGGCGTGGTCCAGCTTGGACTTCTCCTGAGTGATGGTGGCTTGAAGGCTCTTGAGTGTAGACTCGGCCTCCTTGAGCTGCCTGGTGAGCTCGTTCAGCTTCTGCAGGGTGACCAGCACTCCGCTCGAGTTCGGCGAGCTGCCACCAGACAGGGTGCCCGAGGGATCGTAGGCGTCGCCCTCCAGCGTGATACTCCTCATCCGGACATTGGGATCGAATGTGACCTTCTTCGCCGTGTCCGCGTCGGCACACACGAGCGTGTTGCCGAAGACGTACTCCATTGCCGAAGACACCTCGTCATCGTAGCCAACGAGAGACAGAGCCAGGTCGACCTTGCCAGGCGCAATCTTCTGCGCTGTAGCAATCGTCTGAGCCGAAGCCTTGAATGCCGCGATCTTGTTGAGGGGAATAATGGTCACGCGTTTGCGAAGCTTGCCACCCTTTAGCAGCTGCGTGCCGGTCACCTCAGAGTCAACCACGACGTTATAGAGACGACCGCCGGCGCAGATCTCCAGCGCAGTTCCTGCTTGCGTGTGCTCCTTGTCGAGCGTGAACAGCTGGGCAACCAGACCCTTGACCTTGGAACGATCAAAGTTGGGCACAGGGTCGTGATAGTTGAAGTCAATGTTGGCGACCTTCCTCTTGAGGACGTCAGACTCTTGCCGTAGGGTACGGATTCGCTGCTGGAGGGCAGACTGTTGCTGGTACATGTCCTCTTCCTGACCAGGCTGGAAGCCAAGCTTCCCAAGCTCTTTCTCAAGCCTCTGCTGTTGTGTCTTGAGGTCCTCGAGGTCGTTAAGGAGACCGGCATTCTGCTCTTTAGCCTTCTTCGCGCGAGGCTCCTCCTCCTTGATTCGCTTCTCGAGATGAGAGATCTTCATTTTCGCTTGTTCTTGTTCGGTTGCTGCTGTTGTTGCCCGGTTTCTGGCATCCTGCAGCTGACCCTGGTATCCACCTTCTTGGCCAGCTTTGGAGGCGACACCAGTCTGCAATGTCTGCAGCAGTTCCTCCTTGGAGTCCGCCTCCTGGGTTTGCGCTTCCACTTCGTCCTTGGCCGCGTCGTACTTAGCCTTGATCGCTTCGTACGCCTTGGTCTTCTCCTGAAGGGCAGTCTCGAGCTCGGCCACCGTCGTCTCGACAGTGACCTTCTTTTCGCCCTCCTCAGCAAGACTTGACTTCTTCAAGTCCATTACAGTGTCTAGACGCACAAGCTCGTTCGAGTGCTTCTTGACCATGTCCTCAAGACCTTGCGCCTTGCCGCCCTTTTTGAGCTCCTTGTCACGCTGCGCTCGGACTCTTTGCACATCCTCCTCCAAGTGGGAGATCTCGCTCTTGAGGCGGACTGCCGACTGCTCGAGATCCTTCTGCCTCTGCTTCTTGCCGTCCAGGTCTGCCGCCGACTGCTCCAGCTTCTCCTGACACCTGACGTAGTCGTGTGCGACCACGACTCTCGTGAGGCGTTCCATGTCGTTCTGTGTCTGTTGAAAGTCGAGGAATGCGCGTTTTTCGGTTCTCAGCTTCTCCAACTTTGGCTCGATCTCGTCTCGCAAAAGTTCTGTGATTTCCTGCAGCTTCATGTCCTTCTTTCCCATAGTCTTGAACGCCTTGTCACGTCGGTCCTCGAACATGCGTGTACCGGCAGCTTCCTCGATCATGGAGAGAATCTCCACTGGCTTCATGTTGAGGACTTTGGTGATGCGACCCTGCATAATGAGGAAGTTCGGGTTGTTGATGTTGAGCTGGACCGACTGGAACAGGTTTTGTACCGTCTGCTGCTGCGCCCTATGCCCGTTGATCAGGTACTTGGAGGTTCCGCCGAGGACGATCTGTCGAGTGACGCTGATGGTCGCATATTCCTCGAAGCCGATAGGGGACTTCTTCTTGTCCCTGTTGTCGAATACGATGGTGACGCTCGCTTTCGTAACGCCAGCTTGGCCGCGTTTGTAGATCAGGTCCTGGTCCCAGGTTCAGCGAGCGATTCGGGGGCAGTGAGGGGCCTGCTGCTGGAGCATACCTGGAGGTTCTGGGCTCGGACTGTCGTCATGTTCGTGATGCCCAAGACGAAGCAGATTGCGTCAAGAATGTTCGACTTGCCGGATCCATTGAGACCGGTAATAGAGTTGAAGCTCTCATCCCTGCGGCGCATCAGCGCTGTTCCTGCACTTTCCCCTTTTTTCCTGCCGTTTGTTTACTTACCATCCTGAGATGACCGTTCGGACGGCATACGACTTGAAGCCCTGCAAAAAGTCAGCTTTAGGTGTCTCGCATGCGATAGCAATTCCACATACGTCTATGATGACCTCGATTACCCTCATGCTGTCGTTGTTAGTCGGTCGGGATCCTGTCGGTGTGGTTTGGTCATGGCAAGTCGACGATGATTTGGTCGCGACGAAAGTAAACAAATGCGACCGATGAGATAAGCTGCTTATCAGCCAACCCCAAGGCGTCCGCCCCGCGCCGGCAGCAAGCTCGACCAGGGGGCGCGTCACGTGCAGCTCGCCTCCCCCACCAGCCGCGATCGAGCATCACGCACATCCACAGGATCCAAAGGGAGGACCAAAACACGCTAATCCCAATTCGCTCACGACCAAAACAAAGCAATACCCCAGCCTAGACTGACTTGGAGCTCTGCAGGCCCACGCTGCCAACAGCCTCGACATCCATAACCCCGACCTACCTGGATATTCGACTTCTGGGCACTTGCACTCACTCGCCCACTCTCCTCCACAGCTACACATCACCACACTTCCTCGCACCCACCAACCTCGATGATCGCTACGCCCTCTCCCACTTCATAGCTGTATCCCAGCGCTAGTCGCTCAAACGCCTTTGTTCATCATGGCCGCGATGCGAGGAGCGCGCGTCCCCGTCGGGTCGGCGACATGGATCGCGGAGGAACGGTCCTCTGCGATGGATATTGTCAAGACCGAAACAGAGGAGTTCTCCTACTCGGTCCGTAACGAGTTCGACTGGTTGAACGAGCACATGGCCGATGTCTTCAACGAGAACGCCATGTATGTCACACTCCACTAACAGAACTGCAGTATCGCCCCTGCTAACATGTCAACAGTAATGTCGCGGAAATGTTCAAGACCCCCGGAAAGCTGCGTGGGAAGACGCCTCGAACGGCTCGAAAGGTCATCACGGGCTCGCCTCGCGTGGTAAGCCTAACCATCCTGATTAACCCCTCGATATCCCTTGACTGACCGACCCAAGCCCTTGTCAGATATTTTCTCCTCCGCTTCGAAGGGAGCACCTACACCCTTCGCACAACAGCTCGGCCGTCTGCAATCGCCGAAGCTTCAGGCATCGAGCTCTAGGTCGCCTCTCGCCAAAAAGATCGCGTCACCGCTGAGGCCTCTGCCTTCCGCGCGCCCACAACCAACCAAGAGCGCCGTCCCTCCCGCAGACTCTGGCTACTATGGGAGCCAGTCACAGGATGTTATGGATGGCGACCACCATGTCCACGCGACGCAATCGACGCAATCAACGCAACCATTTAGCCCCGTCGGAGAGGCTGACACGAGCGATCAGGTCGCGTTCCACGTGGACGAACCCTCCATGCACGAGAGCCCAACCGCGACAAAGACGATGCAGTCGCCCACAATGACGTTCCAGACAGCGCGCGAGGAACAAACGACAAGAGCACTGAAGGAAGTCACACAGAAGATCGCTTCACCCATCCCCAACCCGTCACCAGTCCGGAGTCCGACGAAGCAGACTTCGGCCTATCCCATCATCTCGCCCCCATCTCGCTTCGCAAACTCCTCGTCGCCGAAGAAGTCGTCACCGCTCAAGACGTCGCCCACAAAACACTACGACGAGCCCATGTCGGATGCCGCATCGGATGATCACAGCACAGTCTCGGACGAGGCGAGATCGCCTTCGGAGGGATCCAGTCCCATCCGCCCTGTCGTCCGCAAGAGCAGTCTCAACTTTGCTTCTCTACCAGCGCGAGAGCCTTTGACTCACAAGAAGAGCATCGGAGCGCGCCAGTCGAGGGCTAGCCATGACAACCGTCAAAGCTACCTCGGAAGACACACTGGAGGAAAGAGCCTGAGCAATGTCGACATCTTGGGCTCGACCGACGACGAGGAAGATTTCCAGGACGGTATGGAACTTGACGGGATTCTGGCTGGTGATCGGGGCCAAGCCAATGCCGAAGTGTTCGCCGACACTCACAACAAGGTTTACACCCAGAGGCTGCAAGACCAAATCAGCCTGCTTGGAAAATCCCAACCGAACGCCAGTAGGCCGTCCAAGTCCATTCCGAGCTCTACGGTCCCACAGGCAGCAGCTCCTGCTGCGCCAGCACCAGAGGCGAAGTCGGCCTCTCCCGAAAAATCCCCCGTAAAGACACCAGCCAAGTCGCCGGCTAAGAAGCAGGCTGCACCACCCACACCTGGCGCCTTCCCTGACGATGAGGACGAAGAAGACTGGATCGCTCCCCCGCCGGTGCCTGCGAAGGATACAGCTGAGCCCAGTCCTCGCCCCACACTCCCCAAAAGCCACACTGCGGACATCATGGAGGGTATTCACGGAGTCGACTCAGTCGGCGGCGCTGAATTCGTGTTGCCTAAGCAGCGACAGGCGGACAGTCGTTCAGCCTCCCCCCAACGTGGTCTCATGGGCCCTGAGCGAACAGCCGGCACCCTGGGACACGGTAAGTCCGCGTCGGTATCTGTGCTGCCGAACTTTGGTGCGGGTGATGTACCGGTCGGATTCAACTCGCCGAAGAAGACGATCTCCGTCTCCAACCCTTCTCTCGCATCCGTATCAGAGACTGGGCGTCCGCAGACACCCAAGTCGCCTTCGCGCAGCTTCCGCGACAGCCCTCTGAAACAAGTCAAGAACAAATTATCCTCGATCATTAAGAGTTCTAGGGGACTTTTGGCCAGTAGTGCCGTTATCAGCGCCGAGGGCAAATCTATGATCTCACCTTCGTCGACCAGGCTCGGCTTCCACGCAGATCCGTCTACCAGCTCTCTCGCGACCCTGGCCACCAATGCGGGTTCGCTATACCCCGACTTGTCTCAGCGTGCAGCACCCGAGGGCGCCGTTGTTTCCAGCTCTGGCAGCCCTACCCGTCCGGTTGCGAAGCGTACGAGGGCCTCGACCGAGAGGGAGAAGGAAGAGAAACGCAGGGAGAAGGAGACACAGAAGGAAACCCGCCTGATGAACGAGCAGAATGACAAGCTGGAGAAGGCTCGCCAGAAGGAGCGCGAAAAGGCCCGGGTCTTCAGCAAGGAGCAAGAGAGGATCGCAGCCATGGAAAAGAAGGTCACTGCTCAGAAGGAACAAGAGGTTGCACAGACTCCCGCACCCAAGCAGGATAAGCCCACCAGGACAAGCCCGCGCAAAACGAAGGCTCAGCTCGATGCTGCGGCGAAGGCAGCGCCTGACAACGATGTCGACATGAACGATGCTCCTGGATCGATGGCTCCCCCATCCGTGCCGAGGTCCGCGGGCCCCAGCCAGGCCACCCGCGCGAGAGAGGTCCGAAGGCCACTTAAGCCCACCAAGGAGGCGGCACCGAAATCTAGACAGGCGCCTACGGTCATCCGCGTCAACACTCAGGGGTCACAACACTCGCAGTATCACCCGTCCACCTCGGCATTGTCGTCCAATCTCCACGATACTCTTGGTGCCAGCCAGCCTCAGCTCAAGAGCAAGGCCAGCCAGGCTTCCCTGCAGCAGAAGCCCTCTCTGTCGAGCCTCAGGGGCTCCACAGCCTCCACCAGCCGACCCAAGGCTCTGGATCTTGCTGCGAAGCGCAAGGAGGCGGAGGAGAAGGAGGCCCAGCGCAAGAGGGAAGCCAAGGCGGAGATCGACCGCAAGAGAGCGGCGCTGCAGGAGGAAGAGAAGAAGCAAGAACAGCAGAAGCGCCTAGAGGCTGAGAAGCAGAAGACGAAGGAGCGGGAGCAGGCCGCATCGCAGGCCGAGGCGAAGAAGAATGCGCAGCGTCAGGCTGCCATCGAGCGAGCTAAACAGACCCGAGCCCCTCCGCCCGCTGTGCGAGCTCAGCCCAACGGCCCCCCCGACTACAATGCTACGGATAAGGCTGCGGCGAACAGCCAGCCACCTCGTCCCGTGTCACGTATGAACACGGCCAGTCAGCGATCCCAAGAGGATCATGGACGGCCTGTGAATGCGGTCCTTGCACAGGGCGCCAAGGCGCCGCCGAAGCGACCTCTCCAGCAGGAGGGTGGCGATGGAGCCTCCCGCAACCCACAGGCCAGGAACGGCCCGAGCTACCAGGCCAAGGACGCCAAACGGCGACGGACCAGCGACGACTTCTTCGACGAACTGGACTTGGAGAGCCAGCCTCCCAACATCAAGGGGCCGCCCGTCCGCCCCTCTGGCGGCTTGAAGAAGGTGAGCCTCGTGTCCAAGACTTCGACTTTGCGGCCTCAAGCTGACGATGTCCAGGACATGTCGAACAAGTCGATGTTCTCGAGCGGATATGCCAACGTTCCCCCTCAGAGCGCTTCCCGGGATCTGTTCAAGGCTACAGTCACCGCTCAGCACCACAGTGCCGTCAAGAGCACGCAGCCCATGGACATGTCGCAGTTCTCGAAGGGAGCCATTCCCTTCGCGCCGAACCCCAACCCGGCGGGACCGTCCCACAAGACGCCCGCCCGGCCGCAGGGTGTCGCGGGCGGCAAGTCCGCAGCGAAGTCGGCCACTCGGTCATCGCCGCGCTTCCAGAACGGCGAATCAATCGAGCTCCCGGAAATCGACACGGACGACGAAGACGAGGACGAAGACGACGCGAACATGGGGGCGGCGGCGTGGGCCGATTCGCCGGACCTGCGCCGGGCACTCGCTCGCCAGGAGACGATGGACCCGTCGCAGATTTTCGGACCACCAGCGCCGCTGGTGATGGAGGAGGTGTTCAGCAAGAGCAAGGACCGCTGGCACAAGTTCCGGGCGCGCACGTCGAGCGCCAACTGGAGCGGCACGGATCGTCTGACGGAAGACGAGATCAGGAAGGATCTCGTGGCGCGTGACAAGATGCGCAAGGACGGAGCCTGGTCGTACGACATGAGCAAGGACCTGCTGTGATTGTGCGCGGGCTGATGCGAGGAACGGCCCGCTTGGGACTGGTTTAATGGTGCTGACTTTGGGATGACGATTCACTGTACATGATAGTCTTGCGATTGCATTGCGTTGCAGATTGGGCTTAGTTTGGGCCAGGGCGTTTGGGCAGGTACCAGGGAGCGGTCCTTCACGGATAGAGGGACGCAATAAGACTATGATGATCACCTTCATTCGGTGCCGAGCTCTTGGTGTTGTGTGCGGTCTGACGGGAGACGGGGCGCCGAGACGCGTAGCCACGGAGCGGGATGCTGCCCGGCCTCGTCACTGGCGATGCGCGGGCGTATGCGAGATGACGATGTTTCGCCCTACATTCCGGGCGGCCTTGTCATTGGAGCGCCCGTCTGGAGGGCATCGCCATGGGTACCTGCACCCGTCGGTGCCCTGGGCGGGAGGGCACGAGCATTTGGTGCCGTGCGAGTCGGGTGGTACGCCAAGCACAAGCAGAAGTACGAGCGGACCAAGGGCTAGCGGGCTGGCTGCACAGAGCCCCCCGAGATGATGCTGTTTAGTGGGCGACGCTGACGATGACCTGCGTTGGCGGCTGCTAGATAATGCGAGTGTGCTGCGACCAAGGACCGAACGGGCAGCACGGTCTGTAGCGGTGAAGGTACGTCGGGGGTGATTTGACCAGTGCATGGCTCCATGCAAGCCCGATGTGGTATGTGGCCTACAGGACGGTTTTGCCAGAGCACCGATCCGTGGAGCACCCGGACGAGGCACCCGAGTTTATCTCACCTAGGTAGAAACGATGTCTTTTCAGAGGTCGGCATAAACAGAACATGTGAATGAAGACACGGGATGACCACCTGTGGCTCGTATCGGCCAGCCACACCACGCGTCAGCCAGGTCAGTCGGGGCAATTTTCCAGGGCCTGGTCCTGGTCCCTGCACCTGCCCTGGGGATCGTTTTAGTGCACCCTGCCTAACTCACTAACAGCCTTGACGTCCCGCGCCTCCCTCTTGCGCCGCCCCCCCCCCCCCGGTCTGTGCTGAGGCAACCGCGCAATTGTTTTCTTCCATGCGACGGAGGGTCGATTCACCAAGCTATTGCGTTGGCGGGGCACAATACCTTCCCTAACCTGACCTAAACACTAAACAGGATCACGACCACGGCCACTGCCTCTTCCTCAGACCTTACCTGCTCACTCGACTGCCAACTGCTTGAAAATAGAGCTCCCCCTTTAGGCGAGGTACTCCAAAGCGGCGACCTGCCTGGCCAAGGCAAGCAAGCACCCGATCCTGCCCACCACCCATCGGATACTTTCGCCTTCGCCCTTCAACTGTCCTCCCGCCTCACCGCGACAACCCGCCCGCGTCGTTTGACGTCATCAGAATCAGGTAAGAACTGCTGTGCCTGCTGTTGGTACACTCTCCTCTGCTCTAAGGCCTCGGTCTTGCATCTCTATCCCTGCTCGCCCAATCACGGCAGTCCCGTCTAGTCGGCTTCTCCAGGCGCAGGTGCTTCGACCCCCTCCATTCCCAGGGCCTCCAGGCGGACAGGACCAACCACGAGACGAGAGGTGTGGCTCAGCTGCTCGGGGGCTTACTCACTGTTGCCTCTGCTGCTGCTGCTGCTTCCCTGCCGTGCCTGGTGTTTCCCTCATTCGGCATCGGGTGAAAGCCCGCTGCTGTGCGATCTACCTCCTCCTGTCTGCACCTTGACCCTGCTGCCTCGTCTCGGTTCCAGAGCGAGACACACATTGGCCTTGGTGTTTGCACTCTTGGAGATACCTTGGCCAAAGGGCACATGTTTCGCGCTTGGAATCAACGACCTCTCCCCGGCCTGGCTTTCTTCGTCTTCACCTTCGCCTTTGCCCTTCGTTCACCAACTCCCTTCACTGCTGGAGACATGATTTGACGACACCAGCTGACCTTCCTTCCACACATAGTCGACCTGCTCCCTCAGACCTCGACCAACTTCCTACAATCACCGTCACCTGCTCGCCTGCCTACTCCGATCCGAATCCTTCCTCCGCCTAGAAGCAGCTGCGACGTGGACCTGCCAACGCGGCAAGCTGTCTTCTGCTGCTCGCTCGCCGGCTAGCGCACCTCTGCACGTTCGTAAATCGATCGGCGAACACAGCGCGGCATTTCGAGATAACGTACTGGCTCTCTGCTTTGCCTGGGCCAACCAAAGCGAGCTCCATCCAACGGCCACAACCGAATAGGCTCGACCGGAACACGAATGGGAATGCCTGGCTCGCAAGTCGACGTCCCTCCCGCCACTACCTTGAACATCACTCAAGGACCCTCTCAGGGCCTGAGACACAGAAGTCAGGATGCCGAAACTTGACAACTCCCGCGACTACTATGCGGATCTCAATCTGTCTGCGACAGCAGACGTCAACGATATCAAGAAGCAGTTCAGAAAGCTAGGTCCGCGCGCACCCTTACACCCAAGGTCTGGTGGGTGCCCCTGCTAACAGGCGCAGCGCTTCTCTACCACCCCGATCGAAACCCAGGCCGCGAGGCCGAGGTCAACTCCAAGTTCCAGATCATTCAGTCGGCGCATGAAATCTTGACCGATCCCGAGCAGAAGGCAAAGTACGATGCCAGCCGCTCTCGTTCTCGCTATCCCACGGCCTCCGGTGTCCGAGGCAACCCCTGGCAGGATGCCGGAGCCAACTTCCCCCCGCCTCCTCGACGGAACCAGCCGACTCGCAACGCTCCTCAGTCTGGCGCGCATAAGTACCGCAACTTCACCTCTGGCGCCGCACCTACGGCGAAGACGCAACCCCGCGAGGACCCCATGGAGGCGAAGCGGAACGCCTGGCATGCCTTCGAACACATGAGACCCGCTTCACAGGGCAAGTCCGCCGCTTCACAAGCCAGGCCGAAGCCCGCCCCCGAACAGCCCGTCCCGCCTCCTCGGCCCACACAGAGACCTGTGCCGAGAACTCCTGCGCAGAAGCAGAGGGCCGAAGCCGCATTTGGCGGTAAGAAGTCGGGATACGCCCCTCATTCTCCGGTCCCTGGAGATGAGCCCTCTGTAAGCTCCAGCGCGTACGCGACGAACCGGCACACGTATGACGCCTCAGCATCGACAGCTCAGCAGGAGCACAACGCGATACCCGACCCACTGGCACCATTCCGTGACAAGTTTGGCGATTCCCGGCAGAGGACCCCCTACAGCAGCGGGGGCGGCGAGAAGACGAACCCCTTCGATGGCATCTCTGTGGGTCGCACCAAGAGCACGAGAGAACGCAATCGGCACGACGAGTATCAGGATCCTGGCTTGTCTCCGGGGGGACCTCGACACCGCAGCTCCAGTGTTCCTGGGAGTCCACACGTGGATGACCCTACCGAGGCCGATCAACCTCACACCGCTAACGTGACCCCTGACCTCCCCAAGCAGTCGTTCGCTTCAAGAGCAAGTGCCAAGTACACCCCCGCAGGCAGAGGAAACGGATTCGGAGATGCCGGCGGAAGCAGACCGACGACGGCTACCACAGCTGATGGTATGATTCCGCGATGCGTGCTCGTCAGGGACGATGGCTGACGTCCTCTAGGCCAAACCGGAGCCGGACCATCTTCCAGCAAGGCCAACGGCCCTTCAATGTACGGCGCACCCTACTCTTCTGAAAACTCTTCTTTTTTTGCGTCTACCAATCGCGGCACTCATCAGCCGTTCATGTCAACATCACACATGTACGGCCAACGGACAGATTCACAATCTCGAGCCAACGGGACTACCGAGCAAGCAGGAAATCACTCCACGACATCGTCTCCGAGTGGAGATAGCTCCTCCAACACAACTGAATCTCTCACGCCTTTTGAGCGTAAACAGCTCGAACTCCTTGAGAGACTAATCCTCACCGCAAACACCCCAAGCAAACGGCAACGGTCCGAGTTGAACAGAGCCACAGATCATGCTGACATACCCTCTACCAATAGCTTCAACTTTGCGGTCGACGACGACACCTTCACACGAACCACGCCAGAACAGAAGCGGTTTGCCCGAAGCAGCGCTGATGACATCAACACGAGCTTTGTCGACGAGCAGGGCGCCGATACCTGGCAGTTCAACGCCGGCAGCCCTCACACTCCCCAGCAAGAGGATCCGTTCGCCAAGCGCCGCGCACAGTCGGGCAGTCGGAGTGGACGACGATCGCCTCACAAACGCCCTCCACCGCGCCCGGCGAAGGAGCCCCTTCAGCCGGAAGGTGAGAAGACAGCAGAGGAGGTCAAGTTTGATGCGGAGGGTTGGAGCCAGAAAATCGGCCCGCAGAACTTTGCCCACCAGCCCCAGAACAAGTCGTCTTCCCCCACCCGCCCGTCTCGCTCGAATTCGAGAAAGCCAAAGTCAGTTCATCCGACCATGGGTAGCGCAGGCTTGGTCAATGAAGAGAGCAGCAGCAACGAGGAGACGGATGCCAGCGCACATCAACCGGACACAGCACCCGCCGCGACAGGCAGCCCCATGCCCATGGACATTGATCCCGAGACGCCGCCTCCCAATCCCAGGAGCGCACCGACCTCACGGAGGGACAGCGCTCGTAACATTCCCGTCGAGCCATCGCGGCCCGAGTGGCGGCCCGGCAATGTCCAGGGCATGCCCGAAACACCGCAGCCAAACGGCGTCAAGAGTCCCCCCTTTAATCCCAACGCGGCTGGCTCTGAGGACAGCGAGGACTTCCGCGCGAGTTTTGCCGAGCTCAAGAACGTGGCCCCCTTCGCCCAGAAGCCGTCCGGACTCGGCTCTTTCGGCGACCTGAAATCGAACCTGCCGTTTGAAAGCCGCCCTTCTGAGCGGATCCCCATCGAAAAGGAGAAGAAGCGCCAGCCCGAGCTCGACTTTCCGACTGTTCCTCGCGCTCCCACTCCGCCGGCGGCTCTGGCCGTGTCAGGCCTCAAGCCTTCCATCCCCACCTGGCAGAAGTACCTCGTGGAATTCCAAAACTACCTCCAGCAGTGGGATGCCTTCAACGCCCAGGTCACCACCCACTTTGAGACGCGCAGGGGCCAGATCCTGGACGCTCGCCAGGCCAGGGGCTACTCCTTCCTCACATCCCAAAGCGATGACGGCATTGAGGAATATATCGACTGGGTTCAACAGGACAAAGACGTCCGCCGGAAATGGACTGCGGCTTGCGACGAGCACGAGATGCGCATGCGAGACTTCCTCAAGTACAAGAGGCAGATGCAGTAGTAAGCTTGCTTCGCTTGGCGAGACGCGTGACGAAGCAGACGCATCGAGGCTTGCTCTCGAATTCCCACACCAAAAGCCAACGACAGGACGACCTGGGCAGCATGACAAACCTTTGGGACAAGGCAGCGAGGGCTAGAGCCGGGTACGGCACCTGTGCAGGGAGCGACAGCGGGTTTGATGACTTGTTCGGCGTGGTTCAAATGCGTTCGATGGCATGGCAGAAGCAGCGACGACTTGGCATACAGTACCTGCCTCTGGTTAGAGGGCACGAACCATGGTGGCTGGGGCGATGACGATAGACGGGAGGATAGTCCCGGGCGAGGGGCCTGTCTTTTGGGATCTTATCGGCGTTCAGGGGCGAACGACTAGCGTTTGTATGTTGTGTACTTTTTTTACTTTCCATCGTTGCTCCTGATTTCTTGGGATGGGCAGCTCTCCCGAAGCGCGGCGCACAACCAGCCATACAGGGGTTCGTTATCCTCATGGCGATTGAGATGGTTGGTGTTGGTTCTCTGGTGCTTGCTTGTTGCGGGAGGATACCGATAGGCTTGGACGTCGTTGCGTCGCCTAGTCGGGATGACCATGTTGCCCTTGGGGGTGCCGTCGCAAGGTGTATCTAGCAAGACCACAGCGTCGTACTACATCGTTTGACGAATACGGAGAACTTTGAAGAGCTCGGTGTTCGTGCTGTCGGATGCTGCCAATGGTCACGGGGAGTCCAGCTTCGAGTGTGCATTTTGAACACGTGTTACACTTAATGTGAGGAGGAAACTAGGTTAGGTCAGCCGAACACACGTGAGCATTTGCATCCCATCACACATGCCAAAGTGAGATCCAAATCTCAGCATGCCGCCGTTGGATGCAGGCGTAGGGACGAAGGCTGTCTCACGGGTCCACCGTGGGATCTCTCCAGCCACTGCAGCTCCCCCACTTCCTGGGGCGATTAGATAACTCCTTGGCGTGTTCCCGTCAATCCGTCTGCCTTGTTGCGACCAACCTGCCACCTTGAACTCTGCCTCGTGGTCATATCCTCCTAGGCAAACCATCAAGCTCACTCTCGCCTCTTGCTATTGCCCAGCAGAATCGCATACACCTCAGCCGATCCATCTCACCTCTACCGACCGCCCATCATGCCTCCCCCAGCCGCATCGTTGATTGTAAGCGACCCCGCGTTGATCCCCCCCGCCATCGCAAATGACGTAGACCCCGCTAACGACGCGCACGCAGACCAAACTCAAGGTCCAGCTCAAGCTGGCCATCGCCCGGCTGCGGATGGTGCAGCAGCGCGACGAGGCGATGGGCAAGACGCAGCGTCGGGCCATGGCGCAGCTCCTCGAGGTGGGCAAGGTCGACAGCGCGCGGATCCGCGTGGAGAACATCATCCGGTCGGACATCACGACGGAGCTGCACGAGATCCTCGAGCTGTACTGCGAGCTGCTGATCGCGCGGGCGGGGCTGCTCGAGGGCTCGACGTGCGACCCGGGGCTGGAGGAGGCGGTCAAGAGCATCATGTACGCGGCGCCCAAGACGGAGATCAAGGAGCTGCAGGTCGTGCGGACGCTGCTGGCGGAGAAGTACGGCAAGGAGTTCGTGCTGGCGGCCATGGAGAACACGGACGCCAAGGTGGCGCCGAGCGTCGTGCGCAAGCTGAGCGTCACGCCGCCGCGCGAGGAGCTCGTCGTCGGGTACCTGGAGGAGATTGCGCGGGCGTACAACGTCGACTGGCCGAAGCGGCAGCAGCTGGGCGAGGCGCCGGACCTCCTCGACGACGGCGACGAGGACGAGAGCGGCGGCGGCGGCACCCCGGGCGAGGACGGCGGGAGCGGCGGGCAGAAGGCGCTCGCGGGGTCGGCCCTCAAGGCCGAGAAGGAGCAGGAGATGCTGAGCAGGGCCACGCCGCCGCGGACGATCGGCGGCCCCAGCAGCCCGCTCACCGTCAACCCGCCCAAGATGACGACCGACAACGTCCACCCCCAGGTCAAGGTCAGCTCGCTCAACCTGAAACCGAACCAGAAGATGGCGAACGCGCAGAAGAAGACGGACCCCAGCGGGCCGGACGGCGCGGTGCCGGACATCGCCGAGCTGGAGAGGAGGTTCGCCGCCCTGAAGAAGTTGTAGTGCCTGGGACGTGTGGGGGTGGCGTTCGAGGGGGACCGGGGGGGCGGCATCTGATTTTTGACCCTTCAGATTGAGCGAGCATGTACTTTGTCGTTGTAGTCAGGTCTGGGACGCGGTTTTGTTCCGATCGTCGAATTCACCCAGGTTCGGTTTCATTGCTTTGTCGGTGGCGAGCGAAGCCGTTGAACTTCCGTCCTCTCGGGTCTCGTGTCTCGTGACGAGCTCCGAGGCATGCTTCATCTGCTCAATTAGCACTGGGTAGCAATCAGTTTCGTGAGGAAAAAAAGGAGGAAGGACCTACCGGGGATGCACCTGCCTCGAACCACTCCTTCCTGCTGGCAACAGCCTCCCCCAAAGACAGCAGTTGCCTCCCAACACCAAGCTGACCCTCTCCATGGCAACAGCGACTTTGTGACCCTGTCACTACCACTGCGAGCTCGAGATCAGATCAGATCATCCACAATCATCGGTCCAGTTTCCCTTCATTGGGGTTAGCGATTCATGATCTATCGTGGTCCTTCCGTTTTAGCAGCCCGCACGTCAGTCAGCATGGACGACATCGTCCTGAGTGGCCTACGGTGCTCCTCTTCGGAAGACCTTGGGCGCATTCCTCAGAGCGAGTTCCAAGATCGCTTCAGCGAGCTCTTCGAGCAGGGGCAGATCAACGAACACACCCTCCTCGTCGGCTCGGCCGAGTGGATGGCGGAGCAGGTGCCGTCGATTCCCCTCGTCAACCACCTGAGCACTTCGCCCGCCATCGAGAGGTGGTGCGCGTTTCTCTGCAGGCTTGGCTGTCCTAAGACCATGGTGCTCGACTATTTCACCCGTGCCAGGGAGCGCAGGGCTCGCCGCCAGGATGGCGGGCCTAAGCCCGTGGCGAGGCTCTGGAATTTCGCGAAGCGCATCATGGACACTGCGTACGACCGCAAGAAGGCAGAGACGGTCCGGCGAAACAAGCCGCTTTGTGCGTTTCCGGCGTACAGTGCCTCTCCCGTTCTTACTGTCACGTTCACGCAGCCCGTTTGCCGAGATGATCATCTTCGCAGTCTCTCTGGCTCAGCCCAGAGGGCCGCTGCTGCCAATGAGAACGATAGCCTTCGGCCGTATGTCAGGTCAGAGACGACGGGACAGTTCATAGGTCAGAAGCATAGAAAAGGTCTCATCTATACTTCCAGACACTGACTGCATACATGATTCAAGGCCACTTTATGGACGGTCCCGCCGATGACATACCCCTCGACGGCTCCGAGTCACCCTACCGGAAACGTCAGAAGATGACCGAGCGCCTCCGTGGCAGCGATGCTCGACAGACGCATCAGACTGCGGACGTGTCAAGCCAGACGAACATGTTCGTATGCGAGGCGGAGAGGGACCAGAATGTGCAAACAGGCAGGGTCTGGGAGGCATGGCGTCACGACCGGTGGGATGCCTCGCCGGATGCAGACCGTGAGGAGAGGCGCGAGAGGAAATCTCGCGTCGGCCAGCGCATTTCTCAGCGTAAACGGAGCGAGAGCCCAGCTCGCAATACGCCCGCTGCCTTCAAGCCAGACCTTATGTCTAGTGGAACCGCCCATCGCGAGTCCTACCAGCCGCCTGAACCTGGACGCCTTTCGCCCTGGGAGGACTCTGACGCTCGCTCGCCCATCGCCGAAGCTCGCGTTGTGGCCCCTGTTGCCCTCACCGAGGAGCAGAAGGCCATAGCCCGGGCGGATGATTTCTTGGACGAGTTGGCCGACGAGCTGACCGCTCGGTACCACAAGGCCTTTTGGTCTGAGTGAGGGGCCGCAGGCACCGGATGGCGGCGGCATCACCGGAGGACCATGGCGACGTTGCGATCATCAAAGGCGAGAGTATGGCTTTGAATGTAAGATGGCAGGGAAGATTTCCGCCCGACAGATAGGCATAGACCTAGCTTATTTAAACGCCCAACGCCCGCCAGCGAAGCCTGTGATTTCGCAAGATGAACGGATATCCCCTTGAAACCGTCGCGTTCACATCCGCCTCCATGCAACCACCCTGAGGATCTGGTCCTCCATGTCCCTGCTCCTTATTCGAGCTTGTCCAGATGCTCCAGCCTCGTCAGCACGACCTGTTTACTCGTCTCCTCGATCTCGCCCGCCAGGAACACCTCGTCGAGGATGGCGTAGACCTTGTAAAAGTTGAAGACGAGGTCGAGCTCGCAGACGTTGCCGAAGAAGGAGTCGAGGACCTCGACGAAGAAGTGGATGGCCTCGAGGTAGGCGAGCTCGTTGTCGTTGGTGTCGACGCAGGCGCAGAAGAAGAGGCCCGCGTAGCGGCGGTAGACGATCTTGTTGTTGCGGTGCTCGACAAAGTTGGACTGGTACTTCTGGTCGCGGGGCGCCACGAGGCGGTGGACCTGGGGGGCTGGGTCAGGAAACCGAAGCTCGCAGCGGGTGGGAGAAGGGGGAGCAGAATGCGTACCTCGCCCTTGAGCTTGATCTTTTCGTCGTCGCTGTAGGGGGCGTACCACTTTGCGAGGCGGGTTTTGCCCCTGAAGGAGGAGGGCTGTCAGCGGGCGGCACCGGCGGGAGGGACGGCGGATGCGCGGGAGGAGGGCCTACTGTCTGTTCTGGATCAGGATGAAGGAAAGCATCTTGGCGACGGTCGGGCGCGCATGGGCGGCGCTTCGTTCGTCTGGAGCTTCGGTCTCGCCTCGCCTGATCTCGAGATGTCGTCGCTGGACCCCGGAATGGCTGACCAAGAGGGGACCGATTGGCAGGTACGTACCTCTGAATTACGCTCCCCCTGCCAGGGGTAGTAGGGGGGCTCCACCACTGATCTGCCGCCTCTCACCGCCCGGGGGTGGACCTACAAAACCGCGACGCGTGTGGCCTCTTTTGGACTTTTCTCTCTTTCCTTTCCCCATCTGAGTGCAAGGGCTTTACGCGTATCAGTGAGGATTCGTCCGAGATCGTGTTTTTGCTAGTTGAAAACTATAACTATGACCACTCCTAGTTGGCTTCGGCTGGCTAGGGAATTTTTGAACCCCTTCTTCTTCCTCGATGGATAAACCTTTCTTTCTCATTGCTCACGCCTGCGGGCTGGGGTGAAGAGGATGAACCTCGACAATGTTCTGCTTCCCCTTGATGGATCTTATCGAAACCGACGCGTCAGGAGATGATTTGTGTAGCTGGCGATGCTGACGTTGCTTAAGGCGCCTGCCTAGCTAGCCATCTCGACATTGGACCGCGCCCATGACAACACCGTCCGAAGCATCACCCCTTACCAAGCAACTTACTCCCCGTCAACCCCCTAGTAATATACGTTGCCCTGCAGCAAGATCACAGCGAGCTGTCCTGGCATTGCATCAATTTCCACGTCCTACAATACAAGTACTCTTCAAACACGCCAGGCAACCCTGTCGCCTGCCCTCTAGTTAGAAACACGCGCGCCGCAGCGCGAGAAGCTGTTGGTATCCCCCCTCCCGTGCTCCCAAGGCCGTCACGGACGCCCAGCATCGAGGGTATTCTGTCATCGCCAGCCGGGCTCGAAACCCGCGCTCCCGTCTCAATCGCTCGCAAACACCCCGCCTCACGCGGGCAGGATCTCCTCATCGCCCATGTCCGCGTCCTCCGCCGTGACGGGGTTGACGCCGTCGACCGCCTCGCCGTCGAACACCTTGCCGTGCTCGTACGTCTTGCGCCGCCAGCCCGACGGCTCGGACGCGTCCTTGATCCACTCCATCGTCGGGAAGTAGTGCTCGTTCTTCTTCATCGTGATGACCCAGGGGACGCAGTCGAACGTGCAGGCCCTCAGCCGGAAGTCTGGACACGCGAGCAGAGTCAGTGGCTGCGGGAAAAAAAAAAGGCAGGATGCCGGAGAAAGGAGGGTCCGCAAAACTTACAGGTGTTGTCCGGGATGTTCTCCACCGCGGCGAGGAAGGCCTGGAGGTCCTGCGTCGGCTTGTCGTTGACGTGGGTGATGAAGTTGGTCGGCGCGAGGCCGTACTGGTACGAGGGCGAGCCGCGCGTGCGCGCCGAGACGTAGACCTCGCTGTGCAGCTTGCTGATCTGCTGCCTGACGGCGTGGTGCGGCCTCTGGAGGACCGCGCCGCAGAACGACACGGCGTGGTCCGTCTCGACGTCGTCCGCCGCCGACGTGTGCACCTGGATCGTCATCTCCTGCTTGACGCGGATGACGACGGCCTCGATGACCTCGTGCGAGTACATGACGTCCAGCTCGGACACCCGCGTGATGACCTTGCCGTTGAGGCTGAGCACGATGTCGCCCTCGAGCAGCGCGCCCGGCTGCTCCTTGCGCTCGAACGTGCGGTTGCTGACCATGAAGAGCTGGTGGTGCGTCTTGTTCGCCTCCGTCACCTTCTTGATCCACTCGTCCGAGACGCCCATGTCGCGCGCCTGCAGCAGCTTGATGGCGCGGAACTCGACGGGGAGCAGCCTGAGCTTGGGCAGAATGCCCTGCTGGATCTGGGACACCACCGGCAGCAGAGTCGGCGTGGCGAGGCCGAGGTGGTACTCCTCGTCGCGGTTGCTCACCGGAGAGCGCTCTCCGAGATAGGTGAGCCACAGGGCCTGGACGGAGCCGTCGGCGGCGACGAGGACGCCGCTGCCGCACTGGCTGCTCAGGCTCGTGTCAACGGTGATGGCGTCGACATTGACGGCACGGTATCGCGGCGCGCCCGAGTTGGCGGGAATGGCCACCGGCGTGATCTCGGTGACCGTGGTCGTCGCGTGCACGATGCGACCCAGCCTGTTGTAGCCGATGAAGTTGGTGGACGCTCCCTGAGAGATGGGCTCGCTGCTCAGCTTGGCGCTCAGCACCGGCGCGTCGACGAGCTTCGGGTCGTACTGGATGATGGCGTAGTTTTGCAGCGGGTGCAGGAAGACAACCTTGCCGTCGACGAAGATGGTGTCGGCAATGCTGACCGTCACATCGCAGAGATCGTGGGGAACGACAGCTCTGGAGATGACGACCAGGCCCTTGTCGGCATCGATGACGAGACCCATGCCCCATTTGCGGTTCTTCGGGAAGCCGTCCAGCTTGACCGGCATGGTGCAGTTAACAAGCACAAAGCTCCGGACCAAGTCGGCGACGGCAGGATTTGAGGTGTACTCGAGCTGGATGAAGGAGCCCGACTGGGGGACGGTGGGGACAGGCGGCAACGCGTCTCCCAGGTCGGTGAAGTCCCAAAGACCGGTCTCGTCGTTTCGCACCGCCATCTTCATCTTGGCCGACCAATGCCTGTCGACGTTGATGACGGTGGTGTTCAGGGTGTGGAGGTCACGCAGGTGCTTGTACGTGACGACGACCCTGCGACGATCCGGGATCTCCTTCATGACCTCGACGAAGGTAAGCAGATCAGGCGTGTTCTTGCCAGCCACACTCTGGATGAGCCAGCCGTTGTCTGCGCTGTCAAAACGGAACGACCCAGTGGCCTCGCAGACGTAGACACCCTTGCAGGACACGGCATGAAGACGCGCCTGCTGGTAGGACAGGTCGTGGAAACTGGCGCCTGCAACAGACACGAACCGGTCAGGGGTGATGGCGTGCAGATCGCCAACCTCAATGTCGACCTCCATGTCCTCACCACCGCGCTGAATCTGCAGGTGGATCGTCTTTCCCACGCTCGAGTCCATGATGTCGTCGAGGCGGACGAACTGGGTGGCCAGCTCGCCATTCACCTTGATGAGGATGTCACCCTCCTGAAGCTTGTTGTGAGATGGGCCCTCGGGCAGGACGATCTCTGCGACGAGCATGTTGTTCTCCTTAGGGAAGGTCTTGCGCGCGAGAGCCTCCCACTCAGGGGTAAGGCCAAGGCGGCGGCACTCGTCGAAGGGCTTCAGCAGCCAGTGGCACTGGATGTCGCCTCTCGTCACGGGCTTGCCCTCTTGGATGCACTGCAGGGCGCGTAGTGGCCTGTCGAGCGGCAGGAAGTAGTCGGTCGACGCGCCGTCGCTGCGGCCGCCGGCTTGCAGGGCGATGGCGAAGCCGTCAATGTTGACGACAGGACTGCCGGAACTGCCACCGCTCGCCGCGGCGTTGGCCTGGTAGTAGCACGTGTTGAAGTCGCTGTATCCTTCGCCATACTCGGGGGCGTTTCTGTCGAGACGGGAGATGAAGCCAGACAGGATACTGAGCTTCTCTCCGGCGTCGTTACCGACAACTCGGATCTCAACACCGACTAGAACTTGTGGTTAGCACGCTGATCCAGCGTCGGGAGAGCTCACGAGACCTACTTTTAGCAAGGTCTGGTCGCAGCTGCAGTGACTGGATATCCATGTACCGAAGAGCCTTGGGATCGAACCGGAGGATGCCAAAGTCGTGGACGGGGTCACGGTAGACCGGGTAAGCGTCGACCTCCTCGTGGTTGTCGAAAACGACGAAGCCCCAGAAGGGACCGGAGCCAACAACGTGTCGATTCGTCAGGATGTATCTGCAGGAGCGCATGTCAGCATCGTCCTTCGGCCACCATGGCGCAGGATGTTCTTGGGACCTACCCTCTCTCGGCATCCACGACGAAGCCGGTGGCCTCGCTCGTCAGGGCTGGGTCCGTGTCGAAGGAGCAGGTCTGGCAGAATCTGATGGAGACAACGTTGCTAATGACGTTCTCGATGGTGTTCTGCCACGCCTCGGGCTCCTGGGCGGCAGGGAACATGGGGTTCAGCCGCGCGACGTCTTCTGCCTCGTCGAACTCGTCCTCCTCCACGTAGACCGGCTCGTCGTGCTCGACATCGGGGGTGTTATCGCCGGCGGAGAATTTGCCGTTCAATGCGCGGTGCTGCTTGTTGGGGCGCAGGCCCTCGGGGCTGGTGGGCGCCTTGCGCTTGGAGCGGGTGACTTTGGCGCCGTTCATCTTGGAGTTGGCCTCGTCGGTAGGGGCAGCAGTGGCAGCGGCAGAGGATGCGCGGTGGGTTGCAGCTGCGTGGGAGAAGCAGCGTCTGAGGGCGCCGGACTTATAAAGATGTTCCGTGATCGAGCTAGAAACGTAAGGGGGGTGCGAGCAACCGTTGGTGTGGGCGCCAGTGTTGCCTCTGTTGGAGATGGCGATGCACCGTGTCTGCGTCAGGGTCTGGCGGCGTGGTTGGGCAGGGTTGGTGGGTGCTGCGATTGCAAGCAGAGAGTCAAAGTTGGTGTATGCTTGACTTCCTATCCTGGTGCGTCTGGTAGTGAACAGAACGCGGTGCATGTGATGATTCGACACAACCTTCGCCTGCTGGGAGCCTTTCGATTTTTCCTGGAACCTCGAATCGGAACGACGGACGGTTTGCGCTCGCGGGATCGAATTGGGTTACGGCCTAGTTACATAAATGTACTGCCTAGGACGATACGGCCCACCACCTCCGGTGCCCATCCAGGTCCAAGTTCCCGCTGGAGCTTGGTCTGGTCCCTGCATTATGTATCTAAAAAAAGGTGACGTAGATGGGGTGGGGCGTATACAGCTACACCGTCCAAGACCCCCGCCTTGGGCATACAGCATCACCTCTCGTTGTGGGTGTCCTGCGCGCAGCAGATGGATCACGGGTCGGAGCGCTCGACACCACCTCAGCGGCCAATAGTCCAATGCTTTTCACCGGAGCCGCTCACCACCAGGCACGACTCCAGCTGCAGGTCTCGGATTGTCTCACCCTAATGGCATCTCATGACTGTCGCCCAAGAAGTCTAGCCAGGAGCCGAACTCCAGTATGGTGTGCCCCCTCTGGCCAGACCACGACATGAGAGGAGAAGTCGTGTTGAGCGATAGACCGATTGCCCGTATCATAGCCTTTATCGGGCAAGGCTGCAGAAGTCGCGGATATCGCGGCGAGCTCAGCGACGCTGTAGCGACAGATGGGCCCAGGTCTCCCTGGGTCCAGACATTCTGGCTCGTCGATCCGCATGTGAGGATGCTTAACGGTGGGCCAGGCGGAAGCAGATCTCAAGTTGGTCGTCGCTTCCATGGACATGTCTCCTCTCAGACGACTTGCCTTCTAGCTGCAGACAATAGATCGGGTATCTCGACACGAAGCAAAGAGATGTACTGTGCGGTTTCTGGGATGTTTCTGCAGAGGGCCACCGTCATGCGCCGTCTAAACACAGATGCCCTTTCATGCACAAATCCAAACTCGACGACCTAAAAAAGCCAACAGAATAAGCTAACATGTCTGAGTATTGCGATTCTACCTCGACAGCTCGGGCGCAGAGCCAATGTTGACGACTCGGTTTCGTGAGTAAGGTCACGTAGATTCAAGCGATGTGCGCCCCCAACCCCGACGAGAAGGAACGAGCAGCCACCTCTCACGGAATAGAGGCGCTGCAGGTGAACCTGAGCCTACAAGGCTCCCACCACCCAAGAGAATGGCGGTCCCTGGTACCTGCCCGAAGCCGGTGGACTAAGGACTTGGTCACAGGTAGAAAATGAGCCTGCCATACAATCTAGAATAGTTGTTTGACTCTCAAAAGACGCAGACATACGATGCCTCTCATCAATATGGTCTCTTCGCCTCTCAGACGTCTCATCAGCAGCTCATGTTATCTAGTAGCTTAAGGTAGCTAGCTACTCATTCGAGCATTAGGTACGATGCCTCCGTTGCTTCGCTCGGCCAGCCGGGCTTCGAGGAAGACTGTCACATTTAATCCAGACCTGGAATATTTTCGCTTGTGAGTCGAGCTGTTGGAACAACGTCTCCCTACTTCTCGTTCTCCTGTTGCCAGGGTCTCAACACGGACACCTTCCAGACAGCACACCTTCCTCCCCTCGAGTTGAACCGGTCCCCTTTGGTGAGGTGCTCTGTTGACAAGTCCACACCTCTCGTATGCGTGTTGTTATCAGGCATCTACGTTACAACCTTCTAAGCTCTTCTGTGATTCATTTCTGGCCCAGCTTCCTTCCATACCGCACATCCATCCCCTCAACTCTCAACCCCGAACTCTTCCGCAAACAACTTCGAACAACACCCCCCTGCTAACAACATCACTCAACCCCCACAGTACCCCTGACGAAGACGAAACCACCGACGACGAAGACACAGAAGACATGGCCGACATTCAGAACACCTCTCAGGCTGATGGCGCTGCCGCTGAGCAGTCCCCGGCCGGCCAGAAGGCCCTCCCCTGGAGTGATGCCGACAAGGTGCGCTTCACCCCTTTTCTGTCTCTCCTTTCGTGTCCCCTTTCGTTCTTCCCTTATGTGCTTACTTTCATATTCCTTTTCGTTCTTCCCTTTCGTGCTCACTTTCGTACTACATTTCGTGCTCTCCTTTCGTGTTCAGCTCATCCTCCATTTTCCGGTTCGTTCTTTCTCCTGCTGTGGCTAACCCACTTCCACAGGCCGTTGTTCTCAATAATGTCATCACCCAGCTCGTCTCTGCTGGTGGCAAGCCCATTGACTGGAAGGCCATCTCTGAGGCCCTCCCTGGCCGCACCATGGCCTCCCTTCGCGCCGTCTGGGACCGTTACAAGAACGACGTGAAGGCCGCCGCCGGTGGCGAGGGCGAGTTCGTCGCCGTCCCCAACAAGGTCAAGAAGGCCACCCGCATGTATTCCTCTACCAAGCCTCCAGATTTCTCACTAATGTCTCAACAGCTCGCAAGAAGGCTGCTCCCAAGGCCGCCGACGGCACCACTGGCGCAGATGGCACTACGGAGGAGGGCCCCGAGACCCCTGCCAAGAAGAACGGCGGAGGCCGTAAGCGCGCGACTGAGGCTGAGGGCGACGGTATGCTCTCTCCCCCCCCCCCTGTTGAGAGGTGAAGAAGAAGAAACTGACGTTGCGTAGAGGGCTCGGCCAAGAAGAAGCGCACCCCGCGCAAGACCCCCACCAAGAAGGCTGCCGTCCAGCCCACCGAGGCCACCGAGGCCGAGAAGAACAACACCGGCGAGGCTGTTGCCCCTGTCACTCCTGCTGCCGAAGACGGTGTCAACGGCGATGCCGCCATGGACGTCACCAAGGAGTAGGCGAGCAGCCGCTGGGCTTGAATCGCTTTGATCAAGGCATACATCACGTCAGCATGTCTTTTCGCGACACTGGTCTTCAGCTAACTCAACATTGCTCTGCCATGGAGATGATGGCCTCTGCTCATCGACGTATGATGGCAGAGGTTTGGCTATGGGTCTGGACCGGATCGATAAGTTGCCTTGGGTTTTCGCACCACAGGAGAATGAACAACTGAGTTTCGCATGATTGTTTTCGCATGCCCTTCGTGACAAGCGAGTGTTTGGAGAGCTCCTGGGGTGAATGAGTATCGTGGAACACAGACCTCTGGCTCTCTTCATCAGGGCTGGATTGATGTAGCTGCTCTATCGGCCCATCCCTACGCCGGCCCGTTTATGGTCATTAGAATCTGTAGCATCTATCCTGTAACCCTGTATCGAGGCACACCTGTCCGCTGAAGTCGGTCACAACCGCTTCACTCTCCAAAGTGAGGCATCGCAAAGCTGCAACATAGCGCTTGCCACCCGACGGTAAGAGCACGAGAGAATAATCGACTCTTAACCGACGTGATGGACAGGGGGGCATTATTTGGTGCCCGAGCCAAGTTTCGCGGGCGAAGATTCTCAACGATCGCAACATCACAACCGAACATTACCGACATGGTCTTGGAAGAGCTTTGATCGACGGGAATCCCGACTTGTCCACTAGCGACGGGCGCTTGAACGTTCGGCATCCACCAAGAGAGGGTCTCTCCACCAAGGATCCCCTCCCCGGGACCGGACCGGGCTCCCAGGCACGCGACTCGCGTGCCCAGGTCAATGCCATCTTGGCAGATGACTTCACCCATTCCAGACCCGGATCTTCCACTTTCGACCTAACATCCAATCTTTCTCGCTCCCTGGTATATGCCCAACGTCGAAAATTATTTCTGCTTCCATCGTTCAGCACGAGACATCCAAGGCTTCCGGTAAACCATATCTCAGCATGGAGCCATGGGTCGGTTCTGCATGTCTTGACTCGCCAATCTCGCCTTCTTCAGCAGCCTCGATCTATTGAGCCTCCCGACTGAATCACCCCCACACTCTTCGAGAAGCCGTCCTCTTGGCCTCAGCCGCCGGCTCGACGCACGCCATCAGCGGCCGCCATGCCCGGAGCCCAGCCAACCGGCGATGCGCCTCGCCGCCGCCCGCGATGGCTTCGGTCATCCGTCGACAAGACTCGGGCGTGGTCGTCCGCGACGTGGAGCAACCTCCAGAGCAACAACCTGTGGCGACGCGTCGTCAAGTACTCCATCGCCACGACCCTCACCATCATCATCGTCCTGATCCCCCAAGTCGTCGACCTCTTCAGCGCCACCACCTTTCTCGCCCCCCTCACCACCATCTTCGCCAACCCGGGCCAGCGCATGGGTGCCATGGTCGAGGGGCTGCTCCTGACGCTCGTCGGCGCAACGCTGGGGACGACCTGGTCCATTCTCGGGCTCTGGCTGTCCAGTCTGGTCGTCGACGACAACCTGCAGGCCGCGTTCGCCATCCGCGCCATCTTCCTCCTGTGCGCCGTCTTTCATCACGGCTACCTTCGCTCGTCCAGTCCAAGGCTCATCGTCTATGTCTTGTTCCACCTCACATCCTCCACCGTCATTCTCATAGGTCCTTGGTGGACCGTATCGAGCGCCATCGTCACTGCGGTTGCGTATCCGATCCTGATTGGCGTTGGCGTCACCTTCGTGATCAACTTCTCCATCTTCCCGGAGCCCTCGAACGACTTCCTCGCGCATGCCACCATTGACGCCATCGACAAGACGACTCTGGCTCTGACAC
Source organism: Verticillium zaregamsianum (assembly GCA_002851755.1). NCBI lineage: Eukaryota > Fungi > Ascomycota > Sordariomycetes > Glomerellales > Plectosphaerellaceae > Verticillium > Verticillium zaregamsianum. The sequence goes on along the minus strand of NMXM01000003.1, from coordinate 2,665,042 downwards.
GCTCCACAAACTGGTTCCTCAGCCCTGGAGACGGGCCCGAGGACCCAAAGAGCAACGTGCCGCCACAGGTTGTGCCCGATACTGCCGGCACTACGGCGACGGCGGCGGACCAGCCAGAAGAGAAACACCGCTGGTACCACAATCTCTGGTCGGGACTCCGGAACCCCTTCTCCACCCCTCAAACCGGCACCCCGAGCAGCAGCTCCCCCGCGCAACACATCAACCTGGCGACCCTGACCGGCAGCAAAGCCGCGCTGCGCTCCGGCCTGCAGCGCTGCCGCGCCGGGCAGTCCGAAGTCAACCTGGAGATAGCAATCGGTCCCCTGCCGCCGTCCAGCCTCAAGCCCATCACCACGAAGGCCATGCCGGGCCTCGTGCACAACGCCGTGACGCTGATCGGGGCGTGCGAGAACAAGTTCGTCCTCCTGGGCGACGGCGAGTCGGAGGCCGGCAGCGACAGCGAGGACGAGGACCCGTTCGTGCGGCCCCTGCAGCGCGCGTCGGCGCTCGAGGAGCTGCTGGGCCCCAAGAAGTTCAAGGCTCCGGCGCCGCTGGCGGAGGAGGACCCGATGGACACGCTGGAGTCGGTCAAGCCGATACGCGAGCTGGAGGCGGGCGACGGCGAGGTCCTGGAGGCCATCATCAAGCGGATCCAGCTGCCGACCAAAGACTTCATGGAGGCGCTCCGCCAGGCCGCCCTGACGGTGACGACCAGCCTGGCGTACTGCTACGGCCTGCCGAAGCTGAAGACGGGCATGCCGACGCCCAAGAGGATCATCCTGGAGGAGATGGACATCCACATCGACGCCTTCCTGGACGCCATCGCCATGTACGACTACTGCTCCACGGAGGAGCTGGAGCGCGCGACCATGACCAAGAGCGGCGAGATGGACATTATGCCCCGGATGGAGACCTTCCTCGTGTCCTCCTTCCTGCTGGGGCTGCGGCAGGCGGCGATACACATGCTGCAGCTGCTCCGCTACGCCCGCCTGCTCGTCGAGAAGCGACACAGGCGGCATCGGATGAGCGTTCACTTTCCCGAATACTTTGGCTGGAGGCAGTGGTTGTCCACCGGCGGAGAGCGGGACGCCATGGTGCTGCCTCAAGCGATGCGCAAAAAGGGCCGCTCGGGTCGGATCGTGACGCCCAAGCAGAGCAGGATGGAAGAAGAGGGCACCGTCGAAGAGCTGGACAAGCCCCCGACTCGACAGAAGGTCGACGAAGAGAGCGCGCGCGGCGCACTCGAAGCCAGCTCCCAGACGCAGAAGCCGCCGTTGCCGTCCCCGCCCAAAGTTAAAAAGGGAGCCAAGAGGAAGCGTGCGGCGGCCTCGACGGGCGCCGTCAGCTTCATCCGGACGCGTGTCGCCGATACCTACGAGTCTTTGCAGAAGTCGGACGATGCCATCTACGCTGTCAAGCTGGCGATTGCTTTCTTCATCATCAGTTGGCCGGGCTTCATCCCGTCGTGGCATGAGTGGTATGCCGAGATTCGAGGCGTCTGGGCACCTCTGCAGCTCATTCTGATTTTCGAGGTTGTTATCGGCACCTCGTTTTTCGTTTTCATCCTCAGATTGATAGGTGTCATCTTTGGATGCGTTATGGGCTATATAGCGTGCGTGGCGGGTAACAGCCACAACGCGTTCCTCGTCATAATCCTGGTCATTGGGATCGTGCCGTCGGTGTACATCCAGCTTGGCACCAAATACGTCAAGACGGGCATGGTCGCGATATCGTCCATGACTGCGGTCGCCTTGAGTAAGCCCCCATTTCCACCGGTGGACTTTGGCCTTTCGCTAACCATCCTTAGCAACTGTCAATCAAGACACCGTCTCCCATGTGAACCTCTACACGCGGCTGGTGACCTTCTTCATCGGCTGTTCCGTCGGCCTCCTCGTGGAGCTCATCCTCTATCCGGCCAGAGCTCGCGACAGGATGGTGGAGTCACTCTCGACCTCGATCAAGCAGATGAGCAGTATGCAAACAGCCATCGCCGTGGGCGTCGACAACCCGGACAACCTACAGCTCAGATCCGACAAGGTACAGAAACGCTTCGAGCGGTCTCGCGAGAAGGCGCAGGGCGCGTTGTCGGCCGCGGAAACATTCCTGCCCTTCTGCCTCACAGAACCACGACTGAAGGGCAGCTTTCGCCAGCTGCATCCCATTTACCGCGAAATTATCTACGTGCTCCATCAGATCGTGGACCGCATGGACAACATGCTGCAGCTGCGTCGCGTCTACGGCAGCTCCGTCCTCGAGGAGTTGAATGTGGAGGTCCACGCCTACCGCCGCGCCGTGGCAGCGTCCATCGCCATTGCACTGTTTGTGGTCAACCAAGCGCTCACGACGCGCATGCCGCTGCCGCAGTTCATACCGTCTGCGCGCTTGGCGATGCTCCGTCTGATCAACCGCGTGCGGGAGGCGCTCGTCGAGAAAGCAGCAAAGCATGGCGACACGGAGAGCGGGGCGAAGAAAGGCGGGATGCGGAACTACATGGCCAGCATGCAGGGCCCCGATCGGGTCCCGGGCGAGGACGAGCGCACGGCGCGGGTGGTGACGCAGCACAAGTTCCTCAGCTGGAACGCGAACGCGGCGGGGCTAATGGAGATTATCGAGTACCTCGAGGAGCTGGTGGAGCTGGCGAAGCTGCTGGTGGGGGTGAACGCGTTCCGGAGCGGAATGCTGGAGAAGCCGACTTTCAGGGAGTATGCGAAGAACGTGAAGACGCGGGAGGTGGCGCTGGACAGGGACGAAGGGGAAGGAGGTGCGTCCCTGAAGAAGACAGAGTCGTGGCGTTCGGGGCCGAGGATCAGGAGGCCAGGAACGGGGCTGTCGAGACAAGACACGGGCCAGCAGAGGCCAGACACGGGACAGAGGCCAGACACTGGGCTGCAGCGATATGACACGGGTCAGTCGACGGGCCGGCACGCGGGACCCGAACGGGCGGATACGGGACTGCATCTGCACCGGACGTGGACGAGGGGCAGCAGGGCGCGGTCGGACAGCGGGGAGACGGCGGTGGAGGGCGAGGCGGAGATCCCGTTGAGTCTCCGACGGGTGTCATCTCGGAGGGCGTCGGTGCGAAAGCGACGGCCGACGGTGACGGGGGCGGGGACGTGGCGGCGGGAGGACGACAAGGGGAAGGGCATCGAGGAGGAGGACGAGCGGTAGACTGCATGGCGAGGTTGGCCGTTGGTGATTGGTGGTGGTGTTTGGACTGCATGATACCAGGGGGTTAGCGTTTGAATTACATTGTCATCTTTTGATGAGATGGGATGCATCGAGGTCGTGAAAACCGAGGGATCGCCTGGTCGGTGTGGTTGAGGTGAGGCGAGGATCCAGGGGTAGTGACTCCATCGTGAGATGGCTGCCTGACAGCCACATTTCCCAGTGTGGTCTCGAACTGCTGGCCCAACCTGGCCTGGTTGGTCTCGACGTCTCGACGAAGCTGACGCCGATGAAGACCTCACGAGAGTGGTCAGTGCGGTCGATGCCGCGTCGGATAGGACGGCTTTCAGGAAGGTCGGGGCCGAGGAGTTGGGTTGGAGGAGCTGGCGGAGGAGTTGGACAGGTTGAAGCCAAGGCAGCGATGGGGAAAGGGGATCGGCGATCTCTCGAAGTTGTTCGCTTCGGGAATGTATTCTTGAGGTACTGAGCCACGGTTTGGCAGTGACATTGAACTTCAAGGGACATGGACGTCCCAATCGGGGTAGCGCTTCTAAACGGTATGTGGAGCAAAAGCTCCAGGCGCGGCCCAGTGTGGTCGACGATGACGCTCTTGCCCTCTCAAGGCCAGCATTGGCATCGGGAGCGGGAAGGAACGACCGCAGCAAAGGCAGGAAGCGGACGAAAGAAGGTGGGAAGCAGGGAAGGAGCGAAGGAGCGAGGGAAAGACATGCCCGCAATTGGCACTTTCCGTAAGAAGGCGGTAATTGCGAGGCGGTAAAAAGAATCCCCCATATGCTGTCCCATGCCGTCCCATGCCAGAATCCATTGCAACACTTTCCAAGGTTCCTTCGCTCAAACAAGCTCCTTCGACACGATCCCACGCAGCGAGCAAGCATCTTGACATTATCGTACGGTGCTGTGCGACCCTCCCTCGCTCGAGCGCCTGACCCGAACCCGATCTCGTACCCGGCGCTGCCCCAGGCACCCGTACCGTACCGGCGCTGCCGCCAGCCGCATCTCTCGCATTGCTCGTTCTCGGGAGGCCAATATTCGGATTCGAGCCAATGGACGCTGCCGACCCCAGCCACGGTGGCTTGAGCAAACTGCTCCCCAAAGCCATCGTGGCCAAGCGACGACGACGCAAGAGACGGCAGCAGGAGGAGCAAGAGCAGGCCGACCGAGATTCCAGATCCTCCCAATACCTCGAAGATGGTGACGGCGACGAGGGCAGCGAATACACCGAAGGCGACAGCAGTTCTGCTGCTGATAAGAGGCGCAGCTGGATGAGCACGTCGACTGGCGCTGGGCATGTCACCACTGCCGCGAACCCGGCACCGGCACCGACGGAAGACGGTCGCAGCGGCAGGGTGCGTCTCAATGGTGCAGCAGATGCGGAGGCGGCAACACATGGCGCGGAAGGAGAACCAGCGCTGGATCATGACTCGTAAGTGCTTCTCTCCCATGATTCTTCGCGTCTTCGGTCTTGCCCCTCTTTCCGTTGTCAGTGTCAGTGGTCCTGTCAGCGGTGTTCTGTTCTAAGCCGTCAGCTCGGGGCTCGGGTTCGTCGTACAGCGACGATCCCAGGCCCGGCGCCCAGCCCTGGCTCAGGCTCGGGCTCAAAGCTTCTCCACGTCTTGTCCTGACCTGTCCAGCTCCCCTGGCACCAGGCTGGCAGGCATCCACCCCCTGTAACGGGGGCCCCCAATGCGAGACGAGACGACGGAGCGAGCGAGCGAACGACGGAACGACAGAACGCGTAGTGCTGACTGGCATTCCCCCCCCCCATGGACCTTGCACTGGGCTGGCCTCTGCACTCGCTGCACAGGCACTTCACATCCATTACGCTCATGACCCCATCGCCCATCACCCACCACCCACCCACCATTATCCCCGACCACCTCCGTTTCGTTTCGTCCTTGGCTGACCTGGCATCTCCTCACGTTACTCTGCAGACCACAATCAGCATCAGCATCAGCATCTGCGTCAGCTTCCGCCTCGCCACGAATCACACCCCAACCACAACCACCACTCCCGTTCAAGCACCGCCCCGAAGCCATCTCAACCCACCCCTCCCAGATTGGCTACCTGACGACATCGTCACCCATCATCCAAGCTACCCATCTTCCAGAGCCCCGGGCCCTGGACCAGACAGTGCCCGACCTGGCGTCCCGATCCGCCACCGCTCCCCTTAATAAACGCACAGAGTCGGTCGAATCCGACTCTCGGTCCAGTCTGTCTGCTCGCAGCAAGACCGGATCAGGCTTGCAGCCGCCCCAAAAAGACACCAAGCGATCCCCCTCCCCCGTCGGCAAGAAGCTCGCCAGCGTCTTCCGCTCCAAAAAGTCCAACCTGTCCCTGGCCGGCAGCGCCGCCAGTGCCAGTGCCGGTGGGAGCGCCAACCCGAGCCCCAGCGCCAGCCCCGAGCGAAAACCTGCCAGCATCGCGAGCATTGCCGAAGAAGACGCGAACAGGAGCCTGCCGAACCTGTCCAACTCCCAGTCCCAGTCCGACCTCTCCAACGCCCCAGAACCCGATGCCGCCAGCGTAGCGACCACCGCCTCCGCCGCTTCCGACCGCCCGACAGAACGCAAGTCTCGCTCCCGAGCTTCCACTCTCTCGAACCGCATCTCCGTCGTTGTGCCGCCGCCCGCCACCCCGCCGAACGAGAACACCGGCCCTGTCATCGTCAACACCCCCCCGACGCCCACCGACCACAGCCAGGACGGCCCCCACTCGCCTCCCCCGACGAAGCAGAGCGCAGATGCTGCTGGCGGCCCTACTCCTTGGGGTAATCTGATCACGCATCGGAGAAGCAGGTCAGGCTCTGCTGGTCCCAGCAAGCTGTCCAACACCACGTTCGCTCCTCTGACACCCACGCCCGAGAGCCCTTCCGCCACGTCCGCCAATTCAAACAGCTTCTTCTCGTCTATGCTCTCAGCGGCCCAGAACGCCGCCAACCAATTCAGCAACACCATACAAAACACCAACATTGGCCAGACGCCGCCTAGGAGTAGGAACGTGACGGCGATCAAGGACGACATCCCCGAAGAAGACCAAGTCCAAGTCGAACCGCCTCTGTCGCCTTCCACCGGTTCCACCATGGACAAGGAGCCCGCCGTGAAGACTCTCGGCGACGGCGAGCTGACCCTGAACCAGCTCGGCATTGTCGACCCTCCCAGCGTGTCCGGCACGCCCATGACGGCCAAGTTCCCCGAGTCGGTCCGGTCGGAGACGCGCACTCGGTCCGAGTCGGCCCCTGCCGCTGATACCTCCTCGGCCGCAAGCCACGAGTACGGCTCCGACGACGCGCGCCCGCAGGCCAACGCGCCACGCTCGCTGTACGAGAATGGAGGCGTAGGCGACCGCACCCCGCCACCCTCCAGCTTGTACGAGGACAAGTCGGGCATCACCCGCAGCGGTAGCGTTCGCAGCGCTCTGGGCCGCCGCCGCCATCGGGGGAGCTCCACTGCGACGAGAGGGACGGGCACCACCATCGGCGCTGCGATTGCTGCCGCCAACTCTTCGCTCGGAAACCCGGCTGCGAACACCAGCCAGCAAAGGCTCACGGGCTTTGCCGTCTCAAGCAAGAAGCGCAACCGGGACTTCCACGCGTTGTTTAAAAGCGTGCCTGACGACGATTACCTCATCGAAGACTACAGCTGTGCTTTGCAGAGGGAAATCCTTGCGCATGGTCGCCTCTACGTCTCCGAGGGCCACCTGTGCTTCAGCAGCAACATCCTGGGTTGGTCGACGACTCTGGTCATGAGCTTTGACGAGATAGTGTCCGTCGAGAAGCGAAGCACGGCGTTGCTGTTCAAGAACGGTCTCATGATCTCGACACTGCACGCCAAGCACATTTTTGCCAGCTTCACCAGCAGAGACTCGACATATGACCTGATCGTCAACATCTGGAAGTTGGGACACCCTACTCTGAAGAGCTCGCTGAACGGAGTTCAGCTTGAGGGCACAGGAGGTGACAAGACTGAGAAAGTGGACATGGGTGACGAGGGATCTCAGATTGAGGGCCCGAACGAGCCCTTGGATGACCAGAGCGTGTCCTGTTCCGACGACGAGAGCGAAGACGGGGACGACATCTATGATGAAGATGACGAAGAGGACATGGTCGAGCCTTCTCAGCCAAACGAGCTGGCGGCCGAATCGGATCACGATAAGGCTGTTGGACGCAAGGCCTCCGGCGGCACGGCGCTGAACGGCGCACCCGCCGACCTCATCAACTCTGTTGGCCCGCCGATTCCCGCGGACGACTTCCCTGGCCCTGCGACTCACGCAGCGACCGACTGCGGAGACGTAGCGTCTCACTACGAAAAGATCGTGGGAGACGACGTCGTTCCCGCGCCGCTGGGCAAGGTGTACAATTTACTGTTTGGACCTGCGTCGGTGACCTTTATGTCCAAGTGGCTTGTCAACGAAGCCAAGTGCTGGGATCTCCAGATGGATGACAGGAAGGGATTGAGCTCCGACAACATGACGCGAACTTACTCGTACATGAAGCCGCTCGGTGGCTCCATTGGTCCGAGCAAGACCAAGTGCATCGTTTCTGAGACGATTGATCACATTGACATGGAGAAGGCCGTCAACATTACCTGCTCGACGCAAACGCCAGACGTTCCCAGCGGCAACGCGTTCATCGTCAAGACCAAGTACTGTCTTTCGTGGGCTGAGAACAACTCGACCAGGGTGCAGGTCAACTGCACCCTGGAGTGGACCGGCAAGAGTTGGCTCAAGGGTATGTTGTTCGTTTGGCTTGATTTCTGACCCTAGACTAACATGTACAGGCCCCATCACAAGCGGTGCGAACGAGGGTCAGACGACCTATGTCAGCGATCTTCTGGCGAGCACCAAGGCGGCCGTGTCGTCTAGACCTCGATCCGGCACCGGCAACACGGGCCCCGGCAAGAAAAAGAAGGGCCGCAAGAACCGCAACCTCCAGTCCGGCGTTGGATCTGAGGAGAAGAGCCACGCCAAGAGCGCGCCGCCGGAGACATGGGGTATGCTCGAGCCGCTGCGTCCCGTACTCGGCCCGATCGTCGACCTGCTCAAGCCACTCATGACTGGCAACGTTACGTACGGGCTTCTCGTCGGCTTGCTCGTGACGGCATGGTTTGGGTTCCCGGGTCAGGGTGGACGGCGCGAGATCGGATTCTACGGGTATCCTGACAGGATGGCCGCGTACGAGGAGATGTGGCGCCGCGAGGAGACGGAGCTGTGGGACTGGCTTGAGGAGCGCGTCGGGCTGGAACGGCTGAACGACGGATCGATGCCGACGCGCAAGCGAGCGATCGAGCCGCGGACGGTGGAGGAAAAGATGCGGGAGGAGCGCATGGACGAGCGGGAGATCCAGGAGGCGATCCGCGTGACGGAAGAAAAACTGCAGGTGCTCAAGGGCGTTGTGGGGCGCAAGAAGGGCGGCGAGGAGATACCCGTGGAGGAGAAGAGGTAGCAGGCATGCATCGGCGAGGAAAGGCAGCATGTGAGGTCACGACGACGACAGGACATGGTATGACACCGACCACAGCACATGCCGCTCCAGCAGGCGGTCTTATTTGTTTGCTTTTTTTGTATCTTCTTTGTTTTATTGCTGCTTCTCCATCAGGCTTGGCTTGGCCGGGTGTACATTATTAGCGGGCGAGCTGGTCGATGGCTGCTCGCGGTGAATAGAGGGACTTCTCATCAAGAGCTCGCCAACTTTTGCCGTGACGTTGATTTCTCAACCCAAATGTTACTTACTTGCCCTAGCCGAATCCTCCCTTGCCCTGCACCCTCTTGACAGCCCCCACGATGCCCTTGGCCCAGGCGAAGCGCCCCGCGTCGACGCCCATGGCGCCCTCGACCTCCTTCCCCTCGTCGTCCCGCCAGACGCCGTCGCTCTGCAGCCGTCCGAAGAGGCCCGTGTTCTGGTTCCGCCGCAGGGCGTCGATCCACGACCGGCACACGTCGGGCGAGTCGATCATGACGTTGCCCTCCTGGCTGTGGGCCCAGCTCTGCGTGTCCTGGTTGCCGCTGCCGATGACGCCGACGCGCTCGTCGGCGATGAGGAGCTTGATGTGGCACGCGCGGGCGCCGGCGGAGTGGGGGATGGGCGCGGCGTGGTCCCGGGCGACGTACCAGTGGTAGTGCAGGCGGGGGCGGGCGGCTTCGGAGAGGCGGGCGTGCAGGCGGTGGGCGATGGCCTCGTTGTGGCCGCCCTGGAGGGGGAGCAGCTCGCCGGCGTCGTTGTAGCCGAGGCAGATGTAGGCCCAGACGTGGACGCCGCGCTCGCAGGCGGCGAGGATGGCGGGGATCAGGGGCGCGGCGTTGAGCGTCGGGGACTGCAGGAAGACGGAGGACTTTGCGTGCGCGAGCGCGGCGAGCCAGGCGGCGTTTTGCGGGTTCGAGAGGGAGTTCGAGTCGGGCGGGCCGTGGGGGGGACGGTTGACGAGGGCCATGGGCACGGGGTCGTGGCGGGGGTGCGGCATGTAGGGCGTTGGCTGCTCGGAGGGCGGGAAGGGGGCGGGCACGAGGGAGGGGGGCACGGTATAGGAGGCCGCGTTGGTGTGGCTGAGGTGGCGGGTGATGGGGGAGTAGAGGTCTTCGTCAGGCGCGGGGCGGAGGGAGGTTTGAAGGCGGAGGATCTCGGCGGGGAGAGAGGTATCGTAGTGGGGAGAGTCGTGGGTATGTTCGGGGAGGCTGGACGTGCTGTGTTCGGGGGTGATGGTGGCTGCATCGGCGTTGTCAGACCCGGCGAGAGGGCCGGACGGCTCGGTTTTAGGTTCGGAAGTTGTGCCGTTGGGTGCGCCGCGTGGGGCTCCGTTGCTGACGGTGGCCTCGGCCGGTGATGTCTCAGAGACTCCGCTGACGCCGTTGGGCCCGGCAGAGGACGTCTGACTACCACCGTCAACACCATCCACAGCATGCCCGTTTGTCATCCCTTTCAGCTCTTCTGGCTTCCCAAACTGCTCCTTCCACGTCATCTTCGCTGGGTCAATCACAGCCTCAAACCCCTTTAGCTTGCCTCCGTCTGCAAACTGCGCATCCCATTCGTCCGTCCAGCTGGGCAGGTTGCCCTCGTCTGCCGCCGCCGCCGACTCAATCATGGGCATTCCCCTCCCGAGGCTCATACTCCACGTGATGAGAGCCATGTCATACAGCGAATCGACGATCGGGCCCTCCACCTGCACCGCCATCTCCAGATTCGCGTTGTCCTGGATGTTGTTGCTCTGCACCAGCCCGATCCGGCGGTCCACGAGCAAGAACTTGGAGTGAAACGTCCCGAGCATGGGCTTGTGGTAGTTGAGCACCTGCAGGTCGACGTTGGGGATCTCAGCCCGCCGCGGCAGCGCCACCTGCGGATCGGTAAACTCCTTCTCAGCCACGTCGTAGTGCGGCGTGTACACCTGCTTTATGGCCCCTCGGTCGTACATAACCTTGACGACGACCTTGACGCCGCGGGCGCCGGCGCGCCTGTCGAGCTCGCGGATGGCATTGGTGATGAACGTCACGGCCACGCTGTTGAGCCAGTAGTTCGTCGCGAGGAAGACCTCCTTGTCCGCGCGCACGATGAGGTTTGACATGTGACGGACGATGTCCGGGATGCTAAAGGGAAGGTTGCCCGTCAGCTTATGATGAGAGGCATGTGAGAAAGGGTAGTTGAAGCTTACGTTGAGATGATGGTCAGCGGGACGGTACCACAGCTGCCCGTGAGCGAGGGGCTGACGACGGCCTGTTCCAGATCGCCGTCGATGGACTCGAGGGCTGCGCCGTACATCTGATGTCATTAGCCGTCGGGGATTTCGTGACACCGTCCCCTTCGGCTCCCTCGGGAGGACTCATGAGACTCACCCGCAAGAACAGCTCGCTCGGCTGCGTCTTCCCCCATTTCCCACACGCCGCGATGCGCTCCAGCCCCTTCAGCTTCTCCGGCGCCGGTGAAGCTCCATTGGCCTCGATCTCGGTGCGCTCGCGCTGCTTCGCACTGCGCCCGTACAACCTCTTCCACGCATCGCTTGGTGTGAGCGATGGGTCACCCGCCAGCAGCAGCGTGACGCTCTCGTACGTCGTGCAATACCTCACCAGCTCATCGCTGATGTTCGCCTCCTTGACGGCGGTGGGTGGCATGCTCTCTCAGGGTTCCTCTCGTATAAGCCTCTGTCGCGGTGCCGTCGAGGCGTTGTAGGAGAAGGTCACAAAAGCTGGAAACAAAAGTGGGCGATTTCTTGGGCATTCCAGAACACGTTCATCACTGGGGCATCAGCAAGGCAGAGCACATGGTATATGAGGAAATCGAACTCATCATCATCTTGGCGGGCGCCCTGGCTCGCCTCACAGGTTATCAATTACCCCCCAGCTTCGAATTGAGGGCCGGGGGGGTACACGCAATGGACTTGCAGCCCTCTCCCGATGATGTCAAAAACCGGGTTCCGCGTACAGGTTGATCAAATGCCAGACTGGGCGCCGTGGCCAGCGACAAACTGGGCGGCAAGCCGAACTGCCGGCGCGTGCCGAATGCAGACGGGCAAAACGGGGTTCGAACCTGGGAGGCACGTCACTGGGTTGGCCGGTGACCACGTTTTTCGTGGGCCGCAGGGCTGGGCTTAATGGGCTGGACGGGGCCACGGTGACGCGTCGCGAAGCGGGCGGGCACAGAGTTTCGAGTCGCAAGGCCGCGAGACCCGGTGTGTCGGGCTCGGCGCACTCTGCCGAGTGTCTTGGGGGGTCGGACAGACCGCCGGATCATCCGATAGCTGATAATCGTTGCGCGGCGCCACCGTGCCAGACTAACTTGTCGTGCAGTGGAAACTTGGGACCAAGCCATTGGCTCCTTCAGGTCGTGTGTGTACAGCTGTGGACAGCGAATCGCAGGGTTCAAGATCATCAGAGGTGTGAGTGAGACTGGAAAGAAAGAGAAACGGTATCGTAAATCGTCTGTTGGAGACTCGTCAATTGTCAATCGTCTGTTGGAGACTCGTCAATTGTCAATCATCACGCTTCGCTCAGCTTGGACTCCCGGCCCGTTCCCACGCTCGACTTGGATGATGAGCTCCGCAACATCCTCTCCCCTCCAACGTCCGAAACGGTCACATCGCTGGCGACGCTGCTCTCCCGTGCGAGGGGCGACGTGATTTCGGGCGTGACAGATCTCGAGTCCGTCGTGGGCCGTTTAGGCTTGGAGCTCGTCGACAGCTTGTTCCGTCTCTTCTTGTCCGACGCATTGGAGGCCGTGCTGGCCTTGCGACTGACAGGTGCATCCTCGCCGTCGACGGTGGACAATGGGCTGCGAGACGAGCTGGTCGAGCTGCGTCGGCGCGCGCTGCTACCGCGACGTCGGTGTTGCTTCTCGATGGCTGCCGTGCGCGGGTGGAGCTTGTCATGGTCATGATCGTGGTCGCGGTTGCGGCTGTGGAGGGGCGTCGAGGAGCGCGGCGGGCCCATGTCGGGGCGATGCCACGGCAGCCACCAGAACATGCCCCAGCTCTCCTTGGCCAGCTGGCGCTCTCGCTCCTTCAGCTTCTTCTGAATCAGGGCGCGGCGCTCGTTCTCCTTCTCCCAATATTCGGTGCGGTACAGCTCCCAGTTCTCGCGGAAGGTGGGGGTGAAGGGTTTGGCAAGCAGCAGGAGCTTGACGTAGTCGCCTCCCGGGGCGAGGTCTTCCTCGTGGCCGCCCTTCTCCTCGTCTTCGGCGAGGATCGGCAGGGCGGGATGCTTGTCGGTCGTGAGACGAAGCTCCTTCTCGACGGCGCGCAGGATCGAGGGGTCGATGTAGCGGTAGGACGAGCTCGCCGTGTGGGAGAAGAGGCCGTAGGTCAGGAAGAAGCCGACGGTCGAGCCAATCTCGGCCCACAGGGGGCGTCGTATGATGACGAGCTTTGCGTTGAAGCCGCGCAGTCCACGGTTGGAGATGGCAAACCAGCGCCTCGGCCAGCGAATGCCGCGGTCCCAGATGCCGGTGGCCCAGACGAGAATGGCCGTCATGACGCCGCCCATGAAGCAGAGCTTCTCGATTGTCTCGACGCCCCAGTAGACGGACCCTCCGACGCCGACGCCGTCCTCACGCGGCGCAAAGAACAGAGCATAGCCGAACCCGCCGATCCACGCGGTCAGGAGGGTGAAGAAGAAGGTGTGGTGGCGGCGACGAGCGCGCAGCTCGAGGTACTGTGCGCGCAGAGAGGCTTCGAGGACGAGGAGGTTGAGGTAGATCATGGAGGGGGAGCTCGGGGTGTGGCTCAGCGGGTCGCCTTGCTTGCCCGCGTTTGTCGTGACGCCGCTGGTGCCGCCCACATTGTCGGACGCATGCTTGCCAGGCGCGGGGGCACCCTTGACAACCGAGTCGACGTCGTCGGCCATATGAAGATGTGGCTCGGGGGTGTCGGGAGGGAGGAAATCGGTTGGGGCGGGTTTGTTGGACTCGTGACGGGCTGCCGTCAAGCGTCGAGGCAGATCCGATGATGGGATTTGCGGTCCTTCTTTCGATGCAACGAGCTGACACTCGGCATCAATTCACCGGCGGTCGGGACCAGGCATTTGGGGGTATGTTGTGATGGTGATGGGATGCCTGTGGGAAGGTGTGGTGTTGGGTCAGAGCCTAGGTCTAGATCGGAATCTGGGATCTGGATCAGATGTCAGAGTGACTGAGGAAGGTGCTGCAGGCCGCGGGAGGCAGGTGCTGGATTTTGCTGGCCTGCACCAGTTGACAGCAGGTGGTGCCTGCCTCTGCTGATGCCCGCCAACTGCGTCATGTGGGACGGGGGAAGGAGCTCCTCGAATGGGGCAAGGCAAGATGGGATAGACGGATGGGAGGGCACCAAACGGGGTGATGCAGTTGAGAGGAAGGCCAGTACGCGCAGCCGAAGGTGGCCCGCTTTAGCCGCCACCCCCCTGTAAATCTGCGCAACTGACCGCTATCCCCAACGAAAGCTCAACATAGCCGAAAACCGTGTAAGTGCGGATGGGCTCCCCATGTCCGATTCTCAACCTGGCTCCTGGCTCGACTTCTTCTTGACACACGAAACCTTCTGCATCCTGCTTTAACATTCTTTGTACACTCCTATGCGCCCGTCCCTCTCCCGCGCCGGTCATCTCCGCACACCAGCCCGCAAACTCCGACAACCAGTAACTCCTGTCGACAGCCACTGACACGGGGCAATTGACAGTCCGTCCCACCCGGGCGCGCCTCCAAACTCCGGCGGCTTAAGTCCATCCATCCAGATCGTCAGGGTACCTCGAAACTGGCCAACATCGACTCTCCCATCACGCCTGCACTGCGCCCCCCGGGAGTCTAGTGCGTCACCACCACCGTCTTTTGATCCGAGTGCGAGAGTCAAACCCCTTGCTGGCTTGGTTCTATTGGACCAAACCCGCCATCCATTCGACCATCCGCCCGTCTATCGCCGCATCCGCACCCGTGCCAGTGCTTACTGAGCGGATTGTTTGTGTGCTGTCGCATATCGACCTCGTTCGAAGTCCAAGCCCGGGCTCCGTTCCCCGTCTCCGAAGCGAAACGCTCCCCCCTACAAGAACCCCGTCGCGCCCCGTCTCGTTCGCCACCCGGCATGATACAACATCACTCTGCCTCTGCCGTCGTGAACGGGTCGCGACTAACTCTTGCCGCCGCCTCAACCATCGTCGGAACCCCCACTGCCGCCCCTACCATTCGCGCCCCCACCGTCGACGAACTCGCTCAGCAGAGGAAGACCCAGAGGAGGTCACACCAGACCATGGCGTCCACGCAGCAGAAGACGGTCGACGACAAGGCCAAGCCGTCGCGTCCCAACTTTGCCTACTTTCCCCTGGGCTACAAGGAAGCCGCCTACCAATGGGTAAGATTGCCGCCACCGTCGTCGGTCGATGAGCGAGCAGCGGCAGCAGCATGCTAACCACCCTGCAGTGGACCAGCATCACCCCCTCGAACGCCGAACGAAGCGTACTCGCCCACATCCCCTACCTCAAGGACGCTCGCGAACATGCCACCATCGACCCCGCTGACCAGTCCGACCCCTTCGGCCCCCGCGTCTGGAAGACCCAGATGGTCAAGCTGTCCGGCCAGAACCGCGCCCTGAACGAGTACTCGGTCGAGCGTGTCGGCGAGAAGGTCGACGAGAACCTCGTCATCCTGCACGGTTACGGTGCCGGGCTCGGTTTCTTCTACAAGAACTTCGAGCCCCTCTCGCGACGCAAGGGCTGGAAGCTGTACGCGCTCGACATGCTCGGCATGGGCAACTCGACGAGACCGCCGTTCAAGATGCACGCGAAAGACAAGCAAGGCAAGATCGACGAGGCGGAGGCCTGGTTCGTCGACGCGCTGGAGGAGTGGAGGAAAGCGAAGAAGATCGACAAGTTCACCCTCATCGGCCACTCCCTGGGCGGCTACCTCTCCGTCGCCTACGCGCTCAAGTACCCCGGCCACCTGAAGAAGCTCATCCTCGCCTCGCCCGTCGGCGTGCCCTCGGACCCGTACGCGGTCAACGAGGCCATGCCGGAGCCCGGGTCGTCGACGCTCGAGAACGAGTTCACGCAGGACCAGGAGAGCGTGGTCAACGACACGCACAACCAGGCCAACGCGCGCGTCCAGAACGCGACGGCGACAAACTCCAACAACGCCCCGAAGCGTCCGCTGCCCGGCTGGTTCGCCTGGCTGTGGGACGCCAACGTGTCGCCGTTCAGCGTCGTCCGCTTCAGCGGGCCGCTGGGCCCGCGCATCGTGTCGGGCTGGACGTCGCGGCGCTTCAACCACCTGCCGACGGCCGAGGCGCTGTCGCTGCACGACTACGCCTTCTCCGTGTTCCGGCAGAAGGGCAGCGGCGAGTACGCGCTGCCGTACATCCTGGCGCCGGGCGCGTACGCGCGCAGCCCCATCATCGACCGCATCGAGGGCGTGGGGCGGCAGACGGTGGACAAGAACGGGGAGAAGGTGCGGGAGACTGGCATCCCGGTCGTCATGATGTACGGCGAGAACGACTGGATGGACGTGGCGGGCGGGCTGGCGTCGGAGGAGAAGCTCAAGGCGGCGAAGCGGCGGGCGCTGCTCGAGGGCACGGCCGAGGAGAAGAGGCGGGAGAACGGGTCGGCGCGGGTGATTGTGGTGCAGAAGGCGGGGCACCACCTCTACCTCGACAACGCGGACGACTTCAACGAGTACATCTGGAAGGAGATGGACGAGACGAGGGCCCACAGCCTCAAGGGGCTGGCCTGACGTGGGAGTCCTCACTTCTCGCGTGCATTTTTGCTGGGGATGGATTTTGGGCTTTACTCTACACATTTTCGACACGATGACGACAAGACGGTTGCATCGGCACTCAACGGCGTTTTTTCATACTGGGGGGGCAAAGGAGTAGCATTGTAGCATCATGCGGGTCAACCCCGACAGGACGGGCAGCAGCGTGCATTTCGCTGGCGGCCTTTGGCGGCAGTATATCCAGTAGACGAAGATGAAGAAGTAGATGTTAAGAGGCATGGGCCGGGAGGAGTTCCCAGGTCGCTGTACTTTACTTTGCTGTCCTCATCGCCTGTGCCCATCGCCTGCGTGAGATGATCGCCGGAGCTTGGCAGACGAGTCTTGGTGTTTCCGGCAGGCCTGGCTGGGCACCTGGGCGGTCTCGCCGATCGCCACTGGGAGACCGGGGAAGTGAGACAGTCATAACGGCATGTTGTCTCCTTGCTTCTGGCTTGTTCACCTCACCGCAGGTCTAGGAAATGGGCGTCACGGGCTGTGGTCTGCTGGGGAACTCAATGCAGTCGTGCTGCAAATGCATTGCTGCTTGGGTTACTTAGCTCTTAAGCCACCATTATCAGCACTGAGCTTTAGCATGTTTACCTAAGGCATGGCGGAGCTTTAGGTCCAGCAACAGGCATCAGGCAATATGTAACGGGCAATATGTAACAGGCAACATGCACAAGCAACAGCAACAGCAACAGGCAACAGGCCAGCAACGGGCAGGGGCTGGGGGCCTCACCGAAGCCACACCGGCCCTTGCAGCCACGGCGCCAGCACTACTCCTTCTCGTATTCACCACCTCCGAGATGAATCCCAGACCAGTCTCTCCCTCCCACCATCACGGCACCCCATTCACCGTACAACAGCTGCACTGCACACATGCCGAGCCACACCCAAGCTGAACACCAAGCTGGACGCCAAAAGACCCGAAACATTGGTTCCAGCACCTGCTCCCTTGCCAATCGCCCGCCCGGCAGTGGTGCGGCAGCGCCCACCCCAGCGTCCCGCCGAGTCGAGCTGCTCCACCCAGCGCCCTGCCGTCTTTGCCATCACCCCATCAACATTGTGCCCGTCGATCATCGGCCATCGACCATCCCATCGATGACTCGGCTCCAAGCACCGGGCCCCGAGCTCCAACCACCAAACGTGGACCCCTGAAAACCTCGGCCGCCACCAGCTTTACGTCACGCGAGACCCGTGCTTGCTTCTGCCGCCGAATCGGACGGCGCCGCGCCGGGGACATGGCGCGAAGGCGCTGCGCTTGGCGGGGGTGGTGGAGGGCTTGAGGCGACGGCCATGGCCCGCTGGGCCTTGGCTTCCCGGCTTCGTGTTGCCTTGGCCTGTACTGCGCCTGTCCGTCCAGGTTGTTGGGCGGCTGTGTGACGGCCCCCAGCCCACCGCTGGTTGACGTATATCAGCTGTTGCCCCGGATGTTCCTCGACCGCGTGTTCGAGCTCCCATCTGCATCCTTCACTCGACGTACTTCCACCATTGCTGTGAGCGGCATCTTCAGAGCACAGGCACCCCCGAGCCAGGACCACCTCCAACCCCGGCGATCACCAAACAAGACCATCACCCCAGGAACCACCCCTTTTCGGGCACCACAGTCACCATGTCCGTCTTCCTCCGGGCTCTGCCCTTCGCCGCCCTCGCCGCCGCTTCTTCCGTCTCCACAGGCTCACCGGACTCCTCGCCCCCCTACTCACTCCCCGCCCGCTCCTTCGGCCTCGCCCTCGCCCAGCCCAACGCCACCAACTCGCTCCCCGTTCCCGGCTTCGGCGCCAATGACACCTCAGACAGCGCCGACGGCGCCGGCGCCTGGGGGCTCCGCATCCTCGTCGCCGCCGACGTCTCCCTCGATGACGCCGGCTCCGGCTCCTTCGCCGACGACGACGTCACCCAGCTCACCGTCCTCGCCCTCGCCTCCCCCAACGGCGCCTCCCCGGACGGCGAGGCCTGCGCCACCATCTTCCGCGGCCTGAGCTCCAACGCCACGAGGAAGGCCCAGGACGACGACGGCAGCTGCGAGGCGCTGAGCGATGCCTGCAAGCGGGACCTCGAGGCCGCGGGCGCGTGCCGCGGGGACGTCGAGGTGCCGAGCAGCTGCGAGGACTGGATCTCGAGCGACGTCGACAGCTGGGCGTTCCGTAAGTGCCCCACTTCTCTCTTCTCCCAATATCCAGGTGAACATTTTGCTAACCGTGCCCAGGTGTGCCGAACAACGTCACGGAGACGGGCCGCATCTTCGCGCACGCGAGCGGCGCCGAGGCCGAGGGCTCCGACGCGGCGCAGGAGGCCTACGCCGTTGCCGTCACCAACGTCTGGCCTGTCGTGCTGACCTGGGGGGACAACTCGACGGCGCTGCGGTGCGTGCGCGCCTCGAACGTCGTGCAGGGCAGCGACGAGCCTGACGAGGTGCCCGACCGCGACGAGAGCGACGGCGGCGGCAGCGACAAGGACAGCAGCGGCAACGGCAACGGCGGCAGCAACGATAATGATAATGATGACAGCGCGGCGGGGGCTCTGCGCGCCGGCGTCGTGGGGGCTCTCGGGGCTGTGGCGGCGGCCGTGATGATGACCTTGTAAGGTCTGCGGTGTTGATATTCGGGTGAAGGTGGCGTAGCCATCGCCAGCTGTTCGTTGTGCAGGTATTTAGAAGCTGTCAACCTCTAAGAGCGAGAGGTGTAATGTGCAATGTGTTGGTCTGCAGCCGGCGATCATCGATGTGAACTTGACCCGAGTGTCGCAACCACCCAACTATACATGAGCTTGGATGTCCAGCAGAAGCCCCCCTAGACTCAAACGCGCCAGGCTGGTTCGGCCCCGGATGACTTGCTCTTCAAGCCGCCTACCTACCCACAAAGTTTGGTCAATCCTCTGCTGCACGCTCGGAACCTTTTTACACTAGCCTGCAGGTAACTAAGCTGCTAGCAACAATTCCAAAGTCGCATATCCCAAGATACTCCCACCCAAAAAAAATTGAAGAAAGAGAACTCTGGTCAAGCGAGGAAAGCAATACCATTATCAGCAACCTCACTGATGAGAAAGACCCACGGTGCCCGCTGACAGGGTAAATAAATAAGGCTTCAACGAACCTCCCCTGACTGTAAACCGAGGTTTACTGGCAAAACATTCGGCTCAGGCGGCTAACGTGATTATCATAGCAAGATAGTAGATAACAACCCGCGTGGCAAGGTAAAGAAAGGTCAGTCGACTGAAGCATGCTCCAAGTTCTGCGAAGCTGTCTGTCCATTGGAAAAAAAAAAAAAGAGGGTGTGGTCCCGTGGACTAGGCATGTTGGGATCCGCTATGGCGAGCTTAAACTTCAACTTGTACACGGCATATCTTCCGGAATCGAACATGCCGACGATGTCTTGTGTAAGAGGCTTGATTTGATGTAAGTGTCGGGATTGGGAGACTTGGAGAATGTACGATCCGGGTCAACGAAAAGTGAGATGGGGCGAATAGACATGCGGAAGACATGCGGCGATGCTCTACTCTCTTAGGTCTCTCCGCCTGGATCATCGGACTGGTGTAACTATTGAGATACGGCCAACACGCTTACGGCAGTCCGGACAGAGACTGTACAAGTCATACGCTCGTCCAAACCAACCCCCGGCAGATGATGTACATGATACGCCGATATTGATGAGAAGGCTCGCCAAATCACGGTTCTGAGGAACAAATTTGACGGGCATGTGGGAATTCAGTGTTGGCCTTGGCAAGGGGCCATAAAATTCAGAGAGGTTTGAGGGCCCTTGAGGTACGCATGATGTAGTTGGAAAGAAGGATGTTGCCTGTGACCACTCTAGATAGATCGTGATTCACATTCTTTGTGACCAAAAATGCCGTTTGAGGGGTGCGTACAAGCTTCTCGCAACAAGTCTATGGCCTCGTTCGACTGTCGGAGACGGTGGGCATGATGATAACGGTGAGTTGGGTTGGTAGGGGACCCAACCTTCCTTACTTTAGTCCTATGTGCTGTTCCTTGGGCCTCACATAACCCGCTCTGTCAGCACAGGTGATTCTTATTGGATGAGAATGGCAGGGAACATGAGAGGCCGTTGGCCAGTTGGCGCTCAAGAACAACACAAGTGAGCTTGGCTATCGGGTACAACTACACCATCGAGATGCCCAATAGCAGTGCTACAGCATGGGGACTCGTACACACCTTCATTCCTCCCAGACAGCTACCACGGCCCAACAACCTGCAACAATCGTCATCCCAAATGTCTGCTGTTGCGCCTGAGCTACGGGCCCCTTCGCTGCCTTGGTTCTGCAACACGGACGACCTGCCAGGACCCCTTCCGACCAATGCCGAGATCGAGGCCGCCGCCCATGAGTTTCCCAGCATCTTCGACTCTGGTGCTCGCCGCACGGTTCTGGTGAAGGGCATGTTCGTGGTCAAATACGGCCCGTTCGTGTTCGAGAACGAAGGGCACGCGCTGATACTCCTGCAGTCCCAGTGCCCAGAAGTGCCCGCTCCCCACATCTATGCCATGTACCGCGAGAACGACAGGCTCTATCTCGTCACCGAGTTCGTCCCGGGCAGCCAGCTGAGCGACCTCTGGCCATCGCTCTCGGAAGACGAGAAGACGCCGATCGTGGCCGAGCTCCGACGGGCGTGCGACCGACTGCGCGCGCTGCCCCCGCCAGACTGCTACGGCGGCGTGTGCGGAGGGCCCTTCCAGCACCGGTACTTCATGTCCGTCGAGAAGGACCCCGGCGTCACGGGCCCGTTCGCGCGAGAGGAGGACGTCAACCGCGCCCTCGTGCTGCGGTCGCGCGGGTACTGGGCCGCGTGCGGCCAGCACGGCTGGATGAACGACTTCTTCGAGCGGAACTTGTCGACCGTCCTGCGGGGCCACGCGAGCGTCTTCACCCACTCGGACTTTCAGCGCAAGAACATCGTCGTCCGGGAGGAGCCCCGACGGACTGCTGATGGGGACGCGGGGACCCGACGCTTCGAGCTGGCGGCTATTCTGGACTGGGAGGACGCCGGCTGGTACCCGAGCTACTGGGCTTTTGCGTCCTGCTTTAGTTATTTCGACTGGTCTGATGACTGGGGGGAGAAGCTAGAGCGTATTCTCGACCCTTATGTTGCAGAAGCTGCGCTGCTGAGGATGGTGGGTCAGAACATGAGTCTCTAGATGTTGCGTTGTCGTCGTTATGCTGAGTCGGGCTCGGCTTGAGTCCCGCCGATACTTTTTTTGACCTGGAAGAACATGATTCCAATCACTGGAGTCGAACATGTTTGAAGAGAGCCACGACTGGAGAGATGGCCCCACTGGCAGGAAGGGGTTAGTTTTCATGACAACCCAGGCGACAAAGCCATGTTACCAGCTGCTTCTTCATCATAGAGACGCTCAAGATGAGGGTGGTTCGTTGACGTGTTTCCGCCCTCGCAGCGGCGGGTGGTGCGGTCGGTGTAGGCGTCACAGCTAAACGGCCCGACGGGGAGTTTTCGTAGCCACCGAGGGCGCCGACCCGCATGGTGATGAGCTTTTCCTTTTCTTCTTGCTCTTTTCCTCATCATATTGTCTATTCAACACCTCGCTTGTGCTGGTCGCTGGTGGTGCAGTCCTTGGACTCCTTGAACGAGATCAATGCCTCTCCGGATGTAATCGACGGAAGGGTAAGTGTCGTATGAGAGGTCGAGTAAAAGGTGGGCAGGCTGATGGACGGAGCTGAGATGCTTTCTCGGGATTCAGGGGTATCTCGTGCCTACACTACCTACTCTTCACAGCGTGGTCGTCTCCTCGTCCCCGGCTTCCACCACCCTCCGCCCGCTCGTGATCTCCCGCCTCGACCGACCCTCCCGCCCCTCCATGAAGGGCCCTAGGAAGCGCGACAGGCCCGACTCGACATCGAGGTCCCTCCGCCTCGCCTCCTCCAGCAGCGACCACACCCTCTCGTCCTGCGCGTCCACCGCCCGCCTCACGAGCAGCAGCGCCGTCTCCCGCGACAGCCACGCCTCGTCCTCCGGCCCGAGCAGCTCGACGCACCGGAACGCCTGCTCCACGTCCCTCGCCTCGGCAAAGGCGTGCACGGCCCGGTCGAACGCCGGCCGGTCCGCCCGCAGCGCGGTCTCGGGGTTCTCCCCCACTAGGAACCGCAGCACCTCCGCGTCGTCGCACCCGGCGAGCAGGTGCCGGAACGTCGTCTCGTCGGCCCGCGCCTGTGTGTACCTCGGTGCGCTCTTGTACACCTCGAGCGCGGCGCCGAACCCCCGCGCCGCGACCGTCGCCTCGACCACCACGTTCAGCGCCTGCACCGGCACCTCGTAGTCCTCCATCAGTGCCGCCAGCGCCGCGAGCGCCTCGTCCAGCAGGCCCGGCTTAGCCCGCAGTCGCGCGTACACGGAGCGCGTGCTGCCCGCGGGCGCGACGCCCAGCGCCTTGAACATGATGCACACGACGCGCAGCGCGCTGCCCACGTCCCCGCGGTTGGCGTAGCTGTCGATGAGCGCCTCGTAGTGGTGCACGCCCAGCTTGGCGCCGCGGGCGGCCAGCGCCCCCGTCGCCCCCGTCGCGAGGTCCGGGTCGCCGCCGCGCGCCGCCGCGTCCAGCACCGCCAGCAGCGTGCCGTCCGGGACGCGCCGGCGGTCGTGCTCCAGCAGCCGGCCCCAGATGTAGCTCGTGCCCTCGACGTGCGAGGCCGCGGCGCACGCGTCGAGGAGAAGGTGCCACAGCGCGAGCGGAACGTCCTCGCCCGTGGCGTGGCGCTTCTCGTGCGCGAGCCGCACGGCCTCGTCGAGGTAGCCGCGGTGCGCGAACGCGAGGACGAACACGTCCAGGAGCCGCGGCGGCACGTCCGGGTTCTTCTCGAGGAGCTCCTCGGCCTTGTCGAAGGCGAGCTCGTACTGGCCGTCGCGGAGCAGCCCGAGGGCGACGTTGCAATGGCCGGGGAGCGAGAGCGGCGTCCACGATTCCTGCATGGCCCAGAGGATCTCGTTGCGAAGGAGGTAGTTCGGATGAATGGCGAGGGCCTGGCCTTGGTCAGCGTTGCTTGAGAATAGGAGGAAAAGGTTGGAGCGATGACGCACCTCCAAGGCGTCGTGGCAGAGCTGCGCGCCGGGGTTGATGCGCAGCTGGCGCATTTCGGCGAGCAGCTGGGCGAGCATGTCGGCTGAGCCGTTGGTGTCCCTTGCGCAGGCGACGAGGCATTCGTAGAGCGCCGCCGTGGGCTGCTGCCCACGGTCTTGGATGAGATGACGGATCACCGCGGCCGCGGTGCGAAAACTATTCGGCCTCGTCTGCAGCTGCTGTAGTGCCTCGAGCATGTCGGGGACGGAGGCAGCGGGGAGCACATCGCGCTCGAGGATCGTTGGGGGGGGCGTCTTTAAGATGGAGCGGACGAGGGCATTGTCGATCGGGCGTTCGGCCGTAGCTGTCGCGGTTCGGGCGGGGATGGCTGAGGATGCATAGCGGCGATAGACTACGTGTCTCCTGCCATTTGAGGTCGAGATCGAGGTCGAGCTTACGGGACGGGCTTGTCGTCGGGATGCCGTGTGAAGGCTTCGGGGGAGGACAGGGCCGTTGAAGACCCTAGAGGCGAGAACAGGGTCCACGGAGGGACAGAGGCAGCGCCATAGTCCGTCAAAGGCAATCCGCGGGCCTGACATCAGGTTGACTGTGATACCTAGCGCAATTGAGTCGACATACTCTGGGGAAAGTCCTGATGGTCTCCGATGGCAAAGCTCGAGATCGAGACGAGGTTGAAGCTTCAGTGGGTCCCTGGTGGGTCACGTGACACATACATACTGGTTCATCACTGCCGCAGGCTTCGAGACCTCCCCGTGCGAGCAGGGTCCATGTAGGCGCTGGAAATGCATTTGTAGATATTTTGTCCGGCTTTTCGAGCCCTCCATCTGCAGCGCGACCGTGGCCGCGCCCGGCCCATCCCGGCTGCGCTCTCCGTCGAGCGACAGAGCCAGACCGCTTGTATATAGGTAGTCGATTCAGCCAACGTAGTGCGGC
Source organism: Verticillium zaregamsianum (assembly GCA_002851755.1). Taxonomy (NCBI): domain Eukaryota; kingdom Fungi; phylum Ascomycota; class Sordariomycetes; order Glomerellales; family Plectosphaerellaceae; genus Verticillium; species Verticillium zaregamsianum. The sequence continues at coordinate 2,640,691 of NMXM01000003.1, read as the reverse complement.
CTTGCCAGCCGTCTCAGACCCTCCCAAGGAAGGCACAGTGTTGTATCGAGCATGGCGCCCATGCGCACAACGGCGCGAAGCAGCGCCATGCGGTCGCCGCGCCTGGGGCTGTCCCAAGGTCAACCAGTCGACATCTCCACGGCGTGTCTCCCCCTCTTCCTCAGGCGCCGCGGCCCCCCCTTCCCCTGCCGCGGCCCTGTCCCCGCCCCCTGCCGCGGTCGCCGCCCCGGTGGTCTCCCCTCTGCCCGCCGCGTCCGCCGCGGAACCCGCCCTGGTTGTTCTGCTGGTTCTCCTTCACAATGTCGATAATGTCGTCCGGTACGCGGAGGTACTTGATCTGCGGGGCCCACTCCGTTAGCTCACGTGTCCTGCGATTCCGCGTCGCTGCAGAGAGCGGAGTGTACGTACGTTGTTGCCCTTGACGTACACCTCGGGGATCTTGACGAACTTGTCGCCCTCCTGCACAATTCGTCAGTCGCGAGCGGGCGCAACGGGAAGGGGGTCAAGCACGCACAGGACTCGTCTGGACGACCTCCTTGAGTGTCAGGTTCATCCACGTGTCGCACATGACGAGGTGGCCGTTGAGGGTCTCGCCGTTCTTGAGCTCGACGAGCATGGGGTGCCCTTGGGCGGCGTTGAGGAGGCCGAGAGGGAGCTGTGCTGGTTAGCTTGTGTGTCGCAAAATGGCGCGAGCTGCCGCGGCGAGGGGGAGGGGAGGCGACGCACCATCTCGTCGTGTGGCGTGGTGGTTTTGCGGGGGGTGGTGGTGTTGATGATGCTGGATGCTTGGACTTGGTGATGCGACGTGCATTGGAGGGAGCTGCGCTTTGGTGGGGCGTCGGTGGGGCGGCAGTCTCGGTGTGGCTTCTCGGTGAGTCGGTGAGCGAACTGTCTCCTTTCTACAAAGTACAGTTACAGTACCAGGTGTAAGACTATAGCACAATCAAGAGATGCTGGCTTAGGCGTGAACATGGTTTTTTCATGGTTCATATTTGATGTATCCCAAGATTCCTCGCTATGAGCTCCATCTGTAAATGTCTAATCTCATGCGCCAACCAGCGCCCCAGTGCGCTCCGCCGATTTACCTCCTCTGATGCACCAACCGCCCCTTGACCCAAACCTTTTTCGTATTCCGGTCATCGCCGTTGAACAGCCACTTTGCGATCTTCTCCTCCCAGCTCTCCCATCCGAAGACGTCCACGTTTCCCTCGTCCCCGAGCACCACGCCCTCCCCATCCTCCTCCTCGCCCTCGCGTCCCCCGATCCCGTCCACGAGACCCAGTCCGATAAGCTGCGCGTCCCACTGCATGCCGACCTCGAACCCGCCCACCTTCTCCGTCAGCCCCAGGATCTTGGCGCCGCCCCTCGTCCCCAGGAACAGCGCCTCCTCCGCCGTCAGCTTCACCCCCTCCTTCTCCTTCCCCTCCGCCATGCCCATGGCCACGTGCCTCGACACGAGGCTCGCCTGCCGCGCCGCCTCGAGCACGGAGGGGCTGTACCCGCCGCTCATGTCCGTGCCGAGCCCGACCTCGACGCCCCGCTCCCAGAGCCAGCGCACGCGCGCCGCGCCGGACGTCAGCGCCGAGTTGCTCACGGGGCAGTGCGAGACGCCGGCGCCCCGCGCGGCGACCAGCGCGACCTCGTCCTCGGTGAGGTGCACGGCGTGTGCGAGCACCGTCCTGCGCGTCAGCAGGCCGTGGTCATCGTAGACGGCAGCGTAGCTGGCGGAGGCGGGAAACATGCTCTTGACGAGGGCGATCTCGCCCTCGTTCTCCGAGATGTGCGTCTGGATCGGCAGGTTGGTATCGCGGTGCAGGGCGGCGAGGCCGCGCATGGCGGCGCTGGTGCACGAGGGCGCGAAGCGCGGCGTCAGGATAGGGGTCACGAGGTCGAAGGCCGGGTCGATGGCACGGATGTGTGCAATGGAGGCGTTGGTCGCCTCTAGGGAGGCCTCGGCGGACTCGTCGCGGTAGTAGTCAGGGCACATGTCGGCGTGGTCCATGCAGACCCTGCCGACGAAGGCGCGCTGGCCGAGAGCGAGGCAGATGTCGGCGAGGAGGTTGGTGGCGGGGACGTCGATGGTGGCGTAGTAGGCGGACGTGGTGGTGCCGTGGGCGAGGGTTCGGCGGACACAGGCCGTGTAGACGCGGCGGGCCTTGGCCAGGTCGGCGAGGGAGGCCTCGAGGGGGAAGGTGTAGGTGTTGAGCCAGTCGAGGAGGGTCGACTTGCCAAAGATGCCGACGTTAGGGTACTGGGAGGCGTGGACGTGCGTGTCGATGAAGCCAGGGAAAAAGAACTGGCCGGGGGCGGCGGTGGTGACGCTGACCGAGGCGAAGTCCCAGCCAAGACGGGGGAGGAGCTCGTTCTTTGCGCGGGTTATGTCGCAGTCCGGCTCGACGGCGGCGATGGTACCGGCGGCATCGACGCAGACGGCTGTGGAGTGGAGGTACTCGAGGGACTCCCGTGATCTGGAGTGAATGAATGTGCCGAGAAAGAGTTTGTTGCCAGTGGCGGAGGTCAGGCCGTTGAGGGGCCTGTCGTGAATGGGTTCACCCATGATGGATGGGCGATGAATGCTGATCCGAGATTCGTCGTGCTCGTGATGCAAAGTGATGTGTCGTGAGGTTGAGGGTGATTGATGCGGACGAAATCTGGTGGACAAAGGCAAAACCCAGCAAAGTCCAGTCGAGGTTCCGTCGAAATCGAGAAGAGAAGACGATGTGCTTATGTACCAGTCCGAGAAGATGAAATACGTCGACAAATAGTCCAGACTAATAGGACATCTCCGTCGTCCGCCTCGCCAGTAGTGATCTTGGTGATAAGTTCGGGTACAAGTGGGTGTGTCGTTGAGATAAGAGCCGAGACGAAGCGGGTGGTCGCCGGCGGCCGAAATACCTTGGGGTTGCGTTCCCAATCAGCCAGGCCAATGGATGTTGCGCTTTTCTGCCGGATGTTGGATGTTGGATGCAAGCCACGGTCAAACAAGCAACGTGTGTGTCTGAAGATGATGATCTGGCAGGGTGGAAGTTGACAAGCACTTGCTCCTTCTCTTTCTTGAATCCAGTGAAGTTTCCCCCCCTTCCTGCCCTTCCCCATGTGAAGGCCGCCCCCACACTGTACTCAGGTTCCCCTCATTGTCACACGGCGCTCGCCGGGGGCCGACGCCCCACTTTCTCCTCGCCCACAGCCGATGCCCCCATCCTTTCCCCCTGTCCCTTTCCGGGTTCCCCTCGTGAGATGTGCCTCACCTCGAAGAACCCCAACATCCCCCAAATAGGGGACCCGCACTGTAGCGACTCCCTCAACACCACCGCCGTCATCACCATCACCACCATTACCACCATCACCACTACCAATATCACCACAAATACCCTCACCGCCCCGCCCCTCCGCCGATGCCGGGTCCTTGCAGCACCCTCCTCGTCGATCGGGACTGTCAAACGCCTTCCCGTCCTGTCGTGCCCGCTTGCCCTCCCCGACACCCCTAGCCCCGTCCCACGCGTACCACCTTCTCGGGCATTTCTCAACACTTGCATCATGTGGCCATCATCGGAAAGAAACCAGCCAATTCTGTCATACGCGGCGATGCCTTCTATTCCGTCTTGTACGACCACGCCTGGCCCGGCGAAACCCAACTAAATAAAGTATATAATGCAGACATGACTAGCTTGGAACAAAACGTAAAAAAAAAAGACCAGAAAACGCAAAGTGAGATCAGAAAGATCCCCCCGCCCATTTGGTACAACCATGGCGCCTTTCCATCCCCTTCTATCAAAAGTCTGTTCTTACTGCTCGTCTCTCGTCATCCTTCCATCTCCACCCCGGGCACCTCCTCCCTTTGGCGTCTTAAGCAGCCTATGCGGCCGAGCCAAAGTCGCCCGTCACACCGTTGATGCTGCTGCCCTGGCTGGGCGGCGCGTCCTGGTTGTAGCTGTCCCAGTTGGCCAGCACCGACGCAATCTTGGGCGAGTTGGTGAGCTTGTACACCTCCTCGAAGTACTCCTTTGTGATGGCGAAGGGCTTGGCCGTCACGTTGGGGATGTACTTCCCGATCAGCTTCGACGGGTCGATCGTCGTCCTGTTGATCTTCTTGAGCAGGAACGACCGGAAGGGCTTGACGCCAGACCGCAGGAACGTCGAGTGGAACGGCACGTCGATGCCCTTGAGAGGGATCGTCGCGAAACCCCTCTGCAGGTCCAGCGGCGTCGGCTTCTTCAGCGTCTCCTCCGCCGAGCCCTTGACAATCTCCCGCAGCGCGTCCTTGGCCTCCTCAATGTTTTCGCGCATCTCGTCAATGTCAATCTTCTGCACCTTGAGGAAGTTCGTCACGCCCGTCAGCGTGTCCAGGGCCCGCAGGTCGCCGGCAGCGACGTACTGCATGTTGGCAATGTTGTAGTTGACAATCTCCAGCAGCCAGCCAGTCTCCTCCGCGATCATGTTGACCACGAACTGCAGCGCCTCTTCGTTGAACGTCTTCGAGATGCGGCTGGGGTTGATGGCGCACATGGAGTAGTTGGAGCGGCCCGCCGCGTCACGCTCGACGGCGACCTGCATCGTCAAGCCACGGTAGAACACGACGGATACCAAGCTCTCGATGGGCATGACCTCGGCCAGCGCTGCAAGCGCAGAGTACTCGCCAAGCGAGTGGCCGGCGAACGTGCAGTCACGGGGCACGAGACCCTTGGACTTCATATCCTCGAAGCTGGCCTTCTCCATGAGGGTCAGGGCGGGCTGCGTGAATTGTGTTGCCGACAGGAGACCAGTGGGCGACTTGTAAGTGTACGACGTGGTCTTCTCGTCAATCTCCTTGAAAATCTTCTCCGACTTGATGGAGCCGTCTGTGGCAACCGTCTCGAAGGTCATAGCCATGTAGTTGGCACGGATGGCCTTGCCACGAGGGCCACCAAAGTGAATGGTGAGCTCCTTGGGGTTGTTCTTGACAATGTTGGTGATCGAGAAGCCTGCGATTATTAGTCTGTGTAAGTTCCATGCATAGGGAAAAGGTGCTTACCGTAGTTGTCCATCAGGTAGGTGTCGGCCCTGTCCCAAACCTCCTTAGCGACTGGGCTGCTGGCGTAAAGCTCCATACCCATGCCCTGCTCCTGAGAGCCCTGGCCAGTGAAGACGTAGGCAGTCACAGGCTGCTCAATCTCAGCCTCACCAAGAAGCACCTTCTCCTCATTCTCTTTGTTGATGGCCTCAACCTTGATGATCTTGCGACCAGCCACCATACCGACGTGCTGGAGCTTGACCTCAATGTCGTCGTTGGGCAGAACCATACCGACCAGGGAGGCGTGGAAGCTGCGGACGCGGCCGATGTTGTTCTCGGCGGCCCACGTCTCGACCAGGCTGCGCACCGAGGCGCTGGAGTACATGCCGTGAGTAATGGTGCCAGGGAGGTTGGCGTAACCGGCAAACACACGGGAAACGTGAATGGGGTTGTAGTCGCCAGAGACGCGAGCGTACGTCTCGTTGGAAGAAGGAGCACGGAGCTGCAGAGGAGTCTTGCCGCTCAGGGGAATGGGGTTCTCAAAGTTGAGAGGCTGGTCAAGAGGCGAGCCATGGCGCTCGAGGTAGTCAACGACGGGGTTGCCGTGCGAGACACCAGCCTCGTAATCGACACTGGCGACCTGAATAACCTCCTTGCTGGGCAGCTCAAGAAGCACCTGGCCGTAGGTCTGAATGCTGCTGAAAACGGTCTTGTTCTTGAACTTGAGGAAGCTCTGCAGGCGGAACTCGAGGGTCTGCCCAAGGAGCTGGATGTCCTGAGGAAGATCGTCGAGGTTGAACCACTCCTTAGCCTTGAGGACGGCGACATCCTGGGTGGTGGCGAGGTGGAGCTGCACGGGAGTCTCCGTCTTGCGCTGGAAGGTGTTCTCGAAGTCCGAGTACACACCTCGGTAGAGGAACTGGGATGTCACCTCCATGACAGCCTCACCGTCGCGGGCAATGGTACCGCAAACCTCGACCATCTTGCCGGACTCCTGGTTGATGACGGCATTGATCTGAGCAGTGGTCGTGACTTCGTCACCCTTCTTGAGGGGCTCAGCGCCAGGCAGCATGCGGAACTGGTTGGACAGGTGGACAAGCTTGAGGAGATCGCCATCGATGGTGCGCGGGAAGATGGGCTTGGTGATGGCCTTCCAGCCAACGACAATAGCGAAATCCATGGGAGCAAAGACGGTCTTGCCAGGGCGCTCGACGAACGCCTCACCAGTGTTACCAACGGCGTGCACGAAGTCGTTGATGTCCTCGCCAGTGATGGTTGTCTTGCCGCCGTCGAACTTGTTCGAGACGTCAGCATCGAGGTCGAGGGCCTCGTTGCCGAACCAAGCACGCCAGTAGAACTCCTTAATGCGGTCATTGCGTCCCTCCATAACCTCGTGGATGGGAGCGTATCCTGCCTCAGGACGGTACACGAACTTGAGAGGCAAAGAGACGGGCTCGCCCAGAGCGGTGGTGTCCTTGATCATGTTGACCAGAATCTCGTTGTTACCGACAAGCTTGACCTCGAGGACCTCGACGTACTGGTTGTGGCGCGGCTGCTCCTTGACGACAATCCTGGTCTTGGCAGGGTCGTTGGGGTAGTAGATCTCGACGAACAAGCCACGGACAGGAGCAAAGATACGCTTCATGGGGTTGGTCTGGAACTTCTGCCCTTGGACGAGGACCTCGGAAGTGAGAAGCGCATGGCGCCAGCTGCGGCGGGGACCGGCCAGCAGGGCCAGCCAAGCGTCCTCCGTAGGCATGGTAGCGGCGGGGGAGAGGTGCAGACGGTAGGTGTTCTTCGTCTCGTCGTACGAGGTAAGAAGGCCGTCGACATCCTCGACCGGGATCTCCGTGTCATTGAGCTTGCCGCCGAAGTACTCAATGGTGGGGATCGACTTCTCGTTGCCGTCGTAGAAGTCTTTGGTGAGTCTCTCAACGTGGGTGTCGTGGACGCCGTCGAGGATGTCCTTGATGGGTTCATCGAGGATGGTGGAGAACTTGGCAGCGGTAGGGCCCTGAAGAATACAGGTCCTGCCGACGTCCTGGCCGATGACGGCACCGAGGTCCTCGGACTGCCACAGAGAATCCTTCTTGAAGAAGAACTCAAAGTTCTCGTCAAGGGCAGGGACGAAGGTCGGGGGCTTCTGGCCACGGCGCTGGCAGAGCATAAGGAAATGCTGGACGTCCTGAGCGTTGATGATCTGGGTGTCAGCCTCAGGGTAGCCGGCGAGAATCCTCTTGACAGTCTCGTAGGGGCTCTCAAGCTCGCCGAAGTCCTGAAGGAGGGAGGCCTGGCCAGGCTTGGAGGTGAAACGCTCCTCAACACGGTGGATGAAGTCACCGGTGAACTTCTTGTAAGAGGCATCAATCCACCGGGACTCGTGCCTGACGTAAAGAAGGTCCACCATGCGACGAACGACCTCACCATAGGTCATGTCCTCAAGGTCCACGGTCTCGCCAACCCTGTTGCGGCCAAACCACACCTTCTGGAAGTCGTCGTTGAGCTTCTTGATGATGTAGTCGCGGTTCTTCTTGAGCTCGGGAACGCGCTTCTCCTTGGGCAGGCTGAAGATCTTCTTGTCCATCTCAGCCCACAGAATGACACCACGGGTCGCCAGCTTGTGAATAGGCTCGCCCATCTCCGAGCGGACCGTGATCACACCACCCGCAGGGCCCTTGTAGGTGTTTTCCCAAGACTCATCGCCGATACCAGGGGCATCAACAATGGCCTGCTTGGCGTTCTTGCTGGTGTGGGCCTCCTTGGCAACCATCATGCGGCTGCCGAAGAGGGTACCGTCGAAAGGCATGGGGGGGTACCCGTAGCCCTTGGCCCAGTCACCGGTAAGGTAGGGGTAGGTGTCATCGGCTCCGCCAAAGCCACTGCCAGCAACGAGGATGATGTTGGGAGTACGACGGATGCGCCCGTACATGCTGAGGATAGGCTGGTGGAAGTCCTCGAAGGAGTGGTGGCCACCACCACGACCGCCGGTCCACTGGAGAATAACGGGGAAGTCGGGGTTGGCCTTGGCGATGTTGATGACGGCCTGGATCGCGTCGGACGAACCGGGCTTGAAGGCAATGTGCTTAAGACCCAACGTCTCAATGTACTCCTGGGCGACTTCGATGGACGGGACACCAGCTCCAATAGTCAGGCCCTCGATGGGTACGCCCTCGGCCCTGAGACGGCCAAGAAGGGGAATCTGCCAGGCCATGGCACGGGGGTTGACGTAGATCAGGTTGACCGTGATACCACGACCCGCAGTGATGGCGCCCTCGATCTTGGAAAGAGCCTCGGTCATGGTCTTGGCGTTGTAGTAACCGCCACCAGCCAGCTCAATGTGGTAGCCCGCGTTCATGGTGGCGGAAACGAAGTCCCACGGAACCGTGCAGGGAGTCATACCAGCGACCATGACGGGAGGCAAACCAAGCAGCCTGCTCATCTTGGTGTCGACGAAGGTCCTGCCTTGAGAGGTGGTGACGAGGCGGGGCCCGAACTCCTTGACCCAGTCCACGGCGTATCGAACAGCATGCTCTTCGTCCCTGTCGAAGAGTTCAGGCTTGTAGCCAACTTCCGTGACGGTGCCATTGACGGAACCAGCCAGGATCACGTGAACGCCAGTTCCCTCCTTGTTGCGGCTGGTGAGTATACCGAGACCGGAGATGCCACCAGGGCCGAAGTCGAGGACGTGGGTCGCGTCGGGGAAGACGGTTGCCTTCTCCCAGTTGACGGGGTCTCTGGTAATGAGACGAACCAGAGCCGGAACAATGTTGCCCTCAACCTCATCCCTGATGTCCTTGCCAGTGTTGGTGTCGAAGACGGGGATGCCAAGGTCCTCCGCCAGAATCTCGATATCCTTCAGGTCGCCGTCAATAAGCTCAGTGGCTTCTGCGAGGTACTTGCTGTGGAAAGGAGCCGTGATGGGGAGGAAGCGGTTCACGAAACGGCTCTTACGCTCGGTGTACGGAATTCGGGTCTGGTCCAGGCCAGTGGGGGCCTTGACCTTGCGCAACTGGGCGTTGAGACCGTAGAGGGAAATCGGAGGACCGGTAACGACAAGGTTTCGCGGGCTGTTGATGAGGGAGATGGAGATGTGGCGGTCGGCAGGGAGGTACTGGTTGGTTGCGTCGATGTGCTTCTGAACCTCGGCTTGGGACAAGTCGCGAATGCTCAACATGGGCGTCGGGGTACCCTCGCCGTTGTCGCTGGACTCGCGCAACATGTTGGGGGTGAGCGACGTGCGGGGGAAGACCTGTTGGCTGCGGGCACCGATCCAGAAGAGAATGGTAAGCGCCGTGGGCGCGATCTCCTTCCATGACTCCCAAGAACCGGCAGCAGCAGTGGCAGCAGCCAGAACAACACCCTGGGAGTGACCGGTGGAGCCGCTCAGTCTGTCGCGGAGCTTGCCAGGGTTGACACCAAGAGCCTTGCATGTCACCTCGTAATGCGCAAGCTGCACGAGACCGATCAGAGGAAAGCTGACAGGTGCGGAAACGAGGTAGTCGAGATCGGGCGTCGCGTCTTCGTCCTCGAGCCACCTCATGACGTCGAGGCCCTTGGGGTAGAGCTTCTCGGCGCTGGGGTGCTTGGAGAGGTTCTGGAGCAGCTCGGCGGCGTGCAGGATGAGCTCGCCGACGAAGGGCTGGTACGTCTTGTAAATCTCACGGAGCTCGTCGAAGTATTCCTCGATGTTGCCCTGGCCACCAAAGATGGTGTAGATGCCGGCCGCGCCATCCTCGGCGGCACGGAAAAGCGCAGACTCGTGCTCCTTGATGGGGCGTCCCGCAGTCTGGCGCGCCTGGTAGTAGCTCTTGATGACAACGAGCTTCTTCTCGTCAATGCCGGGGAGGGAAGCGACGAGAGCGTGAACTTCGTTGCCCTGGAGGTAGCCGCGCTCGAACTCGACGAGCACAAGCTTGAGGACCTCCTCATACGAGCCCTGATCGTCATCCTCGCCCTTCTCAACCTCGTTGGCGACAAAACCAAGGTATCTGGCGACGAGCTCGGCAACGGATGATGGCTCTTCGTCGAGCGCAAGCTCGTCTGTGGCGGTGGGGAGACTGGCGGTGAAGCGGTCCCTCAGCTGCTGTGCGTGGTAGTGGAGGGCGGTCGGCACGAGGAAGGACGTCTCGAGCGAGCCGTGGCGGAGAGTGAGAGGTCGGAGGGAGGCATTGGATCGAGGGGTCGAGACGCCCGTCTGAGGGCCAGTGCCGGTACCGTACATGATGAATTAAAGGGGTATCGAGAAGATTCGGATGGTTGTTGGAGCTGCTCGTGGTCAAAATGGCATTCTCGCGTGCAGTCGGGACCCTGAGCTCGGGGCCCAGGTCGGAGAAAAGGCTCACCTATCGAGTCTGACCCCGTGAACTCAGCGAAGAGCAGGAGGCAGTGCTGGCAATTGCTCCGGAAGCCGCGATTGCTGCAGCGAGATGTCTAGGATTCGGACCCTGAGAGCAACGAGGCTCGCGAGGAGATTGGGTCTCTGAAAAGTGTGAGGGTGGCGGAGATACGGCGTAAGAAGCGTAGTTGAATCGTCAGACTCCAAAAAGGCGGCAGCGGGATGAAGATGGGAGCTGTTTGAGAGGGGGAGAAGCAGGAGTAGGAGTTGAGGATGTCCACAGAGAAAGATCAAGAGGTGGACAGAATGTGCGTGGCAGGTGGGAGGGGCAGGACGTGATGTGTTCAAGAGTGGCCTGGACTAATTCTGGAGTGAGGTGGAGGACTGAAGGTCGGGATTCTGGAGCAATTGACTCTAGCGAAGAATTGACCAAGCTCCCTTTCCCTTGGGGTGCCCTGAATGGTCTTTGGTCGGTTGTCTCGATGGCCTCTCCACTTGTCGCGGGATTGACCAACGTAACACAACGCCTCAATGGTCCTTGGAGCCCTCAACAGCAAAAAAGTCTGAGCCGGTCGTTCGGAAGGAAGGGAGTAGCAGGGGTTCGAGGGGCCGGAGGGGCACAGGGGGGGGGTAGCTCTGGATTACTCTCGCCAAAAATTTAGTTCTGTTGGGGGAATGCAGCACCGGGAGAGCCACCAGGTAGCGCATGGAGGCAGGCAGGCAGGCAGTACCGTCCAGCAACTGCCACCATGCCATGCCATGCTACCCACCGCCATGCTTGCAGTGGATGCACACCGCGGCTGCAACCCGAGTGATCCGCAGGGATGGCAATGGGTTGATGAAGTACCGGTACGTGGCAGGGGGGCCGTTTCCGCTTGAACTCGGAAGTATCGCGCGACCTGCGTCGGGCCAGACCGTCAGAGCAATGCATCTTTAGACGCGGCAATCCTCGGGCAAAAGGCGCTCTCTCGCGGCGGTTAATCGACGACAGCGATTACTAGCCTCAAAATCGAGGCTGCCGGACCGATATGTCTGAGGTGAGGCACGATAAGGCGTTGGAGACACCTGGATCAAGGTGTTCTGACCATCGCAGGCGACCTCGTTCGTCAGCCGGGGCTCCAGTACCTGTACCTTCCCCTGGAGCTACCCTGGCCCTGTTGATGTGCGAGCAGGCGTCTTCCGGCAGGCGGTCAGCCCCTGCGAGGAGCTGCGACATGATTTCTGCCACTCATTTCCCGCGTCCAAAGGCCTCCCAAGCCACCCCACGCTGTAAAACAAGACCCTGAATTCCCCGTTCCGCCCGGTACACGAGAACGCGAATTTGGGGGTACGGGGCCCGAACAGAGTCAAGGGCACGCCACGAGGGCACATCGTTCAAGAATGAAGCGTCTCGCCATGCACGGGATGCAGCCAATTCCAGACGCCCCAAGGGAGGACATCAGGCATCACATCACGGAGGCTTCTCATACGGGTGAGATGGAGGGGTGAGGTGATCATTGCGATGAGTCTCGCCAATACCACAAATGTTCCAAACGTTGGCCCCAGCAAGTGGGCGGGCGAGCGGCCAGCGTATTGTGTAAAGCCTCCGAACATGGTGTTGTGGCGACCCTGGCGGTACTGGTACAAGGAGAGCCTGTAGCGAGATGCGGACAGGCAACAGCCAACGCTCGGCGGCGCATTACAATCGCCTTCCCCAGTAAATGCCATCATGGCGCCACTTTCCACTGCACCTCGATATTTCGCGGGCCAGGCCTCGGCGGAAGGTCCCTCGGTCGTCGGGGGACCGGTATCGTCAATCAGAGACGAGACAAGTCGCTTCGTGATAAGACAGGGTGACCAATGAAGTTGAACGGAATGCGGGAGATTATCGGCTCGCCGATAACGTACCTACCAACGCCCCAATGCGCGGCGGCATCATACACCTCAGATCTGGTTGTTGATGCTGAGGCTGGTGCTACGTGATGCAGGCAGTGACGATGCTGATGTGCGTGCCTGGTGCTGGCTGCTCCTCCTCATCCCAATAGAAACTGGTGTGGAATCGCACATGGTGGGGTCAGTGAGGGGTCAGCTCGCCCCGTTCCCCTGATGGATCCTTTCCCCTTCCGGCCTAGTGGTGGCAGATGGTTGAGGAGCCTACTCCATCTCGCAGCTTCCCACCAGCATGGGCCCAAACACGTCGGGTCCCGGCCCAATCTTTTTCTCCTAGGGGAACGCGTGTGGTGGGAAAGTGCTGCCAGGGGGGGCGGCTGCCCAGGCGAGAAAGTGGTGGCAGCTCTCGTCAATTGGGAAGCCTGGGGCCTGTCTCATTGCTGGCTTGCTCATTGTTAGGTGTGTGTGCCACCACAATCCATCCATCTCGGTTCAACAGTCGCTATTTTTTCTACTGCTCCTCCGACGGTACCCTCCTCTTCTCCCCCAAAGAAAGGAAAGCCAATTGAAGGAGACGATTCCCATCTCGAGGCTCCATCACCAGCAACCTCTTCCCGTCCTTGGTTCGCTTCCCATCCCGTCTTCTTCCCTTTGCCCGTCTCTCCCGTAGACTTGACTCTCCAACTCCAACAACTCCCACCTCCCAACTCCTCCTCCCTCAACCAACCACTCGACCAGCCCAAACACTCGACCTGCCTTCTCCTCCCTCAATCAGGCTCGCTGGTCACCTCCCTTAATACCTAGTTCGACAACCCGGCTCCCGCAGACCGGTTCATATACCCACAACAGCCCGACACATCTGTTCGAGCAGCTTGATTCTCTGGTTCACTCGCAGAGACTGCTCCAGATCGACAGCCCAAGATACCCCCTCAGCTTCGGTTCCCCTCCCAGTTCCGACCAGTTGAGCCTCGCGCTCTCGTCAGCCCACCATGCGTCCCGAAGTCGAGCAAGAACTCTCCCACACCCTGCTCGTTGAGCTCCTTGCCTACCAGTTCGCCTCGCCCGTGAGGTGGATTGAGACGCAAGATGTTTTCCTCGCCGAGAAGACGGCGGAGCGCATCGTCGAGATCGGTCCTGCCGATACTCTCGGCGTGATGGCCAAGCGCACCCTGGCTTCCAAGTACGAGGCATACGATGCCGCCAAGTCTGTCCAGCGTCAGATCCTCTGCTACAACAAGGACGCAAAGGAGATTTACTATGATGTCGACCCCGTCGAGGACGAGCCTGAGCCAGCTGCCGCTCCCGCTGCTGGCGCGCCAGCTTCTTCCGCAGCCCCCGCAGCCGCTGCTCCCGCCGCCGCCGCTGCTGCTCCCAGCGCTGGTCCTGCTGCGCAGGTACCCGATGCGCCAGTTCAGGCCATCGAGATCGTGCGGGCTCTGATTGCCCAGAAGCTCAAGAAGCCTCTTTCCGAGGTTCCTCTCAGCAAAGCCATCAAGGACCTTGTTGGTGGTGAGTACTACCGATCTCGCCAGGCAACTACATGTAGCTAACCACCCGCGAAGGCAAATCCACACTCCAGAATGAAATCCTTGGTGACCTGGGCAAGGAATTCGGTTCCACTCCCGAAAAGCCCGAGGACACTCCCCTCGACGAGCTCGGTGCCTCGATGCAGGCCACGTTCGACGGTCAGCTCGGCAAACAGACACAATCTCTTATTGCACGTCTTATTTCCTCCAAGATGCCCGGCGGCTTCAACATCACAGCCGCCAGGAAACACCTTGAGACCAGATGGGGTCTGGCCGCCGGCAGGCAAGATGGCACGCTTCTCTTGGCCTTGACGATGGAGCCCCCGGCGCGACTTGGCTCTGAGGGCGATGCCAAGGCTTTCCTTGACGACGTCGCGCAGAAGTACGCCTCCAACGCCGGCATCAGCCTCACGACGGCGGCTGCTGCTGGCCCTGCGGGCGGCTCCGGCGGCGGAATGATGATGGACCCGGCTGCGATTGATGCTCTTACCAAGGACCAGCGCGCCATGTTCAAGCAGCAGCTTGAGCTTCTCGCACGATACTTGAAGTTGGATCTTCGTGCCGGTGACAAGGCTGCCGTTACTTCCCAGCAGTCTGAGAAGGTCCTCCAGGCCCAACTCGACCTGTGGACTGTCGAGCACGGCGAATTTTACGCTTCTGGCATCCTGCCCGTCTTCAGCCCGCTGAAGGCTCGTACTTACGACTCGTCTTGGAACTGGGCTCGCCAGGACGCCCTCCACATGTATTACGACGTCATTTTCGGTCGTCTCCAGGCAGTCGATCGTGAAATCGTCAGCCAGTGCATCCGCATCATGAACCGCGCCAACCCGACTCTGATCGATTTCATGCAGTACCACATGGATAACTGCCCTACCTACCGAGGCGAGACCTACAAGCTGTTAAAGCAGTTGGGCCTACAGCTCATTGAGAACTGCAAGGATGTTCTTGAAGCCTCCCCTGTCTACAAGGATGTCGCAGTCCCCACGGGTCCCCGCACGACTGTTGACGCCAAGGGCAACCTGAAGTACGAGGAGACTCAGCGCCCCAGCTGCCGCAAGCTGGAGCACTACGTTCAGCAAATGGCTGAGGGTGGCAAGATCTCCGAGTACGGCAACAGGACCAAGGTTCAGAATGATCTCAAGCGCATCTACAAGCTCATCCGTGAGCAGCACAAGATGTCCAAGACTTCTCAGCTTGAGATCAAGAGCCTGTACGGCGATGTCCTGCGCTCCCTCAGCATGAGCGAGAGCCAGATCATCCCCAAGGAGAACGGCAAGCCCAACGGCGTGAAGAAGATCCGCGCCAACGGACCCGGCAAGGGCAAGGTCGAGACCATTCCCTTCCTGCACCTGAAGCGCAAGACCCTCCACGGCTGGGACTACAGCAAGAAGCTGACTGCTTCCTACCTTACCTGCCTCGAGGAGGCTGCCAGGGACGGTGTCACCTACGCCGGCAAGTACGTCCTCATGACTGGTGCTGGCGCTGGTTCCATCGGAGCCGACGTTCTCCAGGGCCTGATCAGCGGTGGAGCCAAGGTCATCGTGACCACTAGCCGCTTCTCGCGCGAGGTCACCGAGTACTACCAGTCTATGTACACTCGCTACGGATCCAAGGGCTCTCAGCTCGTTGTGGTCCCCTTCAACCAAGGCAGCAAGCAGGATGTCGAGGAGCTCATTCAGTACATCTACGACCCCAAGACTGGTCTTGGCTGGGATCTTGATTTCATTATTCCTTTCGCTGCCATTCCTGAGAACGGCCGCCAGATCGACAACATCGACTCCAAGTCCGAGCTGGCTCACCGTATCATGTTGACCAACCTGCTGCGTCTTCTTGGTTGCGTTAAGATCCAGAAGTCTGAGCGTGGCTTCGAGACTCGTCCTGCCCAGGTCGTCCTCCCCATGTCTCCCAACCACGGCACGTTCGGCAACGACGGTCTTTACTCCGAGTCCAAGCTTGCCCTCGAGACCCTGTTCAACAGGTGGTACTCTGAGGACTGGGGTCACTACCTTACCATTTGCGGTGCCGTCATTGGCTGGACTCGTGGTACTGGCCTCATGGGCGGCAACAACGTCGTCGCCGAGGGCGTTGAGGCCTTCGGCGTCCGCACCTTCTCCCAGCAGGAGATGGCTTTCAACCTCCTTGGTCTGCTGGCTCCTGCCATTGTTGACCTTTGCCAGTCTGAGCCCGTCTTTGCCGACTTGAACGGTGGTCTGCAGTTCATCCCCAACCTCAACGAAACCATGACCAGGCTCCGCAAGGACATCATGGAGACAAGCGAGACCCGCCGCGTTGTCGCCAAGGAGAACGCCATCGAGAACAAGGTGGTGAACGGCGCTGACTCTGAGCTTCTGTACAAGAAGAAGGTCATTGAGCCCCGCGCCAACATGAAGTTCGACTTCCCTCCTCTGCCTGACTGGGACACCGAGATTGCTCCTCTTAACGATCGTCTCAAGGGTATGGTCGATCTCGAGAAGGTCGTCGTCGTCACCGGTTTCGCCGAAGTCGGCCCTTGGGGTAACTCTCGTACCCGATGGGAGATGGAGGCCTATGGCGAGTTCTCCATCGAGGGCTGCGTTGAGATGGCCTGGATTATGGGTCTTATCAAGAACCACAACGGTCCCATCAAGGGCAAGCCGTACTCTGGCTGGGTCGATGTCAAGACCGGCGACCCCATTGATGACAAGGACATCAAGCCCAAATACGAGAAGCACATTCTTGAGCACTCTGGTATCCGTCTGATCGAGCCTGAGCTCTTTGACGGGTACGATCCCAACCAGAAGCAGCTGCTTCACGAGGTCGTCATCGAGGAGGACCTGGAGCCCTTTGAGGCTTCCAAGGAGACGGCCGAGGAGTTCAAGCGCGAACACGGCGACAAGGTGGAAATCTTTGAGATCCCCGAGTCCGGCGAGTACATTGTGCGCATGAAGAAGGGTGCCGGCCTCTGGATCCCCAAGGCTCTCCGCTTCGACCGCCTCGTTGCCGGCCAGATTCCCACTGGCTGGGATGCCAAGAAGTACGGTGTCCCTGAGGACATTGTCGACCAGGTCGACCCCGTCACTCTCTTCGTCCTCGTCTCCGTTGCCGAGTCCCTCCTCTCGTCCGGTATCACCGACCCCTACGAGTTCTACAAGTACGTTCACGTCTCGGAGGTGGGCAACTGTATCGGTTCCGGTATGGGTGGAGCTGGTGCTCTCCGTGGCATGCACCGCGACCGCTTCCTTGACAAGCCTGTCCAGAACGACATCCTGCAGGAGTCATTCATCAACACCATGGCTGCGTGGGTGAACATGCTGCTCATCTCCTCTTCCGGTCCCATCAAGACGCCCGTCGGCGCTTGCGCCACCTCAGTTGAGTCGGTCGATATCGGTTACGAGACCATTATGGAGGGCAAGGCCAAGATCGTCTTTGTTGGTGGTTTCGATGACTTTGGTGAGGAGGGCTCGTACGAGTTCGCCAACATGAAGGCCACCAGCAACGCCGTCGACGAGATGGCTCACGGCCGTACCCCCAAGGAGATGTCTCGCCCTACCACCACGACCCGTAACGGCTTCATGGAGTCTCAGGGCTGTGGTGTCCAGATTCTCATGACCGCTCAGCTGGCCCTTGACATGGGTGTGCCCATCCACGGCATCGTCGCTCTCACCACGACCGCCACTGACAAGATCGGCCGATCCGTCCCCGCGCCCGGTCAGGGTGTCCTGACCACGGCCCGCGAGCACCCTGGCAAGTTCCCGTCGCCTCTCCTGGACATCAACTACCGTCGTCGCCAGATTGAGCTCCGCAAGAAGCAGGTCAAGCAGTGGCACGAGTCCGAGCTTGAGTACCTCTGGGAGGAGGTCGAGGCTATGAAGGCTCAGGGTCAGGGCTTCGACGAGAAGGAGTACGCTCACGACCGTGCCCTGCACATCGAGAAGGAGGCCCAGAGGCAGGAGAAGGAGATCCTGCGCAGCCTGGGCAACAACTTCTGGAAGAACGACCCTACTATTGCGCCGCTGCGTGGTGCCCTTGCCACCTGGGGTCTCACCATTGACGATCTCGACGTCGCCTCGTTCCACGGCACGTCGACCAAGGCCAACGACAAGAACGAGTCGTCCGTCATTTGCCAACAACTCAAGCATCTCGGCCGCACGAAGGGCAACGCCGTGCTGGGTATCTTCCAGAAGTATCTCACTGGTCACCCCAAGGGTGCTGCCGGTGCCTGGATGATGAACGGCTGCCTGCAGGTGCTCAACACTGGTCTCGTGCCCGGCAACCGCAACGCCGACAACGTCGACGCCATCATGGAGCAGTTCGACATGATCGTCTACCCCAGCCGCAGCATCCAGACGGATGGTGTCAAGGCTTTCTCGGTCACGTCGTTCGGTTTCGGTCAGAAGGGCGCCCAGGCGATCGGCGTGCACCCCAAGTACCTCTTTGCGGCGTTGGACGAGGAGACGTACGAGGCGTACAGCGCCAAGGTGGAGGCTCGCCAGAAGAAGGCGTACCGCTTCTTCCACAACGGCATGATCAACAACACACTGTTCGTGGCCAAGAGCAACGCGCCCTACGCCGAGGAGCAGCTCAGCAAGGTCCTGCTGAACCCCGACGCGCGCGTGTCGGTTGACAAGAAGACGTCGTCGTTGACCTACTCGGCCAACTTTATGAAGCAGTCGGAGAAGGCGGTCAAGACGAGCGCGGCGCAGGCGACACAGGACATGATGGAGACGCTGGCGAAGAAGACGGTGTCGAGCAACAGCAAGGTCGGCGTCGACGTCGAGGACATCTCGGCCGTCAACATTGACAACGAGACGTTCGTCGCGAGGAACTTCACGGCGGGCGAGATTGCGTACTGCCAGAAGGCGCCCAGCCCGCAGAGCTCGTTCGCGGGCCGATGGAGCGCCAAGGAGGCCGTGTTCAAGTCGCTGGGCGTGGCCAGCAAGGGTGCTGGCGCGGCGATGAAGGACATTGAGATCTCCAAGAACGAGGAGGGCGCCCCCGTGGTCACTGTAAGTTGAAACTCCCCACCCGGCCTATCATGATGATGAGCAGAGGTGCTAACACGCGTTCCAGCTCCACGGTGATGCTGCGGCAGCGGCCAAGAAGGCCGGTCTCAAGGAGGTCAGCGTGTCCATCTCGCACTCGGACTCGCAGGCGATTGCCGTGGCGGTGGCCACGTTCTGAGCGGACGAGTGGACTATAATGAGAGCTTGCATGTACTTGATTTCCAAGGGGTCGTGGGTAAATGGGCGGAGCATGGGGCTTTGAATCTCTTTTTCACTTCGAGGCATGTTGTTTCTTGACGGGTTATCTATAGAGTCGGCGCAGCAGACGAGATGCGAACGCTTAAGACGGGAACGAGGACACTTTGGGAGGAGTGTCGTCGGATCGCGGTCGACAAGCAGCCAAACGGAGGAGGCCTCCGGGGTGGACTCATCTCCGGGGCAGATAGAGATGGAGGCGGGAGGGAGCGTAGACAGATATCTTGGGCAATGTAACAGATTGACATGACGACTGGGTCGGGCGGTTTTCGTGGTGTTTCTTGTTCTGTCCAAGTCGTGATGAAGCGACGGGAGCTAGTGGCTTCCCTGGCTTGCAACGGCTGTAAGGCTGAGCCGGTAGCGTCTCGGAGAAAGGGCGCGGTGAAGAGGCAGGGCGCGCGAGCGAGTGGGCGGGGTCATGTCTGCCCGTCTGACAGCACGGCATTCCCTCTCTCACGCGGCGCGTCCTCAGGCTGGACACCCTTGTCCTATTCTGAGAGCAGCAAAGTCGCGGTGTGTGATCGGACGGGTGGGTGGTGTGTGGGGTCCTGCGAGGAAATTTGAAGCCATCGTCATGTCACGCACGCAGAAGGAGAGGGGGGTGGCTTCCAGCCGGCGACCTGAAGCGGTTCGGCTGTCTTGGTATTGGGCTCTTCCTGTCGATCCGAGCTGGTTTCGATGGAGGGCCCAGACTTGTGGCTTGGGCGGCCTCAGAGGTCTGACGATGGAGGCCCATTTCAGAACACCCAGAGCCTCCACCGCCGAGAGAGTGAAGAACTGAAGATGGGGACACTTGCCTGCTTTGGGGCGGGCAGCATTGTGGATCGGTGCGGAATTGTCGCGATGGCACGAACATGGTGTCGTATGATGAGGGAAGGGCGCGTCCGACTCGCGGGTCCTCACTCCATCCATCACAACTCTCGCCCGGCAGGGAGATGAGCAGCTGACCTGGACTGGCGGACGGGCGAGCTTGGAGGCGCACCATCATCTTGGCCGCCCAGCCCAATGACGCACGACGAAGCGCAAACGGGGGGATCCCTGAGCCTGCCTGCATGCATCTATTTTTTTTTTTCCCTTTCCTGGCGATCTCCCTCTCGTCTGCCGGGACAGCACACCCACCCTGAGGCGCCTTGGTCGCGAAACATGACTGGCAGATAAGGCGGATTCAGCCCATGCCATGGAGCTTCCCTCCCCCCCCCCCCTCCCTGGGCGGCTTCTGATGTGACTCTTGGGCTCGCTTGGGATCGACGAATGAGATGCCTGCGACGGGAATGTGTTTGGCTCGGTACTGGCAGCCCTACCCTTGACCTCAACGACCCTGGCGCCGTTGGGCCCTGTGGCTGGTCTGGATTGGGAATAGGGTCGTCGCTCGTCGGTCGGTTCGCTGGGAGCTCGGACGGCGTTGACCTCTGGCGTGCCATTGCGTGCCGGTGGTGCTTCAGCCTTGAACGCCACGGGCGTCTTGGGCTTGCTTGTCGGGCTTGTTCGAGGATGATGCAGACGGCACGATGGTGCCGCGCGAGGCGTGTGTGGGCTTGGGCTTTGGCTTGGAACAGAGAGAGAGAGAGGTGGTGCAGCATGGTACATTAAGAGGGCGTTGTTCCGCCCGTTCGCCTGGTGCTCATGTATGTCTTGCTCTCCTCGTCGTGATCTCTTCTGTAGCAGCATCTCAACATCACTGCCCAGTGCCGGGTTCACATTGCCTCACCTTACCTCACTCAGCCAAGCACCCCAACAACAACCTCCGCCATGTCGTCGTCCTCCTCCAACATGAAGGGCCTCAACACCAGGACCCACCCCCGCCTCCCTGCCTGGTTCTTCATCGTCCAGCTCGTCGTCCTCGCCCTCGGCCTGGGCGTCTTTATCGCCTCCGCCTACTGCCTCTCCTTCTTCAACGGCTCCGCCTACGCCAACGCCTGGACCGGCTCGCCGGGCTTCCTCCTCTTCACCGTGCGTCCCCCGTCCCCTCCTGACCCGCGGCGGCACGTCTGACAGCAGCAGGCCATCCTCATCTTCATCGTCATCGGCAGCCACGTCGTCCTCGAGCGCTTCTTCTCCCAGTGGTACTTCCGCCTCGCCTTCATCGTCGGCTACGCCCTGACCATCGTCTTCCTGCTCTCCGCCTGGGCCTGGGCCGCCAGCCTCGCCGGCCTCTTCCTCGGCGAGACGTGCTACAGCTTCGGCGGGTGCTACGGTCCCAGCAAGGACGAGAACTCGTACGGCAGCAGCCTGGCCGCCGCGGCCGCCCTCGGCGCGCTCGCGTGGTATGTATTGTCCTCCTCCTGCTCGATCTGCCGAGCCTGGAGACCAGTGTGAACACCGGGCGCTAACACCAGCAGGGTCCTGACCATCGTGCTCCTCGTCTTCTACATCCTCGCGTCGCTGAAGGAGGGCCGCGAGGGCGTCGCCCCCGCCGCCGCGGACGCCGAGATGGGCCACGTCGCCAAGGAGGGCCAGCAGCAGCCGCAGCCGCACGACCAGACCCAGCAGTACCCTCCCCAGCAGCCGCAGCATTATCCCCCTACCCAGCAGTACTGAGCCGTGCGCCTTTCCTGCGTGAGGCCCCCTAGGCTCTGCCGGTCGATGACCTCCTGGAAGCAGCGAGGACGTGGGGCGGGCTGAGATGGCCGAGATGGCTCGGTGATTTGCTGCGTTGTCGGACTCTAAAGATACCACTCCTGTTTGCTTTGCTTGGGCTGCGAATACCTGGGCGCTTGATACCATGCAAGTGATGAATTTTATGACACTTGTACAACTGCTCCCTTCATGTTTCGTCATGTGCCTGCCTGTAGCTTGATGGTCTTGAAGCAAGTGGTGAACGTAGACAGCGATGAGCTGGTTAAGCCCGTGGAGAACTGGTGGCATGAGAGGTGAAACATTGATTTCGAAGCCAAAACGGTAGGCTCGGTGGTTGTACGCTAGCACTTCAGCATCATTTGAGCATATCGACCACGTTGGCAAGGAAAAATCTGACTCCTTTGAAGTCTCATTCCCCACGGCATATCCAGAAAGGGGGAGTGTGTCCACCTGCATGCTGTTGAGGCCGAACCTCTCTTTTGGCTTTTGTCAAACATCTTTGTTAAAGTTAATCTTGTCATGCATGGTGGCTTGCCAGGCCAAGTTTATTCCGCCGACACCTTCAGCAATTGGCTCGTAGTACAAATTGGTACCTAGAGTTTAAGACAGTAAGCCGCATAACGCAGCGAAGGGAGATGGTTGCAAGACTACTAGATCATCTGCATTCATACAACAGGCAAATCTCCTCACAAATTGTGCCATAGTCCCATTGTGATGTAGACATCATGTTCCTTCGTATTGTTTTAGTCGTGAATTCGGTCATGAAAGATCACTTTCTTCCGATGCCAACCAATCAACAGCGAGCTTCAATATTTCAAAGTAATTCAGCCATCTCTATCTACGTTGAAGCTCAAGACCTGGCATTGTAGTGTTCATCACTGGAGAAGAACGATGCTGAAACCTCTGTTAGCCAACCAGAGATGCCGGGATTGCACACTGGGCGATGATACAATTGTCAATACGCGCTCAACCTCAGACCGTCTGACTTTAGGTCTAGGCCTTCCAGACAATGACTCTACCCCTATCTACCTTCTTGCCCCTCTTTCTGCCATTATCGACCCGGATTGTATGTATTTGGGTTTTGTTACTCTAGGGGGTGAGAATCACGATGCAGACACATGTGCTTCTACCTCCATGGAAGATAGCCTCACCGCGCCTCGCCATCTCGGGTTCGGCCTACTCGCCAATGGTTGCGGGAGCCCCAGAGCCATCCTTGTGCTTAGCGATACCAGTTAGCAAAACAAATGCAAACAGTCAGGGGGCAAGCGAGTTGTGAATGGCACTGAATCACGGACGGGACGCCGTCACGCCTGCTCCCAGCCGTATAAGCGGAAGGCGTGGGCCTTCGTCGTGCATCCGAATCACAGCGGTCCCTTTCGGGCTCAGGATGTGATCGGGAAGAGGCCGTGAATCGGCTCTAGAATGAATCGCCGTATTAGTGATTGCATGCGACTGTGAACGGGTTTAAGAAAAATTGGGTATTTAGCAAACTGATTAACCTCCTCGGCTCAAATCGAACGAGAACAAGGAACCTTCCACCCCTTGCTGTTCCGAAACCCAATCAACCCAGAACGCCAATCACCATTTCTCGTTTTCCAGTGCTCATCACCAGAGCACTTCATATCTGCCGTGCTGCCTTTGCGTTGCCGCCCTCAACCGCCACGCTCAGAATGCCACCTAAAAATCATCCTCGGGAGGCAACAGCAGGTCATCCGGGTCGATGCGGAAGTCAGCGACAAGGTCGTCCTTCACATCCTCCGGGACATCCTTCCACTCGCCTACACCAGCACCTTGGGCCACCGCCCGCGCCTGCCAGAAGTTGCGCTCGGCCTGTGCCTGGGCGAGATCCTCCGTCAGCCGGCTGAGCCTGTTCTGGCGTCGCTGCCTGCCCCGCTTGGCCGACTCGTTATTTTTCTTCTTGTTCCACTCCCTGACCTGTCTGTCTAGTTCGGCATTTGCTGCGTCAATTTGACCCTTCTCCTCCTCAGACATCTTGTTGTTCTTGCGCCGGCGCTGTGGCCAGCTGGGGGGGTCGGCGTACGGAAGGACCTCAATCATCTCGGGTGCCCGCCGCTTCTCACCAGGCTCTAGCTTGGTTATTTTTCTCTTCTTTGCCTTCTTGGGCTTCTCGGGTGTCTCTGCTTTCGTCTCGGGTACGGCAATGGGGACTTTGTCCTTGTTGAGGATGCCACGAATCTCGTCCCGCCGCGCTGCACGATCAGCCTGGGACATTCTGTCTCCGATGAGGTCTTCGAAGAAGGCGGAGGAAGAAACATTGGGCGTCGTTGTGCTGGTGCCCCCGGTGGGAGAACCAAGAACAGCACCGGGGCGCCTCTCGGGTGTGGCGAGTGAATCCATCGCCGGAGAATCAGGAAATAAGGCAGGAGTCGGCTTTGAGGGGTCGTTGAAGGGGTTCTGAAATACGTTGTTGAAAGAGGCTGGTTCCGAGACGGGAATAGGCCTAGTGACCTCATCCGGCAAGTATTGTGGCGCCCCAGCGGGCAGGATGAGTCCAAAGTCAAAGGCCCCCGAGTTGTTGTTCTGCGAGGCAGGCAGGCCATGGGTCGGAGGTGAAAAGAAGTCGGGAGGTAAGAAGTTGCAGCTGATGGGCAGGCCATCTTGCACGTTGAGGGGACCTGCACTATTTCCGCAGGTTATGTTGAAGTTGGGGACGTAAGATACGTCGTCCCGTGTAGGATACGTCATGTTGGCAAGTGGTCCAACATGGCTATCCAGCCGTGCCATGGGCACGGGGGGATCGTCCGCGTGTGCCAGGCCACCCCCGGCGGGAGGAAGCAAGTTGGGAGCTTGGAGGTCGTCCAGGTTGTCCTGGACAACCTGGCTCCCAAACTCCTCCGGACCAGGGGTGGCCATCGTGGCCTCGATCTCCTCGTCTGTGATGGGGTTGAAGGGTTTCCCTTGTTCCGCCATGGGGGAATGATGCTTGATTATCGCTGTTGAAAAGAATACTAGTTAGTGATACTGTAAGACAACTTCATGGTGGTGAAAGGATGGAAAATGAAGAATGGACGAAACGGTCGCTGATGGACTCACCTTCTGGACAGGTCTGGTGAAGTGGTCGAGGGGAAGAGCACCTGAGTCTTTGTGTGTCGATGATGGCGGAGTGATCCAGACGCACTGCGGGCGTTGTTTCAGACAGGACGGTGAGTCAAGGAGATGAATAATGGATGTGTGAAAGGAAAGTCAATGTACGATGGTCGAGAGTATGT
Source organism: Verticillium zaregamsianum (assembly GCA_002851755.1). Classification (NCBI taxonomy): domain Eukaryota; kingdom Fungi; phylum Ascomycota; class Sordariomycetes; order Glomerellales; family Plectosphaerellaceae; genus Verticillium; species Verticillium zaregamsianum. The sequence continues at coordinate 2,615,927 of NMXM01000003.1, read as the reverse complement.
GGAAGGAAGACTGGGCTGCTGAAGTGGTCAGCAGTACCTTGCCTCAGTCGGTTGCCCTCGGGTTTGGGGCAAGTGCATTCCTGTAGCAGGAAGCCTGCCTATCTGCCTGCCTAGGCGCCTGCCTGCCTGCTGCTGTGCGAGGCACCTTACCACCTAGGAAGGCGTGCCTCGGACTATCGCCAGCAATGAGAGCTGAGCGTCCTTGGCCGGGTCTATTCAGCAACTGAGCACCGGGCTCTTATCCACTAGTAGGTTTCTTGTAGACACTCCTTCTATTACTTGCGACCGCTGCTTTCTCTTTCTTGGTTTATCCCCAATATCATGTAAAGAGCGAGGTCGACTCCAGCGTGTTGGTGCGGCGAAGACTTGCAGTTGAGCTGCCTCTAAGCCACCCTCGAACCTTTCCAACGACCACCTATCACACAATGTACGGTTGAAAAGAGAGATGGCCTGCATCTTCGTATTATTGAAGTCTAGGAGCAGGCCTGGCCTCACACTAATCGCAAATACATGTCGACTGAGTACTCTGTTCCTTGAAGCTGCAATGACACCACCATTGTGTGCCGGCAACCTTCATCAATATTTAAAGGCGGCACAGCTCCTCAGAAGCCTCCATCGCGATTTAAAGTTGCGGTCGATTATGCCCAGAAGTTGTCTTGAACACCCTTGGTTCATTAGGGGCTCTGGCTTTTGCCCAGGCCGGGAGGCTCAAGCACTTACCAAGTGTCACGAGACAAGTCAAATCGCTAATTGACAAAATTTGCCGAGTTGCTCGATGGCGCAGCTAGTTTCGGCCGACTCGTGACAACAGGGGTGGGCAGCACACTGACTCGACACCCGGACGATTCTTACCTGACATCCTGGGGTTGTCGTCAGAACCTGCGTAGTTGGTGGCTTTTGCCTGCCGAGCTTTTCGGCATGTTCGCCGTCGAGCGGAGCATCCGAGGCAGATCCATGTTGTGAGAACAGACTCGGCCGAGTGAGGGGCTTGGGACGACAGGGATCGACGCTGCCATCCCTCCTTTGCCAACTCCGGTTGGTGGGCTCCGAGTTCCCACTTTAGTCCGGCAGGATGATGCCCGGAGCCCGGAGATGTGCGGTTTGACAGTGCGTTCCCCGCCTCCCGTGCGTGGTCTTGCATTTCCCGAGGATGGGCAGACTAATAAGAATTTTAACGTCGGCCTCTTTCCTTCTCACCACTTGTCATTAGCAGCAATCTATTCATGGCCGTGCATCGTCATTGGATGGCTGGTGCCCGACCGTCTGAAGGCCGTAGCCGGCGCGGGCGCTACGACAGAAAAGGGGTTCACTCCCGAATGACAGCGCTGGAAAAAAGACGGGGCTTTCGACCACGCGAGCCCCTAGCCCGATTCAATACAAGCCCACGACATCGTCGAAGCGTCTGTGGGAGTGCCAAGAACTGGTTTCAGGCAATACGAGGCGCCCACCAGACGCCAGTGTACACAGCGTTTTGACAAGGACAGCATAGCGACTCCAAGGCCCCCGACGGGGTAGCCCGCATAACGCAGGAACCAGGGCCCGGGATTGCTAGCCCACTGGCTCGATCTGGGCAATCAATGTAACTCCACGGTCCCAAATGCTGCTGCCTATTGCGGACCCCCTTACACGCCCGCCACCCACTCGACTGCTTCCGGCTTATAGGATCGGTCGCCGCCGCTGACGAACTGCCGCCGCTGGCTTGACCTGACTGGAGGAGGCCAGACAAGAAGGATCGTGACAATGTTGCTCTCGGTGCCCATCAGATTCGTCCGGCTCGGAGCCATCTGCGCCGTCATCGTCGTCACGGTGCTGGCGACGGCGTATGTGCTCTTGAAGCACCGGTACATCGACGACCCCCTCGGCCTGCTGGTCTACGCCAAAAATAGCTCCCTCTACGTTCCTCAGGAGCCCCTGAAGCCGACATGGACGACGGAGCAGCTGGAGCCACGGTTCGCCTACGTCCAGTACGCGACCAACATGGACTACCTCTGCAACGCGGTGAGTTTGTGTGATCACTTCACCCCGTCCGATCGTTTTTCATCCGAAAGAGACCATCCGTCTGATGTGGCGTTGCACAACAGCTCATCAACTTCACGCTCCTGCGCCGCTACGGCGCGAAGTATGACCTCGTCCTCATCCACCCCAAGAAGTGGTCAGAAGGGAACTCCAAGCAGGCCAAGGCGATCCGCAACCTCCAGGCGGCGCACCCCGAGATCCAGCTCCGCCCCTTCGACGTACTCTCGACGACCAAGGGCGACGCCACCTGGCGTGACAGCCTCACCAAGTTCCACGCCTTCGCCCTGACCGACTACACGCGCGTCCTGGCCTTCGACTCGGACACGCTCGTCCTCAACTCCATGGACCACTACTTCCTCGCGCCCCTCGCCGCCGTCGCCGTGCCCCGCGCCTACTGGCTCACCGCCGCCGCCTCACCCGGCGACAAGGGCGAGGGCGAGGACGCGGAGGGCAAGGCGGCGGCCCCCGCCCAGGCCCCCTCGATCGCCCAGCAGGTCCTCGGCTCGCACGTCATGCTCCTCGAGCCCAACGCCAAGCGCTACGACCGCATCGTCGACAACGCCGTCACGACGGGCGACTTCGACATGGAGGTCGTCAACCACCTCTTCGCCGACAACGCTATGATCCTGCCGCACCGCCGCCTCGCCCTGCTGACGGGCGAGTTCCGCCGCGCCCCCGACGACCACCGCGCCTACCTCGCCCCCGACGAGGACGAGGAGTGGAACGCCATGGGCGAGGTCTCGCGCTCCGTTCTCGTCCACTTCAGCGACTGGCCGCTGCCCAAGCCGTGGAAGTCGCGCTCCGCCTCGCAGTGGGAGGCCGCGCTGCCCGCGTGCGACGATAACGAGCCGCCGAGGGACGACCGCCCCAAGTGCGCCGACCGCGTCATGTGGTCGGGCTTCTACACGATGTACGATGATATGAAGGGGGAGGTGTGCGGGTTGTTGACTTCGTGAAGTCGGCTGAGGGCCCTTCTTTTATTGTTATTTTCCTCAAAACATCTGCAGCGTGTTATTTCTCAGATGTAAATTGCATAGCGTAGTCTGAAATCATTTTTTTTTCTCGATCACTTTTGCGCTGTATCGGTCCCCTTCTCCCGGCCAATGTGGCCTTTCAACATACGGGCTTGGACTAGAAATGAAATCTCTCGGCAAGAAGTGTGAAGCGGCGCAGAGGACGGCTGGTTGTCCATCCTGGGAGGTCATGCCTGGCCAGATTCAGGGAAAAGGGGAAATAAGGAATCAGGTGACAGAACCAGCATGGTGATGCAGTCAACACCCAACGACCTTGGACGTGGCTGCTGTTGCCGAGAGGCAGACAGTCGGTATGTTCAACCGTTTACGCGATGGCTGCCAGCCAAGATGAAAGCTGATTTACAGACCAACTATCTCCAATAAGGCGTCCTGGCCATGGCTCTGATAGCGTCCACGGCCGTTACAGCAAGCGCTCCCACCATCGCGGCCAAAGCACCGCTGCGGCTCGAGCATCGAAAGCGAGTCCCTCTCTCAGGGCCTTCGCAACCGGGGCCACGCTGGCGCCGCGCCATCGTTCTCGGGGCCCAGGTGGGCAACACATACAGCGACCGGGCGCGCTAACGTCACGTCGTTGATAGCCGTCAAGTGATGTCTGCCGCAAGAACCTGAACGGCTCGACTTGATCTGTCATGTTAATCCTTGGGCCCGACGGTCAGGTGCGAAGATGGAACAAAACTGGCGGCCTGGTCGTATAATCTGATGACTGACATGCAGGCTAGTCACGGCAGGTCAACAGACTAGCAAATGTTAACCTGCACGCTTCAATGGACATGTAGCCTCACGGGGCTGGGGAATTCTTCAGTCGACAGACTTCTCTTTACCTCGTATCGCAGGTTGCTATTTACCATCTCGCCATGACAACCACATCAGCCATCTGTGCCGACCACTTTTGCCCGTAACCCTTCGTCTACAACGAGAAGAGGGTTATCCAGCCCTGCCCTCTCAGCCAGTACCATGAGTCCTCCTCTAGCAGAGGGGGCTTCTGGTGATGGTATTGCTCTCCTCGCTCGACTCGTGGGGGTTCATCTACATTCTTGGGAGGAGGATTTCGGAATATGCGGCTTTAGATCTGTTCCTTGTAGCTCAGTTACCTGCAAACTAGTCCGGAGCTAGAGCTGTCTTCAATTTGGGCTTGCCGATCGAGATGCGGAGTCGTAGAGGTTCTTTGTCTATACGAGCAGCACGGAGATGGAGGGATCGAATAAAGCGGGTGAGGCGTTTGCGGTCGCTGTCACGATTGGTGGCCTGTTCTGCTGGGCTAAGGTTCTGTAGCCAACTCGTCGGCGCTGCGGTGTGTCCGGGCCTCGAATCTTGTGCAGAGTAATGATGAGTCAGAGGAGGTGCCTGAAATGGATGAGAGCGATGGGGGGAATGACGACAGGACAGCAGAAACGGTGGCACCGGCAGGGACGGCGGTGATGATAGTGCTACTCGGTCTTGGTGAACTGTACCGTTATAGTTTTTTATGACTGTGGTTGCTAAGTTGATGATGGCCATTTAAGGTTGGAACCTATTCATCTGATTAAGAAAACAGTGGGCCTTTCCTACACCAACCGTTACATGTAGTGTAAAAAACTACCTTCCCGGTAGAGGTCGTCGAATTAGTCTAGAGTTAGGGTTGTTATGCGGTGCTCATGTCTTTCTCGGACGCTAGGGTTGAATAACCCCGATTGGGCAACTACAAGTACTCCTTTGAGCCATCGACATGAACAGGCAATTCAGTAGGAGCTAAGAACGGACGGTACAAACGGCTCATTCTGTATTCTTTTGGCAGACGCTAAATGCATATGGAAGATAGGTAGGTATTATAAATCATGGGTAATGCTTGATGTACAGGCTTCGTTCAACGACATCAGAGATGACCAATTCATCTGAGAGTATATCCCTCCAAGGATTACTCAACGTTACATACTTGCTGCTGTTTGTCAGTATATCTCTGATGAAAGATGGCCCGACCCACGGTGAAATACATACCTTTCGCCTCTCCCTAAAATCAGCATAAATACGATTCCATATCGTCCTGGATGTACAATCCTCGCTTCCATCTTTTGTCTTCACACATTTAGGCTGGTATTCATCCAACAGATTGTCGGGTGTCGGTAGCCACGGCTTAGGAACAGGCCAGTCCGAGAAGTGCACGAACTTTGCTTCGTTGTAGGCCGCCACCGGATCCCATGCCTCATCCTTAGAACCGAGGTACTTTTCGTGCGTCTCCGCACGGAACTCCAGCGTCAACAGGTCATAGGGACGGTGGGGTATGACGAGGGCCGTGTCCTTGTAAAGGTAGTTGACAATCTCCATGTCGTAGTCGTCCTTGCCAGCGGCGTCGACACGGTCCTGGACGCGGGCAAACTCGGTCTCGGAAGGGGTGACGAGCAGCAGCTGGGAGGAGAGGATTTGTTTTTCGGGGTAGAGCCAGTAGGCGCGGGGCATGGCGACGGGGCAGGGTGGGAGGAGGAAGAGCTCGTCCACGTTCTGGGTGACGACGGCGTCGGAGTCGAGGGAGAGGACACGGTCGTAGTTGGTTTGGTTGAAGGCGAGGAGCTTCGTGAAGGAGTCGGCCCACGTTGCTAGAATTGGGGTCACACGTTGGTAGATGTCCACTCGTTCGTTGTAGGGGAGTGGGACGAGGGGGAGCGGCACGTACGGTCTCCGCCGGCTCTGTGTTGAACCTCAATGGGCACCAGCTTGACGCGGTACTGTTCCCGCGCCTTGATGAGCAGAGAACCGTCGTGGGTGGTGCTCTCGGATGCGGTGGGCTCCAGCATTTTCCTAGGGTACATCATGACGCGATCGGCCTTGCTCTGTAACCTGTGAAGGCTCTCGAACAGCATGACCGAGTTACAGAGGTACTCGCTGTTGGTGACATACTGCGTATACGCGAAGCGCGACCAGTCGTGGCCAGGGTCATCCGACGGTGGGGGTTCCGGGACACTCGGATGCGGTGCCTCGTCTGCTGGCGCCGACCCGACAAAGCGCTCATGGCCCTGGAGGCCGAAGAAGAGCAAGGCGGCGAAGATGGCAAGGCCGGCAATCCAGCGAAAGCGTTTCGAGGCAACAAGGGCGGTCAGGCGGGGGCTGGTTCTGGGGGCACCATGGGGGTCGCCTGCGCCGTGGTCGGCAGCGGAAAGTCGCGCGTACGTCGGTGAGGTCAAGAGACGGAAGAAGCGCGCCGCCATGGCTACGGAATGGGGGGGAGGCGGGGGAGGAGACTTGGAACCTCGAGGTTTTGAGCCGCCCGCTGAGGGTAGCACTTGGGTTTATGAACAGGCGACATTGCGACGTGGACTGTTATCGGGCCTGGAATTTACTGAGGGGAGAAGACCAGGCCTTGTCATCTAAATCGTTTCCTCCCGACGGGGGATGGCTCACTGTCGGTTGACTACACCCCTGCTCATGTACTAGGCGCTTTGGAGGAGGTACTTGGGGGTCTGTCTTCTACTGCCGTTGATCGCTGCCGCTGACCCCTGTCCCGCTGTCATCTAAAAGTATACAGTGTCCACACAGTATATAATGTGTAGCCATTCAAGAGGGCGCGTTGGCGGTTACTGAACGAACGCTTGAGACAGGTCCCCGGTTCGGAAATCTCCCCCGCGTGAAGATTGGCTGTTGTAGCACCTGGCTGGGCTTGGCCGGTGCAGGATGCAGGGGTACAGGGTGACAGCTTTTGCAGAACACCCTCCCGTCCCCACTGAAGCGGAGGTGCTTTGACGGCTGTTGGTTGTTAGTCGTGATGTTGGTTGTTGGTTGTTGGTCGTTGGTTGTTAGTTCTAATGTGATGCGATGAAGCCTTCAAGCCTCATCCCTCATCTCGCCATATGCAGATGTGGACAGGGTAAGGCGCTTAGAAATGCAGTCGTCCAGGTTTTGCTGTCTCTCTTCTCCCCCTATGTCCCCTTCCCCTCCCCTTCCTTCCACTTTTCTGTCTTCTCACATCTTTAAACCACTTTCATTTCGTATATACATATCACGCCTGAAGGCGGCTCACGAGGCCGTCTTTTGCTAGGTGGCTTGCGATGGCCGTGCTCGCCGTCTCCCGCTTCATTCGTTTCAGCGCTGTCTTCTGCTCCCTACTCTCCTCGACCGTCTTCCAAGCCCACGCACAATCCCCGATTCAGGCACAATGGTCATCCGGAGGTTACGGTGCCGATGGCCCATGGCCCGCCGTTGAGGTCACCGTGGGTTCGGATTCCAAGGTCGCCCTCTTCCCCGGACGACCATACCAGACGTATGTCATCTCCACCGATTACTGTCGTCTCAACACCTCGGACTTCTGCTATGCCTCCAAGGCCGGCACCTACAACCGCGCCCAGTCCCAGATGGAAGAGACTGGCTCCGATATGGGCATCCAGTTCTCCCCGCCCCATAACGAGGCCATGCTCGGCATGACCGTTCGCGGCGGGGATTTCGTCTCCTGGGTCGACTACGCCAACATTGGAGATGCCCAGGTCGCAAATACAAGCCTCGTCCTCATCGATTCCCAGATGTTGGCCTACCCCGGTGGCCAGTGGTACCCAATGTCCGCCGGCTGCCTCGGCCTCGGCGGTCCCGATGCCGTCAATCAGACCTTTTCCACCAACACCTACCCTGTCAACGCCAGCCTCATCCCCGGCAGGCTCTGGGAGCAAGGGGATCTCCCGTCCAACTCCTTTGGCCTTCACATCGGTTCCATGGCGCCCCGACTCGGTGGCTCCCTCTGGTTCGGTGGCTACGACAAAAATCGTCTCATTGGCGATGTCCTCGCGACAGACACCAGCTTCCACCAAACCCCGGTCACGCTCAGGGACATCAGCATCGAGGTCGTCAAGGGCGCGTCCCCCTTCACCTTCGACACCAAGCAAGACGGCCTCCTGACTGCTAACAACGACACCATGGACAGCGCCCTTCCCGTCTTCGTCGACGGCTGCTCCCCGTACCTCACCCTCCCCAAGTCCACCTGCGACAACATCGCCTCTCACCTCCCCGTCAGCTACAACTCCGACCTTGGCCTCTACTTCTGGGACACCAAGGACCCCTCCTGGCCCCTCATCGTGTCCTCCGCCTCCGTCCTCGCCTTCACCTTCCTCGCCAACTCAAACACCAACACCATCACCGTCCGCGTCCCCTTCCCTCACCTGAACCTTACCCTCACTGCCCCCTTCGTCAGCGGCGACCCCCAACCTTACTTCCCCTGCTTCAGCGGCGGCGACGGCAGCTACGCCCTCGGCCGGGCTTTCCTGCAGGACGCCTTCCTCGGCGCCAACTGGAACCAGGAGACGTGGTTCTTGGGTCAGGCGCCCGGGCCGGGGGTGCAGGCCTCGCCTGATGTCGTGGCCATTCAGGAGAACGATGAGATTGTTGAGGGTGGCTCTAACGACTGGGAGGCTTCGTGGGATGGTGTCTGGAAGGTGCTTACCCCGGAAGATGTCGCCCTTAGCCCATCGGGCACCGGAGCGGACACCGAACCCAACACCAGCCCATCGAGCACCGGACCGGGTACCGAATCCACGGCACCGAGTGACGACGCAGACTCGGATAAGGGTGGGCTCTCGACCGGCGCCGTGGCAGGGATCGGGGTTGGGGCCGGGGTGGCGGTCCTGGCGCTTGGGGTGGCGGGATTCTTCATGTGGCGGAAGCGTAAGGCTCGAGCCGGTGTATCAAAAGACCCGCCGCCGGTCGACAACAGCCACACATCCTACTATGGCTACGATGCTACGAAGGGGCTGGGAGGGTACCAGTATGGTATTCCGGCTGAGCTGAGAGATACGTCGCCGCCGTCAGTCATGCGGGAACTAGACGGCGGTGGACAATGGCCGGCACAGCAAGGCGACGGTCATAATGGGTCGAGACCTCACGAACTGGCATGATTCCAAGGGGATATAGTAAATAGGACGAGGACACAGTTTTCGTGATCCATATTAATGTGTTATGTATCATTATCTGAGGAGGATCAGTAAATATAGATGAAAGAGAGACCGACCTGATATTATGGCCTCATACAGTTTTCTCTGGATCACAACGTCGCTCGTGGGATTTCTTGCTGAAGACTTGTGGCGAGGAGGTGGTTTTGTTGGAGGTCCTCAGTAATGATTCCATTTTTCTTTTGGCAAATTGTTGGAGAGAAAGGCTTTAGAGTACCATCGAGTAATTGCCGGGTTTCTCTTAGACAGCCCTCGCCGACTTGGGGAGAAGAGACGTGCCCAGGGCGTCATCGCGCACCGTGTCGCACCAGTTCTTCAGCATCGACTGCCTGTACCACCCCAAGCGGCGGGACGGGCCTTGGTAAGCCGGACGGGTTAATGCAGGTCAAAGGTCCGCGCGCAAGCCTCGCAAACGTAGCAAATCGCAGTTCCATCTTGTAGAAGCCACCAGGTCCGGTACAATTAACGTTTCAATAAGCGCGGCGCCTGCTGCAGGGGTTTGCTTACCCCCTGGATGTGGTCACAATGGTGTGCTGCATTCGCCAGTCTAGACCCCAAATAACTGCCCCCAAATGCTGGACTTGACCTCCTCAATGCAGTGCGGCTGACCTCTAATATCCCCCCACCCTCTTCGGACTACAGCCAAGGGGGAGACGGGCACTGGACGTCTTCGCCGAGGCGCATCTAGCCCCTGCATGTATAGTAGGTAGTCCCTCGCAAAAACAGACGATGCGCACCGATTAGGCGCCATGATCGCGCTCCCAGCCCCTCGTCCCCGTCGCACGAGAAACCCTTAACATCTCACGCTCCACGATGGCGCCGGTCGGGCTCAACATCCGCCACCAGTACAATGAGGTCTCCTCGGATGGTTTTGACGATGGAGTGCCACTGAAGCCCTACAAGTGAGTGAAGCGCCTCTTTCGCGACAAGCAGCCAGCGGGATGAAGCGCACCGTGTGCTCATGACAACTACAGTGCCGTCTCCGTCTATTCCAACCACATCACGCCCTCTGACGGCGGCAGCGCCAGACACCGCCGCCCTTTCCGCCGCTACTATTTCCGCGGTCTCGTGGGTGTCCTCTCGCCGTTGCTGATAACGGGGGCTTTTCTCGCCATCTGGAGGGTCTACGTCGCGCCCGTTGGCGAGGAACCCGCGTTCGTCGTGGGACCGCCGGGGGCAAACTACATCTTCTACGCCTGGTTCGCCATCGGCGTGGTGGGCCTCAGCCTCTCTCTGTACGGCTTGCTCGGAGTCGAGGCCGGCATTCTCCTGAGCGCGACCCCAGGTGCCCGAGTCCCCATTGACTCGAAGGTGCCCGCCAGCAGGACATGGAGCGGTCCGAGTGGATGGGCCAAAGCCCTGAAGCAGGCACAGGGGAAGGGCCACCAGGGACGGGATGGGTCCATTCTGCCTTTGGGAACGTGGCTCGCGCTGACTCTGCCGAGCATCTTGGTCTTCGTCGTGCTTCCCCTTTCGGGCCTGTCTTTTGAGACTACCGCTGGCTTTGTGCGCCGCGCAGAGGCCAGTGCCGAGGGGCCTGACGTGGAGGGGTTCTCCTACGCGACCTTTAACGAGCGGAACTTCGGCGATGCCTTCGATAGTGCAAGGACAACCTGGTCGAACGCGATGGACGCCCGCATCCCCGGCATGGGCGTGGTATACACTCCCCCCGGCGCTGAATCAATGCCCTTATCGGCTCTCCCACAGAAAGATGGGGTGTCCCGGGTTTTCCTGACAGCGCAGGCCGCGACCCCGATCGACGGAACAGCCTGGGGCCTAGCATTGCAGTACAACTGCTCCATCGTCGAGAAGCTTTCGGACCTGACCGTGTTGCGACGTGGCAACGAATCGGGTCCCACGGAAGACTCACGAGGCATAGCCCGGGTGTTCCAAGATCCGTCAGGGGAAACTCAGCTCACAATGGCCAACCAGACTGGATCTTTTGCTTACTCGACAAACCTATACGGGATTGTGGAGTTTGGTTACCGAAGTTGGCCCAACGCCTCAGCACGAGCTCAACTCCTGGAGGAAGACCCGGACTCGACATTTACGAAGACGATGGGCTGCTACTTCAACCAAGCCGAAAACATAACGGGCGACTATCCCGGCATAGAAGAGCAGACGGTCTTCGAGATGGTCCTGTGGCAGGCCCTGGTTGAACATGGCTTTGCAGACCCTCCGCCCAAGTACAACACTACTGTCGACCACAATATGACGGAGCTGTACGGTGCGTACGACTACCTCCAGTGGAAACACGTCGGCGGAAACTTTTCCATACCGATGACAGCCGTCGGCACACGCTGCGTCTCGTCGTCCAGCGTCGGGACGGCCCGCGTCGACGCAGCGCACTCGACCTTCACCGACTTCCAGCGCACCGACACACCCATCAACACGCAGATCAACCGGTGCGCCGCGCGATTCGGCGCCGCGGGCATCAACTCGCTGCTCTCGACCGTGGTGGCGCAGGACTTCCCATCGGGAAAGGCAGACTGGATGGACCAGCTGTTCGGGAGCGTCGCGGCGCCGCCGCCCTTTTACGCCGCCTACAACACTGACCCCCTCGATGCGGGGACGGGGGCCATGCTGCAGCTCTCGTACCTGCAGGCGAGCCAGCTCCGGGACTCCCTGCTGCGCGCACACGCCGCGTATGCGGTGCAGCTCGTCTACAACGGCGGCAAGGGCTTCACGGCGCTCGACGGCAGCCACATCAGCTCGGCGAACCCCAATGTGACAGCGCTCCGGAAGGGGACGGTCTTGCAGGAGGGCGTGGTTCCGATATACGTGCCGGCGGCGCTGTTCGTTGTTTGGGCGCTTATCGCCGTGGTGCTTTCCGGCATGTACAGCTTCCGGCGCCGGTGGGCTGATACCGTCGATGAGGCGGCACGGTCTTCAAAGATATGACGGCGGCTAGCTAGACGGATAGCGTGGTCCGGGAGTTCGGTATACTTTTGAGAATGTTCGATACTGCGCCCTGAGCTATTGCTGGGGAAGCAATTCCAATAACCTGTAAACCATACTTGCAATCGTCCAAGAGCATCGTTAACGAACCAACGTTCCTGACTTATCCAAGGTTTGAAATCCTGTCGCGTCCAGACGCCTACAAGCTTGGGCTTGTTTCGTATAGACCATCCGAGATGCGATTCATGTCTGCCAAAAGCTACAGATCTTACGTCTGGATCGACGCGCTGTGCGTCATTCAGGATGATGTTGACCAGAAAGACTGGGCTGAGCAGTGCGGCCATATGGCCCCTAGGAGCAAGGTTGTTCTCCACGCCATGTTGGCACTCGCCAGTACCCATGTTCTCGACTACTTGCCATATAAGAAGCTTCGTCAAAGGGCCAATGCTCACTATAGCACCGCTGCCGCCTCTCACGTCAGAGTCATGGGACGAGCCGCCGCTAAAACGACGAGGTACCCCGGTGGCTAGAGGGCACCAAAGCTGCCTGCAAGGTCCTCCCCCACCGACCCCGGTTATCACTATTAGTATACGGATAACGTATAGACAGATGACCAGTATCTCCGGTCTGTTCAGGTTCAGTTCTGGTCCATGGTACGGGAACTGCAGAAGGCCGGCTGGGATCTCAACACGACGTGTTTTCCTGAAGAATTGCCTATGCCAATAGTCGGGTAAGTGGCCGTTTCTGGCGATTCAGCCACTGTTGAAGGTTACAATGCGATCAGCATTCACGCGAATCACAGCAACATGGTCAAGTTCCGCTCTATGGACGACAACGGATTCAAAGGGTTGCTCGGCAAGCTAGTCCGATGGAAATCGCAACTGGAGAGCGTGCCTGCTATTCGAACAACACAATCGACGGAAGATGCAATGCAACAAGTACAAGCCGACAAGCATACAACTTCATCCTTCCACAGCTGCGGTCCTGGCGATCAATTCAACGCCCCTGCCGGAATTTGAAAATCAGCAAAGGCAACGGCAACCAACTCCCTGGGGCCACTTTTCGTGGATCTGTGCGATTTGGCTAGGAGAGTTCCTAAGAGCTTGCCACATATCCAGGCAACGGTCAGTCAAGTTGGCCGCAAACCGAGCTTAGAGCCATCTACTTTATCAGATGACACTATAGCTCTGATTGCTGTGATTGATTACTTTCAGCCTAACAGTGTTGTGAAAATGACTACTCTCGACCAATGTTACCAAGCGAGCAATCAAGCCATTGTGGCAGTTCAAAGAGTGCTTCGCCGGATGCTAGGACAGCAGCGAAGCTGACCGGCCCAGAGAAAGTAGCCCCAGCGAATTGGTTGCCACTGCTATTGTTGATATTCTGAGTACCACCCGGGGCGTTGTATTGGCTGCCAGAGCCATAATGGGCGTAAGTGTCGCCTGATTTCGCTTGTGGCACGGACGGGTCCATCATCTTGAGAGCTTCGATCGCATCGCGCAGTTTCGCAACTTGGCCTTCCATGCCTTGGATCCCATTGTTCTCGACCACGACGCATAGGTCACTCATCATCCCCACCAACAAGACCTCGACTGTTCTTCCCTGGCCCTCTTTGCTCACGGCCACTTTGTACTTTTCGAACCTCGAAGATTCCGATGCTTCAGCGACGGACTTGAAGATGCTCGCAGACACCTTTGCCTTGATGCTGCATTCTGTCATGGCTGGATCTCTGGCTAGACTGCATGCCATCGGTTGAGTATTTGCAGTTTCAAGAACCGCCTTGATGAGCTGCTGTCGTTGGCCCGATTCGTGGAAAGTCTTCGTGATACCCCTGTCATTTTTGACCTTCTCGTAGGCTGAGATGGAGGTGTCTAGGTTGGCGACCGTGCTCGCGATCAAATCTGCGTCGGTGCCTGCCATCTTGAGGATGTATTGGGATTTGGGGCGATGCTGAGGACACATAAACTGTCAATCGCTTCCTCCTCTTCGCCTCTAAGAGTGAGGTCTTATAAGCCTGAGTGGGCGGTATATGAGCATGGCGGGTGGATGCCCAGCAATATTGTGTGTGATGGGGGCTGCAGGTGGCCCTCCCGGTTTGGCGCCGAACATCCCTCATCTCTGGGTTACTGATTGGCCCGCTTCGATGACTACGTGCTTGGCTGCAGAGAGCATGAGTACAAGGATCAACCAACAGCCAACGGCAGAATCATGTGCATTCGTGTTCAATCCTTCGGCAAGTCGAGTGTCGGGCTGGATGACCCAGGTTCAGCTGATGCTGCTTCCATGTCAGCTGGACGGAGAAAGCTTGCTCTCGAACAACCACTTGAACCAGGCAACCCGATCTCCTGCCCGTCGCGTCGCGTGTCCTCAAACGAGCCTCTTCGATATTCCGTTCCAACAGAGACCTTCAGAATACTGAGCAGATTACAATTCTCACGTTTTCCCCGCCGACTTTGTGACCCCGCATCTACTCTAGTATTTCGCTTCTCTGCCAGTTCGGCTTCGGACGGACGACTTTCCGCGGCGAAACTTCAGACAGATCACAGTCTCGCACACCTGACGCGTCTTCCGCGCCGTCTCTCCCTTCCCGTCATGATGGAGTCCACGGAGAACCATTCATTGAGCGTTGAGCGACCGCCGGGAAGCAGAAGGCCGCCACTCGGCAAATTGCAACCTGTGGGCGAGCAGGAACATACTATGGCCTCGACTCCAAGCCGATCCTTCGACGCATACGGCTCCGGGGACCAATACAATGCTCCTGGGGGGGAACAGAACATCAGCAATATTGAAAATGTGTATTTTGGTAAGAACTGGCGGTTTCTGTCGGCAGTACTGAGGGTCACCACTGACAACCTCACCCAGGCACTCGGGAACAAATACAGCCGGAGCAGGATTGCTTGCAATCGCTGGCTTTCACAAAAATGTACGACCGGCATCAAGATATTGATGATGCCGCTGTAGGCACATGCGAGTGGCTGTTACAGCACCCAACATACACCAGCTGGGCCTCTTATGATCGAGGCCTACTCTGGATCAAGGGGAAGCCCGGCTCCGGCAAGTCGACGTTGATGCGACATGTTTTAGAGGTCGTCTCAGAAACGACGAAGATGGAGGACGGCACCATCTGCCTCTCCTTCTTCTTCCACGGGCGTGGTAGCGAGCTCCAAAAAACGCCGTTGGGCCTCTTCCAGTCGCTCCTTCACCAGCTCGGACCGGTCCCGGGCGCTCTGGCAGATCTCGTGACCACGTTCCAAGACCGGTGCAAGACTATTGGCAAGCTGGGCGAGAAGTGGCAGTGGCATCTGCGCGAGTTGCGAGAATTCTTCGAGTCGTCGCTTCGGAAGGTCTTAGAGACTCGCCCAGTCTGGCTGTTTATCGACGCGTTGGACGAATGTGGTAAGGACGACGCGGAGGAGCTGGTCGAATACTTCAAGGCATTGATCCAGACCCCCCCTGCCAATAGTCTCGAACACCTTCACATCTGCTTCACCTGCCGTCACTACCCGATTCGGGGCCCGAATGACGTGGACGAAATATGCGTCGACCAGGAGAACGGGAAGGACATATCCACCTTCGTGCGCCGAGAGCTCTCGTCGCTCTGTGAGCAAACCTCGTCCACAATTCCGGGCTTGATTACTGAACGCGCGAACGGCGTTTTCATGTGGGCGCGTCTTGTTGTGAAGCAAGTTCAGAATCTTGAGCAAGACGGTGTCGGATTAAGGACTATTAAGACTAAAATCCTTTTGGTCCCGCAAGAGCTCAATACTTTATACCAGCAAGTCATCGAAAACATGGGCGCCGACTCTCTGAAACTCATCCAGTGGATCTGTTTCGCCACGCGGCCCTTGCTACTGACCGAATTGCGATGGGCCATGATTGTTGAGGCAGATCCCCTACCTCTGTCATTGTCGGAAAACCTGGACGAGGGAGACTATCCACCTGGCGAAGATATAATGACCAGGCGCATTCAGTCGCTGAGCTGCGGTCTAGCCGAGGTCACACCAGATACGAGGGTAGTCCAATTTATACACCAGTCCGCCAAGGACTACTTCGTCAATGAGGGCATTACGGCGCTTGATAAGACCACGAAACGCACTTCCGTCGTCGGAACTGCACACTGTCGGCTGTCCAGAATCTGCATACGCTATTTGGCGACAGAGGGGATTCATCAGTCAGCAATCGATGCCGATGAGATGAGAGGCAAGTTTCCTTTCCTGCATTATGCCACGACCTCATGGGTTTCACACGCGAAGCAAAGTGATACGAACGGGATCTCTCAAAAGTATCTTCTGGACTATTTCGGCTGGCCATCAGGCATCCTGGTGGAACGATGGGCGCATGTCTACAAGATATTAGATCCAGATCTCCCTGAATGTCCAGCAAAAGGGACGAGTCTAGTACACATTATGTCGAGGTACGGAATAGCAGGGGCATTGCAGGCAATTTTGAAAACGGAAAACCAGATTAACGTGGCTATCGACGCCAAAGACAATTGTGGCCAAACAGCGCTATGGTGGGCCGCCGGGCGAGGCCACGAGACTGTTGCGCGACTGCTCCTCGAGAATGGTGCGCGCACCGACTTGGCAGACTGGACCCGCCGTACGCCGCTATCCCAGGCCGCTGGGGGGGGCCATGAGGCCGTTACGCGGCTACTCCTCGAGAAGGGTGTGCTCATCGACGCGGCAGACATGAACGGCCGTACTCCGCTATTCTGGGCTGCCCTCGAAGGGCAAGAAGCCGTTACGCGGCTACTCCTCGAGAATGGCGCGCGCATCGACGCGGTAGACATGAACGGCCGTACGCCGCTATTCGATGCTACCTCCATGGGGAATGAGGCCGTTACGCGGCTACTCCTCGAGAAGGGTGCGTATATCGATACGGCGAATAAGGATAGCCGTACGCCGCTATTCTGGGCCGCCAGGGGGGGGCATGAGGCCGTTACGCGGCTACTCCTCGAGAAGGGTGCGCGCATCGACGCGGCAGACTTGGACGGCCGTACTCCGCTATTCTGGGCTGCCTTCGAAGGGCAAGAAGCCGTTACGCGGCTACTCNTCGAGAAGGGTGCGCGCATCGACGCGGCAGACTTGGACGGCCGTACTCCGCTATTCTGGGCTGCCTTCGAAGGGCAAGAAGCCGTTACGCGGCTACTCCTCGAGAAGGGCGCGCGCATCGACGCGGCAGACACACGGGGTAAAACGCCGCTATTCCAGGCCACCATAGGGGCCCACGAGGCCGTTACGCGGCTGCTCCTTAAGAAGGGCGCGCGCATCGACGTGGCAAATGAGCACGGTAGTACGCCGCTATCAAGGTATGCCTGGCGAGGGCATGAGGCTGTTGTGCGGCTACTCCTTGAGAAGGGCGCGAGCGTCGACGCGGCGGATGATTTCGGCCGCACGCTGCTATTCTGGGCCGCCAACAATGGATATGAGGCCGTTGCGCGGCTGCTCCTCGAGAAGGGTGCGTCTATCGACGCGGCGAATAAGGACGGCCATACGCCGCTATATGAGGCCGCCTGGAAAGGGCAAGAGGCTGTTACGCGGCTACTCCTTGAGAAGGGCGCATCTATCGACGTGGCGAATAAGGACGGCCATACGCCGTTGTACTGTGCCGCCTTCCAAGGGCATGAAGCTATTGCGCGGCTGCTCATCGAGAAGGGCGCGCGTACCGACTCAGTAGATATACACAGCCACGGGCTGATATCCCTGGCTACCTTTAGAGGGCATAAGGCTATGGCGCGGCTGCTTCTCGAGAGGGGTGCGTGTACCGAGCGGCAGACAAGAACGGGCGTATGACGCTGTGGTGGACCGTCTGGCGAGGGCGCGAGGCTGTTGCGCGGCTGCTCCAATCCCTTGGCACCTAACCCTTTTCACTTCGCGTGCTTCGACCTCCACCCCTATCTTCTCCTCAACTCTCTCTTTTTAGACCCTATCTATGGCTGGTCGAACCTATTGGAGTTCCCCTCTGGTCGTTGCTCGTTGCTCTTGTAATGGTCGGTGGTCAGCTGTGTCGTCGGAGATGATGGGATAACTTGGGGGTCGGGTTAGGGTTGACAAGTTGCTGGCCATGGTGGCCATCACGTCGCAAGTCGCAGCCAGGCAGAGCGAGAGTCCCCAAAGCTTCCTGGCCGGGATTTGGAAGACAGATCTGGTGCAGGACTTGTTATGGTTCGTCGCGGACAACAGCCTACACGTTCGACCTTCGGCCTACGTCGCACTTGTGATGAGGTATCCCCCGATTCTCCATTATTATGCCTTCTTGTTGGTTTATTCGATGCAAAACTAGAAGATGAACTGTTCCCAGCCGAGAAAGTCCGCAAGAGTCAGAATCGACAGGGCTGGTGGATAGTCTTGAAGCGGTCTTCAACCAGGCTCAATGCGTTCGAGAGAGTAGGCATTGGGTGTCGATACCTCTAAGAGCCTACCCAGTGTCAACTATTTGAATCATGTATCAATGAGACCCTTTGTATTCTTGAGATGCCATCTCTCATTTGGCGGGCTAAATGTTCGGGCTGAAGCCAGGTGAGGCGGCCTGACGTGTGGGAAGCCAAGGGGGATAACAGAAGAGACAGAGAACAAGGTCTGACAATCGACACTACAACTGCACAAAAAGTAACGACGGAGCGTTGATTATATCTTTGCTATCGTTTGACTGCGACAGAACGTGTCCGTCTGCGCCTGTGCTTTTAGATTTTGCTTCAACCGCATAGAGCCACCTTACCTCCTCGACGCTATTCTCAACCAATGCATACAATGCCTGCCTTAACCTCGAGCATGATCACTACAGCAGGGATCAACGCCTCCACTTGCTCCCCGGATCAAGCTCATACGCGTACTTGGACCACAGCGCCATGCCCTCCTCGCGCCACGTGTCGTCCTCGAGTCGCACGTTGATCTTGTTGTTCGACGCCGTGGCGTTGAGAAGCATGTTCTTCGGCGACTTGAGGCTGTAGGGCGGCCATTTGGGAATAAACGGAACTGCCAAGTCCTGTCAGATCACACATCTCCTCGTCCCAGGGGCGAGAAGCTACTCACCCTTGTATGTGTTAGGGTCACCAGTCGCAATGTACGACACGAGCTTGTCCACGATGCCCCGCGACAGAGCCAGGTGCGAGGTGACGTTCACGATGGACGGGTTCCGCCCGTACATCTCGTAGTCGAGCGGCAGGTTGAAGAAGTACGTGTACTCAGCCGAGTGCGTGGCGAAGCCGGGCGCCAGGATGTCGCTGATCGGTATGTCCGTCGGATCGGTGTCGAACCTGCTACGGTTAGCACGTCCTAACCCCGTCAAGGGGGGAGGGGGGGAGGGGGGGAAAAGATTGTGCACCGCATCGCTTACCTGTAGCTGTAGGCCTTGGCGCCGTACCGCGCAAAGCTCTGCGCCGAGTGCCGCCGCCGCGAGATGAAGGAAAGGTCTCCGACCATCGACGCCAGCCGCCTCGTCTGCGGCTCGCACGTGAGATTAGCCACCTTCATGGCTTCGCAGAAGGGGTCCTTTCCGTCGGGGCCCTTCATGGGGAGGGAGTACGGCGACGAGGGGCCGTCGACGGGGTACGCGTCGAGGAGCTGGCGGATCGTGCTGGGGCGGGCGACGGGGAAGAAGTGTCGCAGGAGGGCTATGAGATTCTCCTCCGTCTTGATGCCCGCACTGTGCACGTGGATGGTGTGGATGCCCTCGTCGCTGTTGGCGCCCGTCACGAGACTAATGTTGCGCGGGAAGCGGCCGGCCTCGAACTGCGACACGGGCGGCTCCCGGATGAAGTCGCCGTCGATGGCGGGCCACCAGAACAGGGCGACCTCACCCTTCTGCTGCGCCGCGATGCTGGCGTCCCAGCCGGCCTGGTAAAGCTCGAAAGGCTCGACCTTGCGGAGGCAGTCGAGGCTGTTCTCGATCTCAGGGCCCGCGCAGCCGGTGGCGTTGGCAATGTAGTTGTAGCCGTCAGTCAGGTGCGTGCTCAGCGGGAAGAGGCTGTTGGTGCCGTACCCGGCCGTGCCGCTCACGGAGATGCCGCCACGGAAGAGATTCGTCTTCTCGCCACCGTATGCCAGGATCTGGTGCGTGATGGAAATACCGCCGGCAGACTGGCCCCAGAGGGTGACCTTGGCCGGGTCGCCGCCGAAGGCCCCGATGTTCTCCTGGACCCAGCGCAGGGCGATGCGCTGATCCTTGAGGCCGAGGTTCGTGATGCCGGCGGCGACGGCCTGCGGACCACCCGGGAACCCGAGGAAACCGAGGCGGTAGTTGATGGTGACGGAAATGATGGGCATCTTGTTCTCGACGCTCGCCCTGATGACATAGGACGTGTTGTAACTGGTCTCGGCGCCAAAGCCGGCGTAGAAGCCACCGCCATGAATCCAAACGACCACGGGGAGCTTGTCCCCCTGGCGCACATTGGCCGGTCGCACAATGTTGAGGTTGAGGCACTCATAGGAGAATGTGGCATTCACCTTTTCAAATATGGCCTCGTCAGATTGCGTCGGACAAAGAGGGCCATAGGACTCGGCGGACCGCACCCCCTTCCACGAGTCGGTGAGCGGCTCCGGGTTGTGCAGCGGCGGCGACTTGGCAAAGGGGATACCGAGGAAGACGTGCTGGTCAAACTCGGGCAGGTCGCGGCCGACGTAGGTGCCGTTGACGGTTCTGGCCTTGGGCGCGGACGCGGCGGCGCCAGCCAGGTTGAGGGCGGCGCCGATGGCAAGGAGGGAGGTCAGAGACCAGAACATTATTGCGGAGCTGGCAGAAAAGCTCTGGGGAGCCAGGGAGAATGGGACTGATGATGCGGTGGTTCCAGAAACAATGGGTGTCTCCATGACCCTTATATGCCCCTCGATGGCATCCTGTCGGTGGCCTTCGAAGCGCGCCAAGATCCCTCGCCGCTCCGTTCCGTGGAGGCGATGGCGTAGCGGACCGTAACCCCATCCGGGGAGGACGGAATCGAATGGGCTGAGATCTCTCTACTATTTCCGCAGAAGCCTCAGGTCGATGTAAAGCGAGTTGTCACAGCAGCAGGCCGAACCGGGTCCAGGGTTCATAACCCCCCCCTCCATTTGGGCTGGAAGCATGCCGCAAGCATTCCGTGCGGCAACTTGCCCCACGATTGACAGGGGACTCTTGCTCTGCTTACTGGAACTGACCGTATGATCGGTGGAAAGATCTGGACCTGCAACGAGGGAAGCTAGAACGGTGTGATAGGTGCTGAGCTTCCGCAAAAGTACCTTGTGTTGAAGTTTGTCAAGGGGCTGTCATTGGTGCTGTGCCACCTCAGAAGCAGAACGCCAGGTGAGGGGAAAAGGGGCAGAACGGCGAAATATAACAGTGGCGCCGCAGCCCGAGTGCGAGGTACCGAGTGCGGATGCCGAATGCGAGAGACCCGAGTGCGAGATGGCTGAGCAAGCCATCTTCACGAACAAAAGTCATGCTGACACTTGAGTCGATGCTGACAAGCTAAAGCATCCGGACGCCGAAGGATCACGAGGCGGAGGCGCAGCCGGACATAGCCGCAGGCGACCGGTCCGCGGTGCCTTCACGCCGAATCTCTAGGCTGTGTTCAGGTAGTCGAAGGGCTCGGATACCTCACCAGAGGAGAACCATCCGCCCGGGCCTGATATGCTGTTCATCCACGTTGAAGGGGGGGGGTTGAACACAGACAGTAAAACAGACAGAAGCAATTTGTTCGTGCAGCAATCAGCCTTGCAGAACATGCTGCATCCAGGCTAAATGGAATTCTATTCCAGCAACCACCATGGTTGTCCTATCGGTTCATCCACTACCGACGTGAAGGTTCAGGCGCATCGCCTTGTCGAGTCCGCCTCGACATCCTCCGGGTATCATCGCAAATAAATGCATACCAGTACCAGTGAAAATGGAAGAACAACATTTGTCCGGGGAGAAAACAAAAACCACTTCGGCAGCGAAGAGGTCCAAAACCAGATCGATCTTCCTCTCGTTGCCCTGACCGCCCTCCCGGTTTTCATCATCCAACGCCGAGCCCTTCCCTGGGCCTAAAAAAAAAGCAAGAGGCTTCGTGCATCTCATGTGACTCGTTCCTGAAACGAAAGCATACGGGTCCCTCAAGTCCTATGGGAGATGATGGTCCCCTACCGCGCGTTCATGCCCGCCTTGAGCAAGTCGAAGATGTCGCCTTCAGCCCCACCGTAGCCGTGGGCTGACATGTTGAGCGAGCCATGTTGTTGGGTCTGCTGCTGCTGCTGACCATGCTGATTATGCTGGTGGTGACCATACGATCCCGCGCCCGCTGCGCCGCTCCCATAGTTGGCGGATCCGTCGCCGCGCGAGCCGTAGCTAGTCGAGCTGGAGCCGAGACCGCCGTACCAGTTTTGCTGCTGCTGTTGTTGAGCCGTCGGCTGCGTCTGCTCGTGAGCCTGTTGGCGAGCGGACGTCTGAGGCTGCGCTTGAGCAGAGTAATTGCCGTAAACTTGCTGGGGCCGGGATTGCTGCCCCGCTGACGAGGATCGCATATTGAACTGCTGAACGGAAGAGGACTGCTGCTGCTGCTGCTGGCCCATGGCAGAATTCTGACTTGCGTACGCCGGCGTAGACGAGCTCGACGTGGTCGTACCGTAGGC
The DNA here is from genome assembly GCA_002851755.1 of Verticillium zaregamsianum. Lineage (NCBI taxonomy): Eukaryota > Fungi > Ascomycota > Sordariomycetes > Glomerellales > Plectosphaerellaceae > Verticillium > Verticillium zaregamsianum. Next base: position 2,593,496 of record NMXM01000003.1, on the reverse strand, counting down.
TTGGCTGCCACGGCCGTGGCTGTTCGACCAGTCCTGGTTCGAGGTGGCTGCCGTTGTGGTGTACCCAGACGCGGCAGGCTGCTGGGAGACCTGGCTGGCCATCGACGTTGACGTCGACGGGGCCTGCTTGTTATAGCCGGCCTGCGAAGGGAACGACGCAGAGCCGGTCGCCGATGCCTGAGCCGCGTACGGCTCGTAGCTGAGTCGGCTGGGAGCAGGCTGGTCGTCTGCCGTGCCTTGATATCGGCTGCTATATGGATGCTGCTGCGAGAGCGCAGCCAAGTCCGCAGCAGCGCTATAGGCAGGTGCAACAGGGGGCTGGTTCTGTTGTACCGTGTGGTGCGAAGGGGTTGACGTGCGATGGCCGCTGCGCGGAGTCTGGCTTCTCTGTCCTGTCCGAGACTTGGCCTTAGTAGTCTGCGCCGGCACTTGAAAAGGAGACTTTTGGGATGGGGTGTAGGTCTGCGCCGCCTGGGTGCTGGGCGAAGGCTGCTCCTGGTGATGGTGGTCGGCTGGATTGGCCAGTGTTGGCGATCGAGTATTGGCGCCTCCAGAATCAGCACTCGGCGCGTTTGCCTGCCACCCGTTCCCGTAGCTGTTGGGTAGAGTTTGTGAGTGAACATGGGCCTGGTCCTGCTCGAGGCTAGAAGCACCAGACGCAGAACCTGAAGGCAGACTGCGACGTCCGTTTGTTTGGCGCACTTTGGGTGGCGAGTTGGCCGTGGACGCCGGGAGTTCAGAATAAGTCTCCTCTGTAGTCACCGGTGGTGCTGGGTAGCTCATGTGGGAAGGGTTGATGCCTTGGTCTTCGGCGCTTATATGAGGGAACGACGACGCTCCCGAGCCCGTGTTGAAGTAGTCGTGGCTGCTCGTGTCCGCGGCGGGCGTGAGCATGTTGGCTACAGGCATGTTAGACGTGTAGTCGATCGTCTCGATGTCGTCGGGCTCTGGCTCCTCTGTCTCCTCCCCCTCGGGCTCCGGTTCCACGCGAGCAGCAGACTTTCGCGACGTGGCGGGCTTGTCATTATTGTCACCCTTCTGTCCTCGGCTCTGTTGGAGGGGATATTCGCAATTGGCCCCCGAAGCAATACAAACAGCACACGACGGCTTTGTTCGGTCACACTAAGAGAGGTTAGCAAGGGTCCTACATGGGTCTTTTCACATTGCACGCATACCTTGGTCCGGCTGGAGCGACACGGCGCGCAGGACCCCCGCGTCACCTTGGGCTTCGGTGTCTTCTTACCGCCTGGACTCGCCTCAACCCCGCCTGCCTCGGCGCCGTTTGAGCTAGGATTCACGGCAGTAGGTCCTTCGGATGGCTGCGGCGTCGGCTCTGCCGAGCTCCCGCCGCTCGGTGACTCTGAAGCAGTGGCATCCTTGGGGTGGACGATGCGGAGACGCTCGGCACCATACTTGGCGAGCATGGCGAGCGACTCCCTCTGCAGGTCGGGGGACTGGTTCGCAAAGATGCTAAACTGCTCCGTCGACAGCGTCTCCGGCTCGACGCCACCCTCAGAAAGTATCCGGATGGCCGTCTCACGGCGCCTGGCAGCTTCAGCCGGCGGGACGTTGAGCAGCGCATGCGAGTGGACGCTGCTCTGCACGACCTCATCCGCCCTCGTCTGGGCTGGCGTGTCGCCGTTGGCACCAGCTTGCGTACCGTGCACTTGCGACTGGTCGCCTTCGAGCGGCGCGAGGGCACTCGGTCCCGCGTCCGACTTCTTCGTTCTCTTCCTCGGGCGGGCGGAGGAGCCGCCGCCGCCTTCAGCGCCGTCGGCAGCGTTCGACTTGCGCTTCCGGGGCGTCTTCTTGGGCTGGCTGCTCGCGCCTCCCTCGCCGTCCTCGCCCGTCTCTGCCGCGGCCTTGGATTTCCTCGGCGTCTTCTTCTTCTTCGTCTTGTCGGGCGTCTCTGCAGCGGCAGCGACGATCGGTGCCGGCGGTGGAGGAGGGCGAAAGTGCTCGGCCATCTGCGCAACCGTCTTGTGCAGCGGCGTGTGGTCGTACTTGACCGAGATGACGCGGGCCGTTTTGGAGAAGGCAATGGTCAGCGAGCCACGGCAGTCGAAAGCAGGTCGCTCTATCGAATGGCAGTCAGCACCCCAGGAATACTGCACGGGAGGCGAGCGAGGGACGCATACCAAAGATGGCCATGGCGGGGTCCTTCAGGCTGTAGTCTCCGATGGCCGCCTTGTCCGGGTTCTTCTGATGCTGTCGCGTCCAGGCCGCTAGCGAGTCCTCGCACACGTGCGCGACGGCCCATCCCTGGCTTCCTCTAGAAATGTCCCTGACGGCCCACGATGTCCCGTCCACGGCGCTCAGCAGGCCGACAATGTGCTTCGCCACGGATCGCTGCAGTGACGGGTCGTCCTGCGGCTGGTTGACGAGCACGTCGTTGACGCGCACCGTCCTTGTTCCCACGGCATCAGGCGTCGCCGTCGGCGGGGGAGCTCCACCGCCGAGGGCCGGGTCAAGGTTCTCGAGCGGCGTCTCGTCCTCGTCGTGGCCTTCGGCGTCGGGGAGGGTGAATTGGACGGTATTGCGAATGTCAAAGGTGACGGAGATATGCTCGGCACGCGTCGGGGTGACCTTGTGCTCAATGACACGGCGCAGCTGTTCCTGGATCTGGTCGGGGTGGTGGATCGGGAACTTATTCGTTTGCGCATCGTCGAGGCGCGAGGCGGGCGCGAGGCCGAGGAGGGCCTCCGCCATGGTGCCGCTGCGGGCGAGGAGCCGCGTGAGCTGGTCCCTTGCGGTGGGCGACTGCTGATCGTGGTCGGGCTGGTGGCGCCAGAAGGCTTGGGTATTGATGCGGGGTGTTCGCGGGCTCGCGATCCGTATCGCTATCGGCGTGCGGGCCGATGCGGGAGCCCGGACGGCAGCGTGAGCGTGAGCGTTGGCTTGAGGTTGGGATGCTTCTTGGGGCGTGGGATTGACCCCGCCAAGGGGTGGGCATAGAGCCATCGTGAAGATCCGACGACGCGATGCGCTGCACGTGCCTTCGCGATGTCACGTGATCAGTGGGTTCAGGGGAACTGCAGGCAGGACCAATGACGTCAGAGCTTTTTTGATCTATTATCTGGCGGGTGTTGAATCAGGAGTAAAGCGTGGGATAGGGGTGTTCTGGAGGAGATGAAGAGATACCTTCACAGAGTGGAAACGATGGAGCATTTAGATGGTAGAGAGTAGAGAACCTCATCAGCTCCAGCCTCCGTCCTGAGTGAAACGTCATGTTTGCAAGGCAACCTCGAGATTGGAAACTGCAAGATATTCGCAGTAGATATTGACCCAAACAACTCAATGAAGGTAGGGAACGTTGTTCTTTCCCGTAGCTATTTACCTGTGGTCTCTCTAAAGGGTATATATTGTCCCCTCTTGCCTTTCTAAAAGGATAACTTGGACGATACGATCTACTCTATTAACAAATGAAAGTGCTAACCCTTACTCTAGTCCCATGAGATGTGCATCTCCGAGAGGAAAGAATCCCAATCCCGAATGCGGTTAATCCACCGTCGGGTCTCCGATCTAATGATCCTCCTCCTTCAGGAATTGCCAGTCGGGCGTGTTCAAACCCCCAATACGGGCCAGGCTATCAATTGTTTGTCGATGGACAGCGTCCCCGTGTCGTGTGATCATGCAAATGAAAGCATGTGCAGCGCTTACCGCGCCTCGTTCTTCAACATTGAGCAACATGCTCTCGGCGTGAAGCAGCGCTCAAACCAAGGTCATGTTGTCGTCATTGTCCTCAGACTTGTGGTTCGCCTGGGGCAAGCGCTCCAACTCAACCGAAGCAGTCTCCGATCCCGCCTTCTGACCGCCGTCGAACACGCGGCCGGGATGACCGACGTTGAGGAGGAAGACCGTCGCACTCATGACACTGGACACATCAACAGTCAGCAAAACAGCTCCAAGCATGACGACCCTCGGGAACTCTCAACGTACGCGGACTCCAGGGCGATGAACTTGGGCTCGTTGCGGAACTCCACACCGTGATACCCGTCCTTGAGCTCGACGATCCGGTAGGCGCACCGCACCAGGATGAAGACGACGGCCAGGAAGAGGAAGGACAGAAAGATCTTCATGCGCCGCGTGACGTCCTGCCGGTGCTTGCGCAGGTACGACACGAGATAGTCGGCGAAGAGGCCCGTGAAGGTGGTCAGCGCGACGACCTGGAAGGCGAGGCCGGCCAGGGACACGTCGACGCCGTCCTGGACGGCTTGCTCCTCGGTGCTCACCGCGGACAGGGCGCCGCCGGTGGCCTGCAGGACGAGGGAGACGATGTCGGCCGGGATGAAGATCCAGTAGAAGACGCGCGGGTCGAAGCGCGAGATGGAGCGATCGCTCCAGTTGATCCTGGGGTCTCCCGTTAGGCTGGGACGACGATGCCGACGAGGGCAGGGGGGAGGCTCACATTTGGGATAGCAAGATGTAGATGGCGGAGCACAGAAAGACGGGCGCGATGGTGATGCAAACTACCACAAAGTTAGATCTCGCGCTACATAGGTGCGTGGGAACGCACGTACTGATCTGCATGAGAAAGGCCTCAAAGCTGAACGGGTTGTCGTGAAGCATGAGGCGGCCAACGTAGCCGACAATCTCCAGGATACAGCCCGCCGCCATGCAGCTTGCAAAAGTCCATGTTTTGTGATAAATGCCCTGGATGATGTGGAGTATCATGGCTACCGCGAACAGGGTGATGAAGACCGTGTTCGCCGCGATCGAGGGCTGGTACCGCAGGATGCTCCATTCTAGCGGGCAGAGATCGAGCGTACAGTTGGCGTCAGCTCCAAAAGGAATCAGATTCGACGGTGGGCTCTGCGCCATGGTATGCGGTGGTCAGCGTTAGATAAGCAGGAGGCCGGTTCTATTAGCCGAATGGATCTCGGCAACTTGGGTGCTGAGGTTTCGAATAAGATCTGGTTTGATGTGAGAAGTGAACTGTCGCAGAATGCAGCTACGACGCCGCATCTAAAGCAGACGAAAGACACCCTTTATCACAAAATCGCCTGCGGCACCACAGAGCAGAAACTTTGATGGGCAAGGCTCGACAAGATCATGTTGAGTGACCCCAGCCGTCGTTTGGGCGACTCATGCATCCCGGGCCGGTCAATTTCTGGAGATATGCGCAGCCTAGATGCTCAGCCTTCTTAGCCTGACGAATAGTCAACACGTCAGCAACGGTCGATCCAGGGAACGGCTCGAAGCCAGGACAGCAGAGCCACAACGGACGGCGTTTCGGAGCTGTGGGCCTCCCGGGGCACTGTCAGCGGCCAAAGGACGCTCTCGTAAGGTAAGGGATCTTTCTGGCCTGGTGGATCTTCGATTCGCATTGTCAGCGGCTTCTCATGATGAAGGGACACTAATACGCGGAACCGCCAATAACAGAGGATACAAGGTGTGCTGTGTGCTAGATGACTGGCCAATGTCCTCAGCCTTGGACACCGTTGAGGTGCTAAATCTGCTGGACATGACCTCATTGCTGGCAAAAGATCACCCGAGGGCTCGCAAGCTAACCGAGAACTCGGTCTTGAACGCACATTGAAACAGCATTCGACCTTGTTGGTTGAGACTTATGCGAGCAGCCGCTCGTATTTACTATGTCAGGACTGCTAGTCAGCATGGCCCGCTTCGATGAGTCCGCCCAATGAGATAGTGATTGCGAGTTTACTTTATCTCCTAGAGCTCAGGGAATTGCGCGGTCCATAGTCTCAACTCCGAAGCCCGCGCACTTCAAAGACCGCGACACATACAACAGCGCACCCGCAAGTCCGCGATTCGCACCCACCAAGTCCGCGCATGGGAAAACCCCCCAAACCCTGCGGGCCGCGCATACGTAAGCGGGAATCACTCAAATAAGAAATGGCTGTTGTTATTTCCAATGATCAAAGTAGAGTCCAGGCCTCCACTGCTCATTGGGTTTGCAGAGCGAAGCGGCAGCCCAAAGCTTCGTGCCGGAGGCGCTGCGTCGATTGCGTCGCAATAATCCCACACCATGAGCGCACCCCCGGCAGGGAGTCCTTTCGGTCAAGACGACCTGTGGCTCTGGAACACAGCTGTGGACCGCAGAATCAATCGGGCCCGGGCCGGTCGAGACTATCGGAGCTTTCAGGGTGCGCTCCCGAAGCCGCCTGACCCGTCCCGGACTCGGCGACCTGTGGACCCAGAAAGTGGCTTGGGGGCCGAAGAGGCGTCCACACCACGGACAACTTCAACACCTTCAACACAGGACGCAACTAGGTACCGAGTGACCGAGTGACGTCTCCAAGCATGCCGAGACTGGAAGGCCAGACTGGAAGTCAGACTGGAGGGCTAGACTCAACACATCACTAGACCTCTGACGCTCATCCCACACCAGGTACCTCATTTCACGGGCTCAGGAGTTTTGATACAATAATTAGGTTCATTACACTAACAAAAGAATTGGTCGTAGAGGGTATCACAACCCCACCTTGCTCCGAATCCGTTTCCAGCGGTCCTCAAGCCAGCCGTATCGCTAGGCACCGACCCAAAACCGTGTTCCTCTACACTCCACGTGGTATTAAAGGCTAATAAAAAGGCGAAGTGCCCAGGCATCAAATCGTGATTTGATGTCCCGGGCTTGCCTGCAGGGTCGAGACGACACATCCTAATAATAGACCTTTTCGTCCCAGATGGGCGGTCGTGCCCCCTCGGCATCCCACTGCAGCTTGTTCTTGTCGTCAAGAGTGCAGCCCTCGTCGGTGATGCCGATGACCTTGCTCGTCTGGATGATCTCATCGCGGGAGACACCAGCTTGGTCCTCGGGGATCCACAGTAGGGGGGTGGCGCTGGTGACCGACGGCGGGAAGTAGGCGTCCGCCTCGACCTGATCCGTGTACAGCTGGTCAACGTCGACGAAGTCGCGAGGGACCAGGGTGCGGAGCGAGTGGTAGTCGGAAAAGATCCACGGCTTGAGCCAGCGCGTGAGAATGTTGCCTCGCTTCTCCACAGGGTTGTCACCACCACCAGGGATGACCTTCTTGAAGACGGCCGTCTTCGACGTCTTGCCGTCGGATCCCTCACCGTTGGTTGCGGCAGCGGCAGCCTCGATGTCACCGGCCAAGAGCGACTCCTCCTCGACCTGGAGCGTCCGGGGCAGGCTGTACAGCAGCGGGTTGAGCGCGCTGGCGAAAGTGATGTGCCCAAGGATGGTGGCGATGAGAAGCACGACACCAATGACGACAGGACCGACGGCCTTCTTGACTGAGAACATGCCGATCATGCAAATCTCGGCGAGGTAGACGCCAGAAGTAAGCTGCTTCAGGGCGCGAGGGTAGATCAAGCCGCGCGTGTCAATGTTAGTGTCCGTGACGAACAAGATGTTGTAACGGTACGCCATGTAGAAGCAGCCGATACCGATGGTCGACCAGAAGAGCATGATGGGCGCAATGACGGCGTAGGCAATGCCTGGAAACGGCGTCAGCATGTGTTACGCCGAGAGGGTGAGTGCGTGAACTTACTGATGACAGCGATGTTGGTGTAGACGGGCATGACGGAACCCCACGAGATGGCGCTCATCTGAGCCCACTTGTTGTACATGGACCGGGGAGTGCTCGTGAGGAACTTGTAGACCAGGGTAAAGATGAGGAAGCCAACCACCTGGGAGATGACGCTAGCAGCGATACCCAGGCCTTGCACAATGAAGTACGAGACGTAGAACTGAGAGGATCGGGGCAGCGCCTCCGACAGGATGTCAAACACAGATCCAGGGTTGTTGACGATCTTTTCCGCAGCAGCGACGGCGGAGGAAGAGATGGTCGTGATGAGGAAGACTTGGATCAGCTGGAAGCAGAAGTAGGCATTCTGGGTGAACAGCTCGACACGCGAGGCGGAGGGTTCGCCAGCCAGCTTGGCGCAGATACGCATAATGATGGGGACCAGGGACATCAGGATGGCCATGGCAACACTAGGAAGCAGGCCAGAGACGACGCCCATGATGATGTTGGGGATCTTGTTCAGCCATTCCAGCCACGAGATGCTCTTGAGGGTGTCGACCTGACTGACCATGCCGACGAAGGCGACGGGGATGGCCCAGAAGAGGATGAGAGCAGTGATGAAGGCGGTGACGGCGTACTTGCGGACGACCCTCTGCCACCAGGGGATGGAGAGGGACTTCCAGACGACCTCGCCGGGCGTGATGCCGATGTACCTGGGGCTCATGTGGAGGGCTTGGTGGTGGGCGAGGACCTGGAAAGCGGCCTGGGCATCCGACTGAGTGAAGAACTCGACAAAGACGGCGCCGTTCTTGGCGTAGTTGCCGGCGCGGTACTCGGCCTGGGCAGCGTCAACCTGGGGGATGAGCCTCTGGAGCTCGGCACGGGCCCAATCAATCGAGTCGACCTTCTTGCCCCAGAGTCCGAACTTGCCAAGGCGGTGGGTGGGGCGCTGCTTCTGGGTGATCCAGCGAGCGGCGACCTGGCCGGGCTCGGTGTCGTTGGAGGTAGGAGCCTTCTCGGCGGAAGCGCCGTTCTTGATGGCCTTGAGGCGCTCCTTGTTGACGGTCTTGATCAGCTTCACCTCAGCACCCTCCAGCTTCATGGCGACCTTGTCGCGCTCCTCGACGAGCTCATCGAGCTCCTTGGTGGTACCGGCGATCCACACACGCTTGACCGAGTCGCTGAACAGCTTGCGGATCTTGAGCTCGTCAAGGTAGGCGACGGGGACGGATGTGAAGAGAACGGTGCGCGAGGAGATGCGCCTGGCGTAGGTGGGGGAGAGCAGGAAAGCCTGGCGAAGGTTGATGTAGAAGACGCATTCGCGGAAGATGGTGTACATGACGAAGCCGTAGAAGATGGCGCCGACAAACGCGTGAGCGTACAGGCGGTTCCTGTTGGAGGAAGACGTGATGTCGATGTTGGCCATGCTCAGGACGTTGAGCTGGGTCTGGCCGCCTCCGCCGGTGGCGTTGATGGGAAACAGGATAGGCCAGGTGATGAGGAGGCCGGTAAGACAGATGGTGGCGCAGATGCGCAGGAAGCGGAGGAAGAGGTAGGCATCAAGCGACTGGGACTGGAGGGCGACGACGTCGGGGATCTTCCAGAAGGCGCCCATCCAGTTGAAGAGGCCATCGGGCAGGGCGGGCGTGCGTTCCTGTTCACGCAGACTGCCGAGATAGGTTCGGGGCGCATAGAAGCGGCGCTGGCTCCTGCGCAGGATGATGAAGATGGTGAAGACAACGGCGGCACTGACGATGACAGGAACAAAGGTGGACACCATGCCTGGCGTGAGGGTTAGCAGAAGATTCGGCTCGTCGAGGCATCGGCCGAGACGTACCAGAAAGAGAGGAGGACTCGGTCTCCTGGTCGCGGGCGTCGCCCTGCGACTGTCGTTTAAACACGTTCATGGCGTCCATGGTTGCGAAGAATCGCGCGACGACGGTGGCAGGTGTGTGTCGCGACCTTGCGCAGCGTTGTTGGATGGAGTGGAAGGGTTTCCAAGTCTAGTCCGGGCTCCAGGTCGGGGGAGGTTGAGGTGTAGGAGGGGGGGAGCAAGGGAGAAATGGGCAGGACGGGGCCAAGAGTGAAGTGCCGATCAGTGTGACGCTGGCAGACGGTAGTGACGTGAGAGGGGACGGGAACTGGGACTGCACTGCATGCAACAGGCGACAGGCGCAATCGGGGACGTGTCGATCTCCTTGCGTGTGGGTGGTGTCGGTGTCTGTGTCTGTTGTGGTAGCAGAAAGACCAACAGCGAGCTACTGCTGCTAGCGTCAGGCCTTCGTTCCTCTTGTGATTGCGGGTGGAAAGTAGATGTCTCGGTTCGTTGGGCTGGCGTGGTTGCTGTCCCCACGGTACGTGCCGAGGAGGATGGAGGAGGTGGACGAGAGCAGGAGAAAACCTGGCACCAGGGTCGCAGCAGACTGAAGGGTTGCTTGCGTCGTGGAGCTGATCAGGCGAGGATGAGGAGGGGATTCATGCTCGAGTTAAGGGTCCTTGGTCCTCGAAGAAATATCAGGGTTTGAGGTGCATGCACATGCGACCAGCCTCTTGGTGACCTGGCAGAGAGCTGGCAGAGAGAGCTGGCAGAGTTGGTCTGGATTTTCTGCCAGGGTCGAGCGAACGAGGATGGGTGCTCTATGACGCAGATTTGCAGGAGGGGATGGCAGCTGGGGCCAAGCCGGCCGTGACTGGCTACAGGGGAAGCTGAACCCCTGTCGAGCTGGAACAGGCTCCGCAGGGCAGGGGACGCCAAGGCCTGGAATGGGCTGCGGTCGGTCGCCGGGAAGGGGGTTGCTCTTTTGGTCTTTCCTAACGCTGCGCACTGCATCGACTGAGATTGGGCCGTCCCCACTCTGGGCGCTTCCTCCGGGGAGGTAGGTCGGTCGTCGCTGCCACTGGCGTTTGCCAGTTTCTGCAACTGCGACTGGGGGACCCGCGACTGAGACCGCGACCAGGGTAGGTGCAGTGGACTGTCACTGCCGTCAAGTGAAGGTGGCCCGGGCGCTGCCTTCCCGGTAGACCGTTCGCGCTTTCCTTGGCTGACGGCGTCGACCCAACCCCAATAGCTCCCATCTGCCCCCCTGCCCCCCTGAACAGGCGTGATGTGATCGCGGCACACATGGTCCCTAGCATCTCGGCATCGTCGTCGACTGGAATCTCTATTCGCAGGATCCCAATCACCACCACGACCATCACCATCATCACCCTCCTCCCTTCCCTCACAGGATGCTGATCTCGGAGGCTTTGCGCGATCGAACAGATGGACGATCGCGGATCAGCCACGTACCCGTCCTTCTCCTCCGTCCAGCAATGCCGAAACAGACACGCAGATGCACCTCAACCGGTTCTCCGTTGCACCTCAACTGGTTCTCCGTCGCCTCTCAACTGGCTCGTCCATCATCAGACCTCGGCAGCCTCTCACCTCTCGCCTCTCGTTTCCTCGCGTCTTGCGTCTTGGGTCCCATCATTCCCGCCGACGTGCCGAAACAACAAACGGTCCACGCAAACCGCCCTCGTCATACAATCCACAGAACCAACCAGCCGCGTGCTGCCAGCGTCTGTTTCCGTCTCAAACCAGGCCATTGATGTTCACTCCTCCTGCCCCATCCATCGTTAGCACGGCAGCACCCCTCTCAGGCTCTCTCCCTTTCGCTGCCGCGGGGCGCCGGCGCATGATTGCCCAGTGCCATCCCGTTTCCGGCGCCGACGGTCGCAAACCCAAACAACACCTGGTCCGATCTTGACGTCTGGCGTCTCTGCCACGCCCATCTCGCGACATCAACATCATCGTGATCGCATCTCCGCCAGCCCGCCCTCACGACCTCAGCTTGACCCATTCACTACAAGCCGCCTGGCCTCGGTAGGAGAAGCCAGCTGACAGGTTGCCGGAACACTGGAGACACCGCCACACTGCATCACGCTGGACATGGTAGTACAGGTCCGCGTTTTGGTCCCCATGGCAGGCCTCCAAGCGACACAAACCTACACCTTCAAGCAAAGCCAAACGATGGTCTGCTGTGGCCCATCCATCATGTGGCAGGGTTTTTTTTTTTGCGATGCTCAAACGGCTGTCTTTTTCGGAAATGGGCTTCATTAATGAGGGGTGGCTTAGACACGTCTGTCATGGTATCCCCAGCTGAATCCTGCATCGACCGGTCTCGTCTCCACGGCTAGTGCCGGTGGTCACCCTTTATCGAAGCCACCCCGTGCCCATGGTAGCCCAGATCGATCTCCGCCCCTCATGAATCCAGCTGAGATGGCTGCACGCTCGTTTGTTACAAGGACTTGCACCCATACCTGTTCGACCTGTGCCTCAAACACGCAGGCTGTGCCGTGGCCCTTTGGTTCTTCGTCTGACCTCTCAGGTAGGAGGACGAGATCTCGAGGGTGTCGGCCCCTTGCGCTGGGCGGCCACACGCGACCTCGTACGGCATATCCGCTTCGCAGCTTCGATTGGCGAATGAATATCAGTGTCAGCACAACAATCGCTGCAGCACAAGTCCAGACCATTCCTGTTGAGCAGCGCACCAGAGATCGCGATTAGCGAGCCAGAGACCGCAATCAGCGAGAACAAGGGCGCAACACACGGCCAAAAACTAATCCGGCAACGACAGGCACACCTGTCAACCCCGGTGCGGTGTGCCCGAATAGCTTCTCAACGCCTCTGCCGCCGTGATTCAATTCACTCCTCCTTCCCTTCAGTCTAAAGGGCGGCCACGTTAGCCAGGACGGTATAGCTCTGCGCCACCACCCAAGGGTCAGCATGAGGTTCACCCTTACTTCCCTTACTTGCCATGACCCTTTGTCGTCTTTGTCGCCTCTGCGGCCCCTACTATGCTGCTGGCATGTGGCTCCTTTGTCAACCACGTTGGTTTCTTTGATGGGTATCCTGAGCCTATGTCCGCTATTGGCAACAGTTCTGTCTTCTTTGTCGAAAGATCCGTTCAAGATGCTGTCTGCTGGCGCGGTGGTCGAGCTGTCCGTGATAAACCCCAGTAGTTGCCAACTTGACGGGAAGATCTGCTGGCCAAACATCTCCCTCCAATGTGACTACTCTCTCCGGGAACCCGATCATTGACCATCTCCATCGCAAGGCCTTGCCCACAACTGAACTTAACTGCATGCAAAATGACCATCGCTACACCAGGCACATCCACCACGCAGCCGCTGGGGGCCATTCCCAAGACGCCGTATGCCACGGCTTACGAGTCGCGATACACGCAGCTCTTCGGACCCCGCGAGGAGCTCTATGCCCACCTCAACTGCGGCTATCTCTCGACGCCTGGGCGTGCCCCGACTCTCTTGGCGCTGAAGCAGCACGCGCAGTCGCTAGCCATCCTCATCAGGAACATTTCGGTGAACACGGCCTTCGGCGAAGTGGACAATGAAAACAGCGGCCGTGGGCACACGACTCGAAAGTTTAGGGAGAACGAAGCGTTCGACTGGCTCAACGACCTCTCGCACGCCTACACCAACTCGGACGAATGGCATCAGAAGCCCCTGACAGAGCTCATGAACCAGGTCGAGGGCGAGCGGAACGGCCAGCCCCAGCACCACTGCCCGCTGGCCACGCATGACGACCTCGGCCAGCCGAGGGAGGGCTCGAAGCCCCGGCCGTATGCCAACCACCACGCGCTCACGATGCACGCCAACGAGTGCCTGGAGATGCTGGACCACGAGTACAGCGCCACCGGCGGTCTCATGTCGCTACTGCCGACGGACGACGCAGCCGACTCGGACACGATGAAGGCGGCACGCGAGACGCTGCTGGGCCAGTGGCTCGTGTTCAACCAGCACCTCGTGGGCCGCATGCACGAGCTGGAGATTGCGTACGGCAACTCGCTGGACGCCTTGCGGGGCGAGGCGGTGGTGCCGATGCAGAGCCTCTCGATGATGGCGCCGTCGGGGGACGCATCGTCGGCGCCGGGCAGCTACGGGCGCGAGATTGCGTACCCGCAGGACAAATGGATCCTCTGCAACGCGGGCGAGGACGTGTTCGACTACGTGCACAAGGTGCTGGACCGGCAGGAGGCGCTGATCGAGCCGCGGGAGCGGGCGTGGCGGGAGCTAGGGGTCACGGGGGAGCGGATCTGGCGCAAGGGGCGGGGGGGCGAGGTGTACGATGCGGGGCTGGTGGCGTGGGACGTCAAGACGCGGTACATCCGGCTCCGGGGCAAGACGCGATCGCCCATCTTCGTGATCCCGGCGCACGGGGAGCACCCGGGGGTGTCGGAGACGCGGCGGCTGGAGGCTGCGCCGGGGCTAGTGTCGGTGGTGACGCCGACGTTCCCGGTGCGGGTGTCGGAGTGGGAGACCAAGTTCCGGGACGAGCTGCACGAGGGCAAGAAGACGTCCATCGCCAACTTTGAGCTGCGGGAGGAGAACGACCGGCTGCGGGACAAGTCGTCGCTGCTAGACACGGAGGTGCGGAACCTGCAGCGGGCGACGGCGCGGTACGAGCAGTACTACTCGGGGGCTACGACGCAGGAGGGGGTCAAGGCGGTGGAGGCCAAGATGATGCGGCTGTCGAGGGACTACGAGAAGGTGGTCGAGGACAAGGAGGCGGGGGAGCTCAAGGCTGTGAAGCTCATGAAGCTGACGCTGCACAAGCTGCGGGCGAACTTGCCGGAGAAGTACCACGGGCTGCTGACGCCCGTGACGGAGGAGGAGGAGGAGGAGGAGGAGGAGGAGGAGGAAGGGGAGGAGGTGGAGGAGGAGGAGGGGGAGGAGGAGGACATGTAGCCTGCTGCTGGCTGGTTTGATGCTGGGCGGGAGGGGGCTGGTTGCGGTCAGGTGCCCGGTGAGATGGTCGTCTGTGTCGCTGACGGTGTTGCCATGGTGTTGCTGTACGAGGAAGCGAGGAAGGTGGGACGTGGTCGAGTCAACATTTCGCGAGATGTCTCTATTTTCTTCTTCGTCTTCGTCTTCTTCAGTGAGCCGCTCGCTTGCGGTGGTTGCACGTGTACTGCCAGTGCGGTGGAATCGATCTCTTGATGTGCTGTTTCACGAGGCCAAGGCGACGGGAGGTGATGCCGAAATGTGAACTGAACTGGAACATGAGCACATGTCAAACACCACGCAGCCAGCCCTTGTCACTGTAATTGAGCCCCACGCTCATCACTCTGTGCTTGACTGCCTGGTAACCATGAGGCACTGGTGCAGAGGCAGACAGGTGGACAGGCGGAAGCGGTTGGCGCCAACTGGCCTAACCAGAAGCGGCAGCCACAGGGAGACGTAGAGGAGCCACAGGAAGCCACAGGGAGCCGGAGCGGCAGGCGGAAGGGATCCATTGGAGGAGCCCGCGGCCTCCACGTCCACCGCAGCACCGAGATGAGGGCGATAAGCTCTCGCCTTGCAGCGGGCTTTCGGCCAATAACCACCGCCCGATAAAGCTAGTGCGGACCCGTTGCCGTCCCAACGGTGGATCCCTCCCCGGACGACGACGCAACCACAACAAAACAAGGATTCCCCCCTCGAAACGCCATGCACCACCCAACCTCGACCACGGCCACCAACCACATGTTCGCCGAGACAGGCAGGCAGGGCAAGACATGGCAGACGGGGCAGGCAGATCGAGCACCAAGAAGCCCCTCCACCAGTGGCGAGCGGCCATCGGCCCACACCACGCCATGCCCTCGTTCTAGGCTCGGTAGGACGGCCCAAAAGTTGGTGGCGGGGTCGGCGCTTGTCATCCCTACCCATGCTCATGTTGACATTGGAACCAGGTTGCCGCAGGTTGCCAACTCTGTCGCAGGCCGTCCTTGGACGTTTGCGGTGCCTCTGATCATCTTGGAGGGCTGTATATCCCGCGATAACCCCTCCACCCACGCCCGCTCGCCTCTACCCGGGGTGTGTCTGTGTGATTGCGAACTGGCCCTGCTCCCCTGCTCCCTGCTCCTGCTCCTGCTCCTCGATCTGCTCGCTCGCCCCATCCCATCCCGCATATTCATTCCACTGCTCTGGCCTCTTCGTGGGCCTCCTCGCCCTTCTCGTCTCACGCTCTTCTTCCTATCTGTCGTATTCTCTTCTACTCGACGGCCGTGATGCGAGCCGAGTGACGCATACGCTTCAGGTCAGCGCGCAGAGAGTCGGAAAACAACGAGCGAGACGCAGGAAGAGATACAGAAAGACAGCAACGGAGGAAGACTCGACAATGCATTAAACAACAGCAGAGCATCATATTCGACCGCATACACCACACACAAGACTTGACAGCCACGCCACCATGGCGTCGCGCGCCTGGCACGCCGCCGCCACCGCCCGAGCAGCCATGCGGACCATGATGACGGCGACAACGACAACGACAGCGGCGCTGCTGCTCTCCGCCTCCCTCCCGGCCCTGGCCTCGGCCGCCCAGACGCTGCCCTACATCCCGACGACCGTCCTGCTGCCCGAGCTGACCTCCTCGAACGGCAGCGACATTGCCTACATATTCCGCCCCGCCGACGACGACACCCGCGTCGACCTGCTGTCCATCAACATCTCGGCCACCGTCAACGGCGACACGGACATTGAGACCATCTCCTCCGACCTGCCCTTCCTACGGGGCGCCGCGGACACGACCGCCTTCCTGCCGACCGTCGCCGACAACGGCACCATCATCGTGCAGGCCGGCGACTGCGCGGCCGAGGGGTACGACGTCTGGACGTACACCCCCTCCGACATGGCCTCTGACTCGCGGGAGGGGTCCTGGGAGAAGGCCAAGGCCACCCTCGAGAGCGGCGACGGCGGCGACGACAGCCAGGCGGGGCCGCACTTTCTCGGTGCCGCCATCAGCTATTCTTCCATCCTCGCGCCTGACATGTCGGAGCCCATCCTCTACTCCTACGGCGGCATGTGCTCGACCCCCTCCGAAGACTCGGCCTCGTCCTGGCAGTCGGCCGGCACGTACTCAAAGCAGATGGTCCGCGTCACACGAGGAGACCGGGGCGGAGGCTACGCGGCGTCTCTCATCACCGCCAAGGGGCCGGCGTTCCCCGAGGCCGGCTTCTCCCTGACGCCCCTCAGCCCCTCGATCACGAACCGCTCCGGCACGATCAGCCAGCAGAGGGGCTACGTCCTTCTGGGCGGCCACACGGAGACGGCCTTCATCAACATGAGCACGGCCGCCGTGTGGAACCTGCCGGCCGAGTCGTGGTCGTTCCTCGCCATCAACGGCCCAGGCGACGGAGACCGCGGCACGGAGCTCGCCGTCAAGGGCGTCATCTCGCGGCGGGCGAGCCCCTCTAGCGTCGACAGCCGGTCCGGCCACACGGCCGTGCTGAACGAGGACGGCGACGCCCTCGTCGTCCTCGGCGGCTGGGTCGGCAGCGTCTCGCACGCCGCCGACCCCCAGCTCGCCGTCCTCCGCATGGGCGACTCGTACGGCGAGTGGGCCTGGGAGATCCCCGACGACCAGCCCTCGGGCTCCGGCATCTACGGCCACGGCGCCGTCCTGCTGCCCGGGAACGTCATGATGACCTACGGAGGCTTCGAAATTTCCGGCTCGAGCGCCAAGGTCAGGCGGCAGCAGAGCGGCGGCTTGCCCCGCTTCCTCAACCTCACCTCCATGTCCTGGGGGTCGAGCTACACGAACCCGGCCTCCCTCTCACCCTCCTCCTCGGGAGACGGCAGCTCGGAGGCCTCGGAAGGGGGGTCAAACAACAATAACGAAAACATGAAAAAGGTCGGCCTCGGCGTCGGCTTGGGCGTCGGGCTCCTGGCCGTCATCGGCGCCATCGTCGTCTGGTTCTGCTACAGGAAGCGGATCAAGAGGAAGAGACAGGAGCGCGACCGAGCGGTCCAGGGGCTGGCGCAGGATGCCACCCGGTTCCTGCACGCCGACGATGAGATGCTCGAGAGGGACGACCCGTGGTCCTCCAGCAACCCCTGGTACACCGGCGGCCACGACCCCTACGACCAGGGCGCGCGGTCCCTCGGGTACGAGACGCTCCGGAACAACCGCAGCACGCTGGGAGGCTACGGCGGCAACGCGCCGCCCGGGCTGCTCATCCCGCGCAAGCCGGTCGTCTCCAAGGCCGCGAGGGGCACGTACCAGCCCGCCGCCTCTCGCCCGGGCAACCTGCCGCCGACGGCGGGGCGCATTCATCCGATCTATGAGGCCGATGAAGAAGCCCCGGACGGCACGATGGCCGCCGGCCGTGACCCGGACATGGGTCCCGAGACGCCGACGTCGCCGACGTACTCGGACCCCTTTGCCACGCCGCGCCAGGGCATGGATTCGTCGATATCGGCGACCGCGGCGCCCGTCATGTTCTTCCCGCCGAACCGGGCCGCGCTCACGCCGAGTCCCGATCGGAACCACCAGCGCGGCTTCGTGGACCCCGAGGTGCAGGACTGGCAGTCGGACGTCGACGCCGCCGAGGCCCTCTTCGCGCAGATGCCCCCCCGCGCCGGCCGCGGCTCCCCCACGCGCCGCGCCTCGATGCGCTCCGCCCGCTCCGGCACCCCCGGCCCGGACGACGAGCGCACGGCCAGCGGCCTCTCCGACTCGAACCGCAGCACCATCAGCAGCCTGCTCTCGCGCTCCGGCTCCGCGGCCGGCACCTCCCGGTCCTACACCCCCTACCGCGCCTCGCCCACCAACACGGGCACGCTGCTCAGCGCGGGGGGCGCCACCAACAACGACGGCCGCCTCGGCACCTCGGGCTCGGGCTCAGGCTCGAGCACCAGCAACAGCAACAACACCTTCTCGACGGCCAAGACCAACTTCCCCTCCCTGCAGGCCGAGGGGCCCTCGCTGCTGCTCCGCGGCGAGAGGTCGAGCCCCACGCGCGACCGCGACCAGCACTACCACCGCCGCGGATCGAGCTACCCGCACGGCGACGACGACGAGGAGGACCACTTCATCGTCCCCGGCAGCCCGAGCAAGAGCAAGCCGCCGAGGCGCGGCAGGGGCTGGCTCGGCAGCCTGCGGCGCGTCTTCAGCGTCAGCGGCGGCGACGCGGACAGCCCCGTCGGCAGCAGCATCGGCAGCATCAGCCCCGCGCGGCGGTCGTCGCTGGACGGGCCCGACGGGCTCTCGTCGACGGCGTACGAGTCGCGGCTCGGGCTCAGCGGCATCGGCGGCGCGGAGCTGCTGCGGCGCAAGCAGGGGCGCAGCGGGTGGCAGGAGGACGGCGGCGGCGGCGGCGGCGGCGGCGGCGACGACGAGGTGGGCGGCCCCTCCGACGAGCGCCCGCCGCCCGGCATGTCGGAGGAGGACTGGGACATCGAGAGGGCGATCGAGAAGAGGCTCGTGCAGTTCATGTTCACCGTGCCCAAGGAGCGGCTGCGCGTCGTCAACGGGGACGAGGCGAGCATCGAGGAGGCGACGGCGGCGCTGGACCCGGAGAAGGTCGGCCTGGCGCTGTCGCCGCCCCTGGGGGAGGTCGAGGGCCTGCCCGAGGCCGAGAAGGAGGCCGGCGCGTTCGACCTGCGGTCCGCGCCGTCGCCGGAGCCGCTGCGGATCCAGAAGAAGAAGTCGGCGGAGGCGGTGGAGGAGGCGGTCCATGACAAGGCGCATGCGGAAATGACGGACCACGAGGCGCGTGGAGAAACGAACGAGAAGAACGTGCCTGCGCCTGCGGCCGCGGCGTACGACCCCTGGGCGCCGGCGAGGGGCCGCGAGCTGAGGGTGCCGTCGGCGGCGAGCGAGCGGGACCTGCAGCGGAGCCCGACGGCCGAGTCGGCGGTCAGCGAGTCGGAGCCGCGGCCGAGCCTGACGCTGCGGACGGCCGAGGCGGTGCGCTTCGAGAGGCCGAGGACGAGGGTGCTCCGCATGGTCGAGAGCTTCGAGGGCAAGAGCCGCGAGGCGAGTCCCAGCCCGAGCCAGAGCCCGGGACGGTAGCGGCACCCGCGGCGAGATCAGGGAGGAGTGTGCGGCTGGTGGCAACTGATTTTCGGGCTCAGGGAACGGCGCGCATACGGAGGGGTGGGATCTGTGAATTTGCTCTATATGGGAACGGGAGGGCACGGGGATGGTGTTTGGTCGTTTCTGTTTTTGGCTTGGATCCTCCCTGATCTGGGGTAGGGGCGGGTGGCCCTGGAAGGGACTCGCTTGGCTTTGTAGGCTAGGTAGAATATCTACTGCTGTTGATTTTGATTGCTGTCTTGGTGTTGCTGTCTAAGTGTTGTTGTCGTGAGGTTGTCCTAATGAGTCGAGGTAAGGATGGGCCACGACCCGTGATGTGAGGACAGAGGCGACATGGATTTTGCACTCGATGATAAGGGAGTCGGGTTAGTGGTTCTCGCTCACTGACAGCGGCGAGTTGGACTTTATTCGGATGCCGTGAGAGCGACCACGGTTTGGGTCTTAACAGAGTTGCAACCGCAAGGCCTAGAGACCCAGACGATCGAGATAATTGCCACTCACGGCCGCAGGCTCACGACAGCTTCCAAGTCTGACATTCTCTTCAGAGACCAGGCTTCTGTCTAGGTCTTAGCGCCATACAGATGACCCTAGCAGGTAAAGTATGTGGACTGAAGAGAGGCGGCTAGGCTATCAAACAATGTGAAATCCACAGACTCTTGGCCAGAAGCCAATAGCATCGTCAGAGATGTGCGACTTTGAGTCGTTACATTCTTCCGATATTAGTGAACAGTTGACAATTTTCTATTCCCTATTCTTCTTCCCACTCCATGCACTTCTCTACACATCGTCAAGGATGGTTCCGCGCCTAAAGGTGCACATTCTCCAACCGCGGATGCCATGCTCATTGATAGGTGAAATCATCTCCAAGGGCTGTGTAATTCAGAGAGGAATACCAATATTAATCACCATGTTCTTCCGGAGATGCCGCCCGAACGGCCACAGTTCGCACTCCGTCGGCCCGCGATTATGCCATCGGGCAGACAAACATGAAACAGCACGATCTCGAATCTGCCCGGCAATGCTTTCTAATCATGCCGACCGCTTTGATGTAAGGTCCGGCGGAACGGCGATCAACGCCCCCACGGCATTGTTCGTGTCGGCGGAGCTGCCACGCCGCGCTTGTCCACCCGCGATTTCGGCCGAAATGTCGGCGGAAGCAGAAACGGCCCCGGCGTCCCCTTGTGCTCCCACCCACAAGAGCCGTGGTATAAGTAAGGTGGCTCTACATACTTAGCAATCTAAATCAACACAGCATTACAAGTTCAGACTCTCATCACACTCACAATACCCATCACTACCTTTCCACCTAAGAAAAATGGTCAAGATCGCAATCGCTGGCGGCTCTGGCAGTACGGCCCCCTCGGCAGCACCCCAGGACAACCCCACTGACTGCTGAGCAGACCTTGGCCAGGAGGTCATTGACGGCCTTGTCGCGACCGGAAAGCACGAGATTCTTCTTCTGTCTAGAAAGGTACACTCCAAAGTCTCGATGCTGGTGCCACCCTCTCCACCAACCCGCTGACGATTGGCTCAGGATGTCACCTCCGATGCGTCTACGCAGGGCGTGACGTGGATCAAGGCAAACTACGAGGACAAGGAGAAGCTGACCGAGGTCCTGCGAGGCGTTGATACGGTGCTCTCGTTCATCGTGGGACACCTCGACATCGGCAGCGTGGCCCAAAAGAACCTCATCGATGCGTCCATCGCAGCTGGGGTCCGAAGATTCGCCCCCAGCGAGTGGTTCTCGTGAGTAACCATGACACGCAACGTCCGTCACTGCTTCTCACATGTGGTCCACGTGCAGATCGAGCTTCGAGCACATGGCTTGGTACGACAACAAGCTCATAGTCCGCGAGTACCTCAAGGAGCTCAACAAGGATAAGAAGGTACGCCTCATTGAAAACTGACTGATATCACATCTGTCAATCACAAATACATGGAGGGAGGTAAAACTGACCATGCTGCCAAGGTCATCGAGTACTCGCTCTTCCTGCCGGGCATCTTCATGGACTACTTCCTCTATCCCTTCCAGTCATCCAAGCACGTCAAGCCGATCGAGTTCCCCATCAGCTTTGAGAAGCGCCGCGCGCTGATCAAGGAGGGCGGCGAGGATGCACTGCTGACCCTCACCAAGATTGAGGACATTGTTCGTGTCGTCACCAGGGCCGTCGACTACGAGGGAGTCTGGCCGCTCGTGGGCGGCATCCGAGGCAGCGAGGTCACATACGGCCAGCTCATCGCCCTCGGAGAGAAGATCCGCGGCCCCTTCAACGTCGAGAGGCTCCGGGAAGAGGATCTCAAAGCCGGGGTGGTCAAGAGTGACTGGAGGATTAGGGCGGAGCACCCGGCCATCGATCCTGCAGAGGCCGAAACCTGGGGAACCCATTTCGTCTGTTCTCTTCTGCAGGCTGTCCCAGCCGGGGCGACGAAGGGCACGGATGAGTGGAACCAGTTGTTGCCAGACCTCGAGTTCACCGGGGTGGAGAAGTTTCTGACGGAATTCTGGAAGGGTAAGCCGTAAGGGCAGTCAACACCCAAGGAGATGTGAAAGTAGTCATACATCCGTGCATGAAGAGCACATATTAGGCCACATATTTGATGGAAAGCTTCGTCTTGGTGACATGACTAGAGAAAGCCTGCCATAGCAAAGTTTGCATCGTCTCCATTAGACACATCACGAATCATTAAAACGCAGCAGGCAGTCAAGATACTTCAGGAGTGTGAAATGAGCGTTGCTGAAAACCCTTGAAATTTAAATTGTTGCTGAAAACCCGCTGGCTCGTAAGAAAAGAAGGTAACCCCCGCTAATAATAATGCAACCAGGCTCTAGCCTGTGTCTGAGCAAACCAAGAGTAAAGAAAGGAGCTCACTGCTCGGCGTGCCCCTTGCCGTCATCATGGCCGTTACCCTTGCCCTCGTACTTTCCGTCGTGCCCCTTGCCGTCATCATGGCCGTTACCCTTGCCCTCGTACTTTCCGTCGTGCCACTTGCCGTCATCATGGCCGGTGCCCTTGCCCTCATACTTCCCCTCGTGCCACTTGCCATCATCATGGCCGTTACCCTTGCCCTCGTACTTTCCGTCGTGCCCCTTGCCGTCGTCATGGCCGTTACCCTTGCCCTCGTACTTTCCATCGTGCCCCTTGCCGTCGTCATGGCCGTTACCCTTGCCGTCGTCATGGCCGTTACCCTTGCCGTCGTCATGGCCGTTACCCTTGCCGTCGTCATGGCCGTTACCCTTGCCCTCGTACTTTCCGTCGTACCCCTTGCCGTCGTCATGGCCGTTACCCTTGCCGTCGTCATGGCCGTTACCCTTGCCCTCATACTTTCCCTCGTGCCACTTTCCGTTGTCGTAGCCGGTGCCCTTGCCCTCGTACTTCCCCTCTTGCCACTTGCCGTCGTCGGCACGCTTCACCTTGTCGCCAGAGTACTTCTCCTTGTCGCCAGAGTACTTCTCCTTGTCGCCAGAGTACTTTCCGGGGTACCATTTGCCGTTGTCGTAACCAGTACCCTTGCCCTCGTACTTCCCGTCGTGCCACTTGCCGTCGTCGGCACGCTTCCCCTTGTCGCCAGAGTACTTCTCCTTGTCGCCAGAGTATTTTCCGGGGTACCACTTGCCGTTGTCGTAGCCAGTACCCTTGCCCTCGTACTTCCCGTCGTGCCACTTGCCGTCGTCGGCACGCTTCTCCTTGTCGCCAGAGTACTTCTCCTTGTCGCCAGAGTATTTTCCGGGGTACCACTTGCCGTTGTCGTAGCCAGTACCCTTGCCCTCGTACTTCCCGTCGTGCCACTTGCCGTCGTCGGCACGCTTCTCCTTGTCGCCATGGTACTTCTCCTTGTCGCCATGGTACTTCTCCTTGTCGCCATGGTACTTCTCCTTGTCGCCAGAGTACTTTCCGGGGTACCATTTGCCGTTGTCGTAGCCGGTGCCGGGGCCCTCGTACTTGCCCTCGTGCCACTTGCCGTCGTCGTAGGGAGTTCCGGCGCCCTCGTACTTTCCGGGCGCCCATGAGCCGTCGTCGGCGGGCTGGGCGGTGGGGAGAGCCAGTGCCGTGACGGCGAAGGCGATGATGGTCATGGAGTAGCGCATTTTGAAGGTTGGATGAGAAATCAAATGGGAAAGAAAATGGGTGAAGATGCTTCTTCGTGAGAAGTGTGTGAGGATGTGGTTTTTGGTGTAAGTGAATCGTTCGTGTAAGTGGTGTTTGGGATGGGATGAGAAGATGGTAGGAGGATTGAAGACGTTGTGAGTGTGGAGAGTGAAGAGAAATGATGCTCAGTAGTGACAGAGCCAGTCATCTTATATACTCGATATGACCAGCAGAAACTCATGGCAAATGTCGGTGATGATAGTTTCTTGGCCGAGTTGTCGTGGCTTGCGAGCTGTCGAACTCGGTCTGGGTAAGCTTCCTGTTCCACCGCCTCGGCCTCCGCCTCACATGGGCCCGCGAAAGGCGCAGTTCACCGACTGCCCAGCCTTACGCCCATGTCCTCGCCTTGCGGGGCCCTGATCTGACAGATTGGGATCGTTGTACGAGGTTCCTCGACTCCTCGGTGGGCGGCCGGTCAGCACGACTCTGGATCGGGGTTAGCTAACCACACAAGGGAAGCTTAACAACCCCGCCAACAAGCCACTTGGCGTTGCTATTTTCTGCCGTCGTTGGGCATCCTTCAGCCGATCGGGCCTAGCGCCAACGGGGTCCGGCCATGTTCCCCAACTTCTAGGTCCCACTCCGCCCGGCGTGGCGGATTCCTTCCAATCGCGACGACCCGCCGCCCGCGGCATGTCTGGCATATGGGTGTTGCGGCTGAGCAGCTGACCATCGACCCGCGGACGGCGCCGAGTGCTAGCCATTGTTCCTTCGTCCACGTCAGTAGCAACCAGAGTCCGGCGGTCATCGCGGTCATCGCGGCCGTCGCCATTGTGGCTTGCACTGACATCTTCGATGCCCACGCGTACGCTGCGGCCATTTTGGGTCCCGAGGCCTGCCCGTGACTGGGCGGTTGATCACTTGAACCCGCCGTCTCTGCGCATGGCTGACCCAAACCTCTCGCTGTCTCACGTATACGCCATCATACCGCCTTCTTGGCTGACGAGAAGAGCTTGCCCCGTGAGCAAATGTCGCACCGCGGCTCGTGTACGAGAATAGGCGGCCCGCGAGGATTTCCCCAAGTGCGGCCAGGCTCAGCCAAGCTCCCAGCCTGCTGAGCTCGCCTTGGACCTGTTGGCCATCTCGACAGCCTCACGGCGTCGCACTTCTCGCACCTCTTACGCAATCACCACGTCAGTCTGATCGGTCTTGAGAAGTCCGACGGACCGACGAAGACCGCTTCCCACAGGCAGTCGCATTGCGTGGAAGTAGAGTTGGGCGTTTCGGGTCTAGGGAAGTCCCATGGCTCGCCGTAGATCACCAACAGGGTCAGTTGGCGCTGGAGTATCTAGTTATGGTTGCGCCCACGCGAAGTCTGGCCAGGTCGAGCCACGAATGCACTCGGCAGGCAATGCTTTGGAATTCATGGAGTGTCCGACCTAGAGCACCTCGCGGTCACTACGATTTACGCTCGACAGAGACTTGGTCGAG
This sequence comes from Verticillium zaregamsianum, assembly GCA_002851755.1. NCBI lineage: Eukaryota > Fungi > Ascomycota > Sordariomycetes > Glomerellales > Plectosphaerellaceae > Verticillium > Verticillium zaregamsianum. The sequence goes on along the minus strand of NMXM01000003.1, from coordinate 2,568,612 downwards.
ATTCGCCTAGGATGTCCCCCGCCGGCTACCATCTGGGAGCTATCATCTCACAATTGAACAATTCAGATATCCCCTATCCGATTGAATACAAACAGGCAATGAATCTGCAGAGATTCCTTTTTTCCCCTCGCAGGTTGCTCCCCAGACCGTCCACACCATTAATATGCCAACAGACTCGTCTTATGTGGTGAGGGAAGCATCCAAGTGGGTCCAGTAACCAGGAAATTGAGTCTGATGTCAAGGCAGTAATTGACTTCGGACGGCATACCGGCACTGTGTATTGTAACAGCGCTTGCCTTGTGCACCCGATAGACACGGAAGAGGCGTGATGGTGTGATGCGACATGTACAGCAAGGGACCGTGCCACCTGAGCTAGACGAGCAACCCTAACCCACGGACAGACATGACTCGCCGATCAAGAAACTTGCTGTTCGTCCGCCGCGTCACGGCGGAACGGCTCTCTGTTCGGCCGACGCCAGTACCGCAATTCGACCTCCCAACTCCACCTCCACCACAACACCAAGTTCGACCCCCGATCGTTGGACCAGCGCCCCGAACGGACGGAAACCCCAGACCAGTACCGTCACCAGGCAAGCAATCCTATTGGCGTCGATCCACGTACCCCGACCCTGAGCATGCGCACTCGCGTGTCTGCCCCGAGATGGGGATCTCCGAACTCATCGGCGGACATTCTGCCGGACTCTGGGCCCGAACTCGAGCCCCCGAGGAAAAGGCTTCGCGTCCGGAAGGGCACAAAAAGCTGTTGGGAATGCAAGCGGCGAAAGATCCGCTGCACCTTTGCAGCTTCCGCCGACGCCCTCTGCAACGGGTGTGCGCGCCGTGGCACGGCATGTATCAGCCAAGAATTCCCTGATGAGCCCTCTACCTCGGTATCCACGTCCACGGACACCGAGAGACAGCCGGGGGGTGGGGACAGACTCGGCCGCGTGGAGGCGCTGGTCGAGCTGCTGATCAGGAACCCGAACGCCAACCCGATCGGCCGTGGCAATGCCGATGGCAGTCATGGCTCAGACGACCTCTCAGGCGTACGACCTCGAAAAAGACCTACCTCGAGGGACGCCTGCACACCCCAAAGCAGAAACTCCTCTCCAGAGTCTTCTACGGGCATCTTTACCGCCCCTGCGACGGGCCATGCTTCACAGGCAGAAGTCCTTGTGACAAGCAAGCACGATGATTTGTCCCGTGCACTGCTTGCGGCTTGGCCGAGCTCCGATGATATCGAGGTGATCCTGCGCAAGTCCTTTCCCGTCGGCATAACCTTCGCGGGTATTCTTCACAAGATCGACTACATACCCCGCGCTGCCTTTGACAAGGACTCCCCGTCGCAAGGTGCGCCTCCCATACCATTGCCGCGAGACGTGCTGCGGCTGCCACCGCCGGGGTCGCACCCTGTTCTCATTGCGAGGAGACTCCTTCTCTTAGGTGTCTATCTGCAGAGCCTAAAACTCCAAGGCAAGTATCGCGACATCATGTCGCACGTGGTTGAGACCGCCATCCGCCTGGTGACGACCAACGACGAACTCACCGGTTCGTTGGAAGGCATCGAATGCATCACGCTGGAGAGCCTGTACCAAGACAACGTTGGAAATCTTCGCCGCGCGTGGCTGGCGACTCGGCGAGCGGTGGCCGTAGCCCAGATGATGGGTCTGCATCGTGATGCCGTCAATGCATCTTTGCTGAAGATACTGGAGCCCGAAACGCGTACGCGGATCGACCCAGAGTACCTGTGGTTCCGGCTCGTGCAAACCGACCGTTATTTCTCTTTGATGCTGGGTCTGCCGCATAGCTCCCCTGAGAGTGTCTTCGCCACTCCCAAAGTGCTGGAGCGGTGCACTCCCGTGGAGCGCATGAGGCGTCTCAACTCTGTTGCTGGGGGGCGTATCCTACAGCGCAACCACGAAGACAACGGGGATAATCTCGCCGTCACACATGAAATTGATCAACTCCTGCAAAAGTCCTCGGCCAACATGCCGGCCCAGTGGTGGCTGTCCTACAGCGAAGCCAAGACCCAGGCATGCAGCCCGGGAGACGAGGATGACGACGGCGAGAGGCAAATAATGGAAGAGACGGCACGCATCACTGATCAGCTATCCCACTACCAGCTCCTCGTCCAGCTCCACCTTCCTTACCTCTTCCGCTCGCCCGCTCAGCGCAAGTATGATTACAGCAAGATGACGGCCGTCCACGCGAGCCGCGAGCTCCTACGCCGCTTCCTCGCCTTCCGCGCCATTCACCCCGTCGGCTCTTACTGCCGTGGCTTTGACTTCAACGCATTCATCGCCACGGCGGCACTTTGCCTCGCGCACATGGAGGCGCGCCGTCAGGTTCGTGCCGAGGACGGCGCCGCGGGGGGCAGTGTGCTCGGCTTCCTGGCACACCAGCGGCCGGCCGACCGGGGGATGATGGAGTGCGCCGTTGACAACATGGAAAAAATGGCCGTAGCTTGCTGCGATGCACTTGCCACAAAGGTGGCCATGATCCTGCGTCAACTGCTTGCCATCGAGGCAGATGCCGCCGCCGGGGGACAGTACAGCGCAAATTCGTCGCCCGCGGGGCCGAATCAACACGGAGATTCTTTTGCGTGCGAAAGTGGGCTCGATGAGGGGGGCAACGTGCTGCGCATCTTCATTCCATACTTTGGCACCGTCAAGATCGAGCGCGGCGGGGTAGATACGTCTGTCTTGTCGATGATACCACCAGTCTCCGGAGAACAGGATGAGCGCGAGCTGGAACTGGACGCGCAAGGGGTTTCGACAAGGGACCACGATCTGTTTAACGGAAGCAGCAGCGCACAGGACGCGCAGTTGCTCGCGCCGGAGCTCGCGGCCGGCGTGGATGATTGGGCTCTACAGGGTGTGGATTTGGCCTTCTTCGACAACCTCATGCGTGGCGCTGATATGGATGTGGCGGCAGGGGGTTCTTGGGCACCGTGGGACAGCGGCGCGCCGCTTCTTCAATGAGGTAACGTGGATGACACAACCGGTGATGACCTCATGAGCTTTTCCCCTCGGAGTTCTATCAAGGCATCATGCAGAGAGGCAGATTGATTCCAATCAAACCGACGCTACATGCTATGAACTCGAAAGCACTTAGACACAGTTGAGTCTCAGTGATGTCTACCTATCATCGTATTAAAGCTGTCTCAGGGCCCGGCCCCGAGCCTCGGCTAGACGTAATGCGCTGGCTCTTGGGCCATGCTGTCGGTAGGAACCTCTCATCCGGGCTCGGCCACCCAGCCCTCAGCTGCTGATATGTTCTGCGAATTACTGACATGAGTGAGTGTGCAACATATCACGCCAACTTAAGTAATCAATTCGTGGCCTCGGGACTGAGAAGATGGGGAATTCGAGATCTCCAGTGCCGAGCTCGTTTCCCCATACAAATAAAGATCCCAGCCTCCTCAGACGCGACCTGTTGCCAGACCATCATTTGACCGTGATTACCAGCTCTGCATCAGACAAACCGTCAGCCTTGGCAGCAACCGTGATAATTCCTGAACCCCCTTTCTCGGTCATGACTATGGCAAGTGCCAAGCCACTGAGAGCATTCCTCTCCAACAGAGGAAACTCGGCCATATCGGCTGGATTCCCGTTGTCCGTGGCCACAATCCCGCCAGGACCGCTGATGGAGAAGATGATAAGGTTGTCCGCATCAGGCACCACGTTATCCTCCTCGTCCACGACCTCGACCGTGATGAACGACAGATCGAGGCCATCTCCGGCAACCGCTTCCCGATCAGCGCTCAGTTTCAGGGCGGCCGGCGGTCCTGTAGTCTTTGTCGTCTTCTCAACCCACACGTCGCCGTTCTTGTACGCTACGACACTGACATTACCTGGCTCGTAGACCACATCATCCCACCGGAAGCGGTACTGGTGCGCATCCCTCTTTTTCCTACCCTGCGACTCGCCGTTGACGAACAGTTCGGCCTCGTCCGCAGCGGAGAATACGTGCACAGGCGTGACCTTGCCGGATCTGTCCGGCCAGTTCCAGTGCGGCAGGATATGCGCCATCGGAAGGTCCGGCCTCCACCTGCTCTGATACTGGTACGCCCTGTCCTTCTTGAACCCAGCCAGGTCAACAATGCCGCAGTACGAGCTCCGGAACGAATAATAAGGCGTCGGCTCCCCGATGTAGTCGAACCCCGTCCACACGAAATCGCCTGCCACGAAGGGACTCTCATCCTCGTACGTCCATACCTTGTCGGGCGGCGATCCGAAACCCGCCGTGTACAACCCGTAGTCGCTGACGACACCCGTCTCCGCGTCGCCGCCCGAGGTCTCGTTGACGGGGGCACCCAGGTCACTGGCCTCGACGGGGAATATGTACTTTCCCCTCACGCTGAGTGTCGAGGCCGTTTCAGAGCCGACAATCATCTTGTCTGGGAACGCCTGGTGGAAGGCGGGATAGCTGGGCTCGCGGTAGATCCCCTCGAGGTTCGAGTAGTTTGGCGCGTCACGGATGCCGGAGCCCTGGTAGTTGATGCTGAGAAAGTCCATCGCGTGACCGAAAGGCATCTCAGGGCGCGCGTAGTTCATCGAAGCCGTCGACGACCGCGTGGGATCCTCGTCGCGTACGATGTCGTGGAGATGCCGCGCGACGGCCGCGCCGGCCTCGTCCTCGTGCTGCTCGCCGACCTCATTGCCAAAGCTCCACGAAAAGATGGATGCGTGATTCCGATCGCGGCGGAGGAACGCGCGCAGGTCCGCCTCGTGCCAGTCCTCGAAGATGAGGTAAAAGTCCGAGGTTGTTTTTTTCAGGTACCACGAGTCGAAGATCTCATCCATGACGAGGAAGCCCATGCGGTCTGCGAGGTCAAGGAGCTCCGTCGCCGGCGGGTTGTGCGCCATGCGGATCGCGTTGACGCCCAGCTCTTGCAGGATTTCGAGCTGGCGCTCCGCCGCCCGGACGTTGAAGGCTGCTCCCAGGGCGCCAAGATCGTGGTGCTGGTTCACGCCATTGAGGTGAATCTTTTCGCCGTTGACAAGGACGCCTTTGTCTGGGTGGGTCACGATGGTGCGGATGCCGAAGCGTGTCTCGTAGGTGTCGACCGGCTTGCCACCGAGATAGACGGTCGTGATGGCGACGTAGAGGTTTGGCTCTTGCGTCGGCTTGGGACCCCAGAGTTTGGGGTTCTTGACCCTGGCGGAGGTTTTGAAAGATGTCTTGTCGCCCTTGGAGACTCGAACTTTCTTCTTCGAGAACTCGGACACCCTCTTGCCCTTATTGTTCCCCGACGCATTGTCAAAGACGAATACCTCAGTGCCGACCTCCACATTTTGGGACTTCTTCCCGTTGTTTCGAAGCTCAACAGTAAGGTCAAGCGTCGCTGACTTGTCGGAAATATCCCTTGACACAATGTATGTCCCCCACTGTCCGACGTGCACAGGCTCGACCTTGGTCAACCAGACGCTCCGGTAGATTCCACCGCCGCTGTACCACCTGGCCGAGTCCGGTGGGTTGTCGAGTCGAATAGCCAGTAAGTTGTCGTCGCCAGGCTTCAGGAAAGGCGTAAGGTCCAGGCGAAATGAGTTGTAGCCATACGGCCATCCACCGACGAGGTATCCATTGAGCCATACCATCGCATACGACATGGCACCGTCGACATCAAGGTACACAGATTTGCCCTGATCCTCGGATTCGATAGTGAGCTTGCGCCTATACCAACCCACACCGTGGATAGGTAGTCTCCCCATGCCGCCTGTAATAATTGGTTCAGCCTCAGTGTAGAACGGGCCCTTGACCGCCCAGTCATGCGGGAGCTTGACGACTTCCCAGTCGCCATCGTCGAAGTCAGCGCGATGGTAAGAGACATTGCCACCAGGGTTGCCTTCTGGGCGCTCGTGTTGATGGGTGGAATTGGCAATGAAGTTGTTGCCGGAGGGCAAAATCCACGGTTTGAGGACGACAGCGTCGTCCACATCAAGATCGGGACGGTGGTCATAGATGATACCGTCGGGGTTAAACTCGGAACGCCAGAAGCGCCAGTCAGCGTCGATGTTGAGGCGCTCGCGACCGGGAGAGGTCTTCTCGAAGCGGGCGCCAATATTGACAGCGACCACAGGATGGGAACATAGACTCCCAGTCCAAAGAAGCAGCAGGTCAAATCGTGGGACTTTCATGATGAAGTAAGGATGGATAGATGCGACAGAAGTCGGCTAGTCGGCACGAAGACTACGTACCACTAAGAAAGTAGCTCGGAATTACAGCATGTCATCAAGGCCTGAATTGCCTCTAATTTATACAAGAGTCCAATCGATATGATCTCGAAGATCTTACGGGAATGGAGTAACACTAGAGCGCTAGACCAGGTCTTCTCGTCCGATCGACGTTTACCCGCGGCCTCGTCGTTCCCACACGTTACATTTGGCCTCCGGCATGTTTCTTCAAGTGACACCCTCCGCGTCAGGTCATTCGTGGATAACTAGCCTTCTTGGATTTGTCCGGGGGTCATCAGAACCAAACGCATTCAAGGACACACAAATCCTTGAAGCTCCCAAATCATTGGACACTATCGTGTGCAGCAGGTTTAGATCTCCACGCACCCAACATACTTAGAACGAGTTACCCCGCATCATGTAACGACATACCCCGCGAAGAGCAGCAAACACCAGCTGGGAATAACGGATGATCCAGGTATTTCTTTGCTTCTTATTTAGCCGGCGGAATCTGCCGCCATGATACGATTGGGACGCTTGTTGTGGATAGTACCTAATTCGGGCAAAAAGCAGGCCGGCCGCTACTCCACGATCCAGCTCACGAACCAAGAGCCGCCTTCAGGTATTGTTCAGCTAACCAGCTTTGAGTTGGAGACCCGGGTTTCCTGACCCTCATTCCGTTGATTTCAGTTATCTATACGCAGTTATCTGTCTAGAGATATGAATGATGCGTCTGTGATCCACTGAAGTCATTCGCGCAGACTTGCAAGTAGCGCTTCTCGCCCAATGTCTACCATTGTCATGCACCACAACACGGACGTTATCTGTCACGATCACTCGACATTCACGGCTACTACTAGCTGTGACCTAGGCAGATTCAGCAGATTCAGCAGTCAAAAGTTCGTCATAGCCGTACGTTGATTGAGAGTCTGGCCCTTGCGTTGCTCGAAGCGGTTTGTAGCACCATGAAGGATTGGTCTAAGAGCCCCGTTCCGCGGACCCTTGGTTCCAAATGACCTTATCTAAGTCGCAATTGAACACGTCGCCATGGCCGCCATGGAGGCTGCTGATCGCCACATAGCTGAGCCAAACATCGTGCTCCGAGTGAGTGCGCGGCTGCCGATGCCCACCATCAGCCCGATGCGTGTATTCGGAAATGTGTGAAGTTCATCTCACACGGCTACCACTGCCGTGGTTGTTGAGTGTCGACAAATGTATATAAAACGTAAGGGTCTGACTTTTGGTTGCCGTTCACTTGGCAGGATGACCCGCCGATACAGCAAACACAACTTGATTCGTTAGAAAGTGAGATCAAGAGGCCAACTCATTTTTATTGGCCTGTATTACTTCTAAGACCTCTGCAAACGCGAGGTTGATGGCGAGTTAGCAATCAAATAAGTTAAACTATTGCCATAAGTGCGGTCGCTGGCGGCGAGGGCGAGTTTCGAAGGGAAGGGGGTTAAGGGGTCGACGTTAATCCGTAGCGGCCCGTGGAGAGGACATTTGGCAGACTGCCGTCATCCTTAGGGGGTAGTTTTATTACATTTCGTCTTACACAGTCTTAGTTAGCACCACTTAGTCTACTAGAGATAATTTCAGGGTCCACCTTATGAGGAGGAAACAGAATAACTTCTTTGTTTTTAAATTAACTAACTTAGGTTCCAAGAGTAACAAGCTAGAGTATAAACATCAGTGTATGACACCCGACAACATCTCAATCAGTGGTAGGCATGTGGAATCCGGCGTCATTAAACTCATGCGTGCCCGAACCGACCTCGACCGACTCGCCGCTGCCCGGCATGACAACAATGGCCCTAGAGTTTGGGGGCACCTCCAGCGTGAGGTGGAAGCCGTCGCTATCGACGCTCCAATCGGTGGAAACCCGCCCGAAGGGGCTGAGGAAAGAGGCTCGCGCGTCGGTGATGTCGCCTCCGGGAACGGGCGCCACTAGGATCTTCTTATAGCCCGGCTTGGCGGGGGCGATGCCTCCGACGTTCTGATGGATCCAGTCGGCTACCGAGCCGAATGCGTAGTGATTAAAGCTCAGCATCTCGCCGGGGTTCAGCGAGCCGTCCGGGAGGAGACTGTCCCAGCGCTCCCAGGTGGTCGTCCCGCCCATGACGACCTGGTAGAGCCATGAAGGGTTTTTCTCCTGAAGAAGCATCTGGTAGAAGTCTTCTGTCGCGTTGGCCCTCTTCAGGGCGCGACCCAGAGGTGCGGTCCCCGCGAACCCGGTGCCGACGAGGTACTCATTGTCGGAGATCAGCTCTCGCAGGACCTCAATGCCGTTTGTGAGATCTTCTTCGCTGGAGAAGAGGTCAAAGTCGAGGGCCAGAGCGTAGGCAGTCTGGGTCGTGTTTGCGAGTCGTCCTTCGGACATCCAGTCATCCTGGAAGAGCTTTTGCAACTCGGAACGCTGCATACGATACTTCTCAACGACATCGTTGCCCTCGCCCAGAGCCTCGACGATGTTGGCGAGGATCCCAGTCATCTGGACGAGGTAGGCATCAGAGACAAGGTATCGGTTCGTCATGGCCTGGCCCGGGTCGTCGTATGGTGCCTCTGGGTCAAGCCAGTCTCCAAACTGGAAAGTCGTGCGGTCCCAGAGGCCGTCACTGTTCCTCTGAATGCCCTTGTCGATCCAGTTCTGGGCTTGTGGCAGCTGTTCCCTCAGCAGCAGAGCGTCGCCGAAGGCCTGGTAGGTGTTCCACGGACTGGCGACGACCACGTCGCCCCAGATCGCCGTGGGCATCTGTTCACCAAACCCAGACGGTAGGGTGGGCGTGTAGGCAAACGGAACCATCTTTCCGTTGGAAGACATCTCTGACCATACATCTCGGTGCCAGCTGCGCCAGAACCCGGACGTGTCGTAGAGGAAGTTGGCCGTGGGTCCGAACATGTGGGCATCGCCAGTCCAGCCGGCGCGTTCATCTCGCTGGGGACAGTCTGTCGGGATGGACAAGAAGTTGCCCTTCATCGACCAGCGAACGTTGGAGTGGAACTTGTTCAGAAGCTCGTGAGAGGATTCGAACCATCCCGTCTGCTCCATGTCCGTGTGCACAACGATGGCGGTCAGATGTTCTTCGTCTAGGGGCGTCTCATCAGGCCAGTCATCGACCTGGGCAAAGCGGAAACCGTGGAAAGTGAACTTGGGCTCGTAGGTGATTTCCCTGCCGCTCAGCCAGACCTGTTCCTCCTGCCACGCCAGGCGGAGAGGGCGCCGGCCGAGCTCCCCGTCCTCGAGAACCTCGGCGTGCCTCAGCTGGACCTTATGACCCGAGGGTCCCTTGACCTTGATGCGAAGCCAACCGACAAGGTTCTGGCCAAAATCGACGAGGGTCTTGCCTGATGGGGACTTGAAGATACGCTGCGGCTTGATCTCTTGGATGGCCCGTACAGGCGGCTGGTCTGGCGAAGCGAGACGGCCCTTGGGCTTGTCCATGAGGCGGGTGCCAGACCACCCTGTACTGTTAAATGTAGGGGTAGTCCAGCCTTCGATCTTGACAGCGATGCGATCATCAAAGTGCTCTCCGTTATAAATCTCGCCCGACGTAACCGGGCCCTCGGTCAATGACTTCCACGACGCGTCGGTAGGGATTTCAATGGTCGTCCCGTCCTCGGTTGTCATGATCAAGACGGCCAGGAGGCCGAGAGTGTCGCCATACAAGTTGCGGTTGCCCCCATGCCAGCCCAGGCGGCCGGCAAACCAGCCTTCGCCGACGACGGCTCCAATGACTGACTTTTCACCGGCGACAAGCATATCTGTAACGTCGTATGTGTCATAGACATGGCGATGGTTGAATGACTGCCAACCGGGAGCAAGGAGGTGGTCACCGACGCGACGACCGTTGATCTCGGCCTCGTAGAGCCCGAGGGCTGTGACGTATAAACGAGCAGACTTGATGCTTGAAGGCACGTCGAAGTCTTTGCGGAAGTATAAGGGTCGCTTGGGGCCGTCGGTCTGCTGCTTGCAGATTGTCGTAATGGGATCGACGTTCTCCCAGGCTTCTGTGAGACCCGTCTCGACGTGAACCCAGTCAGACCAGGGCGTGTCAGAATCGGGCCCACGGGCACGCACGCGCACTTCTGCACCCTCGGCCTCGCCTAGGGGCAGGTCAGGCCAAGGGACGTAGACTGAATCGGAGGATTCGACCTCGAAAGACTTGGCTTCTTTGCCGCCGCGAACAATTTCCAGGTCGTAGCCGCTCTGCTCCCAGTTTGAGGCGGTGCCATTGAACCTCCAGGAGATTCGCGGCTCCGTCTCGGCGATACCGAGAGCTGAGCGGTGATGCTCAAAGGAGACGCGGCCAATGGAAAAGGCCATGATAGGGATCTTGATATCAGAAGCACAATGCTACTGCCATGAGTTGGAGGTACCTGCATGCGTACTCGTATCGCCAGCCCGGATATTCTTATAGCTTCAATTGATTCATTGCTCGCATGATAATATCCCGGTCGCTGACACGCCTGATATCCCTCCTGACGTATCGTCGCTTCGATTTGTAGCGAGAAGCCCGATATGTGTAGCACAACTCCAAAGACAACGAGGAGCACCAACCACTCTCCAGTGTGGGTTTGCGGGGTAGGACCAAGACTTTCCAACGCGGGGTTGGGTATGATCTACAGGTGACAACCCCAGGAATGGACCTGGCCAGGGTACACCAGGTTTGTTTGGCCTGTCGCAAACCCCCGTGTGCAGTTCTCGTATCCTATGGGGTCAGCTGCGCCATTGAACTTTGAACTTTTTAGGGAGGTCGATCGTTGATCTCTCTACTGGTTTGGCAGCCAGAATGCACCCGGGATCTTGTGCAAGTGAGAGGTCAGAGGGCAGGCGAGGATGTAAGGCATGACTCGGCGAAAATGGCGTGCCCTCGGCGACTGGCTGTTGATGTCGGAGGATTTGGCGAAAGAGATGCAATGTTTCCGACTTGCGTGGTGGACGATATGACACAAGCAGAATGATCTTTGCGCGGGCTGCTGCCACGGACGCGGCATCTATGAAACCAATTGTACAAGGATATATCTCGCGGGAGTCTGATCATGATTTGATATCGACCGTGGCAATTGCCAAGTATCCGGCAGAGCTATGAGACCACCAAGGGCGACTTTGCTGAAGTCCCAACGGACAACAACCTTGTCCCCGTGGGGTAATCCAATCCTTCTACAACCCTGTTCCGATGCTTGTGCCTCGGGGGGTCCCCGAGGGACTTTGCCAATCTGTCAGCCCTGGACCGGATCACCCCCTCAATTCCAGACCGGAGAAGCATTCTTCTCATTGGACGTAAACCCGGCGTTACAGGAACCAGGCATCTTGGTCTACTTAGTACGAAGGGCAACCTTGACCCGTGCCAATCAACCGCCCAAGTCACCCTACGTTTCGTCGGGGATATCGGAGCCTGCAGATGGCCGTGGTAGTGAACAATAAAATTCCGAATCCACGTGGTTTTGGAGGTTGAAAGTCCTCCTGTAGTAGGGTGCTTCGACAACAGCTTAACAGGAGCCATCGATAACACCCATCACCAGCGGAGTGAAGTTGTCGGGGTCAAACTGCGCCAAAGCCTTGGAGTGTCGCCGAGGGCTCTTTATTTGCCAATGATCAAATTCTTAGACTGCCTGGCCGCGAGAGGACTGCGGTAAAACCTGATAGGCACGTGCATCCTTCCACTACCTGGCGTAGACCGACAGATTTGGCCGCGGACTACGATTCGCGCCTGAAAATCCAGTCTAATGAGTTCCTCTGCAGCAACACGGTTATTTCCTGCTGCCTAGGAATTAGGCTTAGTAGTTGGGGCCTATCCTCTATTCAGGCTCATAAAAGAGGCGCCTCAAGTTGGCATCCCAGCAATGTGAAAGCCGTCAGCGGCCTGGTGGCTCGAGGCAAGGCTCGGAGTTGGTTCTGCATAGACATCATTGCCTCAAGGTAGCAAAGCCAATATTTCTTAGATACAACGCCGCAAAAACTTCGTGTTGTGAGCCTCTGCAGACAGGACGCCGGAACCTGACTCATTCCTCTGGGTGGAAGATGTTTTGCCAGTGACTGACGTTTTGCCTACTTGAGGTATACGAGACACCTATTCTTATACGGCTGTTGATAGCCTTCAATGACCTCTCCGCCTTGGTCCCGAAAGCCTTCTTCTCGAATTTTGGGACGCAGACAAGGTCCTTAAATCCGTTCTGATCTTGGATGGAGAGTCGTGACCAAACCTCTGGACTAAAGCGCTGCATTTCGCGATTGAGTTCATGCATCAACATGCAGCCCGTGATAACTATGCGGCAACCCCTTCATCACTGCGTTTTTATGCCGAGTATGTTTCAAAGAGAGCACAAGCCCCGACTCATGCTGCCTAGGTAAGTCGGCCAAGGTCTCCTTTAAGCGCACCAACTTGACTTATACATGCGTTCTGGTGCTCAGATCACTCATTGCCTGGGTATTGCGTAGCAAATCGACATGTATGAGTTCACTTTTCCCTCCATAGAGGCGGCAGGCCATCACCGCGCGGTAGACGAGAGCGAACAAGACGCCTTCTCTCACGCCTATCGTGCAACCCCCCTGGCGAACTGGAAGAATCTGACCAAGCGGGAGCTAACCGATTAGAATGCTCATTAGTACTGACAAGCATAGCTAGGTTGAGGTTGTGTAAAGAATCGAACGTGGTTCTAGGTTCCGTACGTTTGATCCACGGAAGGCGATTTTCACGCTTGACAGACTGTCGTAACAATGGCTGCCCAGAATGTCGAGCGCACTCGGAGGGTGCTAGATGGACTCATTCCCTTCGACGGGAGCCGACAGGATAGGGACTTGCAGTCCGACCCAGGCTACCGATGTTCACCAAATCCAAGGCGCGGCGACGAAGAGATCCCGGCGTGCGTGTGGAAAACATGGTTTTAGTGATAAGTGACGAGAGCTTGGTATCTCTCCTAAAAGAAATAAGAAACCTGTCTGGCCTCATTGATTTTACCATCTGACGCGTATTGAGGGGTTCAGTCCCCGAACAAAACGTCTCGGGAGTGATGACTTCAATCAACGGTTAATGGGCGACACGCCGCGCTGGGCCGGATGCATGGCAGCAGTAGGGATTTTAGCACCGTGGAGGGCAGCGTGCCCCCTAGCGAACATCCGCATCATGACGTCGTAAGGGATGCTATTTGTTCAATAACGCCATGTCCATTTATCGAAACGAAATCTAGGAGACCAAACGCCGCTACATGCTATGATAAATTTCAGCCACTGCACAGAAAATGCCCCCGCGCGGACCCGATCCTCCGTCGGGCGCCCTGCCGGAGCCCCTTCACCCCCGTCCCGACCCCTAGCCGAACATGATCCCGCGCTACCGCCCGCGTCCTCATCCAGAAAGGCCCCGAAAATCAAGGCACAAGTGATGATCAATCACGATCGCATCCGCGACCCGACCGATTGCCCATCTGCACGCCCCTGACGATCTCGACGAGCCTCATTCACATGAAACCGCCACCGCGCAACCTGCAAACCGTCCACCTCCCAATCGTTCCGCTCAATCCGCACCAGAAGGACAGGCACGTTACGTGCGCACGCAGATCATGGCCGAGAAAAAAGGCGAGGCGCTAAGCGGGACGGCGTGGGTGGATGATCGGCGCGCCCGGCTGTGAGTCGATCCTCATTTCTGGACAGGCAACATGTGGACCTGTGAGCAAATGAGCATGCGAGCCTGAGGGAGCCGACATGCGGTATGATTGAATTGCTTGTTTCGTCTCCGGGGAAAAGCTCGCGTGTTTGACGCGTTGGTCTGTCAACAATGAAAGCTTTTTTCTTCGGGTTGCCGGAATCCAGCGCCGTTCTGGAAGGTGTGGGGTGCAAGCGTAATGGTGATGAACGGCACGGAGCGTTTGGCCCTTGGACCGGCGACTTGCACATGGTTCGGGTGAGAGAGTGCCAACAAGCTAGGGCCGAGGGGTGTGTCTTCAGAGACCGAGATCAGGACTCCCCGCCGCGAGCCCCTTGTTCCGCGCCAGGACGGCGTCCACGAGGGCCCGACCGGGGAAGTCGATGATGACGACCCCCGTCCGGCCGCCATTGCCGTGCTCAGTGCCGCGGTCGAGCCACCGGCCCGTCTGGTCGTTGATGCCCTCCACAGAGCCGTTGATGCCTCCGGCGGCGGCCTGAATGGGTAGCACGCCGACGGTGGCACTCAGGTGGGCGAGGTAGAGGGCCGCGTTAACGTCGTTGGCGGGGTCAGCAGCGCGGGTGAGGGCGTGTTCGACTGCCTCCCACTTCATGTAGAGGTGTTCGAGGCTGGGGATGATCCAAAGGTCTTCGAGGATCATGCCCTTGGACTCCCATATGAGACCATGGGGGCCAGACTGGCGGGCAGCGAAATTCTGGAGAAGGAGAATGCGGGAGCGCAAGGTACCGAGGGTAGGGAGCGGCGAGAAGGACTTGTCCTGGGGAGCATAAAAGCGGTGCTTCTGGCCTTCGGCGTCGATGTGGCGGAGGAAGGCTTGCTCGTAGGTGAGGGTGTTGATGCCGTGAGGGCGGCCCTCTTCCTTCAGCCGCATGATGATAGCTTCGCTAGGAAAAGCGTCGAGGAAGGCTGTAACGGTGGTGAGGACGTCGACAAATGAGTAGCCAGTGTACTTTTCGGCGTGGTAAATCTGGATTGAATCATTGACGAGACGGCCTCGGACGTCGAGGTACCGCATACCAGCCTGCAGCTGGGCCGAAAGATTGTTGTTCTGGCACTGGAAGAGCTCATCGCGGATATCAAAGGTGAGTGTGTCGTGGGTGCCTGGGATGGAGAGGCTGGTGATGTTCGTGTCGTCGGGGATGGCCTTCATCCAGTCAGGATGGGAGGCCTCATCGACATCAAACGAATACTTGGACAGGTAGCCGCGGTAGCAGTTGTCCTTGTTGGAAACGAAGGCGCATGGAGCTAGGGAGATGAGGTCTGAGAAGGTATAGAGGAGGAGGAGGACGCCGGAGAGGGTATAGAAAACAGTCCAGAGAAAGCGTCGTGATCTCGGGAAGGCCATGATGGCGAAGACTCAGTGGGTCGCTAAGCGAGAGATCCAGTGGCGGATTCTTGTCCTGCGCAATGGGGAGAAGATATGAATGAGTTGAGGTCGTTTTTGGAGGTTGAGAACTGGACGTTGAGGTCCCAGGTCTGAGATCCTAACCTCAGGCAGGCACTTGACGGCGACGACTATGACGACACTTCTCAGGCTTTGGTGAAGAGAAGACGAAGCGAATGACAAGATTCCGAGTCGATGAAGAAAGATGAAGCTCTTCCCGATCCCCACGATGCCTGCCGAAACTCTTGAGGTGCGATGCGATGTCCGGATGTCGTTCAGATGCTGTTGACCTGCAACCGGCCAAGCCGAAGCAACGCCCAAGGACCAGTAAGGTGCGCACGGGGCTGCCTCCACGTCAGGCCCACTGGCACGTCATCCGGGTCGCACGAACTTTAATCCGGCACCCTCCGTGACGCCGCACCGACCGGGGCCTGTGCCCTGGAGCCGTGCCCGCCCGCGGGCGGCCCGCGCAGTAGGCGTCATGGGGTCCGTCCCTGTAACGTGCTGGAGGAGTCGGCCATCTGGGGCGGGCTCCAGCTCCCGTTCCTGGGCGTCGCCGGCTTCAGCGCCCGCCCGGAAGCCGGGTTCGGGGGGAGTCGTTTGCTCTCAGACCCCAGCCCACAGTCAATGAATCACACCAAGGTGACATCTGATGATGCGTCGTAGCCCATGGCTTTCCTCGATCGATAGCTGGAATGACCGAGGTTGCTCACCATCGCAGACGAGGTCGACCCCTCTCCACTCCGCCGAATCCTACGACGCCGACCGCGCAACAGCCAGAAGAAGTTTCTGCATTCACTTCTGGAGACCAGCTCTCCACGATTCTGTTGGGACGGGCCGCCCACCAGAGTCGAGGCTAAGGTTGTTCGCTCACTCATGGCGAGGCGATAGCTTGAACCCCCAAAGCCGCAGCCGCCCAACGACGACTGCTAGCCTCTCCGATCCCCTCCACCATGACACGGCCGACGCGCAACGGCGCAAACTGTGTTTCCCCGCCAGCATGTCCACATCCGGCCACATCAGCTCACTTCCAGCTCACGCCGAACCGTGAGATCTCCGGTTTCAGAACCCCAGGATTCAATTCCCGATGGCCACGGCGCTCGCGTGCCGGCTCTTCGTTGGGCTACGCCTGGCCGAGCTGTGCTCATGAGCCTCGCTGCCTGGCAGTCGAACCCGAACCGAAGAGCAGCAAGCTGTGGCTGGCTGCCGTGAGGATGCAAGACCATCCGGGTTCGCCCTGCCGGACGGGAGGCAACGTCACCCTGACACAAGATCCGTCTGGCTGGCTACTGGGGGGATGCGTCCATGGTAACATGTTGTGCTACGCGATGTGCAGTCGCAACACCGAGAACATTGTGCGGGGAGAGCTGAGACCCGGCGTGTTGCGACACGTCGAGCCCTTGTCCATCTCCAGTGATCCCTCCCGTTGTGCGCTGCGCCGAGGTCTGTTCTGGGACGTTTCAACACCGCTAGAATGCGGGGAAGAGCAGGAAAAGGCAAATCGGATGCCAGGTAGCGAAGGACCGATAGGGAGAGCTTATTCACGCTCGCCTGTTGTCATGGTGCGTTGGCCTACCACCGTGCCCAGTTTTGCCCAGCTCGTTCTCGGCGATCCAGCAAGCATGCATCGTCGACATGGACTGGGCAGTTTGTCAGCCCAGCCCAGCCCGCCAGCCACCGCGGTGCAGGAGGAGAGGCTCTTGGGTGGGTGGGTGCCAGACGTGAGACGCCATGAGCGCCCCCCGGAGAAAGGGGTGCTATTGTCAACAAACGCCGGGAGCCATTGGCGAATCGCAGACAGGGCTGCACCCACAGAACGGTTCCCATCCCGGGCAGAAGAGGGTGTGGTGGCATGCAGTGATGGACCGCTGATACGAGGACCCCCAACCCCGATCCATCAATCACATGGAAAGGAGGCCCTCCTGCGGTGCTGCAGCAGCATCTGCAACGTGACAAGAAAGCGAGGGCATTCGGAATGCAGGGCGTGATCCTCGTCGTCATTGTTCGTGGGCGGCGTTGGTCGCGTTTCTTTGTTCCTCCCACATCTTCGGCCGAGCTTAGCCTCTCCTCTCCCTAATGAGAGCCGTAACAAACCCAACCCCGAACCTTATGCCGAGTGTCGTGGCTGGGTCAACGGCGATGCGGCGATGTCGCCTACGGAGAACGATGCTACTGTGGCGCGCCACGACGGCGTGGTAGCGCCGCTCTGGCTCCTCGGATCATATCATGGCAGACCGGTCGCTGCGTGGCCAGTGAGATGGCTGAGGACGGGCTTGCGCTGGGCGCTGCGAGCAGGGGTGGCACCCGGGCGTGGCCAGGTTCGTTCGGGTCAAGGAAAACGAGACAAGCGGCGGGTATTAACGCTGGTCCCCTGCAATTAGCTGGACGCGCAATGAGGCTTGAGGGACGCTATTCCCAAAGTTTGTTGATTGGTTTGCACGAGCTGTCTGTTACGGACTGCCGACCGAGAACCTACCCCAGAGCAGAGCCGGATCTGGCACCAGCGCCGTGTGGTCAGGGAGCGTTCGCACGAATTCTACGGCTGCGAAGGGGTCACCCATGCCTTCGTTATCGCGGGGAGAACAAGAGGAATGATGCGAGATGGGTTCCCCGGGGAAGATCTGGGGGAGGGAAACATTTGATTGAGAACGTAACAGTGACAGGAGCGTAGGAGAGACATTGGAGATGGGGGTTCAACGGGCCAGCGGGCGGTGGTTTGGGGGTTTTGTTGGTTGAGCATGACGAGAAATCACAGCGCATTCCAGTGGTCGTAAACATATCGAAGGGATTCGGCCCCGGGCGTGGGGACGGACGGACGGCGATGACCGCCTCCCTCGTATGATGAGAGGAGGGAAAAAAGTACGAGGTAAGCCCGTATTGGGGTGCTGGGGCCACGGTGGGAAGAAGGAAAAGAAGGGTCGTCGTCGCCGCCCTGATGACGAGCCTGGAGCTAGCGATGAGGCTGGAGAGGAGATGAGACGAAAAGGAATCTGCCTGACAAGACGAATTGAGACAGTTGGCATCTTGACGACAAGCGGCGGACTCTTGTTGCGATCCGAGTCAGCAGCAACCCCCAAGGTGATCTCCCATGCCAGGCCAGTGTCCAGGTCTAGCGATTTCGTTCAGCGATAGCGTGCGCTTGCGGTCGCGATCGTGGTGGGAGGCAAATTGGGCGGGTATACCGTGGTGGGCAGTGTGCCGAATAGAGGCGTCCGTCCCATGTTGGTTCGTTGTCGAGATGATCATCGTCCGTCCGCTGGCGCTGGCGGCACTTGGCGGCGGTTTAGCGAGGTGGGGGAGGTAGAGGGGATTCGCAGGAGGCTGAAAGGGAGAGAGGGCGGGCGGTGGCCCCTCCGGATGGCACGGCAGAAGGGGATTCCGAACCGACAAGTGCTGGTAAAATGGCCCAAATGCCCGTGCGTTAGGTGGTGGTCTTGGGGGCCTTAGGGAGTGACGACATGATCTAGGGGGGGGGGGGATGCTCTCACCCGCGCTAATTTCCGCTTGGCGGGTAGCCCGGTATTCAGGGGGCAGGCCTGCGGCTGCGACTGGGACCGGGAGGATGGATGGGGAAAAGGAGACGAGTGTTTCCCACGCCGCGTTTCCCAGCGACGCATTCCTGGCGAGATCAGATGACTCGATAGCGCTCAACACTTGGCGGCATCGTGATGTTGAGCTGGCGTGTGGACACAATTCTTGGGCGAGAGGGCGACATGACGGCGAGATGGAGAGAGAGAGAGTTCCAGGCAGAGCAGAGCGGAGGAAGCATGCAAGGCAAAGCAAGGCGAGGCAACAGATGCAAGGCAAGCAAGGCGAGGCAAGCACGTCGAAGAGGCACCTACCTGCGACAGGAGATGCACATCGCACATCGTGGTGTTGGGTTCAAGTACGGCAGGTGGGTAGATGTGGTAGATCCACTCCCCCTCTGCCGTGTGCAGCGAGCGGCGAGCAATCCAGCTGCCAAGTACTGTTTGGCGAAGTCACCCGCCACCCGGTACCTCGCCTCAGTGTCCGCTCTGCCGCACGCCACCATCTGGGTACCTCCCACCCAGCCTGTAGGCACCCCCCCCTACCGCATCCCCCCTGCCTGTTCTCTGCTCGCGATTGTGGATTGTGGATTTGTGGATTGGAGATTGTGGGTTATGGTTTCCTCTGCCTGCCTCCTACTTTTCCTCTCTTTCTCTCGCCTCGCCTCGTCTCGATCCCGGTTTCCCTTCCTCCACCTCCACCACCTCACCTGCACGTTATCCTTCGCCAACAGCACGCCAGACCGATCCCAGAGGAACGACCGAGACCTGCCCTCGTCGTCCTCCTCCATGCAACGACAGGATAGGCTCGTCATCCGTTTGCTGGTACACCACCTGGACCCCCTGGACTAGCTGGCCGGAGCTCGACAATCACAACCCGTACAGCGAGCGCGCCGCCGCAGCCCACGCCCCATGCTCCCTGCCTAGTGCCGCGTCTGGTCTCCGCTTCTTCTGTGCTAGGTCGCTCCCGGTGCCTCTGGGCAACAGACACAAGCACGACCAACAGGTTATCGGCCGCCGACTGTCGTTTTAGTTCCACGTCCACCTCCACCTTTCACTCGCTCAAGGTGGGTGGTGTGTCTGTGAGAGAGGTGCCATTCGCTTTTTCACCTACCTGCCTAGTTGCTCTGCCTCTCGCTTTACATTGGCTTTGCTCTCACATTTGCTTTGCCCGCGAGGTTTCGTCGCCTCGATTTCTTTTTCATACCGTTGCTTGGCCGCTGCCAACACCTCTCCACCTTCTCCCTCCCTCCACCTCTTCCTCCTCCCGCTGCCTGACGCTCGCTCTTATCCCTCGACGATCGTGTCGTGCCTGTTTCTCGACAACCAGCACACGCAAGCAAACGCCTCTCCCTCCCTCGCCCTCCCTCGACGCCCATCACCACGGCGAGGACGACAACCCAGGGATAGTTCAGCAGTTCGCTTATCGACACGAACCGTCCCGCTCCTCACCTGCCGAGACATCGACCCAAACGATCCTGCCGACCACTTCTCTGGCATCTCGTCTTCCGGCCTCGCCTTGCCGTCCCGATCAACCGGTCACCAACTCGCAGTCTTGTCAACAGACTTCTGCCAGCCTCGCAGACTTTGGTCTCTACCCGAGTAGAGGAGTCGGGCATCACAGCATTCACTTGCCTGGTGTCATGGGAGCAGTCGGCCACACTGCGTCCTGTCTTTAAACTTCCAAACCCGCACCACGACCCGAGCCACCGTTGTCATCGACCACTTCGATGCCAGTGACGAGGCGCTGATTGTTGCGGCAAATGTGCGTACACCCCACGGCTTAGACTCCAACCTAAACCCCAAGCCCAGCCATCTACTGGCGCACGTATCGTCACGCGGAAACCCGAGACTGACCAGCCTGTCTTCTCCCTAGATCTCTACATTGACACTCAAGAGGCATCATGGATCCTCTACTACGAACTCTCCAGATTTTGGGCCTTTCCGCCCTCCTTCTACCCCTGTGGACCCACTCAGAGCAGACGCCCGGCGGCGTTGAGCGGCGAGATGTACTCACGCAGGATCTCTGTTCCACAGTGAACACGGCGTCGATTCAGTCCAGTATGCTCTACCTGCTCCTCCTCCCACCTACGATACTAACAGACGCCTACAGACTACAGCGAATGGCAAAGTCTGGGTCTATGTTCCGACTACTGCATCAAGAAGGACTTTGCCCTTGCCATTGTGCAATATCAGCTATGCTGGTGCTCCGACGTTCATCCCGCCGAGAACGATGTGGAAGGCGTCGAAAACTGTAGCCAGGATTGTCCCGGCTACGACGTGGAGAGCTGCGGAAGACGACCCAACCGCTATGGCTACTATTCCCTCCTGAAGCCGCCCACCTCCACCCAGGCTGCCAGCACCGAGGCCTCCACTCAGGAGTCGACTACCTCGACCAGACCTGTAAGTCCACATGCGTAGCCTGCCTTTGCGTGACTTTTGCATCATGATCACCGCTCCGGATCACCCGCCATCGCCCCTCCTACCTCTGCTCATTGCCCCTCGCGCGCCCTTGTTGTCCAATATGCCTCGCCCGTGTGCAGACGGAATGATTAAATAGGAGGAACTTCAGGCCCCGTCTCCTCCATCAAGTTCGGCAGAGCCAGAGCCAGAACCAGAAACTGAGATCGCCCAGACAACGACATCCACAACTTCTTCCACGTCATCGACGACATCCTCCGAAACGCCCGAATCTTCTGTATGATCATGTTGCCCTAGCACGCCCACTCCATTCTTGGGACACTGGAGACCGGATATGAAAACTCGGTTTCTAAGGATCATTGCTAACTCTTTGCAGACCCGAACCCCCCTCTCATCCGCTGTTCAAACGGTGACTGCCGACGGCACTGTTCGGACGGTTTTCGTCACCCCGAGCGCAGCACCAGACTCCTCGGGATCGCCCAACACGGAAACCACGCACAACTCGGAAGAGGTGGGATCATCATCTGGATCCTCAGGACCTAGCACAGGCACGGTTGTTGGCATCGTTGTCGGCGTCATCGCCGGTGTTATTGCCGTTGCCGGAATAGTACTGTGGCTGTTCTTCCGCCGCCGCAAGCAACGCGCTCAGGCAGACGACTCACTCGACGCGCCGAGTCAGCGTGGCAGCTCTGCCGGCATGATGGGTACCCCTCGCAACCCTGAGATGACGGTGACGATGGATGGCCGAACATGGGATCCCGAGACGACCAGCGAACAGCGGCGTAGCAGGCTCATGGCTATGGACCCCCGCATGGCGCCGCTCCAACGGGGCATGTATGCGCGGAGCAAGAGCCACGAGAGCGTCAACACCATCCACGACGACCAAGACTACTCGCGAAAAGTGGCCAAGCCCGTGTTACGCACGACAAACCCGGACCCAGATGACTAGGTGGACCAGAACAGGACGAGATGACAAGGTCATCGCTCATGACGTACACGAATATGGTCCCGGTACAAAATTTCGGTCTTTGCATTACAATTCGAGATACCAGGACGGCGTTCTTCTTTTTCCTTCTTCTCGGAAGACAACAGGGACGCACACAGCAGAGGTGGGCTGTCTTCACAGCAACAGGGACAAGGGCTGGGCAGTGGGTGACGCGAGGCGTGAGCATGGTGCATCACATCCAGCATGCAGCAAGGCCGTCCGCTTCCCTCATCACCGCCATGGGGATGCGCCGGCCGCTGTCATAATTTTTCTCTTCATGTATTTTCTTCCCTTGACGCGGCCTTCAATGCTGCATCTGGCCGAACAACAAGCCACAACAGCGGACATAGGGGAAACATCGGTTCTTGGACATCGGGAGTATTAGCTCCGAGTCACGAAGAGCAAGGCGTTGCACACGCACGATGCCGAGCGGGACTTAGAAGGTGTCTCCGCGCAGGCAGGGGTTGTACATACAAGACAACCGGACCAAGGCGACCGCGACGGCCTCGCGATGGATATTCTCGCCTCCTCCCGGGCGAGGTTGGGTAGCAAGACACAATACAGCGTTTGCATATCCAAGACAAGTGGCACCACCTTTTCCACATGTTTCGATGGTTCCTTTCAGCCGCTCCATGAGTCCAGGCTCTAGGGGCATGTAACTGTGCGGCAAGACATTTGGCTTACACCGTCTTTTGGGACCATTGTCCTGCCTCGCGACGTGACGTGACGCCGCCCGCCCTCGCTTACACGATCCACGCAGAGCGCTGCCGATTCGGGACGTTGCTGCGCGGTGTTGCCACGAGGGTAGTTCCTCTTCGGGGCATGCCTCGAGACCACCGCCTGCGCGGACAAGGTGCTTTCAGGGTGGCGCGATGGGGCGAGTGAGACCTTTCGCCGCCGCGCTGGCCATGCACGTTTCACGAGCCGGGCCGAGGTGAGGCCTGACCGACTGTTTGGCGCGGGGCTCGCGGGGAGGGGGAGGCATCACGAGGGGCCGGCCGGCAAGCGAGGCGACGGCGTGTGGCATGGCCGTGAGGGACTTTTCGGAGGACTTGATAACCGAGACGTTCTGGCCATGTGCTCTTCGCCGTTGGCGACAAAGGCTTTGTGAGGTGCGTGTCTTGGAGGTGGGTGGTGATCGGCGGGTTTAGGATGAGACAGGAGGTTTTGGTGGCTGTGTCTCAGGGGGCGTGACTGCGAGGCAGAATAATTGTCTTGATAGCGGGGTTCCTGGTTGGTTTGCGTGTGTGTGCTTTGGGGACCCGAGGTCCTGGGCGGCGGGTTTGCCTTCTGATGTTGGTGTCTGGGGGCGGTGGTTGAGATGTGGCGAACGACCACGGGTTTGGAGTCAGGGTGTTTGTGTGTCAACGTGGATGTAGTTTTCGAGGCATGATTTCCTGGCTCCCTCAGGGTCTTCGCACCTTGCTGTGTTTCTGATATCATCCCCCTAAGTAAGAATCCGAGGCCATTCTCAACATACAGCGCACAATGGGGCCCGGTCGTCGGAGTCGGGCTCACACGTGTTTCGCCTTGGCGATGCCTGTATTCACAACAGGATGAAGGCAGTGGTGGCGCAGCAGTGTTTGTCTCGCTATCACGGTCGTCAGGACGAAGACGGTGGTGCCCTCCGACAGGGTAACGGCCCCGAGCTGCGGGTCACGCCCGCGTGGTATGAAATTGTTTTTTTGTATTCAACTCATCAGCAGTCATACGCACGGCATTTATCTTGTCTCCCTTTCTCAAACACCGGATTTCTCCCTGGCCAGGACCTCCATCTCAAACTCATCCAAGCTCACTGAATCCCTTGATGCCCCGACATGAGCCGACCTCCTCGGGCCGTGCTCCGATCCAGCAGATCGCTCCGGTGCCCATTGATTATCTGGAAGCTTGCTGAACTCTCCCGGAACAAGATGCGCGGAGCGGTGCTTGGAGCCCTTGTCGTTCGTGCCCGCCGTGTTGCTGAACGGGCCGCCATAGAGCGAGCTGGAGGTGTGCGCTGAGGTCAGGAGGCCTGGCACCTTTTGCAACAACGGCCGCAGGGTCGGGAGGCTACCGCATATGATGGCGCATGTGACCTCAATAATGGACCAGATGACAATGTCAACATTGTCCCCTTGATGCTGCGTCAGTGGCTGGCACCCCGGCTCCTGGATGGCGACTTACACGTGGAATCTACCGAGTTGGCAAAGGAGATCAAGTACTTCAACCGGACCATGCTCGTGACGCAGGCACTGTTCGACCGTCTTGTCAGCCCTCGTCACATTTGAGACTCCCACGCACGGGAGGGATTAAGCTCGAAACGTCAAACATCGCTGTCGTGGGGTTCAGGGGCGTGCTTACAACGAGCCGATGCCGAACATGAGACAGACGGCAATTCTCTTCTTCAGAGTGAGCTGCAGCTTTCGCACCTCGGATATGGGAAGGACCAGGATGAAGATGTCCTCCAGAATGCTGAACACGGCTCCAGCCCAGCCGATGGCCGTGACGTTCAAGCACTTTGCGTCCAGGGATCTATCCCAGATGCCTTGCACGGGAAGACACTGGAAGGCGATGAGCAACAGGAAAAGGAGACCGTGAGTGATGAGGAACGTGACGCTGCACCAGACGGTGATACGGAACCAGCGCACGGTGAAGATGCGCCAGAAGAGTATGAGGATGGAGACTTTGGCGGTGACTTGAATCAAGATGTAGAACATCTGTGCCGTCCAGAACAGCTGCCGATGTTTCATCAGCGGTCTGAACATCGGGAAAGAGGTAAGACCGACGAGTCTCGTACCTGAAGAATTGTCGGGGCCTTCACTGGGTTGACGTTCCAGAAATGCAGACCGAACCCGAGATCGGCACCTGGTGCGGGAGTCAGTCTACCAATGTCCAGAATCCGGGTAAGGGATTGTCGCACCCGCGATCTTGACGCCCGTCATGCCACCCAAGAATATCTACTGCGGTCAGCGCCGAGCCTTTGAGCTGGTGAGAAAACGTGGGCAGACGAACCGTAGCAGCCAGTGTCGTCCAGTCGTCCCACCACAACCGGCTGGAGATTGTGAATCTAGAAACACATCGCAGGAACACAATGACGAGGGTCAATGACAGGCAGGCTATGGCGGTCGCCCTGACCTCGCCCCTTCTCGAGTCTTTGGGGAAATCGGCGCATATCGCACCGAGCGAAGTCGCGGCCTCTAGATGGGGCAAGGGTCGAGTCAGTTACTGGCAAATCTCAACCACGTGGCATCGAGAGGGGGAAGCCGTACGTGCTTGCTCTGAAAAAGCACACGATGTCTGTACACAGGCCGAGAGCGAGGCCTGGAGCGTAATGTTCGTGCATGCGCAGCTCGGGAGGCTCGGGATGTCATTAAAGTCGCAGTTTCCAGACTGCAGTCCGTCGATGAGGCAAGGTAGCTACATGGTGCCAGACAACTATCAGCGAAGTGTTCCTCTCGAACCCAAAGGCCGCGCACAGATGCCTTGGTAGAACATCAAGAGAACCCGACAGAGGAGAGACTCACCGCGCACTGGGGTGTCGATGCCAGCATGTCAGTCAAGGTCTGCGCCGCTCCGGGCATGACAGCCCAGAGCAGCACAGCCGACAAAAAGCAAAGACCCTTCATGAATGCCTCACACGAGCTCGAGAACGACGTCGTGCAGACGCTGTCGTCCCAGCTCTGTCAAGGACAAAAGCAAGATGCGAAATGAGAATACGAAAATGGCACGCGAGATCGAGAAGCATGGAATATTGGGAGATTTTCAAGGGTCAGGGTCCAATGCAGAACCACTGCAATCTTTATTATTCTCCGGCTTTCTGGGACTGCTGAGCTCGAACTCGAGACGTCCCACGTGGTGCCTGCAAGGGGAAGGGGGCACGGAGCCACAAGTAAGCACAATGTCGCCTTTTCAAAAGGCATTAACCAGAGTAAGGCATGCCGCCGGGGTGGGATGTGTAGTAGTCAATATGGGGTCACCCATGGATATAGCGCAAAGCCACAACTGTACCTGTATCGTGCGAGTGGATTCCCCGTTGGGGAGGAGGAAGCTTACTACATCCGCACGAGTCATTCGGAGGGCCTGCCAACAATACCAAGTCTAAAAGTCTCGGCAGAGTCGGGCAGTCCCTTGTTCAGGGGCTTGGTCCAGGCCTCTCTGGAGTCAAGGGTCCGCTAAACGATGCAGCTTATATGACCCCCATGTATCCCTCGCAGCCACACTTCATGCCGTCTCCTGCCGGCTTCCTCTTCTGCTGCCGCAGGTACAATCGATCGATGAACTGAACTTCCGCTCGTCACCTGTGTATCTACAGGTGTGACCTGCCTCATTGATACAGCGGCCCGGGGTTGACGTGATTGAGTGATTGACATGTGACGGAAGGAGACGTTTTCAATTTGTACGGGAGCATAGAAACGCTGCTGATTGATCTGTCGTGGTCCCTCACAGAGAAAGAGAATGTTTTGACAGCTGTTCTTATGCTTTGATCCAGGACGGGACGAAGAACAGGAGGGATCCCTTCTTTGCATATGGCCTGTGTTGACCCGCTGATCACTGCATGCTGATTGATGCCTTGTGCCATCAGAAGGCAGTAAGAAGCTGCCAAGGTCGAAACCCTTCCAGTTTGGCAGCCGACAATGTCGCGGCACCTCTCACTATTTTGGCCAAGTCATGACGTTGGTCATACAAGACGTGTGTCGTCTTGATCAAATACACATCCACAAGGCAAGGTGGCCCTCGCGAGAGCGACAGGGGTTCGCCCTATGCAGTCACTGCAGAATTCAGTTGACATGCGTCCAGCATTGTTACGAGACGAACCGTTTAGTACACTATCCCCGGACCGCGTGTTCAATGCCGGTGGGGCCGCCCATCGACCAGATGCTTCGATTCAAACCCTCCTTCCCCTCTCGGACGCATGATCGTGATCAACTGCAGAAGCCCAATGGACCGCTGCGCGGAGATGGCCTCTTGATTTGGGGCCACATGTATAACGACGACAATAAGTCGCACTGCTTCGGAGGGCGTCTACGGAACAGGTATGTATATCATCAAGCCGACGCTTGCCAGGACATTCATCGTTGGACGCGCTCTCCTCAGCCCGTTCCTAGCTCGACCTGTCCCGGACCAGCCAGAGACGTCTGACAACTGACGAGATGAAGGTCTCTACTTTCCTGTTGCCTTTTCTGGCCCCCTTTGCTTCGGCAGTGTAAGTCGTACCACCCAACACGCTACTAAACATCCCCCGTAACTCCGTCATGCCGCCGCCTAACACACTTATTGTTATAGGCCAAGTCAGCTCGACACACGGCAGTCTGGGACCATCCTTGCTTCCTACGACTATGTCGTCGTCGGGTCCGGGCCCGGCGGAGGGCCTCTCGCCGCTCGTCTCGCGATTGCCGGGAAGAAAGTCCTTCTACTCGAGGCCGGTGACGACCAGGGCGGATCCATCCCCTACCAGGTCCCTTCGCTGAACCTGCAATCGACCGAGTACGAGCCAATGCAATGGGACTATTTCGTCAACCACTACAGCAACCTTGAGGCCCAGAAGAAGGACTCTAAAATGACGTACCGTACAGCATCTGGGGACCTCTATGCTGGACTGAAACCTCCCTCGGGCGCAACCCCCCTGGGCGTCTTGTACCCTCGCGCAGGCACCCTTGGTGGATGCGCTGCACACAACGCCCTGATCACAGTATACCCTCACGCGAGCGATTGGGATCGCATCGCCTCCCTCACTGGCGATACCTCGTGGCGGGCCTCCTCCATGCGTAATTACTTCAAGCGCCTTGAGAGTGCGCGGTACCTCCCCAACGGCGTTGTCGGTCACGGCTTCAACGGCTGGCTGACAACCACTGTGACCGACCTCGGACTTGTCATCAAGGACCTCAAGCTCCTGACCGTCATCGTTTCCGCCGCCTCGTCCATGGGCTCGAGCTTTCTGGGTCTGATCCTGTCGACTGTCGCCGGCCTCGGTCAGGTCCTACTAAGAGACATCAACGTTGACCTGCCTTCACGAGACGCTGCCGAGGGCCTCTATCAGGTCCCCATCACTGTGAAGGACGGCATCCGTGTCGGGCCTCGTGAGTTCGTTCTGGACACGGCGAACGCGAAGAAGTCGGACGGCTCGCGAAAGTACCATCTCGACATCAAGCTGAACTCGCTCGTCACCAAGGTCCGTTTCGACAGGACCGGTGCTAAGCCTCGCGCTGTCGGCGTGGATTTTCTATCCGGTAAGAGCCTCTACAAAGCCGACCCCCGGGCGCAACAGAGTGCTTCGTCGACAGCCGGATCCGTTAATGCCACGACGGAGGTGATTCTGTCTGCCGGCGCGTTCAACACCCCGCAACTTCTAAAACTCAGTGGCGTTGGCCCGAAGAAGGAGCTCGAGTCCTTCGGCATCAATGTCGTTCTTGACCTCCCCGGCGTCGGCACAAACCTTCAAGATCGTTACGAGACAACCGTCATCGGCGAGAGCCAGAGCGATTTCCAGATCATTGAAGGCTGCACCTTTGGCCGGGACGGAGACCCTTGCCTGAAAAAGTGGCAGGCTGGTGCGTCGTCTGGCGATCGCGGCATCTACGGCTCCAATGGCGTTTCTCTTGGCATCGTCAAGAAGTCGTCCGTGGCGACCGGAGACCCGGACCTGTTCATCGCCGGTGCGCCAGTGGCGTTCCCAGGCTATTATCCAGGCTACTCGGCCGACGGCACAACTGATCGTAAGCACTGGAGCTGGATTACGCTCAAGGCGCACTCGAGGAACCGCGCCGGCACTGTACGCCTCCGGTCCTCTGACCCCCGCGACATGCCGCTCATCGACTTCAACTACTTCGCGCAGGGCGGCGCGGAGGACAGGAAGGCGGTCGTCGAGGGTATGAAGCTGTCGAGAAGGATGTTCAAGGATGTCATTCCCCTCGCCGGCGGCTTCACCGAGGTCTGGCCTGGATCGAGCGTCTCGGATGACGACCTAGACGAGTGGGTGGCCAACGAAGCTTGGGGTCACCATGCCAGCTGCACGTGTCCGATCGGGAAGGATGGTGATCCTTTGGCTGTTCTTGATTCCAAGTTCAGGGTCAGGGGCGTAGATGGGTTGAGGGTTGTCGATGCTTCGGTGTTCCCCGAGATCCCGGGCTTCTACATCGCGGTGCCGGTGTACATGATCAGTGAGAAGGCTGCAGATGTCATTCTGGGTCTGTAAGCATGTGGGGAGAAGAAAGGGGATACTAACGGCCTTTTCATTAGGAGAGCGAAGTACTTATCACTGTTGCTCAGCGAGAATAAAGTCTTCCTCGGTAATTATGCATAACAAATAATACACTCACAAACCCTCTGCTTTTAACCACCTCAGTTCAAATGATGCAATGACAAGCGATTTAGATGGTCTGTATCAAGGACGGTGTAATTCTCCAGTGGCTAAGGCTTTTTCTTACACTGCTTATACTGAGCCAGCTAAGCATTGTGGTGGTCAAACCCTCAGCAGTAGCAGTTGGACATGCACCCAATGGCACACATGCGACTTCCCTAGTCATCAGCCACGATTCGAGATCATTTGCGTCTGGTCGCCGTGGAATGATCTGGATCAAGACACCGGTAGCAGTCCGCAAGTATCGAGTACCACAGACTACTGACCGAGACTGCAGTATGGATTGCAAGGTTGCTACGAAGCCGAATCTTGCCCACATCACAGTCGGTCTAATTTGGAAATCATACACTAAAGACGAGTTATCATCCGGCCCCCGAACTTGCACAAAGTCCATAGAGAGGAAGAGGGAGTGCTGGTAGAAAGGCGTCATCCATATTGGTGAGGTTTGTATGCTTCGTGTCAACTCTGCGGATTTCAAGATCCTAAACTCACGGGGTCTGAGTCCGAAGAATGCCAAGATGGTTTTTTTTTTCGATTGCCCAATTAGATCCAGCACAAGAAATACTAGTCCGCTATGTGAATGGTACCAGACTGCTTCGTGGTTTGCGAGGCCCTCTACTCCTCGGCGTCTGGCATAACAATCCAGTTCATGCCAGACGTTTGGTCAACATGATCAAGGCTTATCAGAAAAAGAGAGCCGTCGCACCTCTTCCTCTATGACCTCCTCAGATGGATGAATCACTCTTTGTCCCGCGCTCGTCTGAATAGCATCTAGAAACCAAGACTTTGTCGCCAGCAATTTGTGAAGGCCCTTCGAAAAACAGGCGCCGATCACCAAGTCCTGCCAATCAACACTGGGGTCCGA
Organism: Verticillium zaregamsianum; assembly: GCA_002851755.1. Lineage (NCBI taxonomy): Eukaryota > Fungi > Ascomycota > Sordariomycetes > Glomerellales > Plectosphaerellaceae > Verticillium > Verticillium zaregamsianum. The sequence goes on along the minus strand of NMXM01000003.1, from coordinate 2,538,257 downwards.
CCAGATGGTCTTCATGGCCGATGCAAGCGGAGTTGCGGCTAGATCTTTGCTGGCAATGGAAGATAGCTCCGACAAGACAAATTGCCGGTCTGCCAGGAGACTTTCCCCCGGTTGCACGCAATCGATTGCAGAGACATGCGATTGCTGTTCCTCCGCTGAGGTCAGTTCCATCGCTAAGAACCTGGGAAAGCGCAGTGAAAGTTGCAATGGGCGGCAACGGGCCAGCTTCCAATCAATGATCCTTGGAGGTAATGTGAGCACGTTGTCAGTATCGGCTTCAATTTGGACTCACCCGGTGATGTTGCATTCACTGTCGATGATAATCTTGCGCGATGCTAGATGTCCGTGTGCGACTGCGAAGAACGGCTCTCCAAGCCCTTGATGAACAACGTACGGTACTAAGGCGCGTTGAAAAAGGCAGCTACTGATATCCAGTTCCGGTAGGCTTCCAGCACGCACACGGCCAATTTTGCCGTTAATGATGTCGGCGAGGTACTGTTGGGATGTAGTTCCCGGGCCTACGTGGGTTGCGTTAGTCGTTTTTCACAAAATATCGGCGATACTTACGCGATTCCTTGGTGGCCTCGGCCAAGTCGAGTTGTATGGCGACCAGTTGTTGAAGGATCTTCTGTCTCTGTTGCTGTTCAGCTGGGATAGACGGCGACCATTCCAAGGGAGTCCCGGAGACCCAGGTCAAGACCGTGTAGGGATGACCGATGCTGTTCTCGAAACTATGGTCACCACCGATCAGCCTGGGTGACCAATGGAAGCCAGATGTCTCTAGCTTCATGAGCATCTCCATCTCAGTCTCGACAATAGACGTGACAGAGCTGGAAGGTAGGTTGCCCGCCATCGGTGTGTAGACACGAATTGCCCAAGTTGTGGTGTCATCGCCAGGGAAGTTCACTGCATAGACCTGACATTGCCCGCCGCAGAAGGGCTGATCTTTGGTTCCAAAGCAGAACTGAGCGGGAGCTCCGTCACTTCGTAGTGACGAAGCCAGGCTGAGCAACTGAGCCGTGGGAACGATGACTGCCGAGCCCATGTTGGATCGCTGGTGTCATTAAACAAGATGAAGAAACATCTCAACGGAGAGAAAGCCCAAGTGCCTTTCATTTCTCCTCATGATTCAGTGCCCATTGCTGCACTCTGTTCTGAGGGGTGCAGCCATGCCATGGTAAACTCCCTGCCGTGCTTGCATCATCGCGCGTGATGCTATTGGATACCAACAATCCGGGATCGAATCACAGTACCAGGTTGGTAGGATAAAAAGACGGCTTGCAGCATAGGCCAATTACCTACCAAGTCGAGCATCTTTGCAGGTCGGTCCTGAGTTTCCCAAGTCCGGCTGGCTGGCTCAACTAAAGGGGGTCTTGGGATCAACCTTGGAGAACGGAAAAGGCAACGGAGTGGAATTTCAAGACTCTTTATGATCGTCCGATCAGGGCATACCACTTGGTCCAGCTTTTTTCACACTGACTGCTGAACACATATTTGCAGAATGGCGTTCTTTCAAACACAGGTTGCACTGGACGATCACCCACGGGGGTGTTTCGCTTAGTAGACTCTAAAGCTTGGTAGGCGCGACATTATTCGAATTCCTTTCAACTCAGAAAGATCAATTGATGTTCTTGGCATTTCAACAATAGCCTTGGCCCCAGCATCCGAGTTCGAAGCTACTGGCACCATACCCCACAGGGCGCCCTTGGATGAACAAGTCTCCACCACAAAGCCGCACATTGCCGGGCAGGGTTGCAAGCGTGTAGGGCGTAGGGCGCGTCCATCAGGGGCACCATTTGTCATCTTCTGTCTCAAGCTCATTCACTCCTTCGCCTCGATCTCCTCGATGGCCTTGAGCACCCCGTTGGCCCTCTCGTCAAACTCCCTCCTCGCCTCCTCCTGCAGCTCAAACGTCTCCCCTAGCCGGTCCACCATGTGCGGCGGCAGCACCGCCTTCTTCGCAGCCCGATAGTCGTAGATCGTGACCTCCTCGATGCACCGCGCCGCAACACGGCGGTGCTGCTCCGAGAGCAGGAGGGCGTCAAGCTTGAGGTGGTCGGAGGTGTAGGTTGGCTTCTCGGCAAGCTTGTAGACCACCGTGACTTGGTCCGGGAACGCCATGGGCTAACAAGTTAGCTTTTTGACTGTCATTTATGGCGCAGCCAGAGGTGAGCCTACAAATTTGAAATCGGTTTTGATGCTCTTGAGAATGAGACCCACGCCGCGCGGAGACATGATCTCGGCCCATTCCTTCTCTGCCTCGGGGCCGTCTCTCTTGCCGTGGGAAAGAATCCAGTTGACGCGCGCTGATTCGGCAAACTTGTTGTACATGACGTTGTTGACATGGCCTGCGCCTTGTTAGCGATGGCCAAGCCCGTTATGGGAGCGCTTTTGTTGTACCCTGTGACTGTCAGCAGCTGAGCCTCATCTCAAAGGGGCAAAACTTACCATGGAGTCCTACTCCTTGGCAGAAACGCCTTCTCGTCAGCCACTGATTCACGGCATTGAGCCGGATCTCGAGCAAGACTCACCATGTCACCCCAATTGACTTGGTGCCGATCCAGCCCCCTCCAGCCCTCACCGGTCAAGAACCCATCACGCCCAGCGAGAAAACCAAGCCATTGAGTCTCAGTGAGCCGCAGCAGCTGTCTCGCCTCCTCATGCTTCCCAGACCTTGACTCTTCAGAGGCAGACCGCCGGATGCGCGCCTGCAAATCCGACAACCACCTCGAGTTCACCGGGGGAGCCGGAGCAGCAGGAGCGGGGGCTTCCGGCCCGAGCTTGCTCGGCGTCTGTGAAAATGAGCGAGAGCCCGCGACGGCTAACCTCGTAGGACTGCTGCGAAGTCGACTGCAAATGAGCGCTGAAGGTCGCATTGTGAGAGCAAATGGTGATTTGATGATGGGAGAAGGAGGCCGATGACGGCACGCTTGGTGCAGAGGTCGAGATATGGCGAACGGCTGCTTACGTCAAGTCAAGCGCGCATAGCCTCGGCATTGAGATTGTTATGGGCGTGATGCCAGGCTAGCGCCAGTTAGACCCGAGGGCCCGGCTCCGGTCCAGCGCCTATGCTCCGCGTGTGGGTCTCGTGGTTCGGATCGGAGGTGCGGGGCCGCCTGTTGGCAAGGTATCTAGGTTAAAAGAATGCACTGTTTCCATCATGTCTATCCTCGTGATTGTCGCTTCATCCGATATCGCCTGCTCTACCGAGTCTATTTTGGTCGATAAATATCAGTTTCGCCCTGTTCCTTAGGTCTGTAATTGTACTGGTCAGCCAAGTATTGGGGGGTGGGGGTGGCTTCTTGCCCCAGTCGAACCGGCGGCGGCATAAAGAACTACACCTTTAACCTCATCACTGGGCTCATTTGGAAGGTTGGCTGTCTTCTGGTCGGTGACAAGGTTTTCATGTTTCAACGGCCATGAGAGGAGCAGATCCGGGCCGGTCATTCGAGCTTAGTAGCTTACACATCTAGACAGGAGATGCTAGGATGGCCATCCATTCGCTCTACGACGCTGAAACCACATGATTTCCCGTCCGCATCCTCCGCTTCTATATCTTCCGGTTTACAATGACGCGCAAACAATGACATGATGCTACAACTCGTACATGATGGGTGGCACGCCGCCGCCGCCGCCCAGGTGGTCAAGTTTCTCGACCGTCATTACTGGCCTTCCCCTCTCATTTCCGGTCATATTACATCGTCGTCGAGTTGGGTATCTCTGAGTGGTTCCATGAAGGGGAGACTGAATTTCGCTGAATAATATTGTGACAAGAACGACTCGAATGGTCGCCCGCCTCCGCCTGGCGGGAGCGTGTGGTGAACAATCCCCCGAGGCCCGTCGTGATTCCGAGGCCTCGGGGCCGGTGACAAAGCAAAATAGTGAGAGCAAATTCTTTCCGTTTCGTTGGCGTCCTGGCTCGGCCCGCTCCATCTTCGTTCGGTCTTGCGCCGGATTTCCTAGCAATGACCGCCCCGTGCGCCTGCCTGGCCCCGTCCTCCCCTGGCGAGGCACCTAATAATGGTGGTCTCGGTGACTCGGGGGCAGAGGCAAATCCTAGCGCCTCTGTCTCTTCTCAGCTGAGAACCCGTTCGCGTCCTCACTCCTCCGTTTCCTGCTATTGTCTCGTGGGTCGCGTCGATCCTCGGGCGGTCTGAGCCCAGAGTCCCGCGGCGCGCCCCGCTGATGCCTCGAAGCGCTCCCGTTCCATTCCTCCGCCACGGGCCCTCCTGGCCCCATGTCACCCCGGTCGCTACGATGACGCGAGTCGCGGGGTCCTGGAGCGCTGTCTCGGTTGTTCGGGGGTATCGTACTTGTCTGCAGCTCCCTCGGATGACCGCCAGTCTGGTCACGCGTGGACCGCCTTGGTTCATGTTCGTCCCTGGTTGTCGGCCCATGACCCGTGGCGCCTGAACGTCGCTCTCGATGTGAACGGCTCTCCTTGCCCTCGCGCTCGTGACCCCCGGGGCTACGCTGACGCTCTCGACTGCTCCTCCTGGACACTCGACCTGATCGCTCGGAACGATCGCGCTCCCTGCGACCGCGATCATGCTCGCTCCGGCCGTGATCATCGCCCTCGTGGGCTCTTCTGTCAGATTGATGAATGGGGTCTTGCTGCTCATGAGCAGGAGTAGTTGCGGGTGACCCGCCAGTTAAGACCTGAGCATCGGAGTTGGCCATATTTGACCGACTGCTCCTCCCTCGGATAGATGTGCCCTTGACAGGTTCAGGCCTCGTCTGAGCTTGTTGCAATGTGCTGTTAATCCCCTCGAGCTGTCTTCTGCCGCCCTGCTTTCGGCCACCGCCCGACGCGGGACCGGTTGGTGTTGTGAATTCAGAGGTAGGTCCATTGAAGCTTCCGGAAGAGGCACGGTTGGAGCCTTGCCCGGAAGCTAACGGTCGGTCTGGGGTGTTTGCTGGCGGCCGCGAATGTCCGTGACTAGCTTGGCCAGAGGGCTCACCGGATGAGACCGGCGGCGGCGGACCCATCTGGGCCAGACGATCGGGATGCACCCCGGGAGCGACGGCAGGAGCCTCCGATGGTCGAGATGAAGAGATGGGCGTCTCGAGGGGCCCCTGCCGCGAGCGGTCCGACGGTGTCGCCGCGCTCGAGTTGGGTGTAGAGCCTGATGTGTGCTGGCCGCGCTGTCCTCGACCGGACGAAGGTCCCGCTGGCGGGTGTCTTTCGTCGGTAGCTGCGACACCAGGACTACCCGTGCGCGGGAGGCGACCATCGCCGCGCGGTGGCGGGGGAGGTGGCGTGTTGAAATTGTTCCTTGGGTTCGGCCTTGCGCCTCGGCCTCTGGGGCCCGAAGGAGCATCAACGACAGACTGAATTGGGTAGTTGTTGTTGAGACGGCCGTACTGGTCATCTTGTCGCTGACGCCCATTGTCGCGGTCACCTCTGGAAAGGAAGGCGTCTCTCGTGGGCCCGCTGTCCGAGCCGAACGGCCCTTCTCTTTCGGGGCCCCTAGGGAACGATGCTCGAGGATCATCCGGTCTGTGTTCTCTCGGATCCCTGGGCTCCCGTGGGCCTCTGAGGCTTCGTCCATCAGCGGCATGGGGAGGCCGGCCGTACTGCTCGTCTCGGACTGCATCCATGAATGGATCAGGGTTGAGTCGGTCTGGATTGACTCGGCCACCTCGCACAGGAGAATCATTTCTGGGGGCACCGCGTTCACGAGGCTCGTCTCGTGCTTGACGAGGGGGGTGTTCGTGTCGTCCTTCGCCAAACATAGCAGCACGCTCTGGGTTCATGAGTTCTGGGCGGTCTGACTCAGGGGCATGGTGGCGCTGGCCCCCTCGCTGATCTCCCTCGCGGGCTCGGGATCGCTCGCGTTCGGGTCGCTCGAAGCGTTCCGCGCGGTCAGGGCGGGAAGGAGTATCGTTTTGAATCAAAGCTGCTCGGGCGGGGTTAATGGGAGGCTCGATTGCCGATGCTGAACCGCTCGCGGGTGTGCTAGTCTCACGAGCTGGTCTGGTATTTTCGGAGGTTTGGCTGGCGCTTTGTGTTGATCTTTCCTTCGGGGTTTCGACTTCTCGCCCACCCTGGGGGCGGTCACGACGTGGGGGTCGGTCACCTTCAGACAGCCTGCCGACTTCTCTTGGGGGCACATCTGGACCCCGGCGCTCAGGTCTTGAAGTGTCACGGCTGCCATCCTGCCAAGGGACTTCCGCGCCTTTGGGTTCTCTGACGTCACGTTGGTCGCGAGGCTCGCGCGAATCACGGCCGTCTCTGGGCGCTCGTGCGTCCCTGTGGTCTCGGGTGTCTCGGCGGTCGTTGGGCCCTGCTGGTGCGAATCGGTTTAGGGGCTGGTTTCCTGGAATGGGGCCAGGAGGTCGCTGGGGGAGTCCTGGTCCGCGGGGCAGACTGGACGCGTTCCTGTTTGAAGGTGCATTCGCTGCAAAGGGCTGCCTTGGTTCTCTGTTCGCCAGGCCATGAGTTGGTGGTAGCGCTTCTGATTGGGTCGGGGTGGATGATCGATTGTTGGACGCGGCACCATGGGTGGGCTTCGGGCCACTGGGTGTGGAAACCGCCGGCCTGGAGGAGTCTCGCTGGCTTGACTGAGGCGCACTCTTGGCGTCCTGTCGAGTGCTCGAACGCTGGGGAGCAGCAGTGCCATCCTCAACCTCGCCATCCTCGTTCTGGGTTCTAAGGGGTTGTTAGGGCTGTTGGAACGATAATAAGCTGATGATGCTGTGCTGAACTCACGTTGGTCGGAATTCTGGCGCTGTGGCCCGGAGAGCGCCAGCTGAGCTGGAGGCCTGGTCGTCATCGTTGGCTTGCGCTGAAGTTTGTGCGGACTGCGTAATTATTCCGTCAGTGGTTGTGTTCTCGAAGTGATGTGGTAATGCACGTACCAAGTTTGTCCGGAAAGCCTGCGGTGCGATCCAGGTTTTCTCCATCTTCGCCATGTTGCCCAGGACTCGCTGTGCTGTGAGCCACAGATCACCCCTGAGATTCTTCTCCCGCGCGACAATCGTCTTGAGCTGAACTTGAAGCTGCGTGCCCATGAAGGTGACTGCAGGGAAATCCTCATGAGCCTCGGTAAGAAACGAGATTGCGTTGCGGATGTGAGTCCATTCGGTGCCTGAGAGACAGGCCTTGAGGGCCAAGTTGATGTTCTTGTGCCACCCGTATAGCAGATCCTGGAATTCGGAGTGGTCAAGGTGAGCTGTAGGGTGCCCATCTTCGTCGAATGCAGTCGCAAACCCAAGATAACCGCCGGGCCTCTTGCTTTTACCAAGCGCCTCCTTTTCGTAGTCCGCACTAGACTTGTGCCACTTGTTCAACTCGCGGAGTACGAGGTGGAAGAAGTGGCCGAGGTAAACGCCTTCCTGTACAGTGCAAGTAAAGAGCATGCCACGCAATCTGTTAGCCTTGAAGAGGCGGTCGTACAGCGTCATGAGGCGGAAGTTGGGGCATGACAGCTCGTGGATGTACTTGATGAGAGCGAATGAGTACTCCGAATCGATCTTGGAGAGGATGATGCGCGGCAGGAGACATCGCTCAAGCATGGCATCAGAGACGCCATTCAGTTTGAGCGGCTCGCCGGAGAACCAAGTATCCATGCGCTTGGTGATCAAGACCTTTGCCTTCGCCACCCTCTCGGATTGCTGGGTGCTCTCTTTGATGAAGGTATCCATTGTGTCCTTCAGCTCCTTCTGCTTCGCGCTTCTTTGAGCTTGCAAAAGTTTCCGATCTTTCGTTACCTGCCGGTACTGCTCCTGGAGACGAGCTTGCTGAGCATGATAGGGAGCCCAAGGGACGCCCAGGTCTCCGAGCTGAAGGGCCCAGAAGATGGCGAAGAACTCAATGCTGATCTTCTGCCAGGCAGCTTCTGGTGTCGTCGCGCGGATCGATTCAACGATGGGATTCAAGGCGTCAAAGCTAGTGGCCGCAGTTACCTGAGATTCCCCTGGCTGTTCCAGAGCTGAAGCCTCAGGTTTTGTCGTCGCTTGTGTCGGCTGAGTGGCGTCGGCAGAGTTGGTATCGTCCGCCATGGATACATCGCCTTCGGCATCCGGCGCCGAGTGCGGCGGTTGCTTTTGCGCGATTGTAGGCTTGGAAAAGATATGAGCAGCAAGACTCTCGCGGCCGATGGAGAAAGCAAAACTGGCGTCAAGACCAAATTCCGCCATGAGTTGGCTGATGCTGGGAACGAGTCTGTCGAACTCGGCAGGGTCGAGGTTTGCACGTAACAGATCGAGATATTGGACCAGGATCTGGTGGCTGTTGTCCATGAGTGACGAAAGATACTTGACGTGTGCACCGTCGTCGGACAGTCTGAAAGTAGCAGACTGTCGGAATTGGGCAATGTTGACAAGCAGTCGTCCAGCAAGACGGGACTCCACCAAAGCCTGGGTCAGGCGCCTCGCACTCGCAACAACAGTTGGTTCGAAGCGACGATCCTGGAGGCTGATCAAGGTGCGTCGCTGGAGCAAAGCCATGCCGGACATGGCGATGACTTCGTCGTATCCAATGTCGGCGGTGTTGACGATGCCACCCATGGCATCAACCAGTTCAGAAAGGATGATCAGGTCTGTCGAGTTGCCATGCAGTAGCTGATCGTGCACATAGCGGAGGATCGGTGTCGTGTCCAACTCTCGGTAGCGTTTGAACAGCTTACCGGTAAGCTTAGAGAGTTCCATCAGCCACGGGCTGATCGACAAGATGTAAGAAGCCTGCGTCCGGCTCCGCTGGTTGCTGCCGAGGGCAGCCAGCAGAGACCAAATCATCACGTCCTTTGTCAAGTCTGTGAAGAAGCGGACGCACTCCACGAAAACGTCGCTCAGGTTTCCGTACGACATCATCAGCTCCAGCGCAACTTTGAAGACGATGCCGGGAGATGAATGGGTCAGTTTGGCGAGGGCCCTTCCCATTTCCACGGCGTTGTCCTTGGATATGCGTTTCATGACGCCTTGCGCCTTCGACTTGGTGTCGGCGAAAGCCTTCACCATCGCTGCCCGTCGCACCTCAGACCCTCGGTTGGGCGCTCCTTCAAACCAGTCCGCATAGATGCTGTACCGAGTGGCGATGGGATACTGCTTGACGAGAGACCAGACGAGGTTGGCAGTTGCGGGTGTGCCTCTGGATGTGCTGAGCGCGGGGACCAGGATGCGGCGTATGAGGTCCTGCCAGCGGTCCAGATTTTGCTTTGACTGATCCTCGTCGAGGCTCTTCTTTCCGATGCTCGCCAACATAACCAGAAGCTGTTCGCTCTTGCCGACATTGACGCCGGAGACATTGAGCAGTGTCGAGGAGAGGGTGAACACGTCGTCGACTGTCTGACAGACAGGAACGTTGTCACACCACTCATCCCAGTAGAACCGATAGTGCTGGTCACTCACGCCTTGGCGACCGTCTGGCCATGGCCATCGCATGGATTTCCGAATGGGAATCTCTGATCGCCTGACAGAGCCCTTGGCGACGCCGCTCTGGTCGGTATCAGCAACCTTCTTCGGAGGGCAGGCCATGGAGGAAGACGCAATTGGCCGAGTCTCTTGGTAAAGTTTGTGAATCGAATGCTCCAGGATCCGGTTGATACGGTTTGTGATGTCTGGATAGCCTTGTAGCAACCATGGCCAACGGCCGATCAGGAAGAGGGCTTCCGGGATAGCACCTATGGTCAATAGGCTTATGACCAGCGCACCCTTTTGTTCGTGGGGTTCGTCTTCCTCCTCCTTGTCGGTGGCTTCTGCTGGATCAGGTTTGGAGGCGGGCTTTGGCCTCGCACTGACGTCCCTCGATCGTATCGGAGGCGGCAGTGTGTCGTCCGAGAGGGCGCCGGCTGTAAGGAGAGCGTTCTTGCTGGCCGCGCCACGGCTCTCACGCTCCTTCTCTTCGAGCTGTTGTATTCTCTTCTCACGGAAAGACTCCATGTCGTTGTCGTAAGGCCAGAGGTGTGCGTACAGATCGATCAAAGAAATGAATCCAATCTTGATGAGCAGAGCAGCCAGGTAGAGCAGGTTGGCGGGGAGAGCTTGCTTCTCTCTAAAGTCAGACGCGTAGAACCGGAGTTTGAAACCCAGGAGCTGAGCCGCAACTCGGTTGCCTTGTGGAGGCAGCGTGCCGGTGGCCTTGATCCAGGCTCGCGTAGCTTCAGCCTCTGTCTCAGTGCCAGTGTTGTCGGCTTCAGCGCGATCGAGTTCCTGCTGAGAAGCCTGTCGGCCTCCGAGCTCGAAGAAGGCTTGAATCTGCTTCTCTCGTGCCCTATCCCAGAAAGTGACATCTCTGGCCTGCCTTTCCTCCGCAACAGTGGCTTGGTCTTCTTCAAGGGGAGTGGGAAGGGCCCAGTTCGGAAGCCCGCCGTGGTAGATCGCGTCGAGAGCGGTGTGATTCCGAGGCCACCAGGAGCTGATGCGCAGAAGCTTGACGAAAAACTTACTGCCCTTGACGAGGGAAGTGGCATGCACGTCGAGGGCCACGTCGAGGACTCTGCCGACGTCGAGATCAAACGTTCCAATGAGCGCCTTGATCTTCTCGAAAGCAGCCTCCGCGACCTTTGTCGTGGGGGTGTCATAGTCGTCGACGTACGAGAAGAGCTCCGTGACCAGTTTCGAGTAGCCTTCGGACTCCTCACGCAACAGGTTGTAATTAGCTTGCCGGTAGAGCATGTTGGTGGAGTGACGGATGGCCATCTTGCCAAAAACTTCCCGAATAAGGCCGAGCTTTTGGAGAAGAGGAGCATCCAGGACTTGGCGGATGAGCGTTGGCGATATGTCCGTCGCAATGAGGAAGTCCCGGAATTCGGGGACGAAGAGATCGGGCTGGTTGTCCATGACGATCGTGATGGTGTCCAGCAAGAGAGTGTGCGGCTCGAACGAATAAGAATCCTTAATCACCTCCTTCGTCTCTGGCCCAAGTATCTCTTTGACACAGGCGCCCGCGTCGGTTGGGTTCAGACGATATTCGGCCACTGACTGAACAAACTCTTGGAAGAGGCTGGAGAGTTCGGTAATGTCGACATCCTGTCTCGACTGCACGCCATGTTCGACAAGGGCTTGCCTGGAACCGCTCTCCCAGGACACGATTTTGTCGGCGGTGAGAATTTCGTATGGATAGTTGGACTGAATCGGCGCGGGAGGGGCTGCTGCCGGCACAGTTGCGGGGGGTTGCTCGGTCGGTGTCGCAGGCGGAGGGGCAGCGGCCGGCGTTCTTAGAGTCTGGTGGCGCGCTGTTGTCGGTGACGAAGCATGCTGGTAGTTATGGGACGGGCCTTGCGCAGGCTGGTTCTGGGTCGAGTCTCGACGATCGTTCCTCCTGCCGTTCCTGCCGCCTCGCCCGCCTCGTCCGCCGCCATCGTGACCGTCTCGACCGCGTTGGCCCATTGCGGTGTCAGCAGGTCGGTGAGGTGAGGGTCGGCTGCCGTCAAAGGGTTGGTCGGGTCGCTTGCGCTTGGCGGGAGCCATTATGAGGCTGGTTGCGATTGTCGAATTATGGGCTCATTGGTGAACCGAGCAGACGTGTATGACGACAGCGATGGCTAGGTCGAGTTCGTGGTCAGCAGAGGGAACCGATGATGGAAGTGACGTGTCACGGGGAATAGGCACCATACGTTGTTGATGGAGGAAAGACAACGTGCGACCGCGCAAGGAAGGGTCGTCGGTGCGGGGAGGTTGGTGAAGGGTGTCGACAAAGAAGATCGAATGGGAGCGCGAAGCTTGTTGGGTCGAAGCTCGGTCGTCAGATTGAGGCAAGGAAGGCAGAAGAGTCGACTGCCTGGATCGTAAGATGGTCGCGTGCGTCACGTGGCAATTGCAGCAGTCGCCTGGGGACAGAGAGGGCAGGCGCGAGGTCGAAAAGATGAAGATCCTCGACGAACCTGAGATGGAGGTCGTGGTCGTGAACACGATAGCTGCAGGCAGTTGCGGTACGTCCAGGAAAACCGTCGCGCAGAGCAGGTGCAAGTGGACACCAACAGGACCAGCCTTACCGAATGATGAGGCTGCAGTGGGTACCGAAGTACTGAGTACTTTTCTTACCGGTGCATCGGCACGGGATATGCAGGTTCTCAGGACTTGACCCTTGAGCGCGTCTCCGACTGCCGGCCGATTGCTGACTCATCTGTCATCTGGACCAATGAGAGGGCCTCAGGTCTGGATTGCGTGATGACGCTATTCTTGCTCCATCAGAGTCAAGAACCCGATCAAGGGTTACAAATGACTCAACGCGAGGGACCTGTATTACATTCGAATCATTGGCAGCGCAGGAGGAGTTGCTATTTCATTCAACCTGACTTTTAGTCTACATTGCAACATCGTTTACCCAGAAGCCCGGCCTCACCCCGCCATGGCTGTGCAGACTCAGGAGAAGGCCGATGGACGGCCGAGATTCGGTCAGTATTCTCATGCTTCAAATTTCATATCCGCCCACTCATCATGTCCTCCTCGTTCACCCTTGCACTCCCCTGGTCCCCAATTCATATCATACATATTTCAGAAGACCGGTGACTGAATACTTCCAAGAAAGAACGCAAACACAGCCTGAGAACCCGTTCGCTACTCTCATTCCTGAGCAGCAAATCGCCATCATCCCCTCCTTCACGCTCGAGTCGGGCGTGGAACTCTACAATGTCCCTGTAGCCTACACGACAAGGGGAACGCTGAACCCCAATGGCGACAACGCGATGGTCATCTGCCATGCCCTGACCGGAAGCGCCGACGTCAGCGACTGGTGGGGGCCGCTCCTCGGTGGCCCTGGGCGGTCTTTCGACACATCAAGGTTCTTTGTCGTCTGCATGAACAGCCTCGGCAGCCCGTATGGCACGGCGAGCCCTGTCACGGCAAAGGACGGAGACCCGTCCAAGGGGCGTTACGGGCCCGAGTTTCCCCTGACTACCATCAGGGACGACGTCAAGTGAGAATCTGGCCCTATCCACGGGTGGCCACCCCCCTCGGACAAGATAGCCGATAGAACGGCGCTAACACGTCAATCAGCCTTCACAAGCTTCTCCTGGACGATCTAGGTGTCAAGCAAGTGGCGGCCGTCATCGGTGGCTCTCTGGGCGGCATGTTTGTCCTCGAATGGGCCTACTTCGGCAAGGACTACATCCGCTGCGTCGTGCCCATCGCCACGTCCAGCCGGCACAGCGCCTGGGGCATCAGCTGGGGCGAGGCGCAGCGCCAGAGCATCTACGCGGACCCCAAGTACGAGGACGGCTACTACGCGTTCGAGGACCCGCCGTCCGCCGGCCTCGGCGCCGCCCGCATGTCCGCCCTCCTGACCTACCGCAGCCGCAACTCGTTCGAGTCGAGGTTCGGCCGCAACACCCCCGACCCCTCCAAGAGGCAGGCGATCCGCGAGCGGCCGCGGCCCACCACGCCCTCGGGGGCGCACTTCCACATCCACAACGACGGCCACCGCGTGTCCCGCGCCGGCATGTCCCGCCACAACAGCGGCGGCAGCCAGGCCAGCCTCCCCGGCACCCCCGCCACCGTCGACGCCGCGTCCGTCGTGCCCACGGCGGACCCCCAGTTCCACGGGCCGCAGACGGAGAGCCTGACGGGCGGCGACAACCTCCCCACGTCCACCTACTTCTCCGCCCAGTCCTACCTCCGGTACCAGGGCGGCAAGTTCGTCAAGAGGTTCGACAGCAACTGCTACATCGCCATGACGAGGAAGCTGGACACGCACGACGTCTCGCGCGGTCGCGCGGGCTCCGTGGCCGAGGCGCTGGCGCTGATCGAGCAGCCCACCCTGGTTCTCGGCATCGAGAGCGACGGGCTGTTCACGTTTGCGGAGCAGGAGGAGATCGCGGAGCACATCAAGCTCGGCAGGCTGGAGCGCATCGACAGCCCGGAAGGGCATGATGCTTTCCTGCTGCAGTTCGAGCAGGTGAACAAGTACGTCCTGGCCTTCCTGAAGGAGGTCTTGCCGGACATCATGAACAAGGAGAGCCAGGCGGTCGAGGAGGAGGGCGTCGGGCAGATGACCAAGAGCAGCACGTTCGGCGAGGCCGAGGTCGAAGATATCACGGCGTGGTAGAGCAAGCTGGGATCAGGCCGGCAGATGGGACGCCGGCCGTGTACGAGGTTACGATGAGGAGACATGGCTGTATTGCCTCTCCGCCCCTCAACGTCCAGCAATGATCTGCTCCGGATTCAACTTCCGGTGTGCTGGCGAGGAGCCAAGCCGCAGAGCTGGCATGGGCGGAAAGCGATGCAGGGCAACGTGGTGTATCCACATGAGGAGGAAAACCCTGGTTACATTGCCTGAGTCAATGGTCGGGAACACAGCTGAAGGCGAATCAATAGAGCAGCGATAGAATGCAGAAACGTCACAATACCCCCCCTATCTGCGTGTACCGAGAGCTATCAGACGCGATTGCACATCACCTCTACTACCCCACTCTCTCCTCATAACGATCACATGTAGCCCACAGAGCGACAGAATGCTGTGCGAAACCACTGCCAACCTCGACATTATCCAGCCCCGAATTGCAGCTCATCGGATGCCTTCTCCAAGACCTCGATGTCCCGGACCAGCTGGTCCCGCTTGCTACGAGTGAGCAGGTCCTCTCCAGCGACGGCGTTGAGCTGCTGGTCATCAAGCTCCATCACAAGGTCGGGGGTGAAGATTCGGAGAGGGCCGTCCTTGGCGTCGAGCAGGTAGTAGAAGATGGCTTGCTGGCACACCACGTCAACGAATCGCTTGCGCGCCACCTTGTAGTAGCTCTTCAGGATGTCGTGGATGTCTTCCTGAACTTGCTGGGCATTCGACTTGTGGGTCATCACAGTATCCAACTGCTCGGGATGAAAAGCCAAACGCCCAGAACCGTCTTTCATCGTCACGGCCTGCGCATGAACCTTGAGTGACGCGCCGAGCCTCTCGGCGCGAGACTTCTGCAGGTTGCTGTTGAAGTAATGGTTCAAAGTGCAGGGCGGGCCGTTTCGCTCGATGTCGAGGAGGAACTGGGTGTGCTTCATGGCGCGTTTGTACGAGGCGCACAGCTTCTGTCGGAGAACCATGTTCATGAGCTGGTCGCGCATATCCTCGTCTGGGCAAACCTCCTTCAGAAGCTCCGTGATGAAGTAGTGAACGATCCGAATCGCCTGGCTCGTGTGGCGGAGTGCCAGCGGCTCCCAGTTCATCGACTGGTCTCTGAACACATCTGCTAAGACCGAGCCACCAAACTAAGAGAGTCAGCAAGCTTCTGCCGAATCCGTCGGTGCCAGGTTGCCTTCTACTTACAGTACCAAGCTCGGGGCCTCGCGAGCAATCGTACGCATGGGCAATGTGGCTCATTAGAGTATTCGTCTCGGTCTTAAGACCCTCTCCTTTGTTCTCCTTCAGAATTCCCCGGAGCTCCTTGAATGAAGTCTGGAAAAACTTGGTGCTATCGCCAGACGTCGCATTGAGCGAACTCGGTTCTTCGTCGTGATCCTGAAATTTTCGAGAATGGCCTTTGGTGCAGCAGTCGTCATTGAATTTCTCGTTTAGCTTGATGATGTTGGTCACAAGCTTGAGCTCTTTCCGCTTCGAAAGAAGCTCGACTCCGTTGTAGAGACCTTCGCGGGCTCGTTGGGTGATGTTCTGGAATTCGGTGCTGATCTGACCAAGGCACCGTCTCTGGGAACTGGCATCGCTTCGGGCGGGGCCCAGCTTGTCGAGTTGGGCTTGCTTGTCTTCGAGATACTTCTCCACTTCGACAGCAACATTCTTGAACTCTTTCTTCGTGATGCTTCGGAGAAGATCTCTCAACGCCGCCAGAAGGGCCCCAACGCCAACCTTTCGAGTCGACTGCAGACTGGACCACGGGGATGTAGAGAAGAACGCCGACTCGGCTTTGAGTCGCGCGGCCTGGTGGGATTCGCCTGCGTCATCAGCGCCACGGTTCTTCACGACATAATAGCCCAGGCGCAGAGGGTTGCGGCGGCCCTGGACCAGGTCGAAGATAGCTTGCTGCATGGCTTTCTCAGGGGCAAGATCAGGCTTGGTGAGCACGCCCATGGTCCGGACGCCGTCCGGATCAACCTCTTTGGCCATGGTCAGGACCTCCTGCGTGGCGATGTCGACATTACAGGGGATGACAGCGAGGATGATGGTGCGCTGGTCCTTGATGTACTTCTGGACCATGTTCCTGACCAGCAAGATATCGTCATCCGTTGTGAGATTCTCCGTGGCGGTGCGAAAGATGCCTGGAACATCGATGACTGTAAGATGTTGTTGCTGAGTTTCTTCGGTGTCAGTATGCTTCAGAGACTCGACAGAGGAATGACTGAAAACTCACGGTAGGTCCACTGATGACGATCTTGAGGATATCCTCGGAGAAGGTGGTCAGGTCCTTCGAGGTCGGATCAGTTTCCAATCCACGGATCCCCATCATCTTGTTTGCCTGTTCATGGAGTCAGAAACATGACAATCTGGAATCACTCGATTAGAGAACTCACATCAGCAAACACATCAGCCAAAGCCAGGTCACCAATGGCGAGAGACCGCTTGAAGCCCCTGAGCCGCTCTTGGCGACTATCGCTGGAGTCCGGACGAGGAATGATGGAGACCTCGATACCCTCGGCAGCATCACGGCGAGAAGTAATCTGCGTGGCATACCGCGTGCAGAGGCCAGGGGCGCGCGGGAAGGCAAAGCCGGTCAGGCTCTCGAGGACGGAGCTCTTGCCAGAAGACTGATCACCGACGACGACGAGCTGCGGAAGAGAGACCTGGTCGGCAATTCCGCACTCTCGAAGCTTGTCAATGATGTTGACGTAGACCTCGTCGCCGAGAGCAGCGGGAGGCTCCTCCGTCTTGATGCTGCCCATGCTGACGAGCGGTGATGGTGCGAGTTTTGGGAAAGCGAGGTGTTTGTGGAACAGTTGGGGAATGAGGCTAGCAGGGTCGAAGTGTTGATGGAGCTGAAGGATAGAAGAGAGTAACCTTGCTCAGGAGTGGGATCTGCTTGTGTCTTTAACGACTTTGACGCGTGCCTTCCCTACGGGTAAGATACCTAAGGCAACCTGCAAGTATAGACAAGCGCTACGAACAAAAGCTGCCTGGGTGCCAAGGCAGGCTGCCTCCGCCGTCACTCTTAATCTTTCTTCGAGGACCAATCTTTACATTCTTCCACTTTCTCTATGGTCGGCCTCCGGCAGAAGCTTGAGGGTCGCACCGTGGCTGGTGCAAAAGAAACCAACACGGCGGCCTGACTTCCGGCCCGGGCCAGGATGCCGGCCAACAAGGCGGACTTCGAGGCGCTCAAAGGTCTCGTGATCGCAGACTTTTGAATTTGAAATAGATCAATCAATTCATGAGTGGAGAGGACGTACAAGTGGATTTACTTCAAGACGGTATGTTGGAAGAACTTGGTGAAGTCGGGCAGGCTGCTTAGATACCCGGACCTGGGAGACCCCCTGATAATCCGGTACCAGCACTCATGCGACAAGCCTTCTCTTCGCTTCTGCATCCGACGGTCCTATGGAGATAGGAGGGACCTCTGAGAATTTTAGTTGTTACGTCAGTCTTGAGGCCCAGACACCGTCTGCGAGTTGAAGTCGGGGAAGCCCGCCATCTTTGCCCTCCTATTCGTTGATCCACACCTCAGCCAGGCTAAATCGAACCATCATGATGCGGCATTTTCCTCCGCCATACAACGACCGGGTTCGGTGGTGTAGTTGGTTATCACGTCAGTCTAACATCAAGCATCTATTGAGATCTTGGGTACACTGAAGGTCGGGAGTTCGAGCCTCCCCTGAATCATCTTTTGCCCTTCGCGGCCTCCTGAGGAGCGATATTTTTGCTCAGAGTGTGCTGGAAACCATTTCTGGGTCAGACCTCTGAGGCATGAGAGAGTTCTAGCTTTTTGGTGAAATGTGTGGGTTCTGTGACACTTTCATCTGCCTGTTGGGTGGTGGTAGTGCGGCACGGCTGAATCTCAGACGCTCCGGCTGACGCTGTATGACGACTGACTTGCTCTGCGACGGCTGTATTCCATCCATATCTGCATGCAGTGATGTAACGAACCAAAGTGAAAATTCGTGATTCCCTAACAATTCAGTCTGTGCGGCGTTCGACTGCCCAAGTCACATCTTGTAAACGGCACAGCCCTTAAGGGTCAATCAAACCCACGACCCGGCCCACGACCCGATCCCACTCAGTATCCCAGCGCACCCTCCCCTCCTCCACGGCCCCCTTCTTCAGGAAAGCAAGCTCGTCCCGGCCCTCGTCGCTCAGCAGCCGCCGGAGGACGGCCTCCAGCTCCTCGGCCGTCTCGAACCCGCACCCGTTCTCGCCCTCCTTGACCAGCTCGCCGAAGCTCTCGTAGTCCGAGTACGCGGCGACGGGCAGGCCGGCGCCGAACATGTCGACGACCTTCATGGGCAGGTCGACGCCGGAGCTCGACATGTGGAGGCAGACGCCGAGGTCGGCCACGGCCAGGAGCGCGGCGTAGTCCACGATGGAGAGGAAGGCCGTCTTGATCTGGATGCCGCTGAGGCGGCCCTCGCTCGTGAGCCGCAGGATCGTGTCCTCGTACATGGCCTTCTGCGGGCCCTTGCCGGTGATGATGACCAGCAGAGGGCGGGTCTCGGCACGGTCGCCCTTGGCATAGGTGACCAGCGCGGAGAGTAGGAGGTTGAAGTCCTCGTCGGGGGTCCATGAGGTGCTGCTGACGAGGAGGCGGATGTCGCCGCGGAGGATGCTCTCCACCATGGGCGCGGACGTCGTGGCGTCCGTGACGGAGGCGGCCGTGAGGACGCGAGTGAGGACCGTCCTGCGCGTGGCGGCGTCCAGGATGGGACAGAAGTTGGCGGCAGGGCGGTCGTGGAGGGTCAGGATGGGCTTCTCAAAGCTGTAGGGGGGCTTGCGCAGCTGGCGGGCCATGGCGTCGGTGACGGTCAGGTTGGCGGTCGGGGTGATGCGGCCGAAGAAAGCCTCGTACTCGAGGTAGGTCTGGACGAAGCGGTTGGCGCGGCCGCGGGTGGTGGCGAGGATGGACCAGCCGTAGTTGTGCCAGTCGACGAGGACGTGGCTGCCGCGGAGGACGGAGATGATGAGGGCGAGGTGAAGGGTCGGGATGGACGGGGGGTTCTGGATGATGATCCAGCGGGCGGCGGGCGCCTGGTAGGCCATGACATAGAAGATGGAGATGGCCTGCCAGAGGACCTTGAGGGGGGCGAGGATGAAAAAAGGCAGTCTTTTGGACTTCAGGAGGGCCGGGAGCTCGGGGAGGGGGTAGAGGGTCGATCTGCCGTGTCCTTCGAATTGCGGATGAAGGTGGGTTTCATAGTAGCCGACCAGGTCGACCCGTGCACCATTCCTGATGACGCTGAGGGCGTGATACTGCATGCGCGGGCTTCTTCCGATGTCACCGAGAACGAGGACCTGGATGTGGTCGTCTCTGACGTCGGCGGGGGGGCTGTAGCGGGTGGGAATGAAGCCGAGAAGATGAGGGGCGTACAAGAAGAGGCCCAGGGTGATGAGGATGGTCACCAGGGCCGTGGAGGTGATGAGGTTGAGGAGGGCCATGTCGGCGGTGTTAGTGAGCACGGGTGGTGTCTCTAGGAGGTGTCGCGTCGTCTGCCGGTGCAAGGTGTCATCTCTGGAAGGAGCGCGCTGGAGGCTGGTACTTGGTGACGGGGGCGGGGGATGGTGGTGCCCTGCGAGAGAGACGAGAGATCAGGATGTCGCCAGCACGGAGGTGGGTGATGGTGGTGCCGCTGAAGGGCTGTGCGTGCTGAGGCTTCTGGTCAAGAAAGGCCGCGATATCGATTTCACATGATGGACCCTCGTTCTCGGTGAGCTTCGGTCAGGGGAAAGGGGGNGGGGGGGGGGGGGGGGTGGTGTGTGTCATTGCCGATAAGACGTCTTATCGGGAGGTCGGAGCACTATCGGCAGGACGCTAACGGAGGTGCCGTGTTCGACGCGTCGACGCCATCCGGTCTGGGTTCAGGGGCATTCACTTCGCGGTGGGAGTCTGGTGCAAGCCCTTCAATCGAACCTGGTTTTCTTTTTTGGTTTTCAATTTTTATTTTATTTTTCTCTTTCATTCATTTCACCCTTTCGGCCAGCAGACGTGATCACGCAAGTCGGTGAGGTGCCGTCCTTGTTGTTGCCCCGCGATGGGCCATCGAGCTGCCCAGATCAGCAAGCGTCGCGACTTTCCCAGAGCATGGCCCGCGATGGCTGCTGTTAGTGCTGTGACCACAGCGCTGCGGCCGCGCTCAACAGAGATTATCGCGGGGAGATGCCTGCTGCAGGTCTCGCCTTAGCGCCACTATGCACCTCCTGGGCCGTCCCCACAGGGCACTCGCGGCGCCAATGGGAGGTCCCTCGCCCGCGCGTGTGCCACGGCACCTCCCCACAATGGGAAGGAATCTGCAGGGGTTCGGCTGGGATGCCGCATCTGAAAGGGGGAGGTCGCCTCTTGCAGGTCCTTGAGGGCCTTGCCCGGCCACTGTAGCTCCTCCTCTTGGGCCTCTGAGCCTGGAAGCCGGGCGCTCATAAACATTTGCTCCGCCAGGCCCCAGGCACGGCCTTCCCAGTGACGACGTCGCCCATCGTTCCCGGCCCTCTGCTCCCGTCTGGAATTCAACTGACGACAGCCCTCCTCCGCCTCACCTCCACCGCCGTCGCCGACACCGTCACCGTCACCGTCACCAGCACCAGCTCGGACGCACCCCTCCGCTCGAAGAACGCCTGCCCACCGTCCACGACAGCCTCGCCACCGTCAGACCCCTGAGCGACAATCGGGGTCGACTCGCGCTCTGAATCAGAAGAGGGGGGAGACTCGCGGGACACCCACCCATCACCGGGTCCGTGGACTCCGCGTGTCACGACTTTGCTCGCCAGCCACAGATCCCACCTCGCCGCCCGAGCTCGTCTCCCCATCAATTGGGAGCATCGCGGGACTGGCCAGGCGGTTGATTGCCGTGATCGAGGTCTTTGGCGCGCTGCGTGATCCAGCGCCGCCGTGCATCGCCACGACTCGAGCACCGTCGAAACTCGTATCAAGCAAGCCTCGACCAAGTCTGGACCCCTACCCGGTCGGCGACTTGATCCACGTCGGCCACGAATTCGAACAACGAAGATCTTGCTAGCCTCTTCCGGAGCTCTCGCGGCATCAGATCACCCACCACCTCGGCGGCCCTGACTTGGCTCTCGACCTCCTCCTCCGCCAAAACCCTCCAACGACATGGCATCATCGTATGCCCTTCCCTCCTCTGCGCTGCCACACGCGCACCGCCAACACATGCATTCCCACTCCCACTCCCACTCCCCGCCGTCTCTCCACGCCCTCAAGTCCACCATGGCCGGCAATGGGCTGCACGCCCACAGCCAGAGCCTGGGCGTCGGGCACACGCACGATCACGACCATGGCCACGGCCACGACCACGAATATGACCAGGATCACGCGTCATACACACACCTCGCACACAACCGCTCCGGCTCCCACGACAGACTCGAGCCCTACCCCCCGTCACGCCCCGAAATACACTCCCACACCCACTCCAGCTCTTGCTCGCACAACCACGACCACGCCCAAGGCCCCGGTCACAGCCACACCTCGGCGCGCGCTCAGGGCTACTCGGCTCACCGACCAAACTCGACCAGCTCCATCCACCTGCGGGAGAAGCTCCCGCCCACGCCGCTGTCGCAGGTCGAGGGCTGGGAGTCCGAGAGGACACCAGGCGGTCGAGAGATCATCACGCCCAAGATTGACTCCTTCAGCGAGAAGATCGGAGATCACCACGACCATGACCACGACCACCACGGACACAGCCACAGCCACGATCACACACACGATCACTCGCACAGCCATGGCCATGATCACGCCCACGCCCACGCCCATGCCCACGCTCACAGCCATCCGGACCCGTCCTTCCTGTCCAAGCTCTTGCTCAAGGTCACTTCGAGCTTCCCCTTCCTCCACTCGATACTCGTCGAGAAGGACTCGCGGCGCATCTTTTACTTCCTCGCGTACGTCTCCTGACCACCTCCCAGCTGCCTGACCACATGTGCTAACCGTCGGCCCGCAGTCTCAACTTCTCCTTCATGGGCATCCAGGGCTTCTACGCCTACGCCACGAGCTCCCTCGGCCTCCTCAGCGACACGGTCCACATGTTCTTCGACTGCTTCGCTCTGCTCGTCGGCCTCTGCGCCGCCGTCATGAGCAAGTGGCCGCCCAGCGAGCGGTTCCCCTACGGCCTGGGCAAGGTCGAGACGCTGAGCGGGTTCGCCAACGGCATTCTCCTCGTGTAAGTTTCGGCGGCGCGGGTATGCACCCCGAGAGCCAAACTCTAGCTGACAAGGCGCACAATAGGCTCCTGAGCATCGAGATCATCGGGGAGGCGTTCGAGCGCATGATGGAGGGCACGCCACCCAAGAGGCTGGCCGAGCTGCTGACGATCAGCGTGCTCGGCGGGCTGGTCAACGTGGTGGGCCTCGTGGCGTTCGGGCACCACCACCACCACGGGCACGACCACGGCGGAGGCTCGTGCCCCAGCAGCAAGAAGTCGGACGACCATCACGACCACGGACACGGCCACGACCACGACCACGACCACGGACACCACAACGAGAACATGCACGGCATCTTCCTGCACGTGCTCGCGGACCTCATGGGCAGCGTGGCGGTGACCATCTCGACGCTGCTGACCATGTACACGGGGTACACGTGGTGGGACGCGGTGGCGGGCATCGTCGTGTCGGTGCTCATCGTGCTGGCGGCGTGGCCGCTGCTGACGTCGTCGGCGCGCAACCTGCTGCTCAGCATCCCGGACCGGGTGGAGTACGGGCTGCGCAACACGCTGGCGGGGATCACGCAGCAGCGCGGGGTGGTGGGCTACAGCGTGCCCAAGTTCTGGATCGACGACATCCTGACGGCGGCGGGGGGCGGGGGCGCCGCGGGCGAGAAGCTGCGGGGCATCGTGCACGTGCAGGCGGCGCGCGGGGCGGCCATCGACGACGTGCGCGACCGGGTGCGGCAGCACCTGCTGGCGCACAACATGGACATTGTGGTGCAGGTCGAGCGGGAGGGGGAGACGGGGTGCTGGTGCGGCGCGGGCCGGCTGCTGTCGCCGGCGGTGCTGAGCCCGCGGGGCTTTTAGACGGGGTTTCCGGGGCTGCCGCGGCCGACGTTCGCCGCGGGGCTGGACGCCATGAAGACGGACTGAGCCGGCTGCTCGGGGGGAGGGGATTGTCGGAGAGGGTGTTTTATTTTTCGCCTTCAGGATTTTATGCGTAGAGGCAGGCATTCTTGGGCATTGTCTCGGTGTTTTGGTCTTACACGTACGCGCGGCTTGTTCTTCTTCTTCTTCTTCTTCTTCTTCTTCTTCGCTGGACGGGCCCCTCACTGCTTGTGACGGGGACCTGGGACATGTAGATAACTTTCCGGGATTTGTATGAGTATAAACGTCTGCGGCAGAATACATGGATACCCAGATCCGTCCTGGTGGTGCGGGTGACGATGGTTGGAGGACGCTCGGCACTATCTGCCTGCCCGCCACATCAGAGTATCTCATGTATGACACAGGCGTGGCACAGGCGTGACAGGCATGGGGACGGAAGGCGGGTGAGATCCGCCCGCCCGACCGGAGGGCTGGAAACGGAGGACGTCAAACAGGTGACAGCTACTGTGGCGAGGGGCCATGACGCCGACGCGACGCCACGGTGCCTGGGCCAAACCACATCCAGCGAGGGGAGGGATTGAATGCCGCAGCCGGCCGAGCTGCTGCTGCTGCTGACCATCTCCGATCCCCTCCCCTCCCCTCCTTCGGGACTCTGCCCGGTGCAGCGCAGCGCAGTGCTCACCGCCCCCACGCGCCGTGGGTGACCCCACGATGGAGGGGCAGCGACAGAGGCAGAGGCAGAGGGCAGAGGGAGGGGACCGCCCAGAAGGGAAATGAGCCGAACGACCGAGGCACGGCAAGCTTCGGCCGGGGCTTTTGGGGGGGTCCGCGCTGGGACGCCGGGGGCCCTGGGGCCTGGGGCTAGCGGCTAGCGGCTAATGGCTGGGGGGACCTCCGGGGGAGTGGAGGCCTGGAGGGCCTGAGGATGGGGGGTCGGGGGGCTGTGGTGAGCGAGATGTTGGAATGGAGGGGACCTGGCATGTGAAGGACGGGGGGGTTTTATTTTATTTTTTGTTCTTTCAGTTCTTCCATCTCGAGTCTTTCATGATTTTTTTTATTGATTTTTTATCTACCTCTTCAAAAATTACCCAAGAGAAAATAAGTTGACGACCGCCATCGTCGAGGCACACCCAGCGCCCTTCCCTTCCTGCGCCTTCCTTTCCCGCGCTACCGATTGGTCGTGCCGAGGCTGTTGTGTGACGTAACCGGGATCGGACGCAAGCGCAAACTGCAAGCGCGACTAGCCAGGGCAGGCTCGACTTTGGTTTCGCGAGAGCCGACCATCTTCACCACCATCTTCACCATCTACACCACCGTCCGACGACCCGACCCTTGACGAGCCCGCGAGCTTCCACCCCCGTCCTGTCGAAGAGGGAGGCCATTCTACACACCACACATCTCTCGACGACCTCATCACGCCGCCATTGACCGCCCGGCCGTCTCGTCGCATCCCTTCACCTCCCCCTCCTCCTCCCACACAATGGCTCCCTCTGCCGACCCCGCGGCGGCGGCCGCCAAGGTCAACCACGCCGTCCAGACGAGCCTCCCCGCCCCCGTCGCCGACAAGGTCCCCCACCTCCCCGAGTCCAAGGCCGAGGCCAAGGACGACGCGAAGAAGGCCGTCAGCGCCGGCGCCGCCCAGCTGCGGTCCCTCGCCGCCGGCGGCTTCGGCGGCATCTGCGCCGTCGTCGTCGGCCACCCCTTCGACCTCGTCAAGGTCCGCCTGCAGACCGCCGACAAGGGCGTCTACTCGTCCGCCATCGACGTCGTCCGCAAGAGCATCGCCCGCGACGGCCTCGGCCGCGGCCTCTACGCCGGCGTCTCCGCGCCCCTCGTCGGCGTGACCCCGATGTGTATGTTCCATGCCCGTCCCTTCTGCAGACCCTCGCAGGCCTCGCAGGCCTCGCAGACCTCCGCTAACACCCCCAGTCGCCGTCTCCTTCTGGGCCTACGACCTCGGCAAGGACATCGTCCGCTCCATCTACCCCGAACACCCTGCCTCCCAGCCCCTCACCATCGGCCAGACCGCCGCCGCCGGCTTCTTCTCCGCCATCCCCATGACCGCCATCACCGCCCCCTTCGAGCGCATCAAGGTCATCCTCCAGGTCCAGTCCCAGAAGCTGCAGCCCGGCCAGCCGCCGCGCTACAAGGGCCCCTACGACGTCGTGCGCCAGCTCTACGCCGAGGGCGGCCTGCGCTCCGTCTTCCGCGGCAGCGCCGCCACCCTCGCCCGCGACGGGCCCGGCTCCGCCGCCTACTTCGCCGCCTACGAGTACATCAAGCGCCGCCTGACCCCCAAGGACCCCGTCACCGGCGAGTCCACCGGCCAGATCTCCCTGCCCGCCATCACCGCCGCCGGCGCCGCCGCCGGCATCGCCATGTGGATCCCCGTCTTCCCCGTCGACACGGTCAAGAGCAGGCTGCAGACCGCCGACGGCCACGTCACCATCGGCGGCGTCGTCCGCGGCGTCTACGCCAGCGGCGGCCTCAAGGCCTTCTTCCCCGGCTTCGGGCCCGCCCTCGCCCGCGCCGTCCCCGCCAACGCCGCCACCTTCCTCGGCGTCGAGCTGGCGCATCAGGCCATGAACAAGGCCTTTGGCGGATAGCGCTCGACTGGCCCTTGTTAGTGAAGAGGAGGGATCAAGCTTTATAGAGCTGGAGAGGAGCGCCCGAGCAGGGACAGAGCATACGTAGACGGCGCCGCGGGGGAGGGCGTGCTGGAGATGTAGACGACGCGGCGCACGCAGGCTAGACCGTTTTCTTGTAGCATCTCAGAGCCCTGGAATTCATTCACAGCATCTTGAATCTTGGACACGCCCAACAGCCGACACGCGACACGCGTGGTTCTGCACAGTTTTCATGAGGCATGCCCTTCCATTCCGCGCATCCTCGCTCGGCGAAAATAAAATGGTAAAGCTAATCAAAACGCTATCCGGATTCCCCCCAACTTTTGGGTGCATTTTCTTTTGGTTCCAGTTCCCACGCCATGCAGTGCCAATTCCCAGACGCCCCGGTGTTCCAAACCCAGTAAATCGTCACGCTGAAACCTCCAATCAGGCGTAAACACGCTGTCCCCTCTTCTCACGCAGACCGGGCCGTTCACGCCCCCCAGAGCCCCCCGCTGCTGGCCACCGGCACGGTCTTGACTGCCTCCTCCACCCTGTCCTCCCCGTCCCGCGACGCGGGTCGGGAGATCTCCTGCAGTCTGTGGGGAGACCGCACCGTCCGGGGCTGCTCTTCCCTAATGTCATGCAGCGGCTGGCCGGCCGACGGGGAGATGAGCTCCGGGCTCGGTGCCTTGGGCGCGGCGAACCGCCTGCCGTCAAAGTCGGGGAACAGGTCGTCGTCGTCGCTCTCGCTCCGCCGGACGATGGGGCTCGAGGGCGTCCAGAGGCCCGTCGACGCGGGCTGGCTGAACGTCGTCGCCCCGCTGCCCACCGTGATGCCGCTGGTGTTGAGCGCGATCCCCCTCGGCATCGGCGACGTCGTGTACGAGGTGCGGCGCATGCTCGCGAGGTTGGCGTTGGCCGAGTTGCTCCGCGAGCCGCCGAGGTCGAAGTCGTGGAACCCGAGCCCCGTGGCCGAGGACATGGTCGACACGCGGCCTCTAGCCTGCGGGTGCGGCGTGTGAACGTGGGTAGCCGAAGTGGAGGCGGCGCGCGACAGGCCGCCGCCGGAAGTGCTCATGTTGCGCAGGTGGTCGTTGCTCGCCTGGATCTTCAGGTCGTAATACTGGTCGATCGGGATCTTGCCCGGCATCAACGGCGCGCTGGGGTCGCTGAGAGAAGTGGCTGGCACGCCGTTGACCGTGGGGACGTCGTCCTTCCGCGCTGCCATGGTCACGGTGGCCACGCCGACGTCCATGAGGACTGGCTGGCGCGTGATGGCACCGATCATGGCGTTGCAGCCGGCGCCGTGCGAGACGAGGATGACCACCTCCTCGGCGTCGTCGTCCGCGTCGTCGAACACCGGCGCGTTGGGTGCAGTGCCGGGCTGCACCGTCTTGGTCACCAGCTCGGCCGGGCTCTCGGCCGTCGCATACCAGTCTACGAGGTTTTGAAACCCCGCCCTGAACCGCCTGTGCATGGAGATCCATTCCTCGCCGAACACGCCGCCGTCACCCCAGTTCAGGGGCTGCTGCATCGAATCCCACTGGTAGTCGGCAACCGCGCAGGCGTCTCGCGCGTGCGCGACGTAGCCGTCGGGAATCTTGCCGCTGGTGGAGATGGCGTAGTTGGGCGTCGGCGCCACGTAGCCCTCGTCGGGGCTGGAGGAGCGCTTGTGGCTCGAGCCGCTCGCCGCGCTGTCGGCGCGATTCCTGGGGAGGGCGCTGGCCATGGCGGGCAGGTTGTCGAGGCCGAAAGGTGAGTTGGAGTCGATGGAGCTGGCCCGTTCAGCGACGGGGGACATCTTGGGGCTGCTCCAGAGCTGGCCGTGGGCCTGCGAGGACATGGAGCTCGCGTGAGATCGGGAGCTCTCGTAGGCGCTGATGGTCTCCTTGCGCAGCAGCGCCACCTTTGCGCTGCTCAGCATCTGCTGCGAGCTCGGCGGGCGAGCGATGGACTCGAAGTATTCGGGGTTCAGCCATTCTCCGAGAAAGGCGTCGAGGCGAATGGGGGTCTTGTGGATCGTGCCGTTCAGGGGTTGCACGCTGGGGTCGGCCGAGAGAGGGTTGACCTTTTCGGGCGTCGCGCTGGCGAGGTGAAACGGCGTCGTGGCCGAGGGCTGGGGCGCGGCGTGGGCGAGGCCGGCGCTGATCGCGACGGACGTCTGGACACATCGGAGGAAGGGCGAGCTGTGGACGACGATCTTGAACCTCCTCCGCTTCTTGGGGGCTGTGGGGGAACCGCGGTCTGCGTCGTCTTGGGCTTGTCGGAGGATGGACCCGATCCTGGCGCCGGCGGCCTGCGCCTGCAGCCAGCCGCCGTAGGTCAGAGGGGGGTCATAAGGTGTCGTCGAGGAGAGGTGCCATTTCTTGTCGGCCTGGTCGAGTCGAGCTCCGTGTCTGCGCGGGTCGCGTTAGCTTGGCTGCCATGGCGGGCGGGAGCCGAGGGGGCGAGGGGCGAAGGTGAGGGGTTGTTGGAGAAAGGCAAGCATGGAAGGGTAACCAACCTGACGACGAAGATGTATGCGGGTGGGCGTCCCATGATGGACGGCTTGGCCGGGAAACGTGCTGCGTTGTGCAGAGGATATGGTCTAGCAATGTCCGGAGGTCTCGTCTTGATGTAGGCGGTGCTCGACAAGCTGAACTCTGTTTGCCTGGTAGGTTCGCAGCTCAGAGACAAATGCCGATCGCCGGGAGAGACACGAATGTCAGGCTGCCGTAAGTATGGTGCGCAGCGCAGCTAAGGTAGAGAGAGAGGTATGTTGGCGCAACCAGAGGAGCGGCGGCAGCGGCGGAGATATGGTCAGAGGTTTGCTTTGCTTTGTCAGGGAAAGAAAAGAGAACACAAGTCAGGTCAGGGCAGGTCAGGCAGGAGGTGTCGGGTGCAAAGTCCGATATGAGTTGTGGAAAGCGGGACGGAGTTTGCGGTTTCGCAGCACGAGGCAGTGTCGCGGTGTTTGGACCCTTGCTCGGGGCAGGTGAAGAGGTCAAGGAGGGGAAGGCTCGGAGGCTCGTGGAAGGGGCAACACAAGCAAGGGAAAAAAGAGGCAAGAGCGAGCAGGCTGGCTCCTGTCGGTTTTCCGTCTTCCGTCTTTTTGGGCACTTTCGGGGGTCTCGACAGATGATCTCCCGAACAACGGACACTAGCAAAGCTGCGTGATCACGATGTCCTCTTCGCTCTTCGGTTTTTAGGCTGGGCCTGTGTTTCGGCGGGGGGCGCGGAGGACGGAGACGCGGGAATGACACAGACGCTGGACCTGGACGACAGATCCATGGACCATGGATGGAAGCACCGCAGAACAGAAGCAGAAGCACAAGCACAAGCAGGGTGCGTGCGGGGCCCGATGATGTACGACAGGCGACTACCAGCGCTAGCAGGTCCCTCGTGGTGGGCTCAGGTGAGGGGCTCCCCTGCAGCCGGGCTGCCAGCAGCTGGGTGGCGCTGGAACGTCGCGCCGGACTGGCTGCCGCACCCTCTGGCCCGGGTGGCAGCAAGCGGCACTCCCAGGCGCTGGTTCGCTGAAATCTTGGGCCTAACGCAAGAGGTTCCAGGGGACCTCTCTCGCTGATGTGCCCTGCATGTGATTCTGTGATTCCCCTCCCACCCTCCTTGGCTCTCTGCATATCAGATCTGCCCTTTCCTCTCTCCCACTCGTCCCATGTCGTTCGACCACTCAGCTCGACTCGCCTCACCTCACCTCACCTCACCACTTCACTGCGGACGGTCGACCGGCGAGTCGAGAACGTCATGGCTGCACGTGAGGGGCGCATGCTGCCGTCTCGAACGGACTGCCTTCGGTACTCCGGCGCGCCTCGACCTCGTGGAGACGAGCAGCAGGGGACGGGCACCACGCTGGAGCCGCCGCCGCCGCCTCCAGGTCCCGTTTGTTTTCCGATGTCATGACAGGGAACAAGTGACAAAGCGGTCAAACTCTGCCGCCCCAAGAGGGTCCCGGGAAAATGGCGACATTGACCTCGCGAAGAAAAACCCCACGGGTCAGGCGGCCAGCCCGGCTTTCACGATGTTAGGTTAGGCCCGGGCGCGCGCTCCCCCCCTCCGCCCCATCTAATTCGATGAGTCAGGCGGACAAAGGACAGGCTTCCTTCCGACAAGCGACGAGTCTAGAGCTGGCTCGGCATCACGATGCAATTTCTCGGGTCGGCGTCTGTTATTGATCGTGCCAGCGTAGGCCCCGAGATCGGACACCGTTGTGCTGCTCTCTCTCCACCGCCTCCAGTGCAAGACCTGTTTTATCGAGGGGTCGATGGCTGATCTTTTGGAGTTGACGGTCGATCATGGTGATCCAAGGGCCTGGACACAACACAACGGTAGAGGATGAGTCTCCGCCGTGCGACCTCTTCAACTTGGTACCTATTTTTACCTGGGCATGCATGCCCTTAAGGTGTGCCTGATTTTTTTTTTATGAACGCGCATGGTCATGGCATAAATCCACCTGGCAAAAATGCCAATGCATCAAAGTCACTCCCTACCTACCTCGGGCAATGGAACCGCCACGGAAGTCCGTCGTCTCCTTGGCAGCCGACTCTCGACCTCGAAAGACGAGACGAGACGAGACAAAATAGACCATGGGCAATCCAAAAGCCGCCCAAAGCAGCATCAGAGACCCTGCGGAGGATAAATTGGCACGTGCGTCAATCTTGAGATCCGCGCCGCTCTTAGCGTCATCCGGATCCCTGGATTTGTAAGGCGCCCCGTTGCGGACGGTGACCTACCCTAGGCAGGGGCAACACCTAGCGTTCCATCCCATCTCCAGTCTCCAACCCGACCTCACCTCACCTCACCTCGAGTCGCGTCGAGTCGCTTGCTACCTACCTTGGCCGAGGACCGACGACATCATCGCCGAACCCACACTATTCCTATACCCCTGCCTATCGCTTTACGTCCCTCTCGACCGCCCGCCATGAAGCTGTCCAACGTCCTCCAACTGCCCGTCCTGCTGGCCGCCGCCGCCCTGGCACCAGCGGCCCTGGCCGAGCACACCAGCAACTGGGCCGTCCTCGTCGGCACCTCGCGATTCTGGTTCAACTACCGCCACATGTCCAACGTGCTGTCCATCTACCGCACCGTCAAGCGCCTGGGCATCCCCGACTCCCAGATCATCCTCATGCTGCCCGATGACATGGCATGCAACCCCCGCAATGCCTTCCCCGGCACCGTCTACAGCAACTCCGACCGCGCCGTCGACCTGTACGGCGACAACATCGAGGTCGACTACCGAGGCTACGAGGTCACCGTCGAGAACTTCATCCGCCTGATGACCGACCGCGTCGGCGCCGAGATGCCCCGCAGCAAGCGCCTGCTGACCGACGAGCGAAGCAACATCCTGGTGTACATGACGGGCCACGGTGGCAACGAGTTCCTGAAGTTCCAGGACGCCGAGGAGATTGGTGCCTTTGACTTGGCCGACGCGTTCGAGCAGATGTGGGAGAAGAAGAGGTGAGCGGGCATCCCCTTGATACACCTCTTGAAGAACCCCCGGCTGACCCCCCTCTCCCCGCAGATACAACGAGATCCTCTTCATGATCGACACCTGCCAGGCCAACACCATGTACAGCAAGCTCTACTCGCCCAACATCATCGCCACCGGCTCCTCCAAGCTCGACCAGTCCTCCTACTCCCACCACGCCGACCAGGACGTCGGCGTCGCCGTCATCGACCGCTTCACCTACTACAACCTCGAGTTCCTCGAGAACCAGGTCAAGGACATGAGCAGCCAGAAGACGATCGGCGAGCTCTTCGACAGCTACGACTACGAGAAGATCCACTCGCACCCCGGCGTGCGCTACGACCTCTTCAAGGGCGGCGCCGACGAGGCCCGCAGCCGTCGCATCACCGACTTCTTCGGCAACGTGCAGCAGGTCGAGGTCGACGGCGCCAAGAGCCTGGCCCTCGAGGAGGAGCTGCTCGAGCTGAGCCGCAAGATTGCCGCCCTCAAGGCCAAGGCCGACGAGGAGGACGCCGCCCTGCGCAACGCGACGGCCCCGGTCGAGGCCCCGCCCGCCGCCGCGACGAAGAAGATCCGCTTCGCTCAGCCGCTGACCAACGACAACTGGTGGGCCAAGAAGATCATTGGCGCTACGGCGTTGGCGGCGTGCGTCGCGCTCTGGGTCCTGGGGTCGTATCTGGAGCCCTCCAAGACGGAGGACGAGGAGGCCGAAAAGCCCGTCGTGGCGCAGAACGGGTCAGCCAAGGCCAAGGCGTAAAGTATGGCTGACGTTGGAGTGTAGTCTTTTGTATATCCATGAGGAGCATTGAAAGGAGGCATGGCGTTATAGGAATGGGAAATGGGAATTGAGACATGCTTGTGCCGAAAGTCTTTCCAGGTCTCGGTGGCTGCGCGTACATGAAGCCATATTCACGATGCCAAGACCGCCGTCACCACTGCGTCCGCTATGTCTGCCCAGAATGTCCCCCCGATGCCCGCTCACCATGTCCACCTGCGACACCCACCACCTTCGTCCACGGCGTCCCCCAACGAGAGCATAGTGTGAGCTGATATCATAACAGAAGACAAACAGAGACATACCAGAGTCAGAAGGTGAGCACCACGAGAAGGTGAGAAGGATGCTTGAGTGCTCGCACTCGATGTATGGGTTGCCTTTGGGCCATATCCAATTCCTCTCATGAACCAGCTCGGGAATTTTGGAGTCTCTTCCTTTAGCATCCTCGGATGATGCATTGGAGCGGTCTCTTCCCATGTTTGGGTGGCTGGTATGACACTTCCTCCAGCTTGCCATGACCTCCTGCAAGCAGCATCATCTCATCTCAAGCCTGCCCAGGGCAACTGCGGAAAAGTGACAACAGAGGCCAAGTCGACTGTCGTCTAGTATCGTAGCGTCTTCAAGCAACGAACAAATGCTCCGGATGTATGAATTTGTGGCCCCGAATCTCGTCCTTTGTACACCCCTGCCTCCGCCGCCTACGGTTCACCAACATTTGGCGTATGTATACGACGGCGAAGAAACAGAACCCGACACCCGCCCCAAGTGCCACGGCCACCGGAGTGTCACCGTCGAAGAACTGCAGAATGCTGAGGAGCATGCAAATGAAGCCGCAAGGGACGAATAGGGCAGCCCAGCGGATATCGTCGTCGAGCAGGCCCGGATCTTCTTCGTAGATGGGTCGTAGCGATGGAGGTAGGTGTAGCCAGTCTTCGACGTTGCGGCCCCAGTTGATAAGTACCTCCCCGTGCTTGACAAATACGTCCTCGATAATGCATATGTAGAGTGCCGCGCAAGATCTGAGGGTGGTCTGGACACAACACTCGGCACAACACACGGCACAATCTTCTGCCATGATTGTGATGGGGTAGGGGCGCGGTAGGTAGGTGCTTGCTGTGGTCTGGTGCTGCTGTTTGAGGTGCCTTACAGAAAGGATAGGTGCTTGGGAATGTACGGAGGTGCAGTAGGTAGGTAGGTAGGTAGGTAGGTAGATAGGAGAAAGAATTAAATATCTTCCATGCCGAGGGGGGAGATGTGCAGGCCATTGTGATTAAGGTTGGCTACCTGGATGGCAAACTTTGGAGCTTCTGGGGCGCCGCTGCGTCTACTTTGCAGCCGCAAGGTGCCATGCGATCTCAATGCTCGCGACCCTACCTATCTAGGTATCTGAGGTAGGTAGGTAGGCAATGGGACAAGGAGGCACTGACACAAGTCCCCAAGCAAGATGTAGAAGACGGAAAGGGGCAAAGGGAAAGGGGCAATCGTCCTGGAGTTTTAGCCGAAGATTCTCCGATAAACTTCAATTCACTCCAACTTCACTGCGACTGCCCTCTAAGAGCTTTGTTCACTGCGCCGCGACACTCACCACAACGAACTTCTCCACGATAACCTGGTGCACGCACCTGCCCTCTGATGACCATCCCCCAAACACATCACTTCACCTGGTGATTCGCAACATCGTCCCTTATGGAGAGACGTCGCAGCATCATCCCGGCGCCATGGACAACATTAAGGTAAGATCGCGTCCCCTCGTCACGCACATCATGTCACGGCGGCGCGGAGAGGCCTGCTCCTCTCCGCGTCGCGATCAGCCTCATCTTCGTCTGGCGGATCCATTCGGTCTTCGCGGGACAGCCTTGACCTTGTTTATCCTGCCTCGACCCCTCATCGTATTTCCTGATGAGATTCCGGAGGCTTCTCAACAACCCTCCCACCTATGAGACGACCTGCACAACCAGCCGAGTCGGTCCCTTCCACAACACAACCCTCGATCCAGATACTCTGCTGGCTCTGGCTTGCTCCCAAAAACGGTCGACTCCAGAAACACGATTAACTTGGGCATCGTCACCTCACTGCTGTCATCATGGATGCCATCGCCGAGGACCTGAGTGCCATGTCATTCGCGGACACGGCAACCTCCGAGACTTCCAGCAATCCCAACATCCATCTTCAAGACCATACTGTTTCTGATGCAGACGCGGAACTCATGAACGACGGAGAGCTAACCGACGATGAATTTGACCAGGTGCCCCAGCTGAACACCATCACTCTGCGGTCCCGCCCGCTGACCACGCACGGCATCACCATTTCCTGCGATGCCGAGCTCGCTGTTGCCGCCGATGACTCGGTCCACATCATGCTCCCCGAGTTTCCCACACCCGAGGATGACGAGCGCGCCCGCCGCGGTGACCGCAGTCTTGGTTCCGATGAGAACAAGCGCATCCAGTATCACACCCACCGCGGCCAGTACATGACGATCAAGCGCCCAGACTCGCGCATGAACATCAAGCTCTTCGACGCAGCCGGCCTCAAGTGCCCCGGAAACGACATCGAGGAGGAGCCCTACTACGGTGTGGGATCTGGGCTGCCTACCGGATGGGGCAGCTCGTTGAACCAGGTCTCCGTAATGGAGTGGTCCCCCAGCGGCGTTGGCTACAACCTACGCCCAGTCCTTTCTGTCTTGCTCACCAACGGATCTGTCATGGTCTACGGACAGGAGGGCTCTGCTGTCACTGACATTAGTGTTCGCAAGCGCAGCTTCGATGCCTGGAGGGTTCTCTGGGGCATTGGGGGTGTTCTGCCCCTGCCGGATCGCAAGGCGAAGGATGGCTGCCACCTCCCGGGGGACAAAATCAAGTCCTTCTCGTGGGCTCACCAGATCGCCCCCGGCCGTGCTCTCATCGCATACCTGAATGATCGGGATGAGATTGTAATCGTCACCGTCGAGTTCTTCGAGAACCCCAAGATCAAGAAGGGTCCTACCCTGGCCTGGAGGGTTGAGGAAGTTGCTCGTTTCAAGAACGACGGCCCTCACCCAAAGATGAGCGTACGTTTCCCTCACTGCATTGGAATGAATAGTATCTCATCTGTTGACAGATCATGGACCCCGACTTCGTGCCCTCTGGCTCGGCCTTCTCCATCAAATGGAGCCCCTGGCTTCTCGCCGGCGACAAGCGCGTTGCCGTCCTTGCCCACAACTGCCGCAGCTACCTCGGCTTCCGCAAGATTACCATTCCCGCCACCTGGGCTCGAGGCGAGAGGGTCAGCATCACCGTCGAGAAGACGGACACCCTAGGTATCTGCACCAATCTGATGACTGACGCCTTCATCGAGTGGGAGGATGCCATCTGGACCGTTGGAGATGACAAGATCTGCCGTGGTGTCGTCGCCTCGCCGTTTGAGGCCAAGCCCTTCCAGGTCATTCTCAACACACCAGCTGCCCCTGCCATGAAGCAGCACTCGCCCAAGGCCTGCAACAGCCTCTACCCCGAGGACCTGAACTCTCCGAACGAGGGAAATCCTGCCACTGGTGAGTCTTGTAGAATCTCCTGTCCATAAGAAGGCTCGCTAACAGCTTAGGTATCGTCATCCACCCTCCGAACCTGCTCAAGCCGACCCCAGCCCCCGTTTACTCCCTCGTCCGCCTCATCGCTACAGCTACCAACTTCAACTGGTACCAGTCCAACATAGCTGTCCCCGACGAGCTCTCTGCGGAAGGCCAAGGCTCTCTTCCCCAGTGGGCCACCGCCGTCAACGATGTCATCACCCTCTCTGTGCCCGTCGCCATGGCCACCCAGAACGCCGACTCTGACAGTGAGGCTGGCGGTCCCGACTCGGACTCGGACGACGACTTTGAGATGCCCACCGACGCCGGCGAACAGGTCAACCCCTGGCGCATCCGTATCTGGGGTCTCGCAGCCTCCCCTGGCGGCGGCATGCACGCCGCCATGGTCTCGCAGCAGAGCGCACTTGGCCCCGAGCCCAAGGTCAAGACCAAGATCTTCTGGGGCTTCCAGCCGCGCCGCGTCACGGGTGCCGAGGGTGTCGAGGTCGCCGAAGAGAACCCTTTTGCTGCGCGCCTGACGACTGAGGGGAAGATGTGGGAGTGGATGTACGGCGGCGGTCCGCCCGTCCCCGGCGCTGTGGGCTGGGAGGCAGAGTACAAGCCCAAGGGCGATGAGGCCCTGCGCGAGCAGCTGAAGAGCGTGCTCGAGGCACAGGTCTGCGGTTTCTGCAAGGCCGGACTGAACGATGGCGGTCGCTACACTATTTGCGAGAAGGGCCACACTTTTGGTAAGCACCGTTTCCCGCTCTCGTAGCTGTACTCTTTGTCTGCGGATCATCTACTAACGCCACGACTCAGCCACTTGCACTGCCAGCGGTCTGGCTATTCTGGCACCTGGCATCTCCCACGCCTGTGGAGTTTGTGGTCGTCGTTGCCTGGCTGCCGGCGAGATTGTCAAGATCGCCAAGAAGCATGGGGTGGAGGCGACTGTTGACCCTGCTGCTGTTGAGCTGTGTGGTGGCTGCGGCGGTAAATTCATCGCATAGACGAACGGTTCTTGGGTTGGAGTTTGGAGAGAGATTCCCATAGGCTGTAGCACAACGAGAATACGACTGATGATCCCCCTAATATCATGAACCAGAGCACCTCATGCATCTGTGCTTGAATCCTCTGGAGAGGAGCCTACCTGCCCGGTGTCGGCTATCCCAGTCGTGCCCTCGCGTGCCAATGCCCTCTGGAGCCTCCTCTCCGCCCGTCTAGCTTTCCTACGTGCTTTGGCCTCCGCCTTTTGCTGTCGCCTGGTTGGCAGAATGGGCTCTTCCATCGCGGCCATTTCTCCCCTCGACAACGGCCTGGGTGCTTGAGCCACATCCCGAAACACCTGGATCAAGTCTCCCCGGACGTCGTCGGCCTGGCGCTCGGCGTCCAAGACGGCAATCATGAGCAGCGCCCGCAGGCAGAAATGCGCATCATTCCCCGCGGCGTGCAGGTTCGCGTACGGGATGTCGCAGGTCTCGAGAAGACCCTGGAGGCTGAGCGGGTAGTGCAGCCGCAGCGGGAACTGGGCGGCCCTGCCCGTGTCGATGACGTGGAGGAAGCGGCCGCAGGCCCCGAAGCCGAGGTTTCGAAGGACCTTGATGTCGCTGCTCACGCCGTGCAGGACGAGGACGGCGTCTCGGCCCGCCAGGAGGAGCTCGATCTTGGTGTTGAGCTCTGTGATGAGGATGGACTCCGACGCGCCGAAGAGGAACCGGTTGCGTGCCCTGCGGCAGTAATTGGAGTCTCCGACGATGAACTGGTGTGAGGCTATCACAGCTTCCAGGGGCGGCGCGGTCGGGGAGGCATCGACGAGGTTTTGGAGAGAGCGTGTGTCGAGCAGGGAGACGCCGATGTGGAAGAGCTGGTCTGGGAGAATCTCCGCGTACCCTTTGTTTGTGTCGATGTCGAGCCCGACGAGGAGGACGTCTTTCATGGATGAGTTTGGCAATGTGACAGTGGGCTGGCTCAGAGTCTGCGAGGAAGAGCTCTGGGGGGTGACGTAGCCTAAGAGCTCCCGTATAATTTTATTCTCATCGCGAAGGAGGCTTTGATGAGGTGGCGCCAGAGTCTGGTCGGCCGTTGAGCCTGCCTCGGAAGTCGTGGAGTCGGCGCAGTGGTACATGGAGGCTCCGTGGCTGGGGTTCTAGACATGGAATGATCAAACATTCATCATGGAAGTTCTTCCATACTGCCAGAAATACAACGCCAAGGGAGGCTTTTTATGACTGGTTCGGCCATGAAAAGGTTCACACGCGACCTGGACTTCAACAGAGTTCACGTCCGACCAACAAGGTTGTTGGCTCTTTCATCATTTAATGAGTCCATTCCCGGGAGGCAAAGACGCCGTCAGTGCGATGATCAACTCGATCATGCACATGATGTTGCAAGAGGGGCTTGAGCCACCATCATTTTCATAACATGAAGTCAGCCCGTGGCCAAGGAGAAGGAGAAGGAGAACGTCAGGGGATGGAGTTGGCAGTGCAGGGATCGTTCTAAGCGTGATGCCAGGCTCCTTGCATGATGCACCAAATGAGCACAGCGGCTAAGGGAGGCCCACCCCCACCTGACGGGGATCACAGGCCTCAGGCACCAATTAGAGGAGGCCGTCGCGGTCGTGTTTTCGAGACCCTGAAGAAGTCGCGACCTGGGAATGTTTACTCTGGACCCAGATAGGAACGTCAACATCGAGGTGTTGCTAGCACAACACAAACATCATCCCAACACCACCATCCTCCTCCGACCTCATATGTGAGCAGCATACCCGCCACCGTGGCAGCCGCTCTCTCCCCCCTCTCCTTCGTACGGTCCTTTGCGTTCATTGCGAGGCGCCAGTTGTTCCCCCCTCGAGGCATTGCGACTCTAGCTCGTTGTCAACCCTTTTCTCGCCCCTCTTTGACAGCCCACCACTTCCATCACGACGCCTCGCGCGCGAGGCCCCCACCACCGTACAAGATGGATTTCTCAGACGAATCGATGTTCAGCGCGCAGGAGGAATCGGATGCCTTCTCTCCCGAACCCGTACGTGCCTCTTTGTTCCCTCCTTCTTTGTGTACGATCCACGCTCCTGCCCCTCGACTTCATCTTCGACCGACGACAAAGGGCGAGGGCGCAAACCTCGATCTCGTTTCAACACCAACAGCAACCGCACCCGAACCCCTTCATATCAATATCTCTCAACGCGATTCCTGCAATGCCCGACATGTCCATGCCCCCACCCCCTCGCCCGCCTGCCCCAGGAGGATCTCCTTCGTCTTCCGGCGCGCCAACCCCCAGTGCTACGACTAACGATTCCCAGAAGC
Organism: Verticillium zaregamsianum; assembly: GCA_002851755.1. Taxonomy (NCBI): domain Eukaryota; kingdom Fungi; phylum Ascomycota; class Sordariomycetes; order Glomerellales; family Plectosphaerellaceae; genus Verticillium; species Verticillium zaregamsianum. The sequence goes on along the minus strand of NMXM01000003.1, from coordinate 2,499,502 downwards.
CAAAGGCAGCCAAGGCCCCAGCGAAGAAGGCCCCGGCGGCCAAGAAGCCCGCGGCCAAGAAATTGACACAGACGACCCTCAAGACGACCGCAGCGGCCAAGAAACGCCCAGTGCCCGTGAGCGACGACGAAGGCTCCGGCTTCTCCAATACTCCTCCCAGCTCTAAGAAGCTGAAGCAGGCCCCTGCCGCCAGCAAGTCGAGCGGCAACCCGCTCGTCGAGATCGAGAATGACAGCGTCATGCTTGACGAGCCCAGCGCTTCGGCGCCTGTGGCCAAGGGCAAGAAGAAGACGGTGGAGGAGACGTACCAGAAACTCACCCAACTCGAGCACATCGTCAAGCGTCCCGACACCTACATTGGCTCCGTCGAACGTACCGAACAGCCGATGTGGGTCTTCAACAAGGAGACCAAGCTGATGGAGTTCCGCAAGGTCGTTACCGTCCCCGGTCTCTACAAGATCTTTGACGAAATCCTGGTCAACGCCGCGGATATCAAGGTCCGTCGCGAAGAAAGTGGCGAAGAGCCCGTCACCCATATCAAGGTCAACATCGACCGCGAGGCTGGCCAGATCAGCATCGAGAACAACGGCAAGGGTATTCCGGTCGAGATCCACAGGGAACACAAGATCTACGTCCCCGAGATGATCTTCGGTCACCTCCTCACCGGTTCCAACTACGACGATGACGAGAAGAAGACGACTGGTGGCCGAAACGGTTACGGTGCGAAGCTTTGCAACGTTTTCAGCACCGAGTTCAGCGTTGAATGTCAAGACTCGTCCAACGCCAAGAGGTATAAGCAGACCTGGACGGACAACATGAGTAAAATGGGTAAGGCCAAGGTTACCACCAGCAAGTCCAGCGACTTTGTGCGCATCACTTTCAAACCCGACTTCAAGAGGTTCAGCATGGAAGGCATCGACGATGACCTGGAGGCCCTGCTGTACCGTCGCGTCTACGACATGGCTGGTACCATAAAGGGCATCAAGGTTCACCTGAACGGCACCGTGGTCAAGCCTTCGGCTTTCAAGGGCTACAGCGAGATGTACGCCAAGGCCATCGCCAAGGAGCGCGCCTCCGAGGAAGGTGTTGAGCCCAAGGTCACCGTCGAGATGGACAAGAGTGACAATCCCAGATGGGAGGTTGGCTTCACCGTGTCCGACGGGTCTTTCCAGCACATCTCGTTCGTCAACAACATTGCCACGACGTCTGGCGGCACGCACGTCAACTACATCTCGGATCAGATCGTCAACTACCTGACGAAGCATCTTGACAAGAAGAAGAAGGGTCATTCTCTCAGGCCGCAGCACATTCGCAACCACATCTTTGTCTTCGTGAACTGCCGCATCGAGAACCCCTCATTCAACTCGCAGACCAAGGAGCAAATGACTACCAAGATAAGTAGCTTTGGTAGCAAGTGCGTCCTATCGGAAGCGTTTCTCAAAAAGGTTGCCGCATCCGATGCTATTCAGAACATCATGGAATTCGCTGAGAAGAAGGCCGACAAGATGATGGCAAAGAGCGACGGCAACAAGCGCTCCCGCATCAACAACGCCAAGCTTGTTGATGCTAACTTGGCTGGCACCAAGCGCGGCCACGAATGCACCCTGATCTTGACGGAGGGTGACTCCGCCAAGAGTCTGGCCGTTGCTGGTCGCGCGATTCTCGACCCGGACCGCATTGGTGTCTTCCCCCTTCGTGGTAAGATGCTCAACGTGCGCGATGCTTCCATCGAGCAAATCACGAAGAACCAAGAAATCCAGAACATCAAGCAGTTCCTCGGACTGAAGCACAAGCAGAACTACACGGACACCAAGGGTCTGCGTTATGGTCATCTCATGATCATGGCGGATCAGGATCATGACGGCAGTCATATCAAGGGTCTCCTCATTAATTTCCTGCAGGTCCAGTACCCCTCCCTGCTTCAAATTCCCGAATTCTTCCGCGAGTTCATCACGCCCATCGTCAAGGTCTGGCAGGGCAAGAATCCGAAGAACCCCCAGAAGCTCAAGGCTTTCTTCACTCAGCCTCAATACGAAGAGTGGAAGGAGGCGCACAAGAGTGAGATCACCCGTTGGGAGTACAAGTACTACAAGGGTCTGGGTACCAGTTCCAATGAGGATGCCCAGGTCTACTTCACCAATCTCGACGACCATCTCAAGGGGTTTGAGACCATGCAATCGACCGAGGCGGAGCTGTTCGACCTGGCCTTTTCCAAGAAGAAGGCAGATGCTCGTAAAGAGTGGCTCGGCAACTTTGTCCCCGGAACGTACCTGGATCACTCGACCAAGTCAATCACGTACAACGACTTTGTCAACCGCGAGCTGATCCTCTTCAGTATGGCTGACAACATGCGATCCATCCCCTCGGTCCTCGACGGTCTGAAGCCTGGTCAGCGCAAGGTCATGTTCGCGTGTTTCAAGAGAAACCTCGTCAAGGACCAGAAGGTCGTGGAATTGGCAGGTTACATTTCCGAGAAGGCCGCGTACCACCACGGCGAGGCATCTCTGCAGCAAACCATCATTGCTCTTGCGCAGAACTTTGTTGGTTCCAACAACGTCAACTGTCTCGAGCCCAGCGGTAACTTCGGTTCCCGTCTTGCCGGTGGATCGGACGCTGCCAGCGCCCGTTACATCCACACGCGACTGTCTCCCTTTGCTCGAAAGATCTTCTCCGTGCTGGACGAGCCCAACCTGGACGTCCAGATGGAGGATGGAAAGGCTATTGAACCCAAGGTCTATGCCCCCGTCATCCCGCTGGTGCTGTGCAACGGTGCCGATGGTATCGGTACCGGTTGGAGCACGTCAATCCCCAACTATAACCCCATGGAGATCGTCACGAACATCAAGCGGAGAATGGGCCGTCTTGACCCTGACGACCGGGAGGGAAAGCCGTTCGAGCCCATGATGCCCTGGTTCCGTGGCTGGAAGGGAACCCCCGAGCCCGCTGAGAAGGACAGGTACAAGTTCAACGGTATGTACGAGACGGATGAAAAGTCCGGCGAAATCATCATTACCGAGCTGCCCATTCGCATGTGGACCGACGACTTCAAGGCCAAGTTGGAAGAGGTCATCGGCGGCACCAAGGGCCCCGCTTGGATTAAGGACTACAAAGAGTTCAACGACCACAAGAACGTCCACTTTATCATCCAGCTTGATGAAAAGCACTCCAAGGACATTCACAAGACCCACGAAGGCATTATGGACAGGTTCAAGTTGAACAAGCAGGTGGCGACGTCGAACCTGGTGGCCTTTGACAGCAGTGGCCGCATCCGCAAGTACGAGAAGGTCGAGGACATCCTGGAAGAGTTCTACGTCTACCGCCTCGAGATGTACACCGCGCGCAAGAAGCATTGGCTCGGCGTCTACCACGCAGACTACCGCAAGCTGAAGAACCAGGCCCGCTTCATCCAGGAGATCATCGACAACGAGTTGATTGTCTCCAAGAAGAGAAAGCCAATTCTCGTGCAAGAGCTCCGGGACCGCAAGTACGAAGCCTTCCCCAAGAACGATGGAAAGAAACAGTCTACGACTGGCGAAGAGGAGATGGATGCCTCTGACAATGAAGACGAGAACGAGGGTGGTGCCGGCGACTATGACTACCTGCTCTCGGTATGTAACCTTCAGCATCCATTTACCCATAACCTAACCATGCTAACCACTTCTACAGATGCCTATCTGGTCCCTCACCCTCGAGCGTCTCGAAAGGTTAAACTCGGCCATCCTGAAGAAGAAGGGTGAGCACGATGCACTCTTGGCACGGAGTGAAAAGGACCTTTGGTGCCAGGACCTTGATGAGTTCTCCGAGGAGTGGCAAACGCAGATCGACATGGACTCGCAGATCCAAAAGAAGATTAACCGCATGGGCCGCCGCGTGTCCAAAAAGATTGGCGCTGGTGGCGGCAAGGGCAGCCGAGGCAAGGGCGACGATGACTATGAGCCCGAGAGGAAGAGAGCTGCTCCCAAAGCAAAGGCAGCCGCCAAGGTGGCGCCCGAGAAGGCGGCCAAGAGGTTCCAGGACATGTTCGATGCGAAGCTCAAAAACACCAAAGCTGAGACGCCGGTCGACAGCCATGCTTCCTCTGACGATGACTTTGCAATCCTCGCCAAGCCAAAGACTGAGCCTAAAGAAAAGGAGCCCGAGCTCAAGGCTGAAGAGTCAGACGGTCTTGACGGCACCGCTACTGCTGTTCTAAGCCGGAAGAGCAGCGCTGCCGCCTCGAGGCCGAAGCCCAAGGCAAAGGAACCTACGCCTAGGTTTGCTGATTCCAGCGACTTCTCTGACGGCGACTTGGACAACATGAGCGCAAAGAAGAGCAGGCCTTCTGCGTCTGCCGAACCCGCCGTCGGCGGCCGCACGAAGAGAGCTGCGGCGGCCAAGGCACGACCTGTCTTTGACTTGTCAGAAACCGACCCTAGTGACGACGATTTCGGCGATGTTGGCGACATTGGTCAGATGGTCCACGGATACAAGTCGACCACGACTGATCCTTCGAAGGAGACGAAGAATGGCAGGCTTAGTTTGCACGGCATGAACCGACCCGATTCCAGCCAAGGCGCGCGAGAGCCTGCTCTTCCCAAGCTGAAGACGAAGCCTTCCAGGCACATCCTGGACGATGACAGCAACGACGAGACGAATTATGAGGCGCTCGCAGTGCGGTCGTCGCCCCACAAACCCGCGGCCAAGGATGATGATCTGGAGGAATTCCTTAGCGATGATTCCGTAGCACCCCGCAAGCCGTCCAAGGCCTCGTCCTCGCGCGAGCCCGCCCCTGCTCCGGTGTTGGAGGTCAAGAAGGCTCGCGGACGGCCGGCGGGAGCGAAGAACAAGCCCAAGGAGGACGCGGTGGCCAAGGCGCCAGCCGCAAAGGCGAAGCCCAAGGCAGCGCCCAAGGCCGCCGCGAAAGCAGCACCAAAGGCGGCTGCCGCGAAGCCCTTGCCCTTGTCACCGGCTGCTAAGGCGTATCTGGCCAACAAGGACACGAAGAAGCCCGCGAAGCAGCCTGTCTTCAGCGACGACGACAGCGACGATATGATGGTCGATGCGGACGCTGCTGAGCCCTCGTCGCCGCCGCCCCGCCCCGCCGCCCGGGGTCGGCCCGGGCGCGCGGCCGCGAAGAAGAAGCCCACGTACATCGTTGAGGACGACGAGGAGAGCTCCGTGGCGATGGAGGAGCCGGAGGAGCCCGAGTTCAGCGACAGCGACTGAAGAGCCGGCGGTGTCATGGGCGAGCCAGCCAGCAGTCTTGGGTTGAGGCGTTTGCGGGCGGGAAGCACAGGACGGGATGATTCTGATGAACAAGCATTTTCTTAGGCTCGGGATTCCCTCTCTGCGGGGTTTGTTTTGGGAGGCTTTTCTTCTTCGTTTCTTCGTTTCTTTCTATCGAGAGCGGGCCCGCAGCTGCGGCCTCGACCGACTCACTGATACCTGGGTATCATCTCATAACCTTTCCTTGCTGTTGATTGTCTTGCTCTTGTTGTACGAGTACATTTCGGACCGGTGCGGAAATACCATTGACTTAACGCTGCCATTCATTCGTCGGTGATGTGCGTGACCGCTGCAGCCAGGGAACTACCTACGTGCTGTCCTTCCACGGCCAGCCAGTGTCGACAATACGAGCCTCGTTGGTGAGATCAAGTAACGGGATGAACGGGATGTTGCTGGTCCAGGAAGGGCTCGCGGGGTGACTGCGTCTAGGCTTTAGTGTATTTTGATCGAGATGGGCCACCCCTGCCTGCTTCGATCAAATAGCAGGTCAGCCAGTCTTCCTTTCAAATACATCGACTGTCCTACAGTACAAGCATCGACTAAACACAAACGTTGGCCACGGGCCGGGCAAGGCAAGGCAAGTCAAGGCAGTCCAATTGCAGTAAATCATATTATTAGGCTCCTACGAACCGTCCCGTTTCCTTGCCACGGCATTCTCAATCTGATAGGTGTCCCTCTTCCTTTCGCCGTCGCCGGAAATCATGAAAGGGAGCGAAACGAAAATCACCAAAGAGACCCAGGTCGTCATCCACAATACAGTACATCGTTACACGCAAAGCCAACTTTCTCCGAGGCGACGCACGTCAACGCTGGCGTGCGTGGCCTCGCCACCGTGCGTCCCCCTGTCATGCGAGTGCGATGCGCGAGGACGCCTTCCGATCCGATAGAAAACCTTGCTTCCGAAACCAAGTGAGAAAAAGAAACCCAAGCCGCGCCGGATTCAGGAAGCTCGCAGAATGATCTTGCTCTCATGTCCACGTAAAACTACCCTCCTCGAGGGAAATGATAGCCACGTCGTGTCGTGTCGTCTCGTCTCATACCATGCGTCATTGTCGTCACCAGACCAGCGGCATCGAATCACCGTTTTGCACAAGAGTCTGCTTTCCGCAGGTAGGAATCACTCCGGTGGAATGACTTAGGAGGCCAGCTGGGGGTTCTCGCCGGGGACGACGGGCTCGGTGGTGGTGTCGACCTTGCCGAACTCCGTGTTGGGAGCGGCAGGGAAGTCCTGCTCGGCGAAGGTGTTGACGGCGGGCTCCGGGACGACGGGAGCGGGCTTGGCGGAAACCTCGGGAGAGGGCGAGCGGCCGAGCAGCTGCTGGGCCTTGGTGGTGTAGTCGCCGACGTACTGCTTGGTCAGGTCGGTGGCCTGGGAGGCCTGCTTCTGGGCAACGGAGCGGAACTGGGCGGTCTGGTCGTGGATGACGTCGCCGGCCTGCTTCAGGTGGTGGTCGATGAGCTCCTGGTTAGAGGTGTAGATGAGGGGAACGACGAAGAGGGTGGTGGTGGCGGCCAAGGCGAGACCCCAGAGAGGCATGACCTTGACGAGGTAGTACGAGAGGAAGGCGCCGAGGAAGGCCTGGAGGTCAGGTTTTAGCACTTGTGCGACTGACGGGGCAGGTCACGCGATCAACTTACAGCGGCAGAAGCACCGACGTTCTCGGCGAAGAGGATGCGCTGGGCCTCAATGACGAAGAAGTTGACGAGCTCGTGCACGTCTCCTATGGCGGCATCGAGGGTCTCCCTCGAGATGGTGTGGTAGCGGCGGGGACGCAGCTGAGTAGCCAGGCCGTTGTTGAGGACGAGCTTGCCGGTAAGCTCGGCAAGGACGGTGGTGCCGAGAACCATCCAGGTCAGCTTGAAGGCGTAGCGGAGCACGTCCAGGTAGCGGACGGCAAAGATGGTAGAGACAATGGTGGCATAGGCAATAGCAGAGGCGCCTGGAGAATGCTTATCAGCACGGTGGCCCCGGGAGTTAGGGGGGTGAAGCATGACGTACGGGGGTTCTTCCACGAGAGGAGCTCGGAGAAGAAGGAGTGGTAGTGGGTGAGGGGCTGGCCGGTGGCAGCAGGCTGCGAGGGAGTCCTGCGGGAGGCGGCGAGGTTGCCGAACTCGTTGGAGGTCTTGGCCGACTCGGCCTTCACGTTCTCAGCCATGGGGCCTGGGCAGGGAGAGGCTGGTCAGCTAATTTTTCCCTCTGGGCATCTCGACAGGAGATAAGGCGCCGATAGGGCCGTCAGGGACAAAAAACATACCGTTGGCAAGCTGCTGGTAGGCGGCGGCGGCGTCTGGAGGTAGATGGTCAGTATGTCGGGTCGACGTGTGCGTGGTGTTGACACGGCGGGGAGCTTGAAACACTGTCGTCATGCAGTTAGCAAAATTGGTACGAGAGGAGACGAGAGGCAGGTCGGGCTGCGTCGTTCGAGGCCCCAGGGCATGGGGAGAGATATCTGCATCTCGATCACGTACCTTACTGTCCTTGGTGGTCTGGACGTAGGAGGAGCCATTGGCGCCAGGGGCACCGGTAGGGGCGTCGGGGAAGTCAGCCATTGCGGTCGGGTGACGGTGGTGTTGTCGTGTGGAGGTGGTCGTGTGAGGGTTTGGCAGAGGGCAGCAAGCTCGGCGAGGGAGATGCTGTGGATGCTGATGCTGATGCGGCGGGGATGGCAAAAGGCAGACGAGGATGCACGTCGAGGCGTGGTGTTTGTGAGGAGAGGGAGGTGAGGTAGGAGATGGTTGGAAGTGTGTGTGTGTGTGCAGAGTGGGAGCGGGAATGGGGAGAGAAGATGACGGGCGATAGCACCTGGAGGAGAGAGAAATCCGCCCCTTTGTGTGGGTTGCTCGCGCGTGGTGATGCAAATGACGGGACCGCAGGAGCGACCTGGAACCCACCGGGCAGCAGCAAAAAAACAGGCCCTAGACCGGCTGGCCGCCTCCCTGACGCCCCTAACCTGGCCTGCTGGTGCCGGTGCTGGCTCCTGCTTCCCCCCGGTGCAGCCGCTCAGACCAACCTGCCGACAGTAGCTCGTGCCAGCTGCTGCAGCAAGCAGCAAGCAGCAAGCAGCAAGTCGAGGAGCAGGAGCTCCAGCTTACCTTGCACTGTGGCTAGTGCGGGCCAGCTGGCTCGAGCGATGACGCAGGTGTGCCACAGCAACAATCGATAGGACAGCTCTCTTTTTTTTTTTATTCTCCTGGTCCCGGTACATGCCTGTCTGCTCATTTGCAGTGCCCTGAACCGCCCGTGCCAAGTACCCAATACCTCTCCCTCGATCATGATCCCTCCCTCTTCATCCCCCCTCCCCCCCCCCCCACCGCGACCCTGAAATCATTGCGACATTTCCCATCATCGTTCGCAAGACGACAGAGCCTGGAACGCCCGCCGTTGTCGTCATACCGCGCGACCGCAACGCCGCAACGAGTCCTGCATCACCCCCGAACGGTCAACCCGGCAGACAGGCAGCAGCTACCACCTCTTTATCAGTCGTCTGATTTCCCAGGCCATCTGACAGGTAGCCATATCTGGCCCCCTCTGCCCTCCTAACAGTTTGTCCCCCCGGTGGTCCCAGCTCAGAGTAGCACAGAGCGACCCGGCCGACTCCAGGGGGGGCCAGCATCTCGTTTCGTCTCGAGTCGCCTGGGCGTTGCATGTGATTCCCCGCTTTCGATGCCACCCGACCAGCCAGACCCGGCCAGACCACCACCACCACCACATGCTCGCGACCCCGTCAGCTCACACCTCAACTGCCTATCTACCGTCCGCATGCGTGTCATGTCTCTGCTGCCTACCCGTGACTTCGTACCCCGAGGGAGACACTCCTCAACTGCATGCCAGTCCTCCCACTGAACACCTGTCACCAACCACGAATCATCCACGCGACAGCGACGTGTCCACAGAACATGTCGGATAATGTGTCAATTCCCTCCAAGGCTACAATGTTCGACAGAAAAACACCCGGCGTAAGCCCGCCGGGGCAAAGCGAGAGGACTCGTCTGGTCCTCCCGATCCCGAAGACGCCCCCCAACTCCAATGCTATGTGCAAGCAAAGCCAGTCTAAACTGTACTGCTCCTCTCCATGTATGTGAATGCGCGGTCTTTCTTCTCCTCGTCGCATCTTTCCCCCCCCCGTCTTCTCTAAAGAGGCCGGCATCCCAAACCCGGGAGCCGGCGGAAGAAGTTCGTGAATAACGGCACCGGGTGCCAACGGGCAATGTTCTATGCGCCACCGCCCGAGAAGTAGAATCTAATCAGCTCATGCTCGCCGCCATCCCCAGAACCCCCCCGCCTGGGCCTGGGCCGCAGGCTTCTGCTCGACCGGCGGTGTCGTGACGGCAGGCGCCGCGGCAGCCTTGGTGGCGTCCCCGCCCGTGAACCGGCCGAACACTCCCATGGCGGACGAGGCGGCCGACGGGGTGTGGGCCACCGGCGGCGTGTCGCCAGGCGCCAGGCCGAATGCTTTGCGCAGGCTCTCCAGCTTCTGCTTCGTCTCCTCCGCCTCCTGCCGGGCGATGGCCTCGGATGTCTTGGCCTGCACAAGCTCGAGGAGCAGAGTCTCCTGGTCATTGTTCGGAGGTGGCCCCGTAGTCACCGTGGGGATCGTCGAGTCGTGGGCCTTCGGCAGGGATGACGTCCGCTTGCCGAAGGCTGATCCGGCCTGCGATGGTGTCGACCTGCTCCTACCAAGCTTCAACTCGCGCAGGCCACCGGCCGCGCCCGCCGCCTTGGGCCACTCGCTGATGTTGGACGCGCTGGCGTGCGAGTTGGCTGCCGTGTTGGCGTTGGTCGCAGAGTCGACCTCGACGGCCGAGGCCCGCGCTCGCATGTTGAGGATTTGCTTCTCGAGCCTCTGCTTGTCCTGGTGGAGGCTACGCGTGTGGGCGTGGCTTTCCTTGACCTGCTCCTTGAGCGCCGACACCTCCTGGTCCAGATCGTAGATCCTCCGCCCGTAGTCTTGGGACTGAGACACCGCGTTGGCGAGCTGGTCTTTCGTGTGGCTGAGCTCGTCGCGGAGCGAAGACTTGGACTGAATCGTAGAAGACCGACGCCGAGTGGTGGCCTCCTGCAGGCCGAACCTCTGTTCAACCACGTCCAGGAGCTGGGACAAATCATCCGCGGAGGGCGCCTTCGAGGCGTCATTGCCGTCGTTTCCTTTCTCTTCGTCGGCCGCGCTGGACTTGTCGTCATCGCCCTCGCCAGGCTCAGACACGTCTGAGGACTCGTTGGCCTTGACCGTCTCGACGCTCGCATCGGTCCCGACAGAGTCGTTACTAGCCTTCTTGCGCAGACCATCGAGCAGCGACCGAACGGCCCGTTTGTCCTCTTCTCGCTGTTCGCGCTCCTGCTGCAGGTCCGAGGCGAGCAGTGCGCTGTTGCGCTGCAGCTCGCTCAGCGCGGTCAGCAGATCCTCAATCTGGCTGTGCAAATTCCTCTCCTCCGTGTTCTTGTGGTTGGCGCCGTTGCTGGGCTTAATTGAGGCGCCGTCGTCGGCGGTCGTCGTGGACGAGTCTCGCGACACCCCGGTCGCATCGGTGGAAGAGGAGCTCAGCACGCTGGCGGAGCTGGCCTCCATCGAGTTGAGGGTCGAGGCGAGGCTCTGTTTGGAGGTGCTGCGTCGTAGAATGCTCATCGGTCGCGAGGGTGCTCCGAGGCCAGGACTGAGGTTGGATGATTTCGAAGAAGACGTGGCCCATATGCGGCCCAAAAAGCGGGAGGCGGCGGTGGTCACGTCTGATGTGCGCGCCGCATTGGCGGTCGCAATCTTCTCCTCCAGGTACCCCTGCTCGAGTTGCAGTAGCTTCTCTCGGCTGACAACGCCCGTCAAACTGACAAAATCCTGGACGAACTCGTCGGCGTTGTAGTGGTAGCAATCCCACAGGCCACGAGACAGGAGGAGTTGCATAACGTCCTCGAACTCACTGCAGCCCAGGATGCGGGCTTGGTTCTTGCGCATGAGCGACAGGGCGACGCGCATGAGTGTCTCCGGGGCGCCCTCCGCGAAAATGACATCGTAGATGCGAAACAGCATTGGCAGGGGGCATGTCGTCGCGAAGAAGCTGAGGAACCACTGTGAAACGTACGCCGGGTCAACCTGTAGATCTTCCATGTGTCCCGACAACAGGGGTAGGTTCTCCCGCAGCAGCTCGCGAAACTGATAGATCCGAACGTGCAGGCCTGACAGGTCGGGAAGGAAACAGCTCCGCAGATCATATCGTTCCATCAATCTGATCATGTCGCGGTTAGCGTGGGTTCGTGGTACGAGGGGCGCGTCTGCCATTCACGGCTCTTACCGGACCAAGACGCAGAACGCCTGCTTGTCAGGCATGTGCATGAGCAGGGGGCCAACGAGGAAGGCCAGTCCCTGACAATAGCCAATCTTCTGGTCGTAGAGGCTGAAGCACTTGAGCACCCTGCCGAGCATGCGCTGGCCGTCGCCCTCCGGGTCGCGGAACATGTCGACGCCGGGGAAGCTCCGTCCGAGATCCTTGCCGATGAGCGGCTCGTAGGGGCTCGACTCCCCCGAGAACCGTTCGTACTGCTCTTCCAGCGACGCATCACGGGCGCCCGACATGCTTTGCCAAACCACGCCTCGCAGCGGAGGGGGGATTCCCTTGCGGATCTTGTTGGAGAGGAGTGTCGGAAGCCGGGCAGCAGTTTGCTGGTAGTCTTTGACCAGGGCCGCGTAAAACTCGAGATCGGTCATCGGAGGGGGAGGCAGCATCGAGTACCGAAGGGCGGCAGGCGGCGGTCCGTTGACCATATCTCGCAGCTGCGCCATCGAGGGCGGCCTCACGCGCTGTTGGTTGGCAAGCTGCTCGACTGCTTGCACCTTGACGCTCTTGGGGTTAGTAGCCAACAAGTCGTTCTCCTTTTCGAGCATGGCGAGCAGCATTGCGGTAGACTGGAGGGGGAAATCGTCAGTCAGTGGTCTCCAGGCTCTGTAGGAGAGTAACTGCGCGTACCTTGTCCGTCTCGTCATCCTTGGGTTCCTCTGCTTCCGTCTTTTGCAGCTGCTCCCAGTTCACCTCCTCTGATATGGAGGAGCGGCGTGACGCCGCGGAGCCTCGTTGATCGCCGTCTCCCTTCGACGACTCCGACCTGTACTCGTCGTTGTCTTCCATTAATTCCTCATCCATGCTTCGAGTTTTGTTCGTCGGCGGAAGGGGCGTCGAGGGATCGCTCGACACATCGTCGTCAGAAGCATCATCGCGCTCGCTCTCCACCACATCAGCCAGCGGCGTCTTGTCGAACCGAACCGTACTCGGGCGGCGTGGCGCTGCGGCGTCCTCGAAAAGATCAGAGGTATCGAGGGTCAGCGTGGGCGGCTCGGACAGCCTCACGGTGACCATGGAGTCGTGGGCCATCTTTGGCGTTGCGCTGCCGGGGACCTTGGGGATGAACGCCTCGGGCTCGGGCTCGGGATCGGCGGCTTCTTTTGTGTCTGTGTTTGTGTCTGCGTCGTCGGCAACAGTGTCATTTGCGGGTTTCGGGTGGTGCTCCTCGACGGGAGAGAGGGTTTCGTCGGGCTGAGGCTCGGGCTCAGGCGTAGGCGTGGGCTTGGGCTCAGACGTTGGTCGTAGCGCTGCCTTTGGTTCTGCCTCGGGCTCTGGCGTTTGTTCTCGCTCTTGTTCTGGCTTCTCTTGTTCTGGCTCCTGTTCTCGCTCCTGTTCTGGCTCCTGCTCTGGCTCTTGTTCGGGCGCAGGGGTTGGCTTGGGCAACACCTCTGGCTCTTGTTCGGGCGCAGGGGTTGGCTTGGGCAACACCTCTGGCTCCATCTCCACAGATCGGACGGAGGCTCTCGGACTCGTCGAGGCAGACGTCGAGGTAGCGGCATCGGCTGGAATGTCGCGGTCGGGCCCTGCGGTCGATTGGGCAACGACAGGAATCTCGACGTCGGCCGACATCCGGTCGACAGCTGGTGGGGACGGCTTCTTCTCCATAGTGGCTGCTTCCATCTCGACTTCGCGGTTTCGATGGCAGCGGAGGAAGCAAGGAGGCAGATAGGCAGGCAGGCTCGACTCGTCAGACTACCCTCCCTAGCTGTAGAGGTAGAGGTGCTCGACCATGCCCGACGGCGACAACGACGGCGATGCTGGCAGGCAGGTTGCCTTTTCCCGGTTGGCCACTCAACCCGTCTTCGAGAAATTGCCCAGTCTCCAGAAGTATGGGATTCGGCTAATCGATGTCGCTCCTGCTTCCCTTTTTTCCTGATGTTTCACTCCACGGGCCAGGCAGACTGAAACACGGCGTCTCGATGGAGGGGTGGGAAATCGGAAGAGAGGCAGAATCGATGGGCAAGACGATGCCGACGGCAATTGATTCACAGCAAAAAAAGAGTCCGGAGGAGGAGGGAAACGACAGTGAACGACAGTCAAATGAGCCGGACGGGCTGGGCTGGGCCGGACGGGGCTCTGGGGTATTGGAGGCCGAAGCAATAAACCTCGCTTCTATGCAGCACCCGCCTCCTTCTCCTCTTGTCCCTATGAGGTGGTCCCCTGATGTGCCGGCTGGCGGGCTAGGCCCAACATCGACACGACTCTAGGTCCCTGTCCATCCATTCATCCATCCATCTCCACCCTACAGGCCTACAGGTAGCTTTCGTTAATTACTAACCTGCCTTGTGCTGGCCTCTCCTGCCTCTCCTGCCTGACCCTCGTCCAGTGGCTTCCTTGAACGGGTCTTGTGATGGATGTGGTCAATTTCCTACCCCAATCGCCTCGCGTGTCCATTGGTCCGTTTTGTTGATATTGATGATCACGTCCCCCTGGCCTGCCCCTGAATCCACCCAACCAATCCCCTCCAATGACAAGGCCCCCGGCCCTGCATTGTACATGTGGATGCTGCGCCAGTCCCGGGTCTGCAGACCAAGAAGCAGATTGTCCTGTCTTGACGTGTCTGGGCGCGTTCCAACGACGCCATACGAGCGCCCTGGGTACCAAAACCAAAACCCAGCACACGACTTGTGCCCGCGGGCGCTGCCCGTTGGAGGCGGGAGCCAGACCAGACTCGCAATCTCGGCCCATATCGCCTCCCATACCCACCCGCGAAACAGAAGCATACCTCTAGAACCACCATCGAATCTCCTCCTGTGCCGGTCAATCCCCAAGCCAGCCCAGCCTCTCACCTCACAGCGGCCGACAGACCGAGCCGTGGGGCGCCGCCGAGCCGTGTCATGCTCGAACAGGAGGTCCCCTCCAGACTGCAACGTCGCGTCCAAGCATTGCCCTTGGCGCCTCGATATCAGCCCGTAAACGTCACATCACTCCTCATTCTCCTTCTCTTTGTTTTTCGCTCCTCTCCCTGGTGGCGACCGCCGGTGACGTCGTCCGGCTGCGTGTGCAAGCCCACCCGCCGACGTGTTCGCGATCGCCCGGACACCGCAGGGTCCCTCCCCGTAGCCTTCCGCCCTGCCCTCCCGTGAAGTCTTCTTCACCCCCAAGGACCCCCCACCTAGGTCCCAGGCCCGCCCGGAAGAGCATCTGTGTCAGCACGCCTCACCCGCCCGTGGACTCACCTGCAAAGCATAAGGCCCAGCATGGCACCACCCGCATCTGTGCACCCTGAAACCAAGCAGAGGCTGCCGCGAACCATGGAATGTGCGACGTGCAACAGGCGTTTGAGCAGACAGCCGAGCTTCATCATGGGATTAAATTCGTTGTCGAGGCCCGGCCCCGATCCCCGGACACCGGCCCTCCTTCGTCGGGTCCATAATAAGTACATCGCGTCGCCTATATACCCAGGCCACCAGTAACGCCAGGCCGTGATCCCATTCTTTTTCTCCATACACTTTCTCCCGCTTAAACTACACGACCCAATCGCCTGCGCTGTTCGATCCAAGCAGTCGAATCCAATCAACCAAAAGATATTTCACCCCAGACTCTCCCAGCATTGCCGGCCCCCAGCACTTAAGATGGAACAACAGGCAGCTGAGGGGCGGATGCCGAAGTTGGCGTCTGCGGCGGTCCTTGCGAGTGTGCAACAACCGGGCTGGCCTGTGCCGTCCCGGGCTTCTGGCCCTGCCCTCTGTTGAGCGTCGGCTCCTTCCTCGGATCAACCCCCGGGTAGAGCCCCTGTAGCTGCGTGTACAGTTCCACCATGAGCTTCTGCCTCTGCTCACGATCTACCATCGGCTCAAGCGCTTTGGTCTCTTCATCGGCGCCGGGCGGGTGGGACCTGACCCCGATCTTCATGTTGAGCGGGGGAGGCGTCAGATAGGCCGGGCTCGGTGGGAGCGTGGCAGGCTTGCGGTCGCGATCAACCATGGTGGCGAGGTAGCCCAGGTTTCCTTGGAGCCTGCGCATGCATCTAAGATGAAGTAAGCAAGTTGAAATCGGAGAAAGGCTGTTCCCTATGTTCTTACTGGTTGTAATCCTGCTGTGCCATCATTTCCTCCCGGGATGGAGCAGCGCCTCCTTCTTGCGGACCCGCCTCCTCCTTGAGCTCCTGCAACGTCTGTTGCATTCGTATCGACTCATAGAGTAGCTCGTTGTTGATGTTCAAGAGCACCATCATCCTTTCCTGCTCTTTGGCCACAGATCCGGGGCTGAGGGGTGTCGCAGACGGTGCGCCGTTGACGGCCGCATTCTGTGCGTTCGAGGGGAAGGTCGGTGTCTGCGGTGTCGCTACGGCGTTCGGCTGTTGCGGTTGGCTCGCAGCTGGCTGGCCTTGTGGCGCAGGCTGGGGTGTCGAGTGCTGGGATGGCGGCCCTGGCGCCATGTTGTGATTCGGGGTCGCTCGCGACGCGCTTGGCGGCCGTTGAGGGGTCGGGCTTCCTGACATGCCAGGCTGGTTCGGTTGCTGCTGCTGCTGCTGGTGTTGCTGCTGGTGTTGCTGCTGATGTTGCTGCTGCTGATGTTGCTGCTGCTGCTGGTGTTGATGTTGCTGGTGTTGCTGGTGATGCTGCTGCTGCTGCTGCTGCTGGTGTTGTTGTTGCTGCTGCTGCTGCTGCTGCTGCTGCATGTGCTGCTGCTGCTGGGCCTGGTGTTGCTGATGCTGCTGCATTCGCTGTTGCATGAGCTGCTGCTGCTGTGGAGTCATGTTGGAGTTCGCTGGGAAGCCGGACATGCCAGGACCCATATAGTTCGGGGGGAACTGCTGGCCGCCGGCGGCGTTGCCTTGAAACTGCTGGTTCGGGTAGGCCACTGGTAGAGACGATCAGATCAGCAGCCGTTCTCCTCGCGTGTGGGGGAGGACACATGGGTGTGTCGAGACGCAAACATGGTGTGCCAATCCTGGAGACGCACTCTGTACGACTCCAATGAGACAGGTATTGCGGTCAGGCTGTCGCAAGCGCAACTAACTCGACGGGTGACCAAGGAGGCCCTGGGCGTCCTGCGTCATGGAGATGCGGTGCTGAGTCGGCCACGGGCGACGGCGAACGGGTGGCCAAAGGAAGGGCAGGTGTGGCAGGCTGAAGACAAGGGGGGGCAAAGGACGAGTGACGAGGTGACGGGGGAGGGCGTGAACACAAATAGCAAATGGGACGGGAGGGCTTACTCTGGCTTGGTTGGCCATTGGTGGGCATCTGTGGCATGGCGGTGCTCTGCATCATGCCTGCAGGCCCAGGGCCCGACATCATGGCGGGATTGGGCTGACCGCCGCCTGGGAAGGAGGGCTGCTGGCCCGGAGGCATTCCGCCAGCAAACTGGTTCGGGTTGTACATCTGGGGTTGCTGCTGCTGGGAGGGGAGCGCGCCGGGCTGCATGTGAGGGTTGTGGTTGTGGTGTGGAGGTGGGGCGGCGTTGTTGAAGTTTGGAGGAGCATTGGGGTTCGAGCCGTAGCCAGGGCCGTACATGGTTTTTGCTGGGTGGTTTATTATGGCTGGGGACCGGCGGTCTTGGCCCGGCAGACGGGTTCAGCAGCAGGTTCAGGCACGGGGCTGGGGCGGGCGCGGCGTGGGGTCAGAACGGGGACGGAGGTGTGGCCGCAGCGCAGCACAGCACAGCACACCAGAGCGGCAAGGACTTGCTTGGGTCGAGGGTTGAAGTCGGTCTGAGAGCAGGGCGAAGGCGTGGGCGGCGATCGAGGGAGAATCGAGAGGCCGACTGTCGTTGGACGCGGGCGACGGCGTGATGGTTGCGTCGCGTTGCTTTGTCGGACCTGCGGCGGGCTGGATGAGGTGATGGGGCGGCAAGTCGCTGTGGGGTGTGGGATACAAGCGGACGGCAGGTGGGAGAGTCGTGTGAGCAAGTATTGCGCGCAATCTGGTACAAGCCTGCAGGCCCGTGGACCTCTTCGATCAGGGGCGGTGCGTGCCGGGCTTGTCTCGCGGCTTCGGTGATGGACGGGGTGGGCGCGACGCGAAGGTCAGCTCAGGGCGAACGAGCGGGTGGAGAGACGAATCAGGGACCAGAGAGCGACGGTGGGAAGGGGAGAGTCAGGGAGCCAGCCTATCGATGACCTGGCGGAGGGCCAGCCAGGGATTCTCTGTACGAGGGAGGGCCGGTACAGACTCGTACTGTGAGGTAAGTACCGTCTGTATGGGGGGAGGCGCCGCGACAGGCAATAGGTGGTCAGGTCTATTGATCGATCGGGACGAGGGCCGGGCTCCGGTAGGGGATGATGGGGTCCTTGGGTCCTGCGTCCGTGTGGGAACGGCTCCGGCGTGGTGCGAGGCGCGGCGTGTGTCTGCTTCTCGTGCCTGGGCGGGCTCGCGGAATGGCCGGGAATCGACGGTGTGCGAGAGAAAGTGTGTGTGTGTGCGTGTGTGTGCGCGGTGCGTGTGTCGTGTCATCAATCGAACAGGCATGAGAGAGGAGGAGAAAGAAGATTTCTGCGGGTGTCCCAGTGTTTGCGCTTTGCCCAGCCCGCCGAGCCACCTCTGCCTGAAGGCCACGGTCTAGCTCCTTCAGGGAAGGTGTCGCCCGCCGAGCGGGGGCACCGGCTGGGGGCCGCAGGGGGGTGTCTGCAGCCAAGCTGCCTGCCTCGGCCGGGGTGACTCCTGCCTCGAGCGTCTTTTTATTTGGACTCCTGCCTCGAGGAGGTTCGTCTTGTCAGGGTGACTCCTGCCTCGACGGGTCCGTCTTAATAACGGGCACTCATATCGCGACATCACCGCCGCCGAAGCTGGGACACGCTGCTGGGACTCTGCGAGGGCAATGGCTCGTGATTTGGTCACTCTCTTTACAGCATCAAGCAAGGGACCGTCGAGCCGCTTGCGCCAGTGCATCTACACCTCAGACCTCTTTTGCCGCCTCCGAGGCATAGTAGGTCCCGTACGCCGACCTCCCGTACACAACATCGACGAAATGCTCCGCAATGATCTCGGCTATCACCAATGATATCAGCACAAGCACGTCTCACGAACAGCGTCGCCAGACCCAGACTCACCTGTTCTCTCCGAGTGATGCAGCTCGTCAAACCACATGAAGCTCGACAGCGGGTCCGACGAATCAACACACTGCCCCGTCGCAGGGTCGCACTCGTGATAGACCCCCTCCACGTTCGCCGGCGCCGTGAGGTACTTCTCGGGCTCGGCGTAGATGTCCCGCATCAGGCTGTGGACGTCGTAAATCCCAAACGACGCCCCCGGCCACCGCTTCTGCACCAACAGTTGGAACGGCACCCCGTAGTCGAACATGGTGTTGACGTTGGTCGTGTACTGGAGCATCTTGCCAGAGTAAGCCGTCGTGTTGTACGCTGTCTTATTCGTCCAGAAGTTGCTATCCTGAAAGCCGCCCTGGTCCGAGGGAGCGTAAAGGGGCGCAATGTCCAGCGGCGCCTGCTTGAAGAGGACAAAGTGGCGGCCGCCCGTCTTGTAGATGTGGTCGAAGATGGTCCAGATACTGTCGACAAAGGTCGAGATGGTCGTCCCGGCCGCTTGCGAGTCGCTGAGGAATGCGCCCCAGCCCAGGTCGTTGGTCCCGATCCACAGCGCGTAGAGCGTGTTGTCGGCCTTTCGGTCATCGAACAGCTTCCCCGACGCCACGTCCGCCGCGAATGCCGGGATCTCGTAGTCCAGGACCGACGGGAAGGGCTGCTTAATCAGGTCAAACTGGCGCTTGATGATATCGTCCGAGCTGCATGCGCCGCTGACAGCGTAGTTGTAGTACTTCGCGCCCGTCTCGTTGGCGACGAATTGGCCCCAAGCCAGACCGCCAGTGGCCGTCGTCTTGCTCTCGGGAAGAGGCTCGCCCGCCGGCGGCGCCTGTCCGTCATTGTTGATGAAGTACCCAAGACGACCCGTGTCCGTCCAGCTATCGCCGAATGTGACGAGGTTCTCGAACTTGCGCAGCCCGCAGGAAGAGGCTGCGACGACGGGCAGGGCGGCGAGGGCCAGGAGAGAACGCATATTGGGCAGTTGAAATCACTTGATAGTCTTGACAGTGACAGAGAAAAAAGCTCGACTCATGCAACATCATTTTGAAAGAAACGGCAGGCAGGCAGAAGTAATATGTACTCGGCCGTGCGGGTGGAGGGTGTCTCGCAGCGGACATCGCGCTTGTTCATCTCGTGAGGGGATACTGCCGTCCATTCATCCGACGGAGGGGTCAAGCGAGGGCGGAACAACGAAGCCGTCGCCATCTCCGGGGGGGGTCCGAGGCGACTAGCCCCGGCACTTCTGAACTCTGCAGATGCAGGTGCCGCGAGATCCGTCTTCGATGGAAAGGACCCAAACAGCACGCTCAGTTGAGATGTAACCTGAGGCGGCACCAGGGTCAGCGACGCAATCGGGGTCAGAGGGCCCTGACTTGGCGGTCGTCCAGCGTTCCGTAGCCTGATGACTTCATCGTCGCTTCAGTGTTGACTATTAGGGGTGTCGGATCCGATGAAAATGAGCAAGGGTTGGTTGCTATGCTGCAATCAGCCTGAATGCCAGTATATCCTTGATCTCGAGGAGTAGACAGGGCTTGTGACCGGGTCGGCGGGCGAGAAGAGTCGCAGATTACACATGGTTGTGATTTTCCCTCCCTTGCGGGATGAGCGCAGGTGATGATGGTGTCGCGAGCATTGATTAAGCTTATGTTGTATGAAGGAGTTCGAGGTGGTGTATTCCGTCTGGTTAATAACAGTGACTGAGAAGAGGACAAGGTGGAGCGACATCGGCAGCCCAGTCGATGGTGGTCCGTGCATCGAGGGACGTATTTGCATGGAACCCGGACGGCCCACCCAGGGACCTTTGACTCAGATTTGACCCTCGTCGAACATTTGAATTGATGACTCTTTTTGCGACGATAAGAGGTGTACGACGACAACCTCGAAAACATACAAAAGCCCAGTTGGACTCAAGAAAGTGCCAATTGACTTTGGATCAGCAACTCACAACCCTTCAAGACCTTACATCATGTCGCCATTTAACCTGGAAGAGTGTGCCAGACCCAACATCCTGGCACTGCAACCGTATCGATGTGCCCGAGAGTAAGTCACTCATCTCGCCTCATCTCGCCTCCCCGCCTCCCCCGGTCTCTACGAGGTTCTTGGCTAACCCAGCCCCAGTGACTACAAAGATGATGGCAAGAATATCCTACTCGATGCCAATGAGAACGCCTTTGGTCCCTCTCTTCAGTCCGATGTCCCCAAGGGCGACATTGACATCGACTTCCTGGGCCTCCACCGTTACCCTGATCCTCACCAGGCAGATCTCAAGCAGCTGCTCTGCAACCTCCGCAACACCCACGTTCACACATCCAAAAACCTGACGCCCGACAACCTCTTCGTCGGCGTCGGCAGTGATGAAGCCATAGATGCTCTGCTTCGCTGCTTCTGCATCCCTGGCAAGGATCGCATCCTCGTGTGCCCGCCCACCTATGGCATGTACTCCGTCTCCGCTCAAGTTAACGATGTCGGCCTCGTCAAGGTGCCATTGCAGCCGGCTCCCGAGTTCGGTCTCGACACACAAGGCATCTGCGATGCCCTGAGCAAAGAGGAGAACATCAAACTCGCCTACCTGTGCAGCCCCGGCAACCCCACCGGCGCCTTGCTGTCCAAGGAGGACGTCCAGAAGGTGCTCGAGCACCCCACCTGGAACGGCGTCGTCGTTCTGGACGAGGCCTACATCGATTTTGCTCCCGAGGGTAGCTCACTCGCCGAGTGGGTCGCCGAGTGGCCCAACCTCGTCGTCATGCAGACGCTCTCCAAGGCGTTCGGCATGGCTGGCATTCGCCTGGGCGCCGCCTTCACGTCGGAGCCCATCGCCCGCCTCTTGAACAGCCTGAAAGCCCCCTACAACATTTCCAGCCCGACCAGCGCGCTGGCATCATATGCCGCCTCGGAGAAGGGTCTGCAGGTCATGAGGGCCAACAGGGTCAAGATCTGCGCCCAAAGAGACCGCCTGCTGGCCGAGCTGCCCAAGATCAGTGGTGTCGGCCGCCTGCGAGGTGGCGAGGCGAGCAACTTCCTGCTTTTCGAGATACTTGACGCCTCTGGTAGCCCGGACAACGTAACCGCGCTGGCAGTCTACGAGCGTCTAGCCGAGACCAAGGGTGTTGTTGTCCGATTCAGGGGCAAGGAGCACGGCTGCCTGGGGTGCCTCAGGATCACAGTCGGAACAGAGGAGGAGGTCACGCGGTTCATTGGGTCCCTGGAGCGCACCCTGGCCGAAGTACGCGGTGCTGGAAAGCAGCAGGACGAGGAACAAAAGGAGACGGCGGCGAGCGGCGTCATTGCTTAGAGGTCATTGCGGATCGGCATGTTAGAAGCCGCGACATACGTACAAAATAGATGACATTTCTCCCTAGAAGGCATTAGTGGAGAGACGCCCTCGGTTTTGAGCTCGATAGGTCGAGAAACCTTGCTTGGCCGTCGCACGATACTATCCCATCGAGGTGATTTGTTGCGTCAGAAGACGGAAACAATATGCCACCTCATTCGATCGATATCAAGCTCGACTCCAAAGATTCTCAGGGTGCTGAAAACCCTTCGATGTGCAGCCATCGGCATCGCTTACAAAAAGACGACGGGGTTGGCAGTTGTCAATTCCAAACTCGGTTCTTGGGAAGGATCACTCCGCACGCCTGCCCAAGGAGGTGTGCCCAAGGTGTCGCACCTGCATTACCGTGTTCTCTACGCAGTATCACTTCCAGCTCTTCTCTTCTGCTCGAGTGTCTTCCGGTCTTCATTTGTCTACCTACATGTTGGCGCTGACGGTGTCCGTTGAATCATACGACTCTACAACGATAGGCCATTGTTGCAAGATTGAAATCAAGCGAGTGTCTTGTATTGTGTTTCTGTCATGCAGCTTCTCCGGGCAGCCGTCGGCATAGTCATTCCAGGGACGGCGGTGGCCATGACGCTGGATACCTCCGATTCTGGTATGCCACTACAACATTCCCCTAGTCTCCCAGAAAGCTAATATGCGAAAGGTTCTATTCGCGACATCGCCAGTACTATTGCACACGGAGCCATGTCATATTATACTAGTAATGTAACTGGCCAGCCCGAGGTATGCGACACCGCACTCGCGAAACTCCGTATCACTGACCTGGCACCAGATGGTCGGGGATCTCCCCGATCCGTACTACTGGTGGCAAGCCGGAGCCCTCTGGGGAGCCATGCTTGACTACTACCATTACACCGGCGACCCAAGCTACAACGAAATCGTCATCGAGGCGCTGGTTGCCCCCGCCAACACTGGCCCAAGACACGACTACAACCCGCCAGAGCATTACGACGAACTCGGCAATGATAACCTCGGCTTCTAGAGCTTCGCCGTCATGTCTGCAGCCGAGCGCAACTTTCCCCAACCCAGGTCTGACGTGCCATCCTGGCTGACCATGGCTCTGAACATCTTCAATGCCTTGTCATCTCGGTGGGACACCAAGACCTGCCGGGGCGGCGTGTATTGGCAAGTCTTTGCTTCAAACCCAAACGGCATCAACTACAAAAACTCCGTGACAAACGGAGGCCTCTTCCAGCTCGCCGCTCGAATTGCACGCGCCACCGGTCAGCAAGGCTACGCAGACTGGGCCTCCAAGGTATGGGACTGGTGCGTTTCGACGGGACTCATCGGCGACAACTACAACGTCTATGATGGGGCCCATGGGATTGATGACTGCAGGGAAATCAACTACATCGCATTTACTTACACGAATGGCATCTTCCTACACGGTGCCGCTGTGATGGCTGAATACACGGGGGACCAAATATGGGCAGACCGCGCACACAAATTGTTGGAGGCCGCCGACTACTTTTTCGACAACAACATCCTCTATGAGCCAGCTTGCGAGCCGGGAAACATGTGCAATAATGATATGAAGGTGTGTGGCCGCGAGCTCTACCTGTAAGCGGCAGCGCTGACCATCCGGCGCAGGCCCTCAAAGGGTTTCTGGCCCGCTTCATGTGGCAGTCCACCTACCACCTCCCATCCCTTCTACCTAGAGTTAGAACGCTCCTCGAGACATCATCCCGAGCCGCGGCGCAAGTCTGCTCAGGTGGTGAAGACGGCGTTACATGCGGCCAGAAGTGGAATACCGGCGGGTTTGATGGGAGCGTGGGCCTCGGGCAGCAGATGTGCGCCCTCGAGACGATTCAAGGTCTGCTCATCGATGAGTCTCAGCGGCCTCTCCGTCACGGCGAGATTAATCCAATACGAAGTCTTGACTGGAGCAAGAGAAAATCTGTGCCATCGACCCCGAGGAATCGGAGTGTGTTCGCTCCTGGTAAGAATCCAACACCAGAGCCCTGGGCTGTCCCCCCAAGGGGATGATAGCCTGACAGGTTGCTTGACATCTCAAGGGTTTGGAGCATAACTAATACCTTTCTTTTCACAGAGCAGGACGAAGACAACCGAAACAACGAAAAAGATGACAAAGATAATGGGAGGGACCAGAAGGGCCAAGGAGACGGTGCTGGCGGCCCTGCAGTACCTGAATGGGCCGTCATCGGAGTCGTCATGTTTTCTGGTGTCAGTTTGCTTATTGTTTAGACACGCGCCTAGATCGTCTGGCTGTTGGTTCGCAAAGTAGGATTGTTCGTATGTCATGCGCATTGCATGGGTTAATCGAGCGCGTTGCCCCTGCATCGTCGCATCCTTGTTTGCGTGGCTTGATCCGATAACATGTCCCGCTCCCGCCGTCAGCCGAAACGGCAGTCAAAGAACAGAAGCAACGACATACACAGCATGGCGAGGTGATCTGGATGGAGGTCCGCCGGGAAAAGAAAGACGAGCTCCGATGAGGTGACCCAAACTCGGACGCAATGCAGAAACGAGACATGAAGTCGCCATAACCTCGCCAGCTTACTTAATCCCACCCTATCCGAGTCCCGATCCGACCCCTGCGGCTGACGCGCTGCTAAGCGGCAGAACCCCACCCAGCGTCCGCACCGCCGGGCCAAGATCGCCATGACCGTTCCAGTAATTGATTGTCCCTTGATCCAGCGGGAGCCCCCCTTGCTGGGCCGGTCTGGTGGTTGATTATCAAGGGATCTCGTTTTGCATGGATCGCGATTTCTCCCGGGGCTGTGCTAATTGAGCAATGCCGATCTGTCGGTTGACACGTGTCTGGGCGGTTCGGAGACGGACGAACGCTCGCTGTCCGGGGCCCGCGGTGTTCGGGGCTTGGAAGGCTCGGCGGCTGGGCTTCGGTCATGGTGTGGTCATGATGAGTGGGTAGCAAGCTGGGGACAACACGCGGCGTAATGAAATGGTGTCCGAGGAGCAAGACTGTGCGACTAGCTTGAGGCCGTCAGATAAGGCGAGCGGCCTCGTAGTATTGAAAGGGGATCTATGATCCATGACTTCGTAAATTCAACGCCAGTTGGGGGTATAACTCCAAATCGGAGTACATGGTGGGACAGCAGTCTATCCGATGCTGCCAAAGGCCAGATTCGGCCAAGGGTGAAAAATCAAGCCCGCTACGCCAGCCAGGTGTGCAATGCAGACACCATCCAACACAACTCCCGTGATATGACCAGTCATCAGTTCAGCCCATTGGTGAGCGCCGTGTGCTGCTCGACCGTGGGCTGTGTGCCTCTTGTCCTCCTTCCCTCCTCTTCTCCGATGTATACGCTCTGACTACATCACGATCGCCGCCAGAAGGATGCTCCCTAATGATCCGGCCCACAGCCAGGTCGTCTCCAGCCGACCGCCAGCGTTCAGCCCTGTCTCTACGGGCAGCGAGCTCGTGGGCAATGTGCCGTCGAAGAGAAAGTCGTCGGGGAAATTGGCGTCTTCGGTGGATTGGGCGGTGCCAGAGATGTCGTCCAGGGTGTCCGTCTTGGAAGGCTGGTCGGCGAGGGTGAGGGTGCCCCACTGGACCTCGGAGCCGCTGAGCGTTGACGTCCAGCTGATCTCTGTCGGGCCGGTGTGCAGGCCGGCGACAAAGCCGGATTTGAGACTGGAGTACGCCGAGCACGTCGCCGCCGTGGTGCCGGCCAATTTGCACTCTAGATTAGCTGTGCTGGGGGGCAGGTCAGTGATCCAGTCGACAGAAACCCGCATGAAGAAACGTACTATGTCGATGTGAGGGTGCCTTCGAAACGGAGCGTGTTGTCGCCCTCGGCGAAGATGAAGGGGAGTTCGAGGGCGAGGCCGCAGCTGGGTGTTGTTTGCGGCGCGCAGAAGATGGTGTATGTTGTCTCGTCGGCGTCCTGGGAGCAGAAGGGTCAGTCAATGGCATTTCGAAAGGAGCGGCAAGGTCTGCGAACATACGCTTGTGACGACGCTGCCCCGCACCAGAGACCACGATTTCGCCTCGTAGTAGGGCAGGAAGATGGGGACGGTCGTGTGGTCTTCGGCTTGGGCCCCGGCTGTCAAGAGGCAGAGGGAGAGGAGGGCGAGAAACGGCTGAGGATATTGCATGGTGATGGTCGAGGAATGGGTGTCTGGCGCCGGTGCCGGGGGTCGAAGGTATCGAGTCGCGCAGCCAGTCCGAGGCGGACGCGGGGCCGGGGAATCGAGGGGCGGACGGCGAAGAGCTGTCGTTCTGGTTGTCGATGGCCTGCGCAGGTTGACAACGAGAGTTGGGGACGAGGTGACGTAGGTTTCGCAAAGTCCCGTCTTCGACTTGAGGGACCGCTGGACCAGCTAGAGCCGAGGTGCAGGACAGGTAACGGCTCACTAGCTGAGGGTAGTGGTCGGTCGGGTCGGGAGGTGTGGCGGATGATCGAGACAGCGGCTAGAATGGGTGGAGGACGGCTGACACTAGGCATGCGACTCCAGGTAGGTCCTCCTTCAGCTTCACGGCAGATGTGCTGGAGACGAGAGGGACGACAAAAAATATAAGGGATTCCTTGGAGGAAGGGCAGGGAAAGCTGAGAGTCTCAGCAGTCGGGAGTGAAACACCATGTGCAGCGCTGAGCCATTGGCGTTGGTGACGGGGAACCTCAGGACAGACTGACGAGAGAGGAGGGGGGCGATGCTCGACCAAGGCCTAGGGCCGCTGGGCACTTGCTGGGCGGGCTCTGGGCGCTGGGCGCTGGGTTCTGGGCGCTGGGCGCTGGGCAATCGAGCTGGCCGTTCTCGTTTCTCGCTGGGGATTGCCGTAATTGCCGTCGTTTGCAGGTGCAGAGTCCAGAAGGCCAAGAAGCCAAGAGGTTGCGCGAGCCGGGCCCTAGAGGCGGAGGCGGAGGCGAAAGCAGAGGGCGGGCAGAGCAGAAGAAGACAGAGGGCGGGCAGAGACGGCGAAGGGCCACAGCGCAGTGATCTGAAGCAACTGGCGCATGATGAATTGCCAAGTGCAAACGCCAAGGCCGCTGGCGACGTTGTGACCAATGCCCAGCGGACCGCCAAGCGGCCGAACGCGCATGTTTGGGGGGAGAAAAGGAAGAGAGCCAAGACTCCCAAATTGTCCAGGACGACCAGCACGACATGGAGGAACGGGAAGGTCCTGCTGACTGAGAGGGGAGAGCTCCTGCACCCCTGGGAAGTTCCGGGTGGGAGGGAGCTCCGTGCCCAAAGCGGCATTTCAGCAGGGCACTAGCTGCCGAGCAGGTGCCCACCTGGGAGGCACCTACCCACCTCGACCTCGCTCGGGTCGTCACTACCAGTTCTTGTCGGTCCTGCTTCTTCGGCCCTTTCGCCTGTGGCCAGTGTCTCGCGATGACCTCAACAATCACAGCCTTCACCATCGAACCCGGACGGAGCACTACCACTGTTTGCCATCAGTCCGTCGAACCAAGTTGACGAGTGTCGCCACAACGCACGACGACTTGTCTCGGCGGGCTTCGGTCTTTGTCACAGGCCCCTCCCGCCCAGCCTTGAGCCGTCGACTTGCACCTGTGCCTCAGCCCACGTGAGCTCTCTCTGATGCTCGGCATCATCTCAATTTCCCCGCCAAGCAAGAGAACACCAGCACGGCACGAGCAGTACAGCACCATATTCAACCAAAGTGTACCTTATTCCCAATTGCAGCTGAAATTTGGCCTGTGCCACCCCCTCGCCTCGTCCCCCCACATCCCGGCTGCCCTACAAGGCCGGGCGCTCACTAAAAATGAGCATCTCAACGACGCGGCTCATCCAAGCCACTTTCGTCGAAGAACAGTGCCGCAGCTCTTGGCCACCGTTGCTCATCATTCTCCTCTTCTTCCACCCCACGACGTTCTCGCGATGTTCCTCCTGCCCCATCTTTATTATTAGCAAGGTCGTGGCGGAGTACCGTCGACGGCACAGCAATCCCTTGCCTGCCTTCGTCTCTTCTCGCCACTAGCCACATCTCATCTCCTAGACGCAGGCTATCGTTTGGCAGGGGTCGTCACCTCGATCCTTCAGGTGCCGGGAGGCCGTTACCTTTTTACCGGACCTTTCATTTAATCGCCCAAGTCCCGGTAACTCGTTGAATTGATGTTTCCGTGATTTTCTCCCCTACACCACGCATCGCATCTCGTCTCGACCCGCCCACCCCGTACATTCGTTCAACATGGTCCGCAACACCGCATCCAAGCTGGCCCTCATGGCCCTCCTCGGCGCAGCCGCCGCCGAGGATGTCATCGTCTCCCTGATCATCCCTGCATTCGCCCCCGAATACATCGCCGCCTCAGTCGTCAGTGTCGGTGATGACCGGACCACCTTTGCCCTTGGCTGCCAGTCCGAAGTGCCCAAAACCGAATGCGGAATCAGCGACTCGGTTATCCTCGTCGCGGGACCGTCAACCATGGCCTTGACTGCGACGCTCAACTACGGAAGCTCCGAGTGCGTGGACCCGCCAGCTCGTTCCGACCATCGTGTGGATTTTGGACGCTGACCGGGTGCGGTCCTCTAGCATCCCCGTTACCATGACCGCCGAGTGCGACATCGACTCCGCCGCCAACGAGGCCACCTGCACCCAGCACCAGGTCCAAAGCACCGTGAGCGGCAGCGAGACGACCGTGCTCACGGACATCGACTCCTTCCTCGCGCCCCTCACCATCACCGCCGGCGCAGAGAAGCTGACCGACTTGCCCGCTGCCGCGTCGAGCGTCCCCCGCGAGACCACCACCGAGACTTCGGCCTCGGCCTCTGCTACGACCAGTGAGTCTTCCCCCCGTTTCTAACGCCAGTGGCGCCGGCGATTTCACCCCCTTCCCTTGCTGTGCGACGACTAAGCGTTGGCCAGGCCAAGACACGGACAGCGAAGACGAGGCGTCGTCGACTAACGCGGATGAGTCTGCTTCGACTGCCGGCGGCGAGGCTGCGACGACGTCGGACGATGGGAACGCTGCTTTCCCTCGGATGACCCAGAACGCCATCTTGGCGGGTGCTGCTGCCGTCGTCGGTGGTGCCATGATGCTATAATGGAGGGCTCAGCAAGGACGTGAGGAGGAAGCGCCGTATGTGTACACAAATCGCGAGCCCGGCGCGTAGGAGCGCGACATCTGTAATCTTGACAGCGACTGAATTTAATGACAGCAAGACCTCAAAATTAGAGTGTTGCAAAAGCGCTCAGAAAGCGTGCCTCTCGTGGAGAGTTGCTTGGTTTTCTGACGCTATCCCTGACGGCCTTGACAAGCTGCCATTGAGTCTCGAGAGGAGCGAGCAGGCTGAACGTGTACGGCCACCGATGATGCATGACCAGTTCTCACCACGTAGGCTTGCTAGAACATTGCCACTCTCGTGTGACTGACTGCTTTTGAATCACACATGCCCGCTGGCAAATGTATCGGAAACGCAATAGCTGTCGGTTCCTCTCAGTAGAGTCATGTCAGCTGGCTGGGGCTCAAAAAAGCTCGATCGTGCCGCTGAGATCCTTATTAACGTCAACATTTTTCAAGCCGCTCATTCTCAGGATTTAAAACAGCAACATGATCACGAAGGAGACAGCTGCCCCGCTCATTGTCTTTACGGCACTCTTCTTCCTCGGCCTCGTCGGCTGGGCCTTCTGGAGGGCGACCATGGCGCCCCGCGCCGTACGGCAGAGCAGCCGACGACGGAGGGCGAACCAGCCTGATGAGATGCCGGGGGTCTGAATCGCGGGTAAATGTCATGTTGGGCTCTGATGCGGGCAGGCCGGGGACCGCCTCTTCGGTGGTCCAGCAATGTGAATGGCGGGTAATTCAAGCAAGGCGCAAAAGGGTTGATAAAAGGGGCCAAAAACTGGAAGGCCGTCATCTTAGGCTGGTGTCTAGACCCCTGCAACAACGATAAAGAACGACAAGCAAAGCTAGCTTCATACTCTACAAAGCACCAAGATTTACCTCAGCGCGAATCGCACGCCATGAAGGAACGAGAAATCATCATCCTGGTGAGCTGTGTCACCCTCTTCGGCATTGGGGTTTGCTTCGCAATCTGGCATTTCTGCCTAATGTCCACGCGAAGCCGGGCCGAACGATATCGCATACCGTGGTAGCGCACGGCATCATGGCCAGTGCTGGAGATGAACATGTGGCCATCTAGGAGGGACATGGGTGCGAGACCCATGCGGCGGGCTCGAGATGCGCGGATGAAGCCGCTAGTGCGCCTTAGCAGGAGAGTGATTCAGGAAACAGACAGACGTCTATAGAAGACAGGTTCTTCTAAACGGCCAGTCACGAGCTGCTGAGGCTCGTCCAGTACAAACGTCTCGAACACTAGTCATTAGGGGAGTTTGACAGCAACGATCAGCTACGCTCTATACTCAACCGACCTGTGAAGTGGATAAACTATCATGAACGGAGCAGGTATCGTGATTCTCATGAAGTATCTATTTCCCCCCATCCTGTTGGGTGCAGGGACACGCATCCTTTGACTTCTCGTGACAGGACGAGGTAGGCACGCCGCATAGAATGGGCAAAACGGCTGTGCTGATCAAGGGCGGAAAATAATGGCCATGTATTTAGGAACGAACGGCTGGCTAGGGTGGTGCAAGCGGCAGAGGCGAACAACGCATGCGAAACAGGTATACAAAACAGGGTGAACCAACGCCTTCCAAAGATGTTCATGAGTGACGTGAATATGATATGACCGGAATCATGTGGGCGATGCAGGAAGAAAACTGATGCAATACACCGCCCGCTGGGAATAAACACGAGGTGCTGGTGGCCAGGGTATAAGCTCCATGACGAAGGCTCGACTCGCTCAGTAGCGAACGCGATCCTCCCGCCCATCGAGCCAGCTTGTGCAGTTTACGCAACGAATCGACTGCGAGGCACGGTCAGTGACAGGCCAGGTACATCTGGCATGTTTCTCAGGCATACCGCTTCATTGACGCGCTTCCTGCAGTACTTGCACTTCTTGGTGTGCTTGATGATGGGATCTGTCGAGAAGAGCTGGTAGAAGTGGGCGAGGCCCCAAAGGGAGAGGCCCACGCAGAAGAAGCTGACGACCTGGTTGAAGAATGAGCTGCACAAGGTCAGCCGTCCATCCGGCATTGCAGGACGTGTCGCGATCATCCAGCCGGGGCCAAAACGGGCGGAGCGCATCCAGGGGCTGCGGCGGTGTCACTCACCCGTATGCCAGGACGACGGCACCGTCATCCTTCGCGCGGGCGAGCGTGGTGTACCCGTCCTCACGGTTGTACTCAGGCCCGGCTTTGAGGACGGCAAACTTCTCCTCCATGTTGTGGTCGAGCGGGAAGATGACGGACAGGGGCGGCATGAGGACATTGGAGACGAAGGAGTTGACGAGGCCGGTGAAGGCGGCTGCTAGGCTGTGCGCGAGTGAGCATTCTCTGTATGCCGTGGCTGTGAAAGCCATGTGAGCACCCACATCAAACCGAAGGCTATCTCGAGGATGTTCCCCTGCATGGCGAAATCAAGAAAGCCGGACCACAGGCGGTAGGCCCTAACGCCGCCGCGGGCCAGGAGGCTCTCCTCCTCATCGCTGTCGGCGAAGCGAGGCATGGTTAGGTCGGACACGCGGGATCCGAAAGAGAGGATCGATTCGCGGATGCTAGAGGGCATGCCAGTGGCCGAGAACGGTGGAAAGACTCGAGTGTACCGTATTGCACTGCCGGCCAGCAGCGAGGGGCTACCGATAGTTCGGGTACCTTACAGAGGGGCGGAGGGATCAACGCGGCGCAAAACGTAGGGGTCCCCACAACGCAACCATCTGTCAGGTCAGGCACGAGGCGAAAAAGCAATACACAAGGTGGAAACGGCTGAAAGCACGAGGCGGTCACGGTGGGTGTGGTGAGGGAGGTCGAAACTGGAGGGCTGGAAACTGCTTTGAGGTTGGGAGGTTGGATGCTGGCGCCTGCCCCCCCCCCCCCCCCCGGGGNCCCGGGGGACACGATAAGGGGTCACGCGCTAAGCTATTTCATGCGGGGAGGGCTTCAGGGTCTTGGCTGGGCAGCAGCCACCGCCAGCGAGTCGTGATAGCGCTGTGCCTAAGCCACAGCGCACCTCTTAGGGTGGGCCCGCCCAATCATGGCCTTCTCGTAACCGTCCCTTGACACGCGCTTTTCAGCCACGACGCGTTGCTATGACGCCATGTGTAGAGATCGCCGGCAGACGTCATGGCAAATGTGAATCTCGCTTCATCTTGGTCTGCGCAGCCGTTGCGGCCAGCATTCCCAAGCCGTTTTGTTTGCTTGGCGTGTGCTCAGCTACCGCCAAAATCAGTTTGGACAGGTCTAGCAGTGAATGAAAGTTGGGGAATGATTTTTTTTTCTCATGTCGACTTGCAACCGTGGTCGACCTGATGTGGGTTCTCACGATGCCGCCGAGCCCAGATCTCCCAGTGGCGGTGACGTCCACAATGGAACCCAAGACCCCTGATCAGACACGAGCCCCGATCTGTTTCCCAGGTCTCTCTTTGGTTGGCCTGGCCAGCCCAGGGGTGGGAGATCTGCCTTTGTTGCCCGTTTGCCAAGTTCTTTGAGACTCTGATTCACCCCTCACTGATTCATCCCTGGTCTTAACGGGCGACCGACCAAGTTGGCAGGCTAGTTGCATCATAGGCGCTAGGTGTTTGTTTGGCATGGCCCTTGCCTCGAGCCGAGACCTTAAAGAGTCTTGTCTTTCTGACTCTCTTCTGGGCAGCGACATTCCTCCGCTGCACTGTCAAAACTCCATTGCTTGTCGCCCTTGGCTTCCTGGCGACATTCACGTAGGCCTTTTTTCTTCCTCGTCACAGACAATTCCGCTTCTGAGACGAGATAAACAACACCACACCATCATTAGCGATCGACTTCACAGACCACTGCCCGTCGATCATCGTCCGGAGACGACAGCAACCGCAAAGATGATGCGCTTCACAGTCATCCTCCCCTTCCTCCTCTCCGTGGCGGCCTTCGTCATATCCTTCCTCCTCCTCTTCGCCGGCCACAAGCAGGGCTTCATGGAGGACTATGCGCTGGTCAGGGTAAGGAACCTCCTCTTCGTACCGCTACACCATGTGGGAGCTCATCAAGATTGCAGATCAACATGTCCACCCTCGGATACGACGTCCTGGCCGGCTCGGATCAAGGCGAAGACCGCAGCGGCATCGGGGGCTTCATCGACGACCTCTCAGACGACGCCAGGGAATTCATCAACGATCTAGGCAACGACATCGCCGACCACCTCACCGACGAGCTCGGCATCTCCCAGTGGTACTCCCTTCACCTGATGACCATGTGCAGCGGCGACTTCACCCCCAACGCCACCGACCCCGACCCCGGCCTCAACGTCACCAGCTGCACCAAGCAGACCCCCGCAAGCACGTCCAATCTCTCTCTTCTCTTGCCCTGGCCCTCCAGCTAACCGTCTGCCAGACCGCGTCAACCTCACCGAGATCATCGACCACGAACTCGAGATCGGCCCCCTGGGCATCTCCCTCGCGGACATCAACTGGCCCTCCGAGATCCAGGACCACGTCGACACGGTCAACGACGCCCTC
The DNA here is from genome assembly GCA_002851755.1 of Verticillium zaregamsianum. NCBI lineage: Eukaryota > Fungi > Ascomycota > Sordariomycetes > Glomerellales > Plectosphaerellaceae > Verticillium > Verticillium zaregamsianum. The sequence goes on along the minus strand of NMXM01000003.1, from coordinate 2,466,095 downwards.
CTCGCCGTCTTCATCCTCTACGCCCTCGCCATCGGCTTCTCGGGCCTCGCCATCCTCGGCGCCGTCGCCGCCCTCTTCCTCGACCCGCGCCGCACCCTCGCCGCCGTCCTCAACTTCCTCTTCGCCCTGCTCGCCGCCATCGTCCTGCTCGCCGGCAGCATCGCCATCATGATCGGCGGCCGCAAGGGCGCCGACGCCCTCAACGACGTCGGCGACACCGTCGGCCTCTCCGCCGAGGCCGGCGAGGGCTTCGTCAGGCTCTCGTGGGCGGCCTTCGCCGTCATGGCCGCCGCCGTCATCTACTGGGTCGTCATGTTCTGCCTGGGCCGCAGGGAGAAGAAGAGGGGATACTCGGAGAAGAGGGGGTGGAGGCACTGAGCCCTGCTTCTGCGGGTGATGCGGTGCGCCGCTCGGGGGGACGAGTCTGATGACATGGGAGCTGGGGTGACAATGTAGACCCCTTTTTGGCTCGGTTCGGTTAGCGAGGCGTTTTTTGCCGGTACGGTAATGTTTGGATATCCGCTCCCGGTATCTGGTATACTGGGCGAGGGCCACCCGGTGGTCTAGAAATGAAAGATTTTCATCTCAAATAGCTTTCAAATAGCTTTCAAATAGCATCAAAACATTCATCTCATCTTGAGCTGCCTCGCCTGGACAGTCGTCTTGGCCAGCCATCAGGGTAGCGACGCAGTGAACGACTAGTTGCTATGGCTTCCGCAGGAGGCAATCTCGAGAGCGTTCACTGGTCCAAACTGCTTCACGAAGGTGTCAAGCCTGCACCTTCCTCGTGAACACAATCCCGTGCTGGTGTGCTATTGATCCGTCAGCCAAGTAGGCAGTTGAGCAACCTTCTCTTTCCCACTGGGCTGCTTGGCAAAAGCTCAAAGTGATAAAAACGGAAACACAATCAGAAGCACCACGGCAAGCAAGCCCATCGACGACAGTGAGATCTTCGGGTTCATGTTCAGCATGTACGAGCCCTGTCTATACATCTATGTACGCCTCTCCACCTCGTCTCTGTCCACCATGATGAACCTTCCCTTTCCCGCCCTCTTACCAACAACACACTTCTCCACGCCTTCCGCCACAGCGGCAGCCTTCGCACGCCCCTCCCGGTCCGCCTCTGGAGTATTGTCGCTGATCGGGAAGCCATACCGCAGCCTCAGCGTCGTCATCTTTCCCCAGTGCCCCTCCCAGTCGATCCTGTCCCCGTCCCGGTCGTACATCAGCACGGAGAACCACGCCGAGCAGCCCGTCAGGTCGAGGTACTCCAGGCCGTACAGACACCGGCTCAGCCTGCGCAGCAGGATGATGGCCTCGGCCCAGTCGTCGTCCAGGCTGTGCGAGTACGGGCCCGTGCCGCTGTAGGAGACGTCGCGCCCCTGCGCGCCGGCGACGGTGGAGAACCTGGCGTTCGGGGTGAGGGAGGGCTCGGGCCAGTAGGCGAGGCTCAGGTGCGTGAGGGTGGGGAGCTTGGCGGCGAGGGCGAGCAGGTGCTTCCACGAGGCGGCCGGGGTGTGGGAGGGGTCGATGGCGAGGGAGAGGTGGGTGAGGTTCGGCAGGAGTCGGGGTGGCAGGGAGGGCGCGTCGGCCGTGTCCCAGGACTCCTGGACGGCTTCGGCTGAGCGGGCAAGCTGGGCCGGAAAGAGGACGTCTGTCAGTTCGCGGACGGTCAGGCCGTGCCCGAGGGAGCCGGACAGGTCAAGACAGTAGAGGTCATTGTTGAGCTCGTTGACGATATCAACGTCGAGGTGCGTTTCTGCCTCCTCGTCGCTGTCGTACCCGCCCCTTGGGGGAAGGATCATGAGCTTGATGTCACTGGCGGTGACACCGCGACCTCCCCACGCACCGATGTATGCGATCAGAGAGGACCGCAGACGGCTGTGCAGCGAGCCCAGATAATGCTGGTTGTAGACGCTCTGGAACTCCCATTCTAGAGCCATCTTCCTCAGCAGCAGGTCCGTCATGGAGCCTCGATCCGGGACGTATGCGCCGGGCAGCTGGTGGAACTCTGCATGACCCTCGTGATGGGCTAGGCGGCCGCCCAGTTGGCGGGCGAGGTTCCTGCGCTGCTCGCCCCAGCTCCGCGGGGCGCCAGGGCCCGGGGGCAGTCTCCTCCCATTGGCATCGTTTCTGGGCGGCCTCCTGGGGAGGGGGGCAGGCGTCTCTGGGATCTGGAGGATGTGTCGCAGGTCGGGGGGTAGCGTCGGGCCGCTGGGGGTCGTCGCGGACACGAAGGCGGGGGAGGTGGGAGCTGAGGAGGAGGAGGGATGGTTGGACGAAGCTAGAGAGGCTCGACGCAGGTCAGCCAGCAGCTGGTTGACGCCCCTGGTCTGAGTCCCTGCCCAAGACACAATCAGGATTAGCGAATGATGGTCAAATGCTTGAAGCTGAAGGGTCAAGTGCAGCCGAGGCGGCAGGCGGGAGGCGGGAGGCGGTCGACAGGTGGGGAGACATGCGACGGGAGGTACCGTACCTGACGGAGGTGGCCTGGAGGCAGATGCGCCGAGAGAGGCCGGGGCGGTGGACTGGGGCTTTGCGAATTTAGCTTGGTGTCTTTTCTTGGGCATTGCCGGTGGGACGAAGGGCGAGGGACGAAGCTGAGAGGTGCTTGGATCAATGCCAGCAGACACGGCAAGCCATGAGGGAAATGCGGTGCCTCCTGTCGAGCCAGGTGTCGTCAATATGTTGGAGGCAATGGATGGCAGGCAGGCAGGACAGGACCGGCCGGCGGGATGAGTCGAAAGTGTGACAACGGCCAGCTAACGTCATCCGCAGCTGCTGACGCTGATGACTCCCTTAGTCGATGACTCCCAGCTGCTGACTTTCGATGACTCCAGAGGGTAGGCGACGGCGAGGTGGGGGGAGGGGGGCGCCGGGGTCCGGTGCAGGATGACTCCTGGTAGCACCCTACGCCCCACTGAGGTCAATTACATACTGGTAGAGAAGGGGGGGTGTAGCGAAGTGTCGCCCCAGGCCTGTCAGTGGACTTTCCGGGGGGGGGGGAGGGGAGGGGGTGGTTCTGTGAGAGGTGACCACCGCCGCCTCAGCTGTCTAACCAATCGAAGGGCAAACGCTTGGTCCGTGCATTATCGGCTGGCCACGTCGAACGACCTTCCTTCCTGGCCCGGCTGGGCTCACTTCCACCGATTCAACCAAGGAAGATGCCGCGGGAGAGAGAGAGAAGAGAGGAGAGAGGAGGGAGGAGGCCGGAGTCGTTGAGGTGCCAGCTGGTGTCCCACCTGCCGGAGGCCCAATGAATGGTATTGTCTGGGCCTGGAGTCCTCTCCTGTCCTCGATGGCAGGCACGTCTGGCGCAGACTTCGCTCGCTTCCGACTCCGCCGTACTGACATCCGGCCGCGCCATCCCTGATCTACGCCCGGCCCGATGGCAAGCCCGTGATCTCCATCAAAACCACGCGAGCCATGCGCCAGCAGCCCTGCTAACCACCGGCGAGTCCCACTGCCGAACCAGACCAGAGCTTAAGACGACGTCGAAAGACATGAGGTCGAGGTCTGTTTCGCAGAGTCCTGCTGATGCCTGACCCAGCTTCTTCTCCAGCATTGTCCCTGGGTCCCCATACGGCCGACTCTCCGACTGACAGCCATGACAGCAACGCTAGTGTCTCGAGGGCACAGCCAAGGGGTACACAGGAAGGAGCTGGCTCCAGGGCTATTCGCGTTGCTGATCCGCCTTCGCTTGAGTCACTTTCCTCATTGGACCTGCTTGTCACTCCCTGGTCGTACCCCCGTTCCCCTCCCGAGCAGCGTGTCGACCCCTTGTCCTAGAGAGACGCCCCGTCATGGCGGACCAGCTGCTACGCTGTCCGGAGCTGACAGGATCCGTCTCCGTTGGCACTTCTCATCCAGAGCCAGACCGACGAAGACGAGCAAACCTCTTGCTGCCCAAATTAGTTCTCTTGGGTTGACGGATACCGACATCCTTAGCTCCAGCCAGGATTGGAGAGGCACATGTGCGTCCATTTCGACCGAGAGGGGCAGCCACCAACGAGGCGAGCTAGCCAGCTGCACAGCTTCACTCGACCACTGGCTGCTCGGCGCCGCATCACCATCCACAGAGTCGGGCTTTCAGGGGAAGGCTAAGATGGCGGCGTGACCTGGGAAGCTGACACTGGCTCTCACGCCACACCGCTGATGGGATGCCGCACGCCGCCGTGAGGCCTGGCGACCCCATGTGTCAGTCATGAAGATCTTTGTTCAACGTTGCATGCTCGAGTCGCGTGGTCATTGGTAGACCCTGCCGGAGGTTGAAACAGGATGTGAGAAAAGGGGGCGGGTTTGTACATCTCACACGGTGTTTGCGAGGGGACCCCATCGACGCACAAAGCAAGCCGGTCTCCGTATCGGCCCAAGCGGCTGGGGTATAGCTTGTTTGATGATGGCCTCTGGAGTGCTGGTATCGATCCGGGCCAGGGCCGGCGGCATCCCAGCAGAGACAATAGCGCATGGCCTAGTCGTCATGAGCCAGTGTAGATCTGAGCGGCCAGCCTGGTTCGTGGCAGACGCCAAAGACCACCCGCGGGGCCGCACCGCAGAACGATGGTCTGAGCCCGCGAAACCAAATTGCTGCCGGCCGGCGTGAGTAAAGGTGTGTGGGTTGGTCTGAAGGGTTGGACAACAGAGTCGCCCAGTGCCCGATGTGGAAAGAGAAAGCGAACAAATCCGGATTCCTCTGCTCTAACCTAACAGCTCGGTTTGATACCAGAGGCGATGCGGAGAGAGGCGCCAGAGAAGTCTCGAACCCCCCCGGCCGAATCCTCCAAGCGTGCCGGCAGATGAAAGGCCGCGACCCGTATATGTTGTGATCGTCCCGAGGGAGTGGTTCCAAGGATGCTTTCATCTCCATGGGTTACGTACGGCTAGGATAGGGTCGCCTGATGATCTGATGATATGAGCTTCAGGGAACCAAGATCACGGGAGGCGATGAGTCTTTCTCCCATCGCTGACACGGACCGACATGAGCCCATTGGCACAACCCCCCCACAAGAACCACGGTGGTTTCGCAAAAGTTCTGGCCCCCAAGATAGTCCACACGAGATTGTCGGAATCGCTGCAGTTGTCGAATGACGACGGGGTCCCCATGTGAACATTGCTCGACCGGTGGCTGATCTGATTTCTTGCTGTCGATGAGCTGGCCACTCAGGTCAGAACACCTGCTTGATTCGTATTCCTGGAGTTGATGCCGCAGAGGTCGATCACTGCCTGCCTGCCTGGAGGACTTTCCGCCAGTGGACCCCAAGTGTGGACGGGCAGGCAAGGGTTCAAGCCTCCGAAGTCCCGCCATGGCCAATCTGAAACCGTGATGATGCTTGCTTGCAATGTCGTGGAATCATCGCGACGTTTGTCAGGCAGGTAGCCTCGCTGACCGCTCCTCCGACCTCCAAGGAGTGTACCATCCCATACAGGCTCTGGAGGATGTTTGCAGCGTGATACACACTGCGTAGAGAACAGGATGGGATATCGGAGGGCCTGCAGTGGCCTGTTGAGAAAGAGATAGGCTGTGTTGTAGGCAAGAAGTCTACCGGCTTGCGGGTCGACCGAGATGCTGCTAGCCGAATGTCGTGACGACGCAGCGACTCGAAGAAGAGCGGCCAGGCAGGCATACCATTGTTCTCTCTTCAAGCCCAGGAGTCACACGTATCATGACGCAAGACATTTCTGGCATGGTAAGTAAAGAATCCAGGATGAGCATGAGGTCCCAGAGAGTTAACAGGGACAGTGACGATGTACCTAGTGGAAGGTGGAAGTTGACCGCCCCTGGTACCTGCCTCCGCATGTCTTGGAGGTAAGGGTTAGGGGCTTCACCGGCCTCTTGACCGAGACCCACCTCGCGCCCCACTCGCACACGTCCCTCTCCCGCCCCCCTCCTCCCGTTCTAGATGTACAGCAGCCCAGCGTCCCGTCCCTCCACCTCCCTCCAACCACGTAAATCATACCTTTACACCATCTATTCCGAGCCGGCACTTTGACGTCACGAAAACGCCATGATCCCGACTCCCGGAAGGTGCAGGCCCGTCAGGAGGTATCAGCAGCGCCATTAGGTTGCTTCAGTCCTCTGCTCGAATATCGTTTCGTCGAGCCATCCCAGACAACGCATCTCGCGGTGGCCCCCAGAGAGTCGCGGCACACAAACAAGCTCAGTGCCACCCACCATCTCGAACCATTCAAGCCATCCCCCCCTGCTGTGGCCTTACTCCCATGCACTGGAGATGGTGCTTCGTGTGCCGCAAGCCTGCCTGACGCACCTGAACGCCTGCAAGCCGGTTCATTACCACCGAGCCCTCCCACCCCCCGGCGTTGCTCGTCCTTCCTGTCGACGAAGAGTCATGCGACTCGGTGACATGTCACCTACCACAAGATCTAGGACAATCTCTGAGCGCAGAAGCATGTGGCCTGGGCATTCATTGTCTCCTACAAGCTGGCCCTTGCCGTGGCCGCGGCCGCTACGACGTCGATGCTCCCCACAGCCACACGGCGCTTCCTCGACGGAACGCTATGAAGCCGCTGCCCTGATCGCTAGGCAATCGTCAGCTCATCCGTCCGGCCTAGATGCGCTGTGATTTGGGGGCCTCGAACCCTTGAAGTCCAGCAAAATGGCCACCAGAGCAATGGCCCGATCTAGCCCATCGCCACCCCATGTCAACTTGTTCCCTCAGACAATTCCTCCGCTGGCATCAGCGGCATCTTCCATTGCTAGGTGCGGACCTCGACAGACCTCCTCCCGTTCATGACGGACTTCGGAAATTGCCCTGCGGATAGCGGACTGGCCACGCCGTCGGTTGTCCGGTACGCCATCGACTTCCTCCACGGCCAGATGCCTGGTTAATGGACGGTCGCCCCAGCGGTCGACTAATCCATGACCGCCGCAGTTGTCCCATCTGAAACCAACCATGCGCTCAATATGCTGCCCCGTCTGTGGCGGGTGCGTATCAAGTACACACACGCATCAGTCCTCCTAAGGGTTCATTCAAACCGACGGGAACCTGCGCAAACGACGCTGCAGCACCTACCCTAACACTTGTCCTCGCTGTCTCGATAATCACGAAAAGGTGCAGAAACCACCGTTGTTCCGACTGGAAAAGGCTAGCCGCCCTGCACTTACCACCGTCCTCGCGTGGCCAAGCAACCAGGCCGCTGGGAAAGTGATTTTCGACTCTCCATTCTCGGGTAATAGTCTCTGCTATTGGTTCATTGCACATAAGCCAGACAAGAGAATCGACCTGGAGCCTGTTCCAGAGGACTTGCACGTGGGGCTCCGAGAGTTTGCCCTGCTGCCCTCCCCTGTTAGGTGAGGAGCAGCTGAACGCTGGCCCAGCGGCATCAGTGAACGGGATTCCCTGTCCTAAGGACTCGGTGGCACTTTCCTGGACTTCAACATCACGCCCCTCTGCTGCCCTCGGCGAAGCCAGAAATCAGAGGCCAGTTTGCGTGAATGTACGATGTATTCAACCCGCACCACTGGCATGGATTTGATTTGTCGCCCTGCGTATGCAAATTGGACATTGAAACTGGACATTGAGCCGCGGGAAGACGATGAAACTGTTGTCCCGCGTGGCCAGGCCTTTCCATCTCTGAAGCTGAAAGACCACAGCCTTCGCACGGAGCAGACTGATGCCTCTCTGTGGTGCCTCTTTGCTTCTAAATCGGTTCCGAGAAGGCTCGCAGACCCTGGCTTTGGCGCCAGCTCTCCGACTCAGCGCAAACAATCCGATCGCACGGGACCGAAGTTTTTAGCTAACATGCCGGCGCTATCCTCCCGCAGCTGACCTTGCGACGTCAGTGAGGGATTACAACCGACGCTCACGACCGACGCTCAGCATCAGGCGATCGTTGATCCAAGCGGCGGAGAGTGCCAGCGAACCATACAAGAATCCTGCCTTCGCGGCTGCAGCTTGCCGTGATGGACCATTTACTAGCCAGGGAGGATCCTTCCCTATCAGAGCCGTGTTTGTGGCGTTTGAATCTGGCCCTTGGGCGACGGGTAGCTGCAGGTCTGATGCATGGAAGGCGAGGATCAGGAAAAGGCTTCCGGTCAGCCAGGCAGGCCTGCTTGAAGGTCATTGTCTTTTGTTCACGCAGAGGAGACCTCGATGGTACCGAAAGAGGAAGCCGAAAATACACGGAATCCTCTGTTGGACCCAAGACACACCGGGAAACAGCAGGTATGATGTGTGTCAAGGCGAGGTTCCTGCCAAGGTAGACATGGTAACTGGGCTTCCTCCACCGCCCAGGGTATGCCCACCACCATCGTCGAGAGGAACCCCGTCGTGGTCAGGAAGGCGGAGAACGGCAGCGCCAGACACGAACGCTTTGGCAGACTCGTCTTTCCAAAGACGACTTATTGGTACACGAGGAAATACACCATTCAAGCCTGGTGCTTTCTTCTGGCCTCGCGTCAACTGGGGTCCCGATATGCCGTTCATCGGCTACCGAGACCTCGCTCGACAGCAAGCACCCATTCGCTCAGGCCAACTGCACAAACGCGTGTCTGTCATCGGCTCAGGGCAATAAAGAAGACTGGGGCGTCGAGCACTCCCCAGTCGAACGTCTATTTGCCGTTGTCTCAGACTCTGCGCAACCACTCCTCTCATGCGCGAGAGACCTTGGAATCCCAGAAGCCCCGCCATCCCTCTTCCGACCTCGCCTTCCTTGCTCTCTAGCAGGCGTAACGGCAGCCTGCCCAGTGCATATCAGGTCTCCGGCCATTCATACGGCCTGTGCCACCCATTCAGCAGTTGCGTCTTGAGCCTCTCAGTCATTGACTGTTCTGTGCGATTCCAAGCCACATCTGGTGTTGACGGTATGTATATAGTGTCCTCGCATCCAGATCCTGCACTTCTCGTTCCCTTGGTGAATCCCCTAGGCTGTTCTTCGCTCAACTTTCTACAGCTGCGTACTCGTAAATGACACGCCAATCACATTGATCTTATACTACGACTGCTTCGAGCATTTGACCTGTCGTCCGCGACTGTCCACACCCACATCGACCCTCACACGCAGAATAGCGCCCAGCCCGCTGCTCGACTGTAGAAGAGTCGGACATTGAAGCGCAAAAGAACTCCAGTGAGTGATTACAATCCATACTACGAAGCAAGTCGGTCCTTCTACCCCTCTTCTGACTGTCTGAAATCCTGCGCATCATTTTGCCTGGAAAGATGGCGGCTCTTGCTTCACCGTGACCCGGAAGTCTTTCCTACTCAAAGCCGTCGGCATACGTTAGGGGAGAGGACCGGGCGCTTCAGGACTGTACAGAGTCTTGGACTGATCAGCCACTAGGAATCGGCGTCGACGCGAAAACAACAAGTCAGTGCCCTACACACTCCCTGAATTCACACCCAAGTGCCGCGTGGAGGAGGGCGTGAAGTCCTCTTCCCCCCGCCCCCCCCCCCCCTTTCGCGACTCGAGACAGGCCGTCAGATTGGTTCGACCAGCCTGACGATTCCCCTGGCTCGATGATTCGCATCCGCCGACAAGGAGGACAACTAGGGAGGGGGCATGCGGATAACTCCACTTGCTCAGCAGCCGCTGACGATGCTGGAGAGTGACAGGTTCGATCGCTCCCTACGATTGATCACACCCTCGGCAAATGACAGGGACATTATTGGAGGTCAAGACTAGTCCCCGAAACAACTGTAAGTGTCGATGCTGATGACTGTTGCCAGATTGTCAAGGATTTCGGCAACGGACCTCACTGTGCCAGCTCAAGCCTTTACAGCGTCGCCGCACCATTCGGCGCGCCCGAGGACGGCGGCATGAATCACAAGGTAGCCCCCCCCCCCCCCCCCCCCCCCCCCCCCCCCCCCCCCCCCCCCCCCCCCCGGCAACACCACTTGCGTATGCTTTGCATCGGCAGCCCTGGGTTCACGAGATGGGGGGCATGGGCCTGGACCTGGGCGTGATGGCCGACATACGAAGCGACAGCAAAAAGAACTCCACCCAACTACCAGAGTTCGGAGGACGGCAGCAGTGCGAACAGTTGTCTAAGGGCCGACAAGGCGTTGGTTGTTTTCCACGGTGAGTTGCAGTCTTCCAACAAGACTATTTCATACTGGTTTCCTTGAATCGGTCGCAATTGCGGAAGTCTTGGCGCGTTTGAAGGTAGGCATCGAAGCCGAATGTTCCCTCGCGATTCATCATGGTTGAATCTGCATTTCGAGCGGCGGACAGACAGGCCGGATGCACAAAAATGCAGCCTTCTCTTGTCCCACGCTACATACGCTACCTTTGCTCATACCCCCCCCCCCCCCCCCCCCTTTTTCTTCCTCTCCTGCTTGCAGGCGGCGCTGCAAGGGAGTGCAGCCCGCTCTTCAGATTCCCTCCCACACTACCCATGCACAACATCACTGGTCCGTCGCCGGGCTCTTTCCATGTACCCTCGGGGGACCGTCAAGTATTCGGTTGTACCCGTCACCTCGAGGATACGGTGCCCCCGTCGCAAGCTCGCGCCAGCCCCCCAGAAACAATGCTCTTCCTCTTCATCCCACCACCCGTCTGGCGGCGTTTGCGATTCCGCATCGAGTCCTTTCTTCAGACGTCAATTTGGAGCTCAGCTAACGGACCCGGACTCCTGCTCCACAGGTCACAATCAGCTCTGCATCGGATCACTATCGCGCAACCCCTGTCTTAGGCTCGTCCCGGGATCACAGGGGGCTGAATCGACACGACCCTGAGAAGGCACTTGCAGGATCTCGTTCTCCATGAATTCATTTGTAGTTACGATTCTGACCTGTATCGATATCATAGCCGGATTACGAACCCTCAACGGCCCCTCCCGGGCTGGAATACTTGGACATACCGTCGCAAGGGCATGATATGCGGTACGTTCCGAGCTCTCATTGGTTTTATCTGGCTACCTGCCTTACATACCGTAAGAGTGTGGCCTGGAGCCGGCGACCTGTATGCTGCTGTCTTCTTAAAAGCCCACCCTCTGCCTCTGCACTTCTGCTCCTCTGCACCCCCCGACACCTTCACCAGCACAAGTCCGAAACCCGACGATAAGTCGAACCCTTTTCCCTACGTCTGAATCGATTTCTTGGTGTTGCCCGACGAGACGGCGAGATTCCCCCTCCCCCGAACCTGGTCACGCAAGCGGCCGATATGCGAACTCATGGGTAGCTGCTTTGGCACCGGGTGTGCTACCTAGAATCTGGACACTGAGGTCTCTGTCCATTACCGTGTGGTGTGGGCTCCCAGCTCCCGATCCTGTATACGCTGTCCCTGTGCGACTCCAGTGCTGGCAGTACGACGAGTCGGTGACACTGACACTGTGTCTCGCATGGGGCCAGCTGTACAGCAGCCGCTGCTCCAACCCTTCAACGCTCTATACCTGCAGCGGAAACCTGGCTGTGGACGGCCCGGCTGACTGGTAGAATAGATACGACCAAAACACCAATGGTTCTTCTCTGTCAATAGACGGCCCAACCCAACCCGCGCCTGGATTGATAAATCTTTTCCATCCGCCAGTCCTGAACACCACCGCACCATACTCCCCAGACGGGGGCGCCTTCTATACTTCCGCGTCTAGCGTCTTCCACACCCTCGACGTCCGGCCGCGTCTGGGCTCAAAGTACGTTCAGCCTTCCATCCCAACCGCCGAGAAGCTCTCTCCCTTCCCAGTCTGGGACCGCGAGGCACCGCTAACACGTTTCCAGCATCGGTCCCTCTGTGGGCCCATCTCTTGGTCCTCGAACGACGGCACTGCCCCATCTAGGGGCTCAGATCAGTGCCCGAGACCAGTACTCAGCAAGTACCCCGACCTTCAGGAGGCCAACAGAGCACCCGCCGAGGTCTCCTTCCTTCGCAACCTCTGTCAATAGGCGCCATCCACTGTCGCCAACACCCAGCCCGATCACCAACTTCACGAACGCCGTAAGAATGGACCAATACTCTTCGAAGGCACCGCCCAGCGTGCCACCACTCGGCTCGATCAGCACCCTGGGCACGCTTTCCTATGCTGACGCATCATCGGCGACGGGAACACTGCCAGTCAAGATCGAGATCCAAGGCAACATTGACAAGGGTTTCTTCCAGTCCGACTGCGAATGGACGTGCTACAGGCGCAACTACTTCTCTTGCATCTGCTCATACAACCTGTCGCCATACTACCCTACCCAACCCCTGCAATACCAGCAGCTCGGCTCCAAGCAGTCCTACACAGTCTTCGGCTTTGCCATGTCGATTTCTGCTGTGGTCGCCGACAACGACAGCCACACGATCGAGCTCGTTCAGCATACGCCCAAGAGGGACAAAGGTCCCATCATGAAACCGGAGAAGGTCCGTCTTCTCCCAAAGCCTCTCCAGGCTGCCCACCACCCCCTCGGTCTATATGGGCACGATGCCAGCCTCGGTGGACCGTCGCGGCTGGGATACGGAGACACCTTCAGTGGTGGTCATCCCGCCGACGCGTACCAGACCGAGCACACCTTTGAGAGAATCCAGTTCAAACAAGCCACGGCAAACAACGGCAAGAGACGGGCTGCCCAGCAATACTATCACCTCTTGATTGAACTCTGGGCCGATGTTGGCGCTCAGGCTACCGAAAAGTTTGTGAGAATTGCCTATCGGAAGTCGGCCAAGATGATCGTGCGGGGCCGGTCCCCAGGGCACTATCAAGGGGAAAGACGTGGAAGTACGAGCAGCGGACCCGGCGGGTCCGGAGGCAGCATGGGCGGGTTCAGCGGGGGCTCCATGATGAATCCCGATTATCCACCCCCCGGGCCGACAATGGGCCAAGGTTACGGCAACACCTTCGAACCGAGAGGGGGGGCCAATAACTTTGGGCCGGCACGCCACCATCACGACATGCCCTATGAGGCCATGATTCCCCCGGAGGACGCCAAGTCCATCGATACGACCAAGGGTTATCAGTACTACCCAGGTACGATGTACGAGGGCCAGCAAAACGACAAGAGTGGCATCGACCTGTTTACGGGGCATCGGAACGGACACGACGCTGCTGTGTCCCACATGACGGCTGGCATCGACCCGCTCCATGACAGGGTCAAGAAAGACCCAGATGCCGAGATGCTCGCGGGCCGATTCATGCCGGGACCACTGGCGAGCAGCAACCGCTGTGGACCGTACGATGGCAAGGGAACCTCGACAGGCTACTACCCAACGGTTCTGCCTCCGACCAGCCTCAACATCGCCAACATCACCTGAACAGGGTTAGCCCAAGAATCCGAGCTTGACAACGGGCGACTGTTCAGAAAGGCGTGATGATCATGCTGAGGGCGACTTCCTTTCTTGCAGTGCAATGTCGATAATGATTTGGATGGCGTTGGGTAATGATGACAGCCGAGGAAAAGACGACAGGAAAAGGAGTACGTTCCCACGGAGGTATCGGGTGAAATGAGACAAATGCACGAGGGACAATCTTGATTTCAGGGGACAAGGCTCGGCAAAAGATGGCTCTACAGAACTATCCTGGGGAAAATTGGCACGGGATGACGGGATGACGGCCGAAGAGCATTGCGAGAAGGGATACCCGGGGTGTGCTGCCTTTACATTTCTTTCTTTCTTCTTTCCTTCCTCCTTCTTTCTTTCTTTCCCTCTTCATTCGTTTACACACTTAGTACTAGTTAGGGGCGGTTTCTCTTCACTTGTTTTTATTTCTGCCGCCGTGCGAAGATGGGGAAGACACTCGCTGCGGTCGGATTTGCTGTCCTCGGGTGAGTGAATACATGGTAGGGGGATTGAGGGGACATGGTCACGGGCGCTGGGCCAGTGGGTGGGGGCGGTGGCAAGCTGATGATAACGAGGACAGGGTGAAGGATGGAGCCAGCACCCAGGAGCATTAGCAGGCCAGTGCCCGGTGTCTGGTATGTTTCGACCTTGGTCATGGTCTTCTTTGCTCTCTTTCTCCTAACAATTCACTGGCTTGGCACTCCCACCAATATGTTCCCACTCATGGGACCATCGATCGCGCTGCCGACGGGTACGTCGATGCTGGCGATTTCGGCCACCACGAATGAACGCTCGGAACCGAGGACATGAGAAGGGCGGCAGGAGGGCAGCGCCAGGGGAGCCAACGGAGTGTCCAGCTGAGGTAGCATGGCAGTGGTTCCAGGCAAGTGACCAGGCAGGGAGCCCGACAGGACAACAGATGGGCCGCTAGGGCCCGATGCGATTTTCACCGCAGCTCAACGGCTTTACTCCTTCTCTGTCCGGTGGGTGCCCAGCCCGCAGAGTGGTTCGTTGAGGGTAAAATGGCTCTCACCCCCCCCGGCCCACACCCCCCCTTCCCCCCTACAGGCCGCCAACTGCCGGACTGCCCAGATTGTGATCAAACAGCCCTTCGGACGAGAGACGACTCGGCCGTGAACGTACCCTGGATGATGATCCGGCTGTTGGTCGCCGTGGCTTCCTTGTGTTCCATCGCGCCGGGACGGCTCCAAATCCCACGAGGTTGGGCTCCCGGTGGACAAGATGGTCTTGGGGAAGCAGTTGGCATGCTACTCCTCTGCGCGGAGCCCCCTGTCCCGTGTCCCTAGGAGGCTCCTTCGGTGTGCAAGGGCGGAACAGGCGGAGGGATGTAGGTAGGTGCATGTGCTGATTATGGTCAACTTGACAGCACGCGCACGAGGATTGCTCAGGTCACAGAAGCCTTGAAAGATCCCTTCGAGATTGGAGATCTCGAGGCGCATACGCAGGGTCCTCCCACCATGCCATCACTTGACATCTTCATGGGCAGAAAGAAGGAGGAACAGGGGCAGGACTGCAGGATGTTCATTTAAGGTTTTGGCACTTGTCGGGATTCGGGCGCGGCTCCGGACTGACTCGGGGCATTTCATTTACTTTGACGGACGTTTGGTCAGGTTTGGTACTGCCTGCTGCTGATCGAGGTGAAGAAGGCAGGTTCGACTGGAGGAAGGATCCATCGGGTCCGGAGGCAAGGGGCAGGCGAAAGAGGCAGGCAGGAGGCAGAGGCAGAGGGAAGGTGCCGCTGCCGAGGTGTCAGAAATGAGGCAGGAGGGAGCGACGATGGATGGCCTGCGCTTGCACATTTGGCGAGTCTTCCTTCCTCTGAAGGACCGATGGCCGGTGGAAGCGTAGAGGGCCAGAGGGCAAGCGGCAGGGGCCACCGGGCTACCTGACTCCTGGCAAGCACTTGTAGGGGTCCCTCGGGCTGTCATTTACAGGGGGCATCCGGTGAGTATAGCGCGTGCCGGACACCGTGCCAGTGGAGATTTGAGCTCCTCCTGTCACTCATTTCCCTCATCACGTTCCCCTAACCACCACCACTGCCGCTGCCACTGCCACCGCCACCGCCGCCCTCGCCCTTTGTCTTTCTCACTGCTGCCTTGTCCTGCCTCCCAATGTCTTACCCTCCTATCCTCTCTTCTCCAAGCAGGCGACACTCTTTTCTTCTCTCGTCCACACTCATGATCCGCAATTCGAGCTTCCAAGCCGATCCCATCCCGTCGACTCGACATGGCATGACCACCAGCCTCGGGCTCACGTTCCATAGGTCTGCGTTTGCGGCGTCCATCGGGCCCAGAGTTCAGGTGCATCGAAGTCTAGCCAGTATACGATCTGCTCATCAAATTACTAGGCATGGAGAAACCCGAGAGGCCCCCAGTCCCTTCTGACGCCAGCCACGCTAACGGACATGGAAACGGTGGTCGTTGAGGCCTACACCGAACCTCCCCTCTCCTGCCGTGCTGTGCAGCCCCTGCTGACGGATGGGCGGACGGTCTACCCCGGCCCTGCCGCCAGGAACCTCAGAGGAACCCCCAAGTACCTCTCCGTACCTCCTTGACCCTCGCGATTCTGTGCGACGCCTTCAAAGCAGTTCCGACTGTACGCGGCGTTTTGCGGTCCCTGTGGCCCCCAAACTTCATCCACCCCCCGGCCGTTAGCAACGCATCCGAACTCACATCTTCGAACAAGGGGGCCCTAGCACCACTTGCCACCAGAGAAGCAAACTGCCGCAGGCCCAGACGCAGACAAGGCGTTGTGGACTACACTTACATCGGCATCGTCGGGTCGAGACCGCGCCTTCGCAAGCACTGCCTGGCGGGATACTTGGCCGACCGTTGTTCTCCTCCTCGAAACAGTCACCATTTTGGACAGGTCGTCACTTTCCTTCCCCAGGTGTCTTCGCCAACATCATGCCTGCCACAAACAATGTCTCGCACGCGGCGATCTTCGCCCTCCGTTGCACGGGCAACTCCTTCTCAGCCTTATTATACAACAAGCGTCTGTTCTTTGGCCGTTTTGCTCTACGGCTGTTGCCAGGACCATTCACTCTACTACGACCACTTACGACGTCTCACTGCATGCAGATCAACCGACTTGCGGCATCATGGTGCGTGCGTGCGTGCCTGTCATCGCACCTTTAGCAACGCAACGTGGATCACCGGCAGGTCACCCACCCAACAAATCCGCCTCTCTCAGCCTCTCATCACATTCTGACTTCCCAAAGTCACCTCTGACTTGGCCAGAAAGCCATCCCTGCCACCTTTGCCCAATCGGAATATTCTGTTGTTCATATGCAAGCCGGAAGACTAGAGCAACAGGCTGCCATCTCCTCGCAGGCGGTGTGGGAAGGCGGGCTCGTTCATTTCGTGGTGCGAAGGGGGCCCCCGGTGCATTACCTCGCTCACATATTCGTTCAGACCACTGAATGGCCCCATGACGGCCTGGCCCATCACCGTCAGCCATCCTTCCGAGGGCCGTCACAAGCAAGGCGCAGTGGCTTGTCCGATCGGGATCCGCTTCAAGTCGAGATTGGCTCAGTAATCCCAGCCGGTGCAGCGCCATGCCACACCGTCGCCATGCAGCAGAATGCAAGCCCGGGAGGGGCATCATGGCCCTCACACCCGGAACACGAGCACATGCGTTTCACTCGCCATCAGGACCGGCCAAGCCAGCTAGCCCACCTAGTTCAACGCCCCCGGCCGCTCCCACCCAGCCTGCCTCCGTTGGCCTTGGCATGTTCGGAAGCTTTTTTGAACACGTTGTCTGGCGGCTGATGTGGGCTGGAAGGTGTCTCCGTTCACCGGTCTGGTGTGCAGGAGTGGCCTCGCTGGCTTACTGGCAGCCTTCTCTCTGTCCCGTAGAAACCGGTGTGGCAATTACGTGGACGTGAATACCCTTTGCTGTCCCTTCCACCACCCACCCCCCCTCCCTCTTCATTTTGAACACTCATACGGATGACGGTCCACACTGACATGTAGCCAACGTTGTGACAAGTAGTTCCGCGGATTGTCGGACGATCCTCAACATGAGATCTCCTCTGCCATGGAGCTCTCGAGCTTGATCGAGTCCGCTCGCCACCCGTGCAGCGACAAGAGGCAAAGGTGTCAGGATTGCCAGGGCCTGAGGCCACACAGCAGCGGGAGTATATGGCAAGCTCGTGAGATTACTGGCCAGCGTGTTCGTGCTACCACATTTGGTCCAGCCTAGGCGATCTGCCTCGTAGCAACTGGCCAGCTAAGCTGACGCCAGGTGCTGACTTGGGTCATCGGAGGCTAGTAGCCTGTTGAGGGGAGGCGAAATTCAGAGCGATCCAATGCCCTGATGGTATTCACCTCGGGGCTTGCGAGGGGGTGACGAGGACTGTGGCGCACGTGGAAGAATGCCAGCGGTGGCGCTATTGCTTGAAGCCGCCACCACGGCCGTCACATCGCATCATGGTGAGAGTCCGATGTCCAACTCGACCGGTCATCGAATCTCATCTGCAGGTGCTTGAAACACGGATGTCGACCTCGCTGTTGTCTCAAGTGTTGAGGAGCCGTTTGGCCGGAAAAATGTGCTCAGCATGAGGGTCTTGCCGTTTTCCAACCGCGCCAGCGACTAAGCCCCCGGAGTCAGACTGTCACACCCACAGGCTGTTCCCAACCTTGCGCCCTGCGCTTACCTGAACGGTCAAGTCAGCGGCGTGAGCCGGGCTTGGATGTGACAGCTGAAATCCAGGGGTGCTACCAGGGCGTGCTGCGGCACTTGGGAAGCCCGTCGCACAATGACGCCGCACCCGCCCACGATAACGGGCCGCCGCCAATGGGACTCGCAAGACAGGGTTACGGCCGCTCAAGGGGAGCCGGCAGCAAGATACCAGTCGGCCCTGTTGATGGGTTGGAGCAGGATGCGACCCTTTCAGGCTGCGACTTGAGCAACTGGAGGCCACATACCCGTGCTTCGGATCTGGTCCCGGCAGGCAAGGATGTTCGTGTTTTGGGGGCCGGTTGCACGCTGAGAGCCACCGAGCCCTTACCGGGACAACATGCTCGCACGAGCGACGTCGGGTCGTGGTTTCAGGGGGGGCTGCGACGGGAGGCTCCCGTTGTGGGCATGGTGGCTGGTTTCGCCTGGCATGGCCGTGGAGGGGGCCGACCATTGTGTTGTTTGACTGTGTTGGGCTTAAACAAAGCCCAGATGTTTGTTGTTGGGACAATGGCCGGCTCATAACATTTGAGGCGCACGCCCGGGAGGAGCGGGGCAAACCCAAGTTCGGTTTTGCATGGGACGATGTGGGCTGACATGGGATTTGGGTGGGAAATCTGCAGGCCTCTCTAAGGATGTCCTGGTGCAGAGGGCAAGGTAACATTTCATCGACATTGATGCTAGGACTACCTTATCGTGCCAGCCAGTGATGAAATTAGGTCTGGCAAGTAAGTGCCAGTGATCGTCAACAGGGCGTAGATCAACAACGATTCAAGCCAGTAGTGGAAGTGACCTTGCCACGAGCATGCCAACACACAATGGCCTTGTCAAGATGAGGAGTCTTCCCGTTGCTGCTCATCCCTCATCTAGCAGCTCGCCTACTCCTCGCGAGGCATTGGTGTTGATCTGAGTTTTCCAACCTCGGTATGATACTCTATGCGATACACGTGTTTGCCGTTTCCCGGCCGAGGCGGCCCCGATACTGAT
Source organism: Verticillium zaregamsianum (assembly GCA_002851755.1). Taxonomy (NCBI): domain Eukaryota; kingdom Fungi; phylum Ascomycota; class Sordariomycetes; order Glomerellales; family Plectosphaerellaceae; genus Verticillium; species Verticillium zaregamsianum. The sequence goes on along the minus strand of NMXM01000003.1, from coordinate 2,447,201 downwards.
CTGTCCGGGGATACCTCAGCACACCACGACACGCTCACCGACGACGGAAGATGGCGTCGGCCATCCTCACGACCTGGCACATCTCGACGGCATCGTGGACGCGGACGACGTCGGCGCCGCCCGACACGGCAGCGGCGACGGTGGCGGCGGTGCCCCAGATGCGCTCCTCGGCCTTGGGCACGCCGGTGACGCGGCCGATGAAGCTCTTGCGGCTGGAGCCGACGAGCCAGGGGAAGCCCTCGAGGCCTGGCCAGGCGCGCAGCTCGTGCAGGCGGCTCAGCAGCTCGAGGTTCTGCTCGCCGACCTTGGCGAAGCCGAGGCCCGGGTCGAGGACGATGCGCCAGCGGCGGACGCCGGCGGCCTCGGCCTCGGCGACGCGGGCGAGCAGCTCGCGGGCGACGGTGGGGACGAGGCCGTCCGGGTAGTCGTTGAGGGAGGACATGGTCTGCGGGGTGCCGCGCATGTGCATGAGGCAGACGGTGGCGCCGGTGCGGGCAACGAGGGGCAGCATGGCCGGGTCGAGCTGGCCGGCGGAGACGTCGTTGACAAAGTCGGCGCCGGCCTCGAGGGCGGCGGCCGCCACGGGGGCGCGGTACGTGTCGATGCTGATGGGCAGGTGGGCGATCTCGGGCATGGAGCGGACAAGGCGGATGGCCGGGAGGACGCGTGCCGTCTCCTCCTCCGCGGAGACCTCGGGGCGGCCCGGCGCGGACGACTGGCCGCCAATGTCGATCATGGTGGCGCCGGCGGCGTGGGCGGCGAGGAGCGTCTCGGGGAGGGAGGCCGAGGTGTGGACGCCGCCGTCGGAGAAGGAGTCGGGGGTGATGTTGACAATGGCCATGACGTGGGTCTTGCGGGTCGGCGTGAGGGCTGTGATGAAGGGCGCCGGCGCCGGCGCCAGGGGGGTCAGCGGGGAGAGGGGCGGATGTGAAGGGGCGAGCTCGTTGAGGTAGTCCTGGGTGAGTTTCCAGGGGTTGGAGGCGTAGAGGGGTTTGGCGGGGATGAGTCTGGTCACGTCAGCTTTGGTGTTGCTAGGTGGTATGAGGACAGGGGGCCCTAAGGGGGACGTACTCGGCCAGTGGTCGCAGGACGAACTCGCGTTCTGGGATGCCGATGTGCGGGACTGTGAGGCGCTCATTGCTGATCTTCTCGTCGCCGTACAGAAGGATGTCGAGATCGATGTTTCGAGGCCCCTTGTCGATGAGCTTCTGCCGGCCCAGCGTCCTCTCGATATCTTGCAGCACGTCCAAAAGGGCCAGGGGCTCCAGCTGCGTCTCGACCTGTGCTTCAGTTGAGCAAACGGGTGAACATTTCTCTCACGCGGGTCGACAGGGAAAAAAAGAAAAGAAAAGAAAAAAGGTAGGCGAAGGTTGGCTGGACGAACCTCACAAGCTCCATTGACGAATCTATCTTGATCTAGGACGTACATGGGCTCCGTCTCCCACAGGCTGCTCGTCCTCTTGACGCGGACACCACGGGCGTCCATCTCGCGACAGGCCTTCTCGATCCAGTCGACGCGGTCGCCGAGATTGCTGCCGAGCGCGATGTAGGCCGTGACCGTCTTGGGCGCGGCCGGGGCCGAGGCCGAGGCGCGCCGGCCGCAGCCGCAGCCGCCGACGGGCTTGCCGTCCTCCATGACGGGCTTTGGCTTGGGTTCGGTGTTAGTGCGGGCAGCAACGGTGGTGTTGTTCACGGGCCAGGAATGCTTGGTGAAGGTTCGACGGGGGGCGCGACGGCAGACGGGGATGGGCGCCGTGTGAGGGCAGCGGGCATGACGGAACGAGACGGACCAGCCTCTGTGCAGAGTGGAGGTGAGAGAGGTGAGTGATTTCATGGTCGATCCCCTCACTCCTTGGAAGGTTGGGACGTCCACTCTTTACCTCTGCCTGCGCAAATTGGGCTTCAGAATCTGCGACGTCGAACGCCGACGGATAATCGAATGAAGACGATGCTGACTTATCCGTCATAGGCACCAACGCGATCATTGACTTAGTCAGCAATGGCCATTGGCCCAGTGCCATGGATCTCGAAGTCCTGACCACGAGCTGGAGGCAAACAACCCCCGTCAGGATTCCATACCCAGAAGCATCACCAAACCATCGCGAAATCATCGCCAGAGTCCCTCGTGGAGGCTTCCCCCACAAGACTCGCCATGCTGCACCACCCCAGACGAACATGAGGGGAAGGAAGCCCACGCAGCGCAGGTCCAGCTTCTCGTCCCTCGGCATCTTTCCCCAGATCTCGTCCGGGGTCGGCACCATGCCCCTTCCGGCCTAGCTGCTGAGATCACAGGTGAGCCTCGGCTCGGCTGAAGCGCAACTGTGGGGGAACAAACAGGACAGCCAGACAGACGAGCGACCGCGGCCGTCATTCGACACGGGTGCCGCGCCCGCCGGTGGCCTGGTGACGCCCTTTAAACACCAACCCTCCTCCGACTCTTCTGCTCCCGTCCTTCTCGTACCAACAACCATCTCTTCCTTTTCTCTTCCCAGCGACCATCTCTCTGTCTCCCATTCTACAGAGCCGTCTCCTCATTCTTATTATACCCATATACCCCTCTCGCCCCAGACGTCAGACGCAATGGCTTCCCCTCGTAAGTCCCGCCCGCTGTCACATGCGCGTGCCCAGCCTGGATGCTCTGGATGCTGACCGACCTCCGCCCGCAGAGAAGATTCGCACTCCCATCACCGATCTGTTCAAGATCAACCATCCCGTTCTGCTCGCCGGCATGAACGTGGCCGCCGGCCCCAAGCTGGCTGCCGCCGTCACCAACGCCGGCGGCCTGGGCGTCATCGGCGGCGTCGGCTACACCCCCGACATGCTCAAGGACCAGATCGCCGAGCTGAAGGAGCACCTGACGGACAAGAACGCGCCTTTCGGCGTTGACCTGCTTCTGCCCCAGGTCGGCGGCAACGCCCGCAAGACCAAGTACGTGCCGAGCGATCCCCGTCCTCCGCCGCCGCGCACACGGACACCCCGCTAACGCGTGCTCCTCCCCAGCTACGACTACACCAAGGGCAAGCTCGACGGCCTCATTGACATCATCATCGAGTCGGGCGCCAAGCTCTTCGTCTCCGCTGTCGGCGTGCCGCCCAAGCACGTTGTCGACAAGCTGCACGCCGCCGGCATCGTCTACATGAACATGATCGGCCACCCCAAGCACGTGCAGAAGTGCCTCGACCTCGGCGTCGACATCATCTGCGCCCAGGGCGGCGAGGGCGGCGGCCACACCGGTGACGTCCCCACCACCGTCCTCATCCCCTCCGTCGTCGAGCTCGTCAAGGGCCACAAGTCCCCTGTCACCGGCGGCCCCGTCCAGGTCATCGCCGCCGGCGGCATCTACAACGGCCAGACCCTCGCCGCCGCCCTCATGCTCGGCGCCGGCGCCGTCTGGGTCGGCACCCGCTTCATCCTCACCGACGAGGCCGGCGCCCCCAAGGCCCACAAGGAGGCCGTCCGCACCGCCGGTCACGACGACAACATCAAGACGCTCATCTTCACCGGCCGCCCCCTGCGCGTCCGCAACAACCCTTACATCAACAACTGGGAGACCGAGCGCCAGCAGGAGATCAAGGAGCTCACCGCCAAGGGCACCATCCCCTACGAGGCCGACCTCGAGAAGATCATGAACGGCGAGACCGCCGAGGGCGCCGCCGGCCAGGGCGACAACGCCACCGAGGACGACGAGGACCCTCTCGACCAGTACCGCCCCTTCCTCATGGGCAAGGCCGCCGCCGTCGTCAACAAGCAGGTCCCCGCCAAGGAGGTCGTCGACGAGCTCATCAACGACGGTGTTGCGTGGATCAACAGGGGGAAGCAGATGGTCGTGGCGAAGCTGTAAGCGGAGAGCTGGGGCGAAGCGGCGTAGAGCGTGACATGATATGACCCTGCATAGTACCAAAGACATGTACATTCAAATGACCCATACAAACAAAGTTTAAACACTCTCGTCCTGCATGCTTCGCCTGTGATGGTGGAAAACAAAAAAACGTATTGCAAGTCTATTCGTTGCGCGTGCCTAGTCGACGCGATTTCATTTTGTCTGCTGTCAACCCACCAACCCCCCGGATGCACCAGATGCAGATTGCATGCTGAACCACCGCTACCACCAACACTGACTGACCTCGTCACACCGGCTTGTCCGGCACAGCCTGTGAGGCACCCCAGAAAGGCCAGCCTGGTCACGAACATGTCTCATTAAAGAACTACGCTGCCACCACTTCCGCCCCTTCCTAACCGCCCACCCTCTCGATCCGGGCCCCGGCTTGGTCCGCTCAGCTGCCGAGGTACGCGCGGATGGCGCCCTGCAGCCGCCCGCCGACCTCGCCCGCCATGTTGCTCAGGTTCTCCAGGTCGTCGCCGGCCGTGATGCCAAACTTACGGACAAAGTCCTTGGCCGCCGACTCCAGGTCGCCGTACTCCTCGGCGGGCTCGTCCTCGGGCCGCCCGAAATAGGCGTTGGACGAGATGGAGGTCGCGCCCTCGAAGCCCTGCAGGCGCGTCTTGGCCTCGGCCTGCTGGTTCGGGTCGAAGGTGCCCTTGCCGAAGAACTCGTCCGAGGAGATGCCCTTCTGGGTGCCGAACTTGCTGCGGGCGTACGTCTCGTCTTCGTCTGGAGGGCGGCGGTGGTCAGCATGTGAATACGCGGGGAGCAGAGGAAACGACGCACCTTCGACGGCCGCCTTGATGGGGCCGACGGAGCCGAAGCCCGTGGCGGCCTTCTTGGGCGCCGCCTTGGCGCCGCCGACCTGGCCGAAGCCCAGTCGCTGGACGCCCATGCCGAGGCGCTCCGTCTCGGACTTCTGCCGGGCGTGGCTCGAGGCGCCGTATCCGCCCTTGGGGCTCGCGGGGGTCGGGATGCTGGCCTCGGGCTTGATGACGTTGGCCTTGCTGTCGGCCTCGGCCTCGGCCTCGGGGTCGTAGCCCAGCTTCTCGATGCGCTCGGCCTCCTCCTTGGCCTTCTTCTCCGCCTCGTCAAAGTCGATGAGGTCGGCCGTGACCTTCTTGGCGCCCAGCTTGGGCACCTTCTTCGCGCCAAGGACGCTGGCCTTGCGGGGCCCGCTGGTCGTGGTCGTCTTGCGCAGGGCGGCGGAGGAGGTGATGCGGCTGGCGGCGGGCTTCGCGGGGGCGCCGGCGGCGTCGGGCTTGGCGAGAGGCGAGGCGGAACGGGAGATGTCCTTGCCCGCAGCGAGGCCGCCGGCGGCCAGCGGGGACGACGTGCGGCCGATGACGGGCGGTGTGCTGGTGCGCGAGATGGGGGGCGTAGGCTTCTTGATGGCGGGCTTGTCCCAGGAGGAGAAGAAGTCGTCGTCGTCGGCGCCCGAGGGGGTGGCGCTGCCGTCGTCCTCGACGGCGTCGGTGATGACCACCTCGTTGGGGTATCTAGAGCGAGCGAGCACGTGTCAGCAAAGTAGGGAGAACCCCAAACAGGGAGGGAGGCAGGGGGGCTGGGCGCGCGTACTCCTTAGCATCCCTGGCTGCTCGCCTCTTGAGCTCCTCCTTGTACTTGACGGCGGCGCTGGACTGGTACTTGGTCTTGGAGTCCTTGCTGTTCAGGGCGGCGGTGCCGCCGTTCTGCTGGAAGAACTTGGTCGCCGACTCGTTGCCGCCGACCTTCATCATGCGCAGCTGCTCCCATTGCCATTCTGCAGACGCGTTAATCTGGGGTCTCTCTCGAGCGAGGGAGGCCGGGCGCGAGACGTACGGTCGAGGTTGGTGGAGCGGACGAAGGAGATGTGCACACCGAGGTTGCGGTGGTTAGAGGAGCAGTCGAGGCAGAGGTAGATGCCGAAGGGGACAGAGGTCCAGGTAGGGTGCTTGGAGCCGCAGTCGAAGCAGACCTGTGCGAGGCGGCGCGCGTCAGCCAGGCCATCATCGCCCATGCGACATCCGAGGAGGCAGGATTGGGCTCACCTTGTTGGGCTGCTTCGTCTTCAATTTCTCGAAGATCTTCTGCGACTCCTGCTTGGAAGCCAGGGCACTCATGATGGCGGTGGAAATTTTGGCCAATATCGAGTGGGACGGTGATGATGCAAGCTCCGTGGGGTTACGCTGGCGACACCTAGGTGGTTATCGCTCGAAAGTGATGAAGAGATCCGGAGGCGATATCGAGGTCTGTTCGGTGTCCGAAGTTCAGGAGTTGCTCCTGTCCTTACCGCAGGGGGGCACTGGATGTCGAGAAGTGGCATGTAATGACCGCACTAGCCGTCTTGGGCACTAGCGCATCTGGCCTCTCCACATACCGAATTCTGCCAAGGCGGTCACGAGCTTTCCCTCCTCTGCCCCCGTGGAGCTGGTCGCAACTCAAAGCTTCGACGTCCATGTAGCTTCACACCTCGAGGTCCAGCTTCTACAATCAGTTTCGGTGCCGCTGTACGATGGCCGCCGCCCTCCCGCCAGGATGAAGATACCCACCAGCGCGCTTGCGATTCGCACGCCGACCACCCTCAGCCACGCCTCTCAATTGCGACCCTTCCTGCTCCAGCGACACTATGCGACACAGACCGGCCTTGGAACCACCCCGCAGGAGCCCAAGCGGAGGAGGGTCACGCCCTTCAACGATGACGGACATGTGCCGTGGTCGAAGCTCTCGGCCGGAGAGAAGGCCGGCCGGGCTACCCAGCAGAGCTTCAACTTTGGCATGATCATCGCCGGCCTCGTCCTCACTGTCCGTGCTGCCCCTCCTGTTGCGCTTTCCATGGCCAGCGACTGACGTTACCAGGGCGGCGTGGGCTACGTCCTCTACACCGACGTCTTCTCGCCCAACAGCAAGACGGTCTATTTCAACCTTGCGACCGACAGGATCAAGAAGGACCCTAGGTGCTTGGAGCTTCTCGGCGATGCGAAGAAGATCATGGCGCACGGAGAAGAGACGATGAACAAGTGGCGGCGATCGCGCCCCCTGGCGTACGTTGACACCGCCCATCGTCGCCATACCTAGACTGACATTCCCAGGTCGTCCGAGCACAAAGACGCCAAGGGCAACGATCACTTCCAGATGAAGTTCTACGTATGTGCATCCATGGCTTTGCATTCGGACCTCGGACTAACAACACGCAGGTCGAAGGACCCCTGAATACCGGTCATGTCCACATCCACATGATCAGGCCAGCAGGCCAGAGCTCCTACGATTACAAGTATCTGTACCTGGACGTCAGAGGACACCAGAGGATCTACCTGGAAAATGCCGACACGGATCCCAACAATCCGAACAAATCGAAGGTCAAGTTCTTGGGCATCAACTGGGGTTGAGTGTACAGTAGACGGTCCGTGGTGGGATCCAGTGCGGTTACCGGCTGATTGTAGGATGATGATGTATCAATAACATGCTTGCACGGATATCGACGGATCAGTTGCTGTCAGTCGGATGTTCTGATGATGACCCCTGCTGCAAGCAGTATGCTGCATTTCTAGATCATGTCTTGGATTGCGGCGGGAAAGACAGGCAGGCATCCGTGGACGCATTTGCCAGTCTCTCCAGGGCTGTCCGAGGCTGTGGAGAGGGGCTCTGTCAGTTGAGCAACGATCAAGACCTACGAGGGATTGCTCTGAGATAGCTACATGTCAGTTGCTCAGGCTCTGAATTCGGCGATACGCAAGGTGCCTTGATTGGGTATGTTCATCGTGATGGGCACATCACTTGATACCTAGCCAGTTCTTTCCTGGTAACTCACGCCACCTTTCCTCTCGCCGTGACTGTCCGCCCATTCATCTCAACCTTTGACCACGAACCGTCCCAATCCGCTATCGGCCTGAGGTTCAGTCTACCCTCAGCAATCCAGCGTGGCTCGTTGGTCGAGTGGTAAGACACTTGCTTTGGGAGCACCTAAAGTTGCAAGGGATCGTGCGTTCAAACCGCACACGAGCCTTACCCTTCTCTTTTGCTGCTCGTCAAGAGATCCCGGGATCCTGATGCTGATGGGATCGACCCGAGCATCTCCCGAAATATTCGACATGGTGAGTGGCGGTGTAAGCGTCATCTCTAGTGCTCACCATGTGACCGTCTATTCTTCCGTGGACCCCAGGTCTCTGCCAAGTCCATTGCGTTTAGGTAGGCGTGCGTATATCATGGGCTGACACAGGCAGAAGAAGGGGGGGAGAGGGCGCCATAGCAAACATAGTACGGAAACGATAAAGCTGAATGACCTAGTTCAAAGAGCCCTGGGGGAAGGTTCGCGCGGACGGCGGTCAACGACCTGACCGGGTACGTCCTAAGCCCAGTCAGTCTGCAGATCAAGCCCAAGAAGTAGAACACGTATTCTCTGCTCTACATGGCGTTAAGAATCGCGCACCTCGGTGTTTGCCCGAATACTGGAATGGTCTGCAGACATGGGTTGAGGTTCAACTAGTGATGCTGTGCAGCCTCGATGGCCTCACCGTGTTCAACGGGGTCACGATAAGCTGGCGCTTTGCAGCCTGCCACCTGTCGTTAAGTCACAGATCTAACTTGAGGGTGACCACGGCCGTTGACAAATACTTCTGAGCATCCCGCGTGCCCCGATCCTGGTGTTCAACGTGACATCCCCCAAGATTAGCAGCGCCCGCTGCGATTCAAACTGCGTGAGGGGTTCGCCGACGCCATGATGCTTCGGCGTCGGTCGAGGGCGCCTCCATGCCCCGGTGGCGATGCCTATCGCAGAGCGGGGAGCCAAGCACCGCGAATAGGCTGGACGAGACAGTGGTGAAGAAGGAGACCCTTTTCCCCTCTCGCCTTCAAGTATCCTGCCAGGTTGGTACATTCACTAGGGAAAGCCACAACAGACTCGGTGACGAAACAATGCCACCCGGTGAGAGGCACATACGCGGGAAGTCGGGCTGGGGGAACCTGCTGGCGCGGGCCGACTTCCCACCAGCTTTGCCACCGCCACGGCGACCTGGGGTCCCGGACAGGGGCTGTATCGACAAGGGGTTGATCCAGTCGCCGGATTCCGGGGATTCCCCCAATCCAGATCCCGTAGATTGTGTTACCCCGAGTTTCCCTTCCAGCCTTCGCCAAGTGCCAGGAGAAGGACGTCGTCGGGTGCGGGGCGGCCAATAGAACGGGCCATGGCGACGCATGGCGGCGAGGGCGTCGCTGAAGGTCGTTGACCGAGACGCATGTCGTGGGGTCCCCGTTGCGACGGTGGTATTGCGGGGAAGCCAGCCGCCCGACCTGAGGGTGTGAAGGAGAAGACGAGACGAGAACGCGGGCAGGGGGGGCTGGCGAGGGTGAGAGGTGAGACGAGATGAGATGAACGTGCAGCCGGATATGCCTCGTGGAAGTTTACCCTCCTCCTGAAGGGGGGTGACTAGCGGTCCTGGCAGGGCCTGGCCGCCGCTCGGATGAAGACGAGCATGCCGCGGATCACATCCGCACACCGAGGTGCAGACGCCAGGTATCGTGGGATTCGGCGGCATGACGGCCGGCCATTCTCCCGTGTGGGGTGCGCATTGGAGGCTGCGATACAGCCGTAATACCCATGACAGCGGGCAAAGCCAGGTAGCCGGGGTACCAGGGCCGAATGCAGGTCCAACACCCGACCCTCGAGGTTCTCCCGGTGAGGGGCTTACCAACACGCCCCCCACGGCCTCGGTGAGGTGGGTGCGGGATGGGCTGACACCTCGGGGTCCGTCTGGGGAAAGTTGGACCAGGTGGGTGTGAGGGCATCATGGCCCAGGCCGGGGTTGGAGACGGGGTCGCGGGTGGGAAGAATGGAGAACGAAGGAGCTGCAAGGGGTCCCAGGGGGCCTGGTTGCCAAATACCACCGACATCCCCCAGAGGCCGACGGCTGGCGCCTTCTCGGTGGCTTCATTTGACCGAAGTCCTCAGACGGAATGGCCGAAGAGGGGAACGGGCGCTCGGGAGGAAGAGGCAGAGAGGCAGATTGCGCGGGGCCAAGGCGATGGGTGATAACGGATGGACGGGCGACGGGCGAGTGGTCTTCCAAGGCTTGTCTTCCGAGGTAAAGGACGCTATTACGCCCAACTTGCGTGAGATAAGGCTTGGGAGGCCGGCAAACTTGGAAGTTGGAAGTTGGTAGTGGACTTGGTACTGTTCAAAGCCACCATCGCGATCGAAGAGCTTCGGTCGTCCCCTGGGCCCACGATGACGATTCTGAAGAGCAAATGGCACGATCTCGAGATGGGGGGCTTCAGGCGGTTTACCTAGATGGGATGGGCCAGAATGATGCAGGGGTTGTCGTCGTTCGAAGCGGCCGGTCCCGCCGGGCGGGATGATTGCTGTTCACGTGCAAGTGGATACTGGGCTCCCTTACGCCACGAGCACCCAGACCCAAAACTAAACGTGGCTGGAAACCCTCTACCAGAATGTCTTGGGAAGACGTGTGACAACGTTGCTTGTGAACATGGGCTGCCGCCTCAGGATTTGAAGTTGTACACTGGTTCTTGAAACTACCCTCGACTTCATACTCGGCTCACCTTGTACCCGCCTGGCACCCTGTACTGGAAGAAGCCAGTCGGATCGTACTTGGCCGCCGTCTCCTTGAGGAACCGGACGTTGTTCGCACCGTACGACCCGATGACATCCTGCTCCGGACTGGCATAGTTCATGTACAGGTAAGGAGAGTGGTTCTCCTTTGATGCAGAAAACGCCCTCAGCTCCTCGACCACCCGAGCCATCTTGCTCTTGACCACCCCTTCATACGTGGCGTCGGCGGCCGCCAAGGTTCCTCGGGTCTCAAAGAGGATAGAATCAGCCGGAAGATTCTCATCGTGCCCAAGAATATTCCCGCCAGGCTTGACGCTGGCCAGGTTCTTGGGAAGAGGCTGAAACACAAAGTTGAACGAGACGGGGACGTTTGCCTCATCCATGTCCTGCGTCAGCGTCGCAAAGACGTCAGCGACCTTGTCCATCATCTCGGTCGTTGCTTGCAGAGTCAGGCAGAACGAGATGTAGTGCGAGCCTCCTGTGTCGGCAATCGAGTTGGCAACGGAGCTGAGGGGTTGCTTCACTCTCCTGTCCCTGGTCAAGGGGATGGCGTCAAGAGGGGCGAAGTTGGCGGATGCCTCGTTGCCGTCTGTGCTGACGGCCATGATCATAATCGACAGAACGCCGCTGTCCGCTCGATAGACGACAAACTCGTGATCAGGACTACCCGAGCCTATCGAGTTCACATATCCAATGAACTGCTCGTTGACAGCGTCCAGGTTGTCCCAGGCCGTGAACACCAGGCCTCCGTAGGCACCGTCGGGGGGAAGGGTGAAGGTCCGCATGTCAAAGCGTGTAACAATACCCAGGTTACTTCCACCACCCTTCAGAGCCTTGAAAAGGTCCTCGTTCTCGCTCTCGTTGGCCTCGACGACGGAACCGTCAGCCAGTACCACCTCATAGTTGAGGACGTTGTCGCACGACAAGCCGTAGAGTTGGGTGTGGTAGGATGCGCCACCTGAGACGAGCAGGCCACCTACGCCAACATGACCGGAACGGCCTCCGGTGACGCTCAAGCCGTACGCCTCAAGCTGGTCAATGACGCTTCCCCATCGGGCGGCGGGGCTGATCTGGGCGACAGACTAGTTGGCCACGTCAGTCATGTGCTATACAACTGCGAACCCAAAGCCCCAAGACGAGACACACCTTTGTCAATCTGCTCGTGCCATTCCACCGTCCGGCGGCGTTGCAATCGCTGCCTGGAACAAGCTTGGTCGAGTTGAAAAACGTCAAGTCGATGGTGACACCGTGATGGACAGCGTTGTTATCGAAGTCGCTATGTCCCCCGGAGCGAACGGCAATGTCCCAGTGGCCACCTCCATTCACGCCGCCCAAGGCCTTGACGGCCCTGGAAACATGTTCGGTCGAGCGGGGCTGCACAATGCAGAATGGCTGGAGACGGCGGTTCTCCGACGAGTAGTACGTCGAGACGCTCTCGGTATACCCAGCATCCACGGGGAAGACCAAGATCTCTTCAAGCCCTTCGCTCAGGAGAGCATCGCACTAATGATACCTGGTAAGCCCCTCAGTCTGGTAATCCGTGCGTGGGGGATGAGCTCTAAGGGAGCCGCCGGATGTCACTCACACCTTTGAATCCTGACAGGGTCACATTCTCGGCCAGCACGTGGGCGGAAAGGCCTAGTGATGCAGCCGCACCGAGGTAATGCCTAGGAATCATCTTCGGATATCTGGTAATCAGCTGATGAAGAACTAACAATTCGCTGTCCCGAGGGGAACAGGCTTCCATTTATCTTCATCGTGGACATTTCCCTTGCATAGTCTGCTTATACCCGGGCGGGGGCTTGTTGCGCTATCGATGCCAGGGTCACAAGTCCTTGCTCCGATAATTGCCCATGATATGTCCACTTGAGGGATCCGGCCAGAACTGCCCTGTTCATCCGGTAAGAGACTAGGAAGAGAGAAGATAGCAAGTTCTAGATGGCGTTTGAATCTTGGGAGAGAACAACCTTATAAACAACTGATTCAGTCATGCACTTGCCCTGAGACATCTTGAAGATCTTGTACTCGATGAAGAACAGCTTGAATGATGGTAAAGAGTGCAATCTGAAGGTCCGCGGAAGTACGCCTCCGGTAATTGCCTTCGTCGGACACGATGATTGACCTACTAAATCTCTGCTGCATTGACTGAATCATACTCCCTGTCCCGTATGCAACAACTGTGGCTCGGAGATATTCCGCGGACCTTCACGGCTTGATGTTGGGCAGGTGGTTGCAATAGGCGACACTCGAAGCTTTATCCCTGTCGGTTTTCAGGCCCGATTTGGTCATTCTTCAACGCCCAGACGGGGCTGACTTTCTAGTTCAAGGAGAACCCTTTAGAGTTTGCAGACACAGCAACCAACACGAAGTTCTGATTCGCTTGGCGAGTCATAATGGCTGTTCCCCGGCCGGTGACAGCCAATGATCCCTCTCCCTTGATGCTTCATGTTTACAACCGAAGGCCCCGGTGGCTGCTGCGGACAGCGATATGTCACGACTCACGAACGTTGCACCCGTAATTTGCACTGCATTTCTTGGATGTGCAACAGCAAGCGTATGATAACCATGACTGAGGCGATGAAGATGTATGCAATGGGCAGATTTTTCTTATCTAGGGCTGGAGCCTACATCTCAACATGATGCGCAAAGTCCTGTACAATGCCTGGTTTCGTTAAGAGGGCGGTAGACAGCTCCCACGCGCACACTCCAGAAAATCAACAACATGGCCTGGACACCCGAGGATCTGTCCGTGCTTGTTCATGCGTCAATATGGGTGGTAAGTGAGGTGATCGCACGGATCGGCCGCCCCTCCGCACAACTAACACGCTAATCAGAAGAATTCCGTAGCTCTTCTTCGTCGCGACGGCAGCACTCGCCTTGAGGATCTTCAGCAGAGCCCGGAAGATCGGCATAGGACTCCAGAAAGATGACTGGGTACTTGTCGTGGGGTGGTTCTTCGTTCTCCTGGCTTCAGGAGCCATGTCTTGGCTCATGGTCATCTTCTTGATCCCGGGCAGCATGACGAAAATCACGATAGCCCGTATCCACCACAACCTGCAGACTATCGCCCTCGGAGTGACCAAGACGTCTTTCGGCATGACGCTGCTGCGGCTGATGCCGGGAGGTTGGGAAGCAAAGCTCATCTATGGCTTGCTCATCACCATGAACCTTCAGTTTGCCATACACATCATCGCCTCGTGGCAGGCGATTTGCGGTGCCCCAGATCAGGGACACATCGGAGGCGACAGGTGTTGGAAGCTGACACAGTCTGTGACTTTCACGGTCTTTAGCGCTGGTTAGTCTTCCTCTGACGCTCATCCCGTGTCGACAAGACCGGTCTAACTTGGTCCTGAGCAGTATACTCGGCGTTGTGCGACTTCATCCTCGCGTTGTTGCCATGGAAGATGATTTTCAACCTGCAGATGAAACGATCGGAAAGACTTGGCGTTGCTCTGGCTTTGAGCGTGGGAGTCGTGGCCGGTGTTACCGGAATTATGAAGGCATACACGGGCTACAAGCTGATTGACGTGAGGAATCCTGCCTGTAAGTGGCGTGCCCGTTTGAATGTCCCTGTAGAGGTTCGTTTCCCCTGTTGACATATTTCCTGTTCAGATCTTTACAACCAGGCAGTCTACTGGGTTTGGTCGATGGCCGAGCCAAACGTCACAATTATCTCAGCTTCCATCCCCGTGCTCCGTGGTTTCGTCCGCAACGCCCGCATCCGAACCGAGTCCAACCCTGCCGGCGGAGGCTATATCAAGACCGGTGGCAGCAGCAACAAGTTCTACAACTCGGGCACGGTCACGGCGGTGCGCGCTGAGCCTAAGGACAATGACGGCGAGAGTGACCGTAGCATCCTGGACCGAGGGCCTGCGGATAGAGAGAATGGCGGTATCACCTGGACAACGGAAGTCAGTGTGGAATTTGAGGCACGACCCTCAGCAGATGGTGCAACGGGCATCGCGATCACGAAGGACACAGCGAGCGGGGAGGAGTTCGAGATGCAGAGAATGGCGCCTCGCCCAGGCCCAATAGATGGTGCCAAGGGATAGGGACGAATATTTCGGAGCTTTCATACGCTCCACTGTTTTTGGAATGCCACATTAGCAATTGCTGCCCCAGATTTGCATCAACAAGTACCAGGAACCTGGGCTACCTTTGTACTAAGCACTCCAGAAGAGAAGCTTGATATCCAGATGGGATGGAAAGTGGATATCGCGGGGGACAGCTCGATTACCTAAGCCATGGGTGGTCTACCTGAGGGAAGGACATGTCTCCACTTAAATCCGCCAGGCAGCAGTCAGGGGGTGTAGTTGGCGGAAAAACCACAAAGCAAAGGTGCGCCTGAGTATCATCAACAAGCCAGCCAGCCGTGCTACCCGGCTTCTCTCACCACAGTCCCCGTGAGCGGATCCTGCGACCGATCATGTCTTCATTCGTATTCAGGTTGATCTGTTTCGTGAGCGATGATCTTGGGGATGAGCGAACGACATCAAGACTAAGCCACCGATGGCTCTGCAGCTGCGGGGGAGCCAGACTACGATCGTCGTGTTGGTGATCCCGATATGGTAGCATCTCATCTAACAGTTGAACCAAATAGATAAGAGACGGACACTTCAGTCCTCACGAGCAAGCCACCCCCAAGAAGGGCACAGCAAAGTTGCTGCTGCGTCCAGGAACGACACGAGGCCTGTCCCCCACCCACTGCTATTCTGCCGGCCCATGTCCCGGAACCGCGTTCGAAGTCGTCCCGGATCTCCGTTCGCTGCAGATTTACCCGCACCTCCGTGGGCGGCGCGTCCATGCCAGGGCTCAAGCGACAGGAGACCCCAGCTGCCAAGACTTCGACAAGCGAGGGCCTCGAACTCTCTCACCAAGGCTTCTCTCGCTTCCGCGGCTTGCAGACATCGTGAGCCGTCGCACCCAAATCCAAGGACCCCAGCACGCACCCTGCAGCTGCCAACCTCACATGGCCGTCTGGCTCGCCAATTTCCTGGGGATTTTGCCGTCTCGGCAAGCTCGTCGTGGTCTCGTCATGGGGGTCGGCGCTGCCATCATCTTCCAACGGCACAGAGCTCACTGTGGACACACCTTGTTTGCTGAGCCAGCGAAGCGCATCCGCTGGTCTGATGTCAGATGCGGATCACACTCAGCTCCTAGGCGCCGGAGAATGACTGGCCGCGCGACCTTGCCGGGGTCGAAATGGTTGACGCCAATCACGACGGAAGCACGCCTTCACTCCAGCCCTCTGGTACCGACAGGCTATTCAACCCTTTTCTTAGACGTCTCCGCCTGAATCAATCCACAGGGGGGAACCAAGGCCGCCCAAGCGGGCAAGATATGACCTGAAGCAGCACCTGGCGCGTGAAGTCTGGGACGTGCTCTTGGCAGCCTTGGGTTTGGTCGCAATTAATATCAAACCGCAGATTGTTTTGACCGCGATAACGTCGACAGGCTACTCCGCAATCCAGGAGCTGGGGAACCACCGGGTCCCCCAAATGGCCGAAATCGCGACCTCACTATCGAACGGCCATCGTGGCACCGCGATCACCGGAGGATGCGACGCTCGCTGGACCTTGTTCCGCGCTATCGATCGACAGCCTGATTTCCAGCCCTGACAGCGCACCGAAGGACGATACGACTACTCCGTCCGATGACTTCACCCTGCTTCTCCAATGGTCAAATACAATAAGACATGTTACACGTTGAGGGGCCCTTCCGTTCCCAGGCCTCGGTCGTAGTATGTAGCCCCGAGCGGGTTGAGCAACCTGAGCCTTCCGCCGGCGACGAAACCCGAGCTTGGCGATAATGGAAGCTCAGCCCATCAATCGCTGCCTGCGATTAGGTACCCTGGCCGGCCTGAGCGATTGCCTGTTTTCGACCCCAGAGGCCCCCTTTACCAGGGCGGACCCTCCCTGTTCGGATTCCCAAAAAGAGGTTGCATGAAGTCATGGGCTCTCCACAACCCCGTAAATCGACCCATGCCCGGAACTGATCTTGGGGTCGAAGACCCGCGGGGCACGGCGTGGGGGTTTTTCAGCCAGCACGCGGGAGGAAGGGGGTCGTGATGGTGTCGTGATCAGGCACTTGACCAGCAGGAAGACGATTTGACGAGAATGAGAGCAGGCTCGTGAGCGCCTCACGGGTGCACATTGGCGACCTTGATTCCCTAGAGAGGCCAGGTGGGTGGATGACCGCCCCCTGTGTCTCGCTTTCCGTGGGCTTGGCTATCTTCTACCACCACGGAGGTAACACTCCTCATGGCTCGGCCTCGAGAGACATCGCCCTCAGAGGGTGCTCGTGATGTTTGTCTTCTGATGCCAACAGTGCCAAATTGAACTAGGCGTTCCGATGGCGTACTTACACAACCACCCTCGAGGCTCGCAAGCCGACTCACAGGGTATGGCGACATCCTCTTCTCCCGATGTACCTCTCTCAGCAGGTACATGAAGCGATGGGGGTAGGAATAGGTGTGGCAGCCACCCCCACACACATCAGTCATTAAGCGGATGGATGGCATCTTGTCAAACGCCCTTGAGGCAAGCAAGGAAAAAGGTCCCAGTCGACTCGTCAGATACGCAAATAATCACCCCCCGAAGCGCAACGTTGGCAGGATGCCGTCCAACGACCGCTGGCCCTGCCTTGGCACAGTGGGCAAATGATCTACAGGGCTCGGGGCCCCGGTTTCCTATTCCTGGACGGGTTTCCCTTATCTGGGGCTAAGGAAGTGCCGGGGACAAGGCCGCTGTCACCACTGAGTTCCCGTCTGTCTCAAGCCCCCGGGGATCGTGTTTCAAGCAGTTCATCGGAGGGGCCCCAACTCAAGCCAACATCGGTGTCGCGGACTCTGGGAGAAGAAAAAGGAAGACGACGAAAACGGACAAAATTTGAGTTGATCGTCTCTTTCTCGGGCCACGCCCCCCCACCCTTGCACGGCATGGACGTGAACAGCTTCAGCAGGGCGATGGTGATCAAGGAGTGCGCGGTCCGCGAAACATTGGCGTCACTGCACACAGCTGAGGCGGCCAGCCCAAGCGGGCCACGGGGCGGCTGGCTCGGGTTGAAGCCGGACTGGAGGGGGGGATAATCATGGGAAATGGGGGATACGCCAGCAAGAAAAAAAGCAACGTGATCGATCTGCCTGCACAATTTCGGGGGCGGTTACACACGCGACGCAACCGCGGTGCAGCCCATGGGGTATTGGTACGGGGAAGGGGGGAGAGATGGAATTGCCTGGTCTGGCCAGTCATGGACTCGACCCCCGCCCGGCTTCCGCGCGAGACAGAGAAAAAAAAGGTCTGGGGGCGAAGATCCGTGGCGTAGGTGTGAGAGTATTGGGAAAAGGGTTTGGGGGCGCGTACGCATCGCAAGCCCTCTCGAGTGACAGACGCGCGATAACCAGAGGACGACGAGGCCAGCGTGGATGGCTGGCGCACCACACCACTTCACCACGACACCACACCCTCTTGTCTGCAGCGGCGCGGTACTGTACGGTACGCCACCTGCACACGGTTGTCTGGATGGGATGCCTATTTGCTGCGCCGGTCTGGCGGTGAGCAAGGAGGCCTGACCACACATCGCAACGTGAAATCTCTAGTGAACGCGCTGACGGATCGTGGAGGAGATTGGGGGAGGCCGCCATGTCAGACTGGGCTGAGCGATGCCTCCCTGGCCGGCTGGTTGGATGCCTCACACTGCCGCTGCTGCCTTTGGACGACCGGCGACTCAGAGTTACAACGCACCACAGGACCAGCACAGCACAGCAGGGCAGAGTACAACACATAGCGCATGCTAAGCATTGACGGGCCTAACGAAACTCCCCGCAAAACTGCGAATCATTCGCTAGCCCTCCCGCTGTCCCGCGCGTTAGCTACATCGTACAGGGCGGACGGGGGAGGCGAGGCGGTGACTAGCTCTCTGGCCTTGCGATGAAAGGGGGACGAATGGGCGGCAGGTTGCCAGGCCAGACCGCCGTCTCGGTACGTGGACAAAGGGGGATCGGTCGGTCGTCGGAGAGAGCGCCATCTCATCACATCCGTCGTCGGTGTTGGGAACGAAAGCAAAAGAGATGAGAGTGGGAGAAGGGAAAGACACTATTGACACGGGTGTCCCAGGCGAGGCGGCCGCCTACCTGAGATGAGGCGTGAGATCGATGCAGCCGGGGGGATGGAGGTGACTGGGCTGGCTGGGCTGGATCATCATCTCCCCCTTCGTTCGAACGCTCACCAGGAAACCTCGTAAACGCCGTTGCCCGCACCGTGTCAGCAGCTCGCCCAAGGAGGCAACCAGGCTGCCCAGTCCGCCCAAAGCCAAAGCCAAATCGCAGCCTGCTGTCCCTCCCCCACGGGGACCCGCGACCAGAGCTTCTCGGGCAGCGCCGCCCCCCTGCAGGCGAGACACTCATCCCCAACCGTGCGACCTCAGCTGGCTCGGCGGTGCGGTGGCGGTGCCATGTCTCTGGCACGGCAGGTCGGTGTCTCTCCCCCCCTATTCTTCGGCAGAGGAGAATAAGGTTGGCTCCAGAATGGAAAGGGGGAGCACATGAAATAGTGGCGCTGCTCATCGCCCATTCCAGAGCAGGCAGTGACTGCCAAAAGAAAAAGAAGCAGGAAAAACAATAAGACAGCCAAGCATGGGCCTGGGACATGCGACAGCCCGACCACCGGGCCCGGGCTTGTGTCACCGCTCCCACGGCCACGGCATGGCGACATCATCCCGCCCGCTGGCGCGTTACCCGAACTGCCCCGAGCCCTCCCGCGGGGTCTCGACTCCTGCCTCCATCGATCCTCGCCCCAGGTTGAGGTGACGGCAAACCAAGGCACACCAGACGGTCTGACTCGCACCCCAGGATGCAAAGCCTTCTGGTTTCGTCATGCGAGAGAGACAGAGCCAGCCCCCATGGTGAGGGAGTGTGTGATGTGACGGAGCTCCATCCATCCATCCGCCTCCGGCCGCAAGCAGACAAACCCCAGGCGGGCCAAGCGCGGATAAGTCAGGTCAAGCAGCGAGCGAGATAAGAGAAACTCGCCCAGCCGCACGCCCGCCCGCCCGCCAGCTGCCCCCTTTGGTTTCCACCACCCCTCCCCATCAACCGAGACCAGCCGAGCCTGGGGGTGGTGCAAGACAAGCGATCAAATGGCAGAAGAATGCAAAGTCAGCCCCGACGGGAATCCCAGGGGCAAGGCGGCACAACAGCTCGAGCACAAAAAAAAAGGACGAACTGGGGGCCGCACCACCCGTGGTTTGCCTTTCCGTCTAGGGGTCTGACGTGATATCACTCGCGCGCTTTACGCTGGCGTGGGGAAGCGAGGGATACGTAATGGCCAGGGGGCGTGTGTTTTACGGGGGTGAAGGAGAAGAACGTGGGCGGGGCAGAAGGGGAGATGGGCCCAGAAGCCCCAGGGGGGGACAGGTACTCGTCCTGCGCCTGTGTGCGTCGGCGAGTATCAGGTCTCTCCAGCATGACGACGCTCATCAACAATTAGTCAAGGCGAGAAGCAAACCAGAGCACTGTGGACACGGATTGAGCGTGCTAGTGAAAGCGTCGCTCGTGTCGAGGTGGCTGTTGAGTCACCCATGACACCCCTGAGTGACGTGCTGGCACCCTACTTACGTACCTTGGCGGCTGTTTGGTGGTGCCTGGATGGGATGGTTCGGCCAGGGCTGAACCAGTGTCATGTCTCCGGCCGCCGTACATGCCCGTCACGATTGATTGCCTGCCTTCCCACCCGCCTCTTCACACTAGTGTTCCACGGGTGCAGCGGCCTGCCGAAGCCACTGCGGCAGCTGTCGGCCGTGTCCGGATTCCTGGGTGGTCTCCCATGTCGCCTGCTGCGAGAACCGGTCAGGGAGAGTACATTCGTCACGGGGAGCGGGAGCGAGAATGAGAGTGAGAGTGAGAGAAGAACCAGTTGATTCTGGAGAGCCCCCTCAACAAGAGGTCTACATGGAGATACGCTGAGAGGTGTCGAGCCAGCCGTTGCAGGCGGCGACGTAGTACAAAAACATAAACCAAGACCGAAAAACCAGAATCCGACAATGGGTCCTGAAGACCCAAAGGAAAAAACATTGTCGCATCGCCTGCCATGCCCTGAGGCCCCTTGATGAGCCGTGTATACCGTCAAACCCCGTAACCGCCGTCTATATGTTGTGTTGTGTGATATCCGTGAATAAGCCCGCTTGCAAACAACCCACCCGAGCACGGGTGAGCGAGAAGAGAAAGAGGGAGGTGCAGAGAGGTGGAGGTGGGGTGCGCGTTTATCGCCCAGGAGCCTTGCCCTGCTGCCAGGCATAGCCAAACACTCGGAGGGGAGAAGAGTTGCGTCGCGTGTCGGTATCTCGAGCCAGGCTGGCTCGCCGTGAAATCCCAGTCTAAACCGCCTAATGTGGTTTGGAAGGGTTGGGTTCGTGGCCACTGCTGGTGGGTGTGGAGGGTCGTGGTGATTAGGAGGAAGCAGTGGCCCCGTTCCAACCGGGTTGAGTAGAGAGAAAAGTGCAATGACGCCAGTCTATATCCGTAATAGGAGCCTTTGTCCAGGTCGTTAAGTCATCTCGATTGTGACTCCAGAAGGAGCCACGCTGGTCGTTCGAAATTACATCCGATCCATGAGGTCGCCGCCAGCGAGGCTGCCGGCGGCCGAGCTCCTGCCGCTGTTGAAGCCCTCGTTGTTTGTCAACAGCTCGTGAACCCCGATCTTGGGGACAGGGAGCTTGCGGCTGGCGTCTGGCCTGCTGATGATGTCGCTGAGCGAGACACCGTTGCTGCGAGGGGGAGCACCGCTGGCGGGAGCCTGGGGTGGGCTGTGGAAGGGGGCCTCAGGCCTCGGCTCGAGGACTCCCAGGGCAGGCTGCAAAGTAGGCTGCAGAGACAGGTTGCGGAAGGGGGGCAGCTTGACGTCGTTATCCGAAGGACGAAGACGAGGCGAGTGGGCAGGTGTGGCAATGGGCGTGTGGTCAGGCGTGGGAGACAGCGAGTCGTGGGAGAAGGTGGGCGACGAGGGAGCAGTCGAGTTGGGCGAGTTGGGGCGGGACCGCTTCGCGTGCCTGTAGGCGCTGGAGTAATGGTCGTCGCCGTGCTCCTCGTTCGAGTGAGACCTCGACATGTGGTAGGCGGACAGCGAAGGGTGGCCACGAGCGCTGTGCATGTAGGGGTGGTGGCGGAAGTGGGGAGGAGCCGCGAGAGTCTCGCGCTCGACCTGGTTCGCAGCCTTGGCCAGAATCGAAATGTCCATGCTCGGGCTGCCCTGAGGTCCTCGGCCGTAGTGGTGGAGGGTGGAGTGGGTAGGCAGGGCGAACTGGGAGTACGAGTGAGGCGGCGAGACGTTGGGCGAAGACAGGCTGGAGGTAGGCGCGGAGCGGATGGTCTTGGGAGGAGGCATCATGCTCTCCGAGTGCATGTGCGTCTGGGGCCCCGAGTTGTACTGGTTCTTTCCTCGCCTCGAGTTGGGGTTGCTGTGTATCCTCGAGTGACGGGTCAGCTCGTCGGAGCGGGAGAACTTCTTGCTGCAGCCAGGGAACTGGCAGGCGTGAGGCTTCTCGCCGGTGTGCGTTCGGATGTGCCTCGTCTGGTGCTCAAGGCGGTGGAAGGCCTTGTCGCAGAGAGGGCACTTGTAGGGACGAGGCAGCTCGCCGGGGTTCTCAGCAGACTGAGCACCTGGTAGAGGTCCGTTGGGCTTCAGCTGCTGGACGGAGCCCATGCTGTCACCCTCGGTCGTCTGCTGCTGCTGCTGCTGAGTCGGGGCAGCCTCCTCCGACTCGGGATTCAACAAGTTGCCGAACATGGTGATTGCTCAATAAGCTTCAGGGGCGGTGATGGGAAAATCGACAAGACACTGCCGATTCTGTTGATGTAGCCAGTTTCAAAGGAACTGCGCCGTCGTGGTAATGCCAACGTGGTTCGAAAAGTGTTTGTTCGTGGGAGTGTTGTGTTTATGGTGGTGGGTGGGTTGGACAAGACAATGTTGGGGGGGTGGAAGGTCGTCTTATCGTTTCTGGGGCTGGCTTGGGTGGGAGGCCTTGGGGTGTGGAGGCGGGTTGGTGGGTGATGACGGACGCTTGGAGCTGCGGATATAGTGTGTGTTGGATGGGGGGGTACCGACTTTTTTCTAAAGGAGCAAGAGCAAACCCTTTTTCTTCCGGGCGGGAAGGAGGGATGGGGCTTTAGTTTTAAAGAACGCAGCTGGCGTGTCTGGTCTCTGTTCTCTGGTCGGGGGGGGGGGGGGGGGGGG